>JAWWMP010000041.1:56777181-56797298 GCA_035047865.1 Dendrocincla tyrannina
TGGATGGGCAGAGTGCACAGCTGGATGGGCAGAGTTCACAGCTGCATGGGCAGAGTGCACATCTGCATGGGCAGAGTGCACAGCTGGAGGGGCAGAGTGCACAGCTGCATGGGCAGAGTTCACAGCTGGAGGGGCAGAGTGCACAGCTGGATGGGCAGAGTTCACAGCTGGACGGGCAGAGTGCACAGCTGCACGGGCAGAGTGCACAGCTGCATGGGCAGAGTGCACAGCTGGATGGGCAGAGTGCACAGCTGCATGGGCAGAGTGCACAGCTGGAGGGGCAGAATGCACAGCTGGACGGGCAGAGTGCACAGCTGGATGGGCAGAGTGCACAGCTGCATGGGCAGAGTGCACAGCTGGAGGGGCAGAGTGCACAGCTGGAGGGGCAGAGTTCACAGCTGGACGGGCAGAGTTCACAGTGCATGGGCAGAGTGCACAGCTGGAGGGGCAGAGTTCACAGCTGGACGGGCAGAGTGCACAGCTGGAGGGGCAGAGTTCACAGCTGCATGGGCAGAGTTCACAGCTGGAGGGGCAGAGTGCACAGCTGCATGGGCAGAGTGCACAGCTGGAGGGGCAGAGTTCACAGCTGGACGGGCAGAGTGCACAGCTGCATGGGCAGAGTGCACAGCTGCATGGGCAGAGTGCACAGCTGGAGGGGCAGAGTGCACAGCTGGATGGGCATTCCCCACAGAACCCACGGATTGGGGCTGAAGAGCAAAGCAGCTTCCTTTGGGCAGGCTGGCTCCACAGAGCCTCTAATTCTGCAGCTAATGCTGGCACAGCGAGCTCAGCTGTCTTTGCACCTCGCTAAACTCGTCACCTGCCCCATCAATTAATTTTCATTTAACCTGCCCTTCAACTCGGCTAAGGCTATTTTCACTTGTCTGGCCTGCTCAGAAGTGCACAGTTCTTACTCCACGTTGGAAGTGAGGGCAGAAGTCAAGGTCTTTGTGGTGGGAGATGCTGGAGAGTGAGAGCAAATGAAGTGGGAGGACTCCCTGACCTCTCCTTGGACTTCTACTAGCCATGGGATCGTGGACCTTTGCAGAAAGGGGCCAAAAGCCATGCAAGGCTATGCAGAATCAAATATTTCCCATTTCCAGAAGATGAAACAAGGAACAGCAGTGAGGAAATAAGCGTTGATCTGTGTATGTGTTAAATGTGTAAAGTGCTTGCATGCAATCAAAGACATAAAAGGCAGCTATAAATAAGCCATAGGGTTAACAGGCTTTTGATGACCCTTTCTCCCAGGTTTGGAGGGAGTGTTTTTGCACAGCTAGTGAACATGTCCCAAATTTAATTTTTAATTACGTTTTGCAATTAAACCCCATTCTGGCTGAGAAAGGGAAAAGAGAACAAAACCCATTTAAAGTCTGAGCAGCTGTTTTTTTGCTAGCAATTTAAAAATTATTTTTAATACAAAGTCAGATGTATTTGAAAAGACTTACATAGTTCTGACTGCAGTGGTGCCCCAACCCATTTGTGGGTTTGTAGAGGATGTTAAAGAACTGTCCCATTTTGTATGTTTGGGTGGTTTTTTTGCACAGTGTTTGAACAATCAAATACTCATTTAAAAGCTCTGTGGGAATTGGTTTAGGGTAAGTGAATGCTCGAGATCTGTGGCACTCTCAGTCAAATTCATTCATCTTCATTTTTCTCTACCCTCCTTTCTGTGACAAATGAGATGTATGTACTAGAGAAAAGATGATTTAAGATTCTCCTGGGGAATGTGGAAAATGTGGTACATGATGGTACGACTGAGAAATGGTAGAACATTGGGTGGCAAAGCATCTTTCCTACCTTTCCTAAAAGTCTCTTTGGAGAACTTAGAAACCCTTGAAATAGAGGATCACCAACACCAAAATAAAGTATCTAGTTTCTCTAGAAATTTTCAGCTGAGATTTTTCAAGGGGGCTTTTTTATTTTAGGCACACTAAGGTGGCATTTTCAATGAGTAGAGTGGAAGCCACTTTCCCACAAGTTCTGCACCACTGCACAATTAGAGTGCTCAGTGGATAAAAGCACTTAACTTTCTTGGCAAAGCCATCTATAGCTACATCTGTATCTGTATCTGAGTCAAAACTAAAAGCTGCCTGCTTAAATCTAGTTCCCTGATATGGTTCACATTTGATTAAATTCCTTAAAATACATTCTGCACCAACATTAAGCATCTCCTTGGCAGGAAAGGTCACAGTCTGGGTAGCTTTATCCTGGCTAAGTTCTGCAGTGCTCAGAGCAGAGGGCACTTAGTCCTAACTATAGAAAGTGCTGTCTGCCCTGCCTGTGGGAATGGTTAAATCTATTACAGTCCATGAAGTGACACAGTCAAGGGCAAGCAAAGAGCCACTGTCACTCTCCATGGCACTCACACAGTCCGTTTGCTGCCCGTGCTGTCACTTCAGGAGGTCAAGACTTCTGTTCCCATCAGTGAAACATCATTTGAGACTAAGAGGATTGTCACTTAATGGCAATCACGGGCACCTTTCTTAGACCCATTGTGGCGATTTTGCAGTGGGCAGTCTTGGTGACCATTTGAACCTTTAAGCTCAGTGGGTGGTGTGCGTCTCCTTTGCATCAGGATGAGGGGAGCTTAGGGAAAAAAGGGGTGGCTGCACGGTTGAAAGGTGATTTGGAAATGCTTTGGTATTTGGGATGGCCTCTTCTAGCAGTTTGAACTTAGAAATTCATGGTGTTCAAATGGAAGTAAAAGCAGCAGCAGATAACAGCGATGAAGTTGGAGAAAACCTCATTTTCTGTGGAGTTGTGGCTGAGTCCTTTTAACCTGTCTCTCCACCACAATTCCATTTCTCTCTTGCCTGCCTATGATTCCCACCACAGTCTCCAAGTTCTGTCCTCATCCTCATTCTACCTTCAGTTCCCAGCAACTTCCCTCTCTCCCAGGTTTTCCACCAAGCCCTGGCAGGATGCAGTCTGACGTGTTGCCACCCTTTCCTTGGGATCATTAATCCGGGTCTCCTCCCATTGCAGAGCTGCCATTTTTTCAGGAACATGCAGGAACCGAGACCTCTCTTGGCCCTTCAAACTCTTTGAAGTTGATAAAATAGTTCAAAAGGCAGAATGCCAGAAGAGCAGCATTGCCACATGACTCCCATTCCCTGGGTAAACCAAGCTTGGCCTGAGAGTCCTTCTTGGAGCGACTGAGTCCGATAAGCACATCACAAGGGTGTCTTCTTTGGTTTGTTTCATCATTCCACAGTTTGACATCGACAAGGAGGCTGGAGAGAGGCAGATTTACCACCGGTACTGCATGGAACGGGCGTCTGTCCACTGTGCCCACGTGTTCACCACAGTCTCTCAGATCACAGCCACGGAAGCAGAGCACATGCTTAAAAGAACTCCCGGTAAGACCCAAACTGTTCTCTTACTATATTCCCTCCTCCTGTCCACATTTCCTTAGGCTGAATGGACACAACAGAGACACAGAGAGCAGCCAATTTTCAAAAGGAAAGTGCAGATGATACCACACAAAACAGTGGAGTCTGGAAGAAATCAAGTTCAGCATCATTTAGTACCTGCTTTCAGTACCATTTTAGGAGGGCATTCATTTAACTCCACGGATGTCAGGCTTTCTTTGCAAGGACATGTAGCTCCAGGAGTTTGAGTTGTGGCAGGGTTTCTATGCTTTTAGGGCCAAATCAGGATAAACTTCTCACGTAAAATATTTTATGGTTATTTTAAGTTAAGCCATTCTCAAATGACTTTGGTTTTAGGTAATTTGCAGGTCTAATTATAGTCTGAGGTTGTTATCCTCGTTAACTTCAATGCTTCAAGCCACTTTGTGGTTCATGAATCAGAACAAAAGAGCTGCTCATTGAATCCCTTGCCTCATTCCTGGTTAACTGTCAATGGGATGAGGAACTTGGATTATTTCTAATTTCATTTTAAACATGACAGCTGTGTCCCTGAAAAGTCACTGTTAAGTCATTTAAACTGGGTATCTCTGAAAGGTTTTGGTTTTCACAAAGTGCAGAGCACTCGACCTCTGAAAATCAGGTTTTAGAAGCTGTTTAATATTGGGATGAGGCTTCTCCTCACAAGAGCTACCCTTGGAAATCATAGTTTATGTTTTGGGATTTTAGGAGACTGAAATGAGTCTGAATCCAGTTTAATTTGGGAGAGAAAATCTGCAGACTGCTCACAGATAAAACGTCAGTGGAAGCTGAAGAGAATTCCATGCTCTGAGATTCACAGGCCTGAGCTTTCTGTGATTATTCTTGCACCTTTGAAGAAACCAAGTAAATATATTTAATGTTTGGGTTCAAACATTACTGACACATACCATGCTTCGTGGTGACAGAGCTAGATAGAAATTCCATAGGAATTGCCACCCCAAATCCTAGGGGACAACTATAAGTGGAAAGTGTGTTCTGATGGGAATAAGGACTTTGATAGTTTCTTTGAATCCTAGACCACAAATTCACTGTGTAGGAGTCTATTCTCATGCCATTTATTCTCCCTGAAGTTGTGAAATCAGCACAGACCTTGGCTGTTTGGAGAGTTCAGCAATCCCTCAGTAGGTCATTGAGCTTGAATTCTGCAAAGGAACACGAATGCTGAAAGTATGTGTAGGTTTCTCAACCCCCTTTAAAAAGAAACTTTTAAAAGCCCCTTTAAAATTTAGTAAATCTGACTGCATTGGGAACTTTTGCCCCAGGACAAAGGCCAATTTGCCAGCCTGAGCCTGGCAGAAGGACTGCCTGTGTTATGCTGCTTCCTCCTGCTGCTGTTATTATTGGATCAATGTTTCAGCAAACCATGTTTGCCAAAAGCTTGAGTGTCTGAGGTTGAACCTGCTTTCTTTGACAAATCAAGCAAGATTCTCTCAGTCACCAGAAGTTATATTCCTGTGATTTGAAAACTCCTATTCCAGGATTTCTGGTGTTTTCATTCAAGTGTGGAACACATTTCTCATTGGCAGCAGAGAAGACTTTGAATCAAAATTCCAAGAGACTTAGGTATCAGTTGGGATCTAGATCGAGGCTTCCTATCTGTATATATTTGACCCAAATCATATTTGATCAAAATCATAGAAGCAGACTGAAAAAGTATGAGGCAACCCTGACTGTTAGTGACTTATGAACAGAAAACCTCCAACTGTGCCACTATTACTTAAAGAAATGCCAGTTTCCCCCCTATAAATACAGAAGTCAAAACATTCTGATTTGATCCATTTGGGACAATTTTTCAGGCAAAAACACCTTGAATTCATTAAACAACAAAAACCCACTTAACGCAGGGACAAAGCTCTTTCACTTTCTGCCTTAAATAAATTATGGATTGAGCCCCAATCCTGATGGAAGGGTAAATGAAGCTGCAGTGCTGGGCAAGAAGCAGGTCAGAGGGAGGAGAAGGTTTGCTGCTGGTAAAGGCAAGGGAAATGTGTCTCCCCTGTTGCCTTCCAACTTCTATGAAGCCACAGAGGTCTTTGTTCAGGGAACTTCTAAGTGCTGGGCAGGAGAAGGTAAAAACCTGAGTCTTCTAGTCAGGCCCACCAAGACTGTCCTTTTTTTATTATCAAGAACCAAATCTTAAGTAAAGATTTGCTGGTCTTTAGTTTCAGATGTGGTATTCCTGGACAGATCCATCAAAAGTATTGGTGTTTCATGGTTACTAATAAAGGTTAAATTTTTATCCACTGCTGTTTAACCCGGAGTGTTTCAGAACCCTTTACAAGATAAGGTTTAATCAGAGATCACTTACCTGTCAGGGAAACACAGAGATTGCTGGAGTAGACTGTAAATGTCAAGTAATTAAAACTGGCTGTGGCATTTGCATGAAAAATGTCAGGCAGGTACACTGGATAGCACATGGAGAATGGATTGGACTTATTTTAAGGCCATCCTGACATGGAAACACCCAGAGGAGCCATAGGTGTTTTAAAGAAGCCTCCATAAGTCTCTCCAGGAATAGGAGATGGTTTTATCTCAGGCCAGGTGTTTAATGCTGGGCATGCAGACTTTGATCAGTGGGGGAAGGGGCAGGAAATCCTGACTGTGAGACACCTGTGACTGAGAATATCTCAGCAGGAGTGATGGCCAGGACCTGTACCAGTGGCGAGCAAGACTGCTCCCATCAGCAACCCTGATGCATGGGAGGGGTTGAGTGTGTGCCCTGAGATCAAAGGTGCTGTTTGGTTTGCACGAACCCTGTGCTGTAGGGAACAATAATATCTTACTGAAGGTCCTTTGGGTGCTGCACAGAACCTTTTGAATTGCTCCAGTTAATGGTTGTGATGATGAGACACCTGATGACCCTTTCAGGAACTGGCACCACTGTGCCCTCTAATGATGCAAGCCTTCAAATAGCTGCTGTGATCTACCAGGAAGGTGAAGAGGGACTAAAGCTGTGTTGTTTGGAACACAGTATGTCTGTGCTCTGTGTATATCCTATAACTCCACCTTGAAAATGCTGGAAATGAACAAATTTTAATTGTAAGATCCTTTAGCATCTTGGGGGAGAGCAGCCATAAAAGTGCTATTTTTGGGGAGAACTCCAACAGATTACTCGAAGGAGGTCTTTTTTTTCCAAAGGTTTCTTACATTCTCCCTTTTATTCTCCCTTTTCTGATAAATCCTCAGAAGTCTGGACAGAAGGGGTATCTCTTGTGCCATGCAGTAAACAAGGCCATAGTCCAGCACAGTTTCTGCTTTCAGGAGCTTTCCATCTCTAGTGATAGAGCAGGCAACAGTGATATCAAGAATAAAGAGGTAAAGGGCATATTGCACAACAAATACAGCTAACTGGAGACACTGCTGGAGTCTTGACAGGACCAAAGGGCAGGGGCTGTCTGGTGGGGAGTGCAGGAGAAAGGCACTGCCATGCTGCAGGCAGGGGAGAGCCCCAGGCAGCAGCTTTGTGGAGCAAGTCGGGGGAGGCAGTGCTGTTCCCTCTCCATAATTCACATAATCCATAACCTGTTCACAGCTGGGAGACGCTTTGGTTCTTTCCTGAAAGATTTCTCTGACTCTGAAGATGTCTACCTCTGCCTTTTCTCTGCTTTTCCAGATGTTGTCACCCCAAATGGCTTGAACATTAAGAAATTTTCAGCAATGCATGAGTTTCAGAATTTGCATTCCATGTACAAGGCTAGGATCCAAGAGTTCATTCGAGGTCATTTCTATGGGTATGCTTTTACTTTTCAAAAATTAGCAATGGTTGTCCAGCACTATTTAAAGCAAGAGCCAAAGCAGGAAAACTAATGAGAGCTTCATAGAGGAGCTGAAATGTTACCAGCTTATTGAAATCTCTGTCTGGGATGGCTCAGTCAGGAACTAAAGGAATTGTAGACACCAGTTCTAACTCTGCTTAACAGATTGTGCTGTGGGACAGCAGATCTTGGTTTTGTTCATTGCTTGTTCAAGTCTGCCAGATTAAGCTAAAGAACAGCAGAAAAGCCTCACTTTCATTGTGTTCTTGGGCTAATAAATTCCTCCAGAATAGCAAGCTGTGGTGTGCTTTGCTTGGTTCTGTCTTGAGAAATCCTTTGTTCTTGTCTCTTTGTCTGCTTGCTTTCAGCCACCTCGACTTCAACCTCGAGAAGACCTTATTTTTCTTCATTGCTGGGAGGTATGAGTTTTCCAACAAAGGAGCTGACATGTTTCTAGAAGCCTTATCAAGATTAAACTTTCTGCTGAGGGTAAGAAAGCTGGGGCAGCTGTTGATAACAGAGAGCTTATGCTCAAACTGCAAGAATTCCTATAAACTCTGGTTTATAGGAAGGGAATTGTGGGGTATTCGGTCTCCATAATGCTCTTTGCTTGATCAGAGGACATGATGACCTCAGGCACCTTAAAAATCATTGATTGCACAGCTCTAGAAGTTAATCCATGGTCACCTCCCCTGGTTTTGGAGAGAAATAATGAAAATGCTATTCAAGAGTTTGCCCTGAAGGCATTCATATTAGAAGGGAAATAAAAGCGATGCATTTTAACAACATCTTTTTAAGCAAATTGCTTCATTCATGAGGATCTGCTCAGGATCTTTTAAATCTGCTAGTGCTGCTACCACACTGGGAGGGAAATCTTGCATTAGAGTTCCCAGTGGGGCAGTGGCCTGGGGAACAAGCCTGGGGAAGTGGAACTCAGTTCTCCACCTTTGGTTTGCTCAGGTACAAAATGAAAATTGAAAATGTCTCTATGTGTGTCCTAAAGACTGATAGAGTTTAAAATAAAATCCAGCAAAAGTAGCACTAATCAGTTTTCAGTCATCTGGCAGGGAGCAGTTGGCTCTTGGGCCAGACTCTCTCTTTTGTACTCATTGAAATGATACGAAAAATCTGGATTAAAATGACGGGCTGAAAAATATTGATTCTCAAAGCCCTAGGTACACTTGTTCTACCCCCACCTTTAGAGCCTGTGGACTTCCTGCAGATCCTTAATCCATTCTCCTCACGGAACTGAAGCATTTCTGCCACGACAAGAGCCAGCTGTTTGGCATTGCAGGGCAACATCAGCTCCCTGTTAATGGCATTCATCAGCTCTGAAAGCTGAAAGGTCTTATGTGATAAGAGGGAAAGGAGTGCTTGAGCAGTGATTGCAGCAAGCTCTTATTGGAGCTAATGATTTATATCACGGAATCATTGGGCTCTGTAGAACAGGGTGCTGTTGCTTCTCCCATAAGCTGGGCCTGGCTTTATGGCACTGCTGCTCCAGCATGGGTGGCAGCATCTGATTAGCTGTTCAAAGAACAGCTCTGGCATTATTTCAAGTGTCAGTTCTGTAATTATTGCCCTGCAGTTGTTTCAAGGGGTAATTCCATTGGGAATAGCAGGATCCCTGTACTACTTCTGAACCTGGAAATGATGGTGCTTCTGAAACAAATGGTAGTGAAGTGCCTGGACCTAAAAGTACATATAGAACTGGATGCAGTTATTTTATTTTAGAGAGTCTTTTTCCTTTGCTCCTTGAAAACCTTACTAACCTTTTGGAGATAATCTCTGAACGTTGGGACAGAGTGTTAACAGACACGGAGATCATGGCATGATGGACTCTGAACGGGCCTTGAAGGGAGGGAAGGAAGGAACCTTAATACAATAAAGGACTCCTGTAGGTGATTTTTCACTCTGCATTTCCCTGTGCTTCAGTCTGAGAGAAGGCATGCCAGCAGCAAGCCTGTGTGTTTCAAATTTAAAGTGGAGGCAACCCAAAAGAGTTCAATTTTTCCTGCTCTGAACAAAGATCACCCTTAGCTTTTCTTGAAACAGCTGCTGAGAGGGGTGAAACATCATTCATTCAAAGAATCCTTTGCTCACTCCTTGAAGCCAACAGAAAATGTGGGTAGGATTTTTACCTTTTTGGAATTTATGTCCACGTCCCCAGCCATGGCCCCTAGACCTTGAGAGGTCAGGAAGAGCCGTGTTGCCCAAATTGAAGGTGAGTGACACACGTTTTACCTGCATCTGTCCTCAGCTCTGTCTCTGACACGACAAAAAGGGAAGAGCTACAAGACCAGACCCTTTCTGGACAACCGAAGTGCATTTGATATTCCTCTGACTAACTCTTAAAGTTGGCTGTGGCACTTTGTAGTGAAGTTTTTATCCATTTTTTTAATCCTCTCCATCTTTTTTTGGTCCTGTAGGTTCATAAGACTGATGTGACAGTTGTTGTGTTCTTCATCATGCCAGCCAAGACAAACAATTTCAACGTGGAAACCCTGAAAGGCCAAGCAGTGAGGAAGCAGCTCTGGTAATTCCCACTCTCTCCCAGGGCCTCCTGCAGTGAATTCAGGACACACATACCAAAGTCTCACTGCAGAATAATGCTCTCTCTTTTTGCTCTGCTCAGACTGAGGGTTGTGGGTAACTCGAATGTATTCCAGGGATGAAAAATTCCCACATGCCATTCTTTATAACACCTTAGCAGGTAGGACTTGCTTTGCAGCAACAAAGGCAAGTGTTCCAGGAAATCCACTGCTCAGGATGTTCTCTGACTATTTCTGGTATTCCCTTTGGATGTGCCCTAGAGCTCACACAGAATAAGGATAATAATTTATCACAGCAAGCTTCTCTGTGGGAAAAAGAAATTAATTACACATCCTCTTCTGTGTAGAAATATGGAAATTGTGCTGTCTGATGCAGCAGGATAACAGTTGATAAGAATTATGTGTGGTTTTGTGTATAGTCTACAGTAAGCAGTGGCCAAGCAGTGAAATGTAGAGCTGTAAAGGGAGAATTGTCACAGCCCTTCCCAGTTTAAAAATTTTAATTTTACAACTTCCCCCCAACTAAAAAAAGAAAGGAAAAAAAAAGGCAAATCAGGATCACACTTGGTTTTCACCTCACTTTAACTGCGATGTCATTCTATGGAGGGAAAGGCACATTTTGTGAGGAACCTCTCAGCTGAGTGATGTGGCAAAACTGAAGCTTCAAATTCACGAAGGAAATCAGGGGTGGGTCACGGGGGTTGAATTTTGTTTAAAAACAAAGAGGGACAATGCCATTGCACTCACCATCGTTACAGGTTAATTCTCTGAGCAGGGAATGGAAATGTGCCCCTTGCCAGGTTAAACTCTGCTGCAGGAGTAAGGAAGCTGGGCTTAAAACTGAGAGACCAAGACCCAGCTCCTGCTTTTATGGCCGTGTCTCACAGGGCTTAAACCCTTTGTGATGCCAGTTCTGTGTCTGTAAAAGGACAGAAGTCTGACCAGTTTCGAGATGAAAGGCACCGTGTAAGAGAAAGACACTGATTTTGTTATCTCATTAACTGCCTCCAGCAGATGGTCTCTGGCTCAGATTTTGGGTATCTGTAATCAAGTTGAAGTCGTTGACTAAGGGATGCTAAACCTCTACAAAAACAGTGACAGAACTAGTTGAACAGGGGTCACTGAAGTGATTTAGCTTTTGGCATTTCTGGAGGAGAAAGCAGGTGTGAGAAATCTCTCTGCTCTCTGTCTCTGCACTCACCACACAGCAACTTCTTGGGACTTCCAGCAAACATTCTACCTGCTTAGCACTCTGGAAACAGGTGCCACAAATGGAGAGGTTGGAATTAATTGTCCAGCTCTGGCTTCCTAAAAAATAATGTGTCTGAGCTACCAGTGGAGAGTGATGGTTCAGTCCAAGGGATGTTTCATCTTATCTCACTTCGGGAAGTGTCTAAGTTGAGTGAAAGCGAAATAATGCTCTGAATTGGACTGTCACCCTCTGAGGATGTGTGGAGGATCTGTGCAACCAGCTTAAAATCGAGCTGGCTGAAGTGGGGTGGCATAAATTACCAGGGTTTGTAATGAGAGCTTTCTAACCTCTGCTAATTTACCAGGGTTTGCAATGAGACCTTTCTACACAAGAACTGAAGGAATAAAATGGGAGTGCAGTGAGAAACAGCCACGCTTGCAACAAGTGCCTTTGGCCTCTGCTTTGCCTTTGGTGTAATATAAAGTTTGAATAAAATACAGCAGCCACATACTGAATTTAATAATGTATGGATGGTAGGAAAGGTTAAATGACATGAAATATGCCGAGGTTTTTCCATGTTGTCTCTCTAGTATGTGGTTATTTCTCTGGTACTCAGCAATTCAGGCCCAAGGTAACAGTAAAGGTAAAACTGAAGATGTGGAATTGTGCAAAAAACTCCTGCTTGCAGCTCTTCTTCCCACTGGGCTCCAGGAAAGGCAAAAGACCCTCTGCATCATCATTATCATGGTCATAATCTGGAGCTCCAGGATAAAACCCTCTGCTGTCAGTATGGCATAATAATATTAGAGTATTTTAAGGATGCCACAGGAATTAAATACAAGAAGAGGCTGGCACTTAGAAGGGAGTAGGTGATGACTAATCTGGGATATAAAATTCCTCTGCTCCTGCAAAAGCAATCTGTCCTATCTGGGTTAAGTTTTGGACATTGTGCATGGCAAGAGTCTAGGGAAATGCAGTCATGGGGGGACAAGCCTGCTGGGATTTGGATCAGTGTGGTTTGACATTCAGCTGCTTTCCAGCTCAGCCAAAATCAACTCGGGCACTGTTGTGTCTGTGTGAGTCGGGAGAGAGCAACTCAAAACAGGTATGTGGGTTCTCAGCCCGGTGCAGTTCAGGATTAAGACAAGCTTTGTCTTGGCCCAAAGTATACTTAGAGATCAGAAAGGCAGGGAAAGTCTCAGAATATTGGTATTTTACTCAAATTTCAAGTGCTTTTGCTGTTTTGACAACAGAACTTCCAGTTATGTTCTCAAGTTCTTTCAGCTAGAGGCAGAATAATACAACTGCCTCTTTGCATTGAGAGCAGTGGCTCACTGGAGTTCTTCCTCAGCTAAAGATGAAACCTGGCTCTGGCACAGGCTTTATTATTAGCTTAAAATGTGGCCTGAGCTTCTCAGGAAGGGTTTTGAGTCATGCAAAGTCATTATGGCAAACTCCCTTTCAGTCTGACACTTGTTTTCCAAAGTCTTTGAGCTGGGAAATAGGGATGAAAGTGAAGGAGGAAGCTTGCTTTAAAATTCCTTGCATCTTTCTATTAATTAATTTGGAGACCTCTGAGTATTGATTAACACCCAGTGTTAATGATCATGTTTCAATAGGTAGGGTCATATATATGGGTTTTTTTTTAATGGAAATATGATCCACTGCTCAGAGCACAGTTTAATTTCCAGCAGCAGGAATCTCTTTTATGCTGTCTTTACCCTGAACTCTCCTGTTTCATCCATATATTTCTTTATCTTCCCAGGGACACTGCACAATCTGTGAAGGAAAAGTTTGGAAAGAAACTCTACAATGCCCTGCTGAAGTGAGTGTATGGGTTACTTTGCTCTGCCTTGCAGATTCAGGGGGTTTACCTGTGGTGTTTCTGTGCTCCTCCTCTTTGGGCAAGAAATTCTGGCATCCCTAGGAAGGATATGGGGCCACATACAACATACTTGATCAATGGGCAAATCACAGAGGGAATCAATAAACATATTAGCATCTCATGGTGTAAAGAGACATTTGGGATGTCTGTCTAACATAAAGGCTTATTCAGCATCACAAAGAAGATATTTCAGCTTAAAAAGCACAAAGTAGTGGGTTTTAGTGGCTGGAACTTCATCAGAAACAAGCTGTGTCAGAAAAACAGGGTTGGGGGGGAGGAATAATTGTATTGGCAGATCAGCAAGTGTATGGGAGAGCAAAATACAGGGAATATAGCAGGGAATATGGAATGGCCATGGAAACAAAGGAAAGATTCCTGTTGGTGTCAGCAGACTTCAGCTCAGCCCGTTTGCCATTTCCTCCTTTTCTTTGTCCAGCTGCTAACAAAGTCATTGGGTAAACCAGGCTTTGTGTTGCTTTTGCAGAGGAGAAATTCCAGACTTGAACAAGATTCTTGACCGGGATGATATAACCATTATGAAAAGAGCCATCTTTTCAACTCAGGTCAGGAAAAGTGTTCTTTACATAAACATGGAGCATAAATGTCAGCTGTGGCTGTTTCTGATGTGGGTGTGACCTCAAAATAATGCTTTTGGGCAATCGATGGAGATTCCTTCAATCACATGCAGGACGTAAAAATTCCTAATTATTTTCTTCTGCACTGAGTGCAAACCTTTCATTGTTCCTGAAGGCTGGATCCTTCTGCTTTTATTAAACAGGCAAAATCAAACTCTTGTGGAGATACAATCTATTGACCCCAAACCTTCAAAATGAAATAGCAGACCTTTCTGGAAGTGAGTACAAATATGTGCATTTTGAGGTCAACGAAGCAAATCCTGTGACAGATTTTTATGGTCACATTGGTGGCCTCAGTTACGTGGAAGACAACATTATGGGAGGCAAATTTTTCTTTCTTACCTTTAAATGAGAACCCGCTCATACCAGTGGCAAAATCTCCCGCTGTCTTGGACTTAGCTCATAGAAAATGGTGACAGAAGTGTTTGCCGTGAGTTTTGTCGGGGTTATTTGGTGCTTTTTCTGTCTTTAGAGACATTGTCTGCCTCCAGTGACCACCCACAACATGATTGATGACAGCAACGACCCCATCCTCAACACCATCCGGCGCATTGGGCTCTTCAATAACCGCACAGACAGAGTCAAGGTACCCCCTGGGCTTTTCATGTTAGAGGGAAAAGGGAATTCCTTTAAACAGCCCCACTCTGGGTCATCAGCATGGCGAGGGCAGGCAGATTCTTGAGCGGCAGTGTTACACTCACAGAGTGCTTTTCCAGGAATAACAACTGGCCACTTCACAGGTACCCTCATTGCTGTTTAACCAGGTGAATTGCAGTTTCTGATGGCAAGGAGCTGTTTTCATTGCTGCCTCCTGTCCCGAGTGAGGAGCTGTTACTCCTGACATCAACAGAGTGCACCCAGGTGGAAAACTCGGTCACAGGTTCATTTGCTTCAGGCTGGAGCTCCAAAGTTTGAGCCCAGAGCTTTGTGCAGTACTGATGCATCTCTTAAGAACAGCACCCTGACACTCAGCATTTACTGCAGAAAGTAACCAGGGCTTGGATCTGGAGCAGAAATAACTCCTGGTTTAGTTGAAACTGAATGTGTGTAAATAAATCCTTGCCTGACTTCCATGTGTACCTTGTCAAAGCACAGAAATGATCAGCTCCTGCTTTCACAAGTCTGCCAAAGTTTGTTTTGGTCTGGCAATCTCTGTTAACTATCTCAACATCTGTCTAGTCAAATGGCAAATTCTTCTTCCAAGCCTTCTTTTAAAGTCATATCCGTGGTGACAATGACATACCCGCAGTGACTCTGCCAATGACATATCACCTGTCCCCAGGGTTTTGCCTTTTTAACCCCGTGACAGTAACTGAGTAAATATTTTCCTCAGCTTCCTAGTTGCTTCTTCTTGCCCCAACGTATTCTCTCCCTGCATGTCTCCAGTGAATCCTGGGATCATAGTATGGTAGTAAGGTACCAGATGTACCAAAAGCAGTGTGGAAAGATGCACTGTGTGTAAATGTTGGAAAGAAATCCCCCCAAACTAGAATTAGACAACTGCTCGAAGGCATTAGGAATGTAACATCAGTAGAGAACATTGCAGCCAACTCTTGCTGATTCCCAGCAGATTTGGTTATCTTGGCATAGCTCAAGTTTATAGAAAACTGATGTTAGCACTGCAAAATGACCTGCTGCTTGGACAGGCTGGATCCTTCACGAGCTGAATGTCAGGGACAGGAATTCTGGAAACTTCAAATGGGAAGTAATTTTGGGAGATGTGTGACATATCCATGCAGGCACAGCTGGCATGTGAAAAATCCCCTCAGCAATGCCAGTGGACCCACTGGGATCAAATAAGCTTGCAAAACGAGTCTACAGCCCAATTAGTGGCTGCGGACCTTCATTTATTTATTCAAGTGAGTAACATGACTGTATTATAAAGAAGGAATAAAATCATACCCTTGGCATGGAAGGATGGCTGCAGTTTCTGCAGGGAAATAAGCCCAGGGAAGTTTAAAGCCTTCCTGCACACTTTTCCCTCCCAGAGCTGCCTGGACAGCACATACAAGGCAATTCTCTGCCCCCCAGTGGAACTGAGGCAGTGACCCCAAGCCCTGCAGGGTCACACAGACAAATTAGCTCTGGTTTGGAGAGTGGGACATTAGCCTGGGTGACTAAGCCTTGTCTTTCAGCAGGATTAGTTGGCCTAGGCACAGGAGTGGGGTGATGGGGCTATAATATGTGTGGTTTCAAATTTCCCTCTGTTCCTGGGCGATCTGCTGAGTCTGATAAGTATTGCTTTATTTCAGTGCATGCTGTGGAGCTCAGAAGGGCTGTATCTGCCTGAGGCCTCCTCTTAACAAGACACCCCAAATTCCAGAATCGCTGAATGGTTTGAGTGGGAAGGAACTTTAAAGGTCATCCCATTCAAACCCCCTGCCATGGGCAGGGACACCTTCCACTAGCCCAGGGTGCTCAGAGCACCATCCACCCTGGCCTTGGACACTCCCAGGGATCCAGGGGCAGCCACAGCTTCTCTGCCCAACCTGTGCCAGGTCACCACCACCTTCACAGGGAAGAATTTCCTCCCAATATCCAGTCTCACCCTGCTCTCTGTCAGTTTGAATCCATCCCCCCTTGTGCTGTCACTCCAGCCCCTTGGAAATAGTCTGTGCCTTGGTACAACACACCAAGACATGGTCTTGCTGAACGCCCCAGGTTTAGACATAATTCTCAATGCACATGGTCTTTCTTGATGGAAAGTCATAAAGCTGAAGGCCTGTCCAGAGAGGAGAAGGTTCATTATCAATGCCGTTTCCAGGCCAAGAGTGTACACAGGCAGGAACGTGGGCAGTGCATTAGATAACAGGGGAATGAATGCTCAAAGGAGGTGTCGTCCAGATCCTTAGAAAAAGAACAGAGTGAATAAATTGCTCAAGCTTATTGATGATCGAAATGTCCCAATGATGGTTTTCTTTCCCCTCTAATGTAAGTTTTGACTCTCCAGGTGATCCTACATCCCGAATTCCTTTCCTCGACAAGCCCGTTGCTGCCCCTGGACTATGAGGAGTTTGTCAGAGGCTGCCACCTTGGGGTGTTTCCATCTTACTATGAGCCCTGGGGTTACACTCCAGGTAGGCAAATCTGTACCCTCGACTAGGATGGAAAGATGAAAGGTGAAAGTATTTGCAGCCAGTTTCCTCTGCAACAAAGCTCCGTGTTCTCTGCACTGCAAAGGTGCTGCTGCTGGAAAAGTTTGGTGGTGTCAAATGGCATCTACTGACTGGCAACTGCTCACATTTGTCCTTGCACTGCACCCTTTCCCATGCTAATGTGTGCTCTTTTGATTTCTGGGGCTTTAGAACGAGAAATAATGTTTGTCACTTAACTCTTAACTTGATGCAAGGATTTTGAAAGAAGATTTGCAGGAAGATGCATATTGGAAAAAGGAGGGCAAGAAATGTGACACAGCTCAGTGGATTTCATTCAAGATAAGAGTGAAGTTTGATAGAATTGTGGAATACCATAGCTAAATTATTTACCACAAATACACACAGTGGGAGTGAATCTCATGGGATTACATGGAAATTTCTAAAAATACAGGGAGCATATAGATCCTGACCTGAAATTTGGCCCACATTCACAAAAGGCACTGACCACCCTAGATGAAATCAGTGCAAACGATGAACTGGAGTACCTGTGAAGATCAAAGCCTACCTGTCCACGTTGTTCATGTCCTCCCAAGCACCTTCTGCAGTCTTGATACCCACCTGAACTTGGGGTCCCCCTCTTAGGAGCATTTGTTCCAAGACAATGAATCAGACTAGAAATTCTGCGAGGTTTTTGCTCTCTCTCTCCAAGTGAGAGAGCTCCTAAATTCCAAGCGAAGCCTCCTGCATGGCAGCAATTTCTCTTCCTGTTCTAGTCTCAACTAAGGCATGAAGAAAGAGTGTGGGCCAGAAATGTGGACAGAAAAGTTAGGCTGGCACTTGGCAGTTTGGAGGAAAACTGTGATTGACACTAGTCAAAAGGGTTGCTTCTCCTTTATTAATGCAAAAGCAGTTCTCTGTGTTGATACCCACTTAAATCTCTTAGGAAAAAAAGAGTGATGTTTTTAAAGGTAGATTTATAACTATTTTATAAACACCAGTTTTGTTGTCATGTCAATGACAATAAAAGGGCATGTAGATGTCAAAGACTAGGGTGTTGACTTGATCTGTGGGTTGGCTTAGGTCAGGCTTAAGTTCATCTGCAACCAGTCTTTGAGTGAACAGTTACCCTTACTCATGGCTATGACAGAAAGAACTACAAAAGATACATATATTTTCTGATTTTATAACAATAGCTCCACCTCTGCTGTGAATGCAGCCCTGAGTTAGTGGTGGGGTTTGGTGGTTGGGTTTTTCTTGCTACAGGGACCAGTTTACAAACAAGGAGTATCAAACCCCAAAGTTTAATGTGCTCCTGCTCCCAAGAGCATCGGCTTTGTAAAGATTTGTGAACACAAGAGGTGTGCATCAGGCTTTCCTTTAAAAGTCAGACAGTCCAGACCTTATATTGGGGTTCTCTGTTTCAACACTGCACTCCCAGTTTAGCTGCTGGGAAACTCAAAGATACATTTGCAAACAAAGTGGGAAATTTTGTGCTGAAAATTCCTTTTTCTTTCTTTTTTTTTTTTCCCACTTTTTCTCCAAATCCACAACAAAGCATCATAGTTTTCACTTGACATTTTCAGAGCAGCTCTAGTGTTATGGGACCTTCTTTCTGCCTGCTGAGTTTCCTTTTTCCTCTCTCAAGGTGAAACCATTTGAGGTTTTTTGCCCTGAAACCCTCTTTGTCTCTTCCTTCCTGCAGCTGAATGTACCGTGATGGGCATTCCCAGTGTGACCACAAACCTCTCTGGATTTGGCTGTTTCATGCAGGAACATGTTTCTGACCCAGCAGCTTATGGTAACATCATTTTTAACACCATATCAAAGCATCCTCTTTGAGTTAGGAAACCAAAACCCACACCAACCATGTTGTTGCTCCTCAGTTTTGTGCTTTCATTAGTGCAATGGAGTTCATGTTTACAGCTTTAAGTATCTTGTTATGTTGAATGAGCCTTTCCAGCTTTCATATTTACCCAAACCCTTTCCAGGTTATTTTTCTTTTGTCTCTCTTGAACCTTTTGTGTCTTTTTTATCCTTCCAAACTTGTCACAACCAGTAAATTATCACGTGCACACACAAAAAAACCCCAAACTGTGAGAGGGAAAGGAACCCACTCAGTGATCTGCTCGTAAAGCTTTAGAAATGGTTTGTGAGTGGAGCGTGGTGAGGAGGAAGGTGGACAACAAACACCTGGTGTGTCAAGGCAATTCTGCCTCATGAGTCACCCTCTGCCTCAGCAAATCCTTCATTTAGGGCTGAACCCAAAGGGATTGTCCCTGTTTTCCAACTGAAGCTCCTCCCAAAAGTGCAGAGCAAGACACAGCCCTCCGTGTCCTTGTCTCTTTAGTCAGCCAGGGCAAGCTGTGGATGCTCCAGCCCTGAAAGTGTCCAAGGCCAGGCTGGACGGGGTTCTGAGCAACCTGGTTGAGTGGAAAGTGTCCCTGCCCGCGACAGGGGGTTGGAACCACATGGTCTTTAAGCTCCCTTCCACCTCAAACCATTCTGTGATTCTGTGGATATTGAATATTCTGTGCATCTCCCACATCCATCACGATGTCTGAGGTCTGGTCCCATCATCTTCCCGACACCCTGGTGTAAGGAAGGTGCCAAAAATAAAGTATTAACCTCAACAAACTCCACAGAGGCAAAGCTTGCCCCTGCCCTCTCTGCCAGATTTGTCTCTTGACTGGGGTATGAGAGTTCAGTGTCTCTGTGGAAACACTCGGATTGCTGCAGGAAGCCCAGTCTCTCTCCTACAGGCTGATTTTGACCATCCACACTTAGAAATTCTACAGCAAACCAGCAAAACACTGGCTTATGGCTCTGAGGGGTTTTTTTTAAGTAGTAGATATTCTGAAAATTTTGGGAGATAAAAAATAATATGTCTTTATCCAGAAACTCGAATCCTTTTGGATATACTTCCACAGCAGCAACAAAGCCTCTGAGTTTTGAGGAAATTGCTGAATTTCAGCCTGAAATGTGATGAAAATTAAAATTAATAAAAAAAAACAACAAACACATCCCTCTTCAGCTTTGCATTGCATCAGAACAGTAATAAATGTCCCCGTTCTGCTGCCTTTGAACAGTAAAATAAACAGGTAATACATGTGATGTTCCTAAGGCTGTGTGGAAGGTGGTGGGCTGGAAATGCCCCACTCCTGCTGCCCTTTCCCGTGGTATCCGCCTTTCCTCAGGTATCTACATCGTGGACAGGAGGTTCCGCTCCCCGGACGAGTCGTGCAACCAGCTGACCCAGTTCCTCTACGGGTTCTGCCAGCAGTCCCGCCGCCAGAGGATCATCCAGAGGAACCGCACCGAGCGCCTCTCGGATCTGCTGGACTGGAGATACCTGGGCAGGGTGGGTGGGGCTGGGGCAGACACCTGTTAGACGTTCCAGACTCATGGGCTGATGGGTGACCTTCGACTGGTGCAGGGTCTTCCTCAGGCAGGCACTGATCTCTGCTCTGCAGGGACCAGGGAATGGATGGAGATGGGTCAGGGCAGGGTTAGGTGGGATATCAGGGAAAGGCTCTTCCCCCAGAGGGTGGTGGGCACTGCCCAGGCTCCCCAGGGCAGTGGGCACAGCCCCA
>JAWWMP010000041.1:56797398-56812912 GCA_035047865.1 Dendrocincla tyrannina
TCCCCAGGGCAGTGGGCACAGCCCCGAGGCTGCCAGAGCTGCAGGAGGGTTTGGGTGATGCTCTGGGGCACAGGGGGGGACTCTTGGGGATGGTCCTGTGCAGGGCCAGGAGCTGGACTTGATCATCCTTGTGGGTCCCTTTAATTCAGCATAATCTGTGATTCTGTGACTCTGTGCTCATCCTAAAAGACTCCAGGCTCATCCTCTGTCCCACACTTTCACGAGTATCAAGTTGTTTTCTTTATACTCTCTCAAACTGACACTCAGAAATCATCATTGCCAGTAAAAGACTGGGAAGTAAGCTGAGATAAATCAATGGAAAGGGAAAAAAACATTGAAAACACAACTAGAGACCCAAGGCCACTGCCTCACTGAGTCACAAATTGCTGGATGCTTCCACTGCTCTGGGCAAATCCTGCCAGACTCACTTTCCCTGGTTTCTGCTGGTGCTTGCTGTCAGTAAGAGTCCCTATGGGACACAGGGACTGCCCTGACACCTCTGGCTGCAAAGGTGCTAAAGGCCAAGCCTGCCCTGACATTCCAGTGTGGTTCTTCCATGCTCCAGTGACTGGACTGGGTAGGCTGGAGCAGCTGCCAGTCACACTGAGCTCCTTCTGGTGCCAAATCAATGTGAATACCTGGTGTCACTGGCAGCACAGACACTGAGTAGGAATTGTGCTCCAAAGTCATCTGGACACTTTCAGAATCCTACCCATAAAGTGTTTCTGGACCCTGTGGCTCCTCAACACTCCCAAAGTGCCTCTGTGCCTTAAAGGCAAAGTGGTGTTTTAATTTTGACTCCGAGAGCAAAGCAGTGTTCCCAAGTCCACAGGAGTAGAGAAGTGGATGCACAGATATCAGTTTTGTCACTATGTGGGGCCTTTTGCTGCTCTGATACCTCTGTGAGAGCCTTAGTGTTCATAGGGTTCTGTGCACGTGCTGCAAACTCAGGAATATAGTGGATCTATAAATGTTTTTGACAAAATTCTTAAATACCAGGCATCAGTAAACTCACAAATGTTACTTCTCTGTAAGTGTCCCACGTGTTTCCTGTGCCAAGATGAGCCCAAAGTTTGTGTGTTATCCGTGTGCACACTTAAAGATCTAAATGTTCCTGGTTAAAAAAGAGCCAGTTCTATCTTGAGGGATAAAGAATGCCCGTCCCTCAGTAAGAACTACACTGACCAAGACAAGTGCTGATTTCCATCTGAATATATCTTAGTCTTACAGGAACCTTATCCAGCTCCTGTCCCAGACATCTTTGGTGTGAATCCATCTCATGCTTCCCAGCAAGGGGTTCATCACAGGCAGCAGTGTCAGCTGGACTCTGCTGGGCTGAAAAGATGCCTCGACTTGGTTCAGCACTATCTTTTAGAAGATACTAATTGGATGTTCCTTTTCCTCTCTGCTTAAACCTCCCCCAAGACTTCCTTGACTTGTAAAGGCTTCTCTTTTATGTTGCAGTATTACATGCATGCCCGACACCTGGCCCTCAGCAGAACATTCCCAGATAAATTTGAGATGGAACCAAGTGCTCCACCAAAGGTAAAGTCTGCTTTTGGAGGTGGGCTCATCTTCATTTGAACTGCTTTACAAAGAGGGAGAGAAGGAGTGAGCGTGTTTGGCAGAAGGAGGGAGAAGAGGGCGAGCAAATTGTGGTTTAAGTGAAGGGAAGTGAAAATCTCAACAAGTTCCAGCCCCAGTCTCCAGTGGGCAGTGATGAAGGAACAGTTCTTCAGGTGATTTAGAGTGACCTGCATGGCACTGTGCCCCTTTGGACCAGCTGAGCAACTTTGCCTTGAAATTCCTCTTAAAACAACAGCAGCTTCTAATGTGGCTGCTGATAAATGGTGTGGACATGCTGTGCACAAGCCAAACAGAGAAGGAGCTGGGAAAGGAGGTTCTGGGGAAAGTGAGGCAAAGCATTGCCTTCATCTAAACATTTTGTGCTGGCTGGGACTGCAAGGGCTCACTTTAAAGGCACACCTTCAAGCAGTTCTTGCCTGCTATTATTATGTATAATAATACATAATAATATTATGTATTAGCAGCAATCTGCTCAGAGCCACTCTAAACCAATGTGATTTGAAACCAAACCTCCAGAGGGCAACTCAGGTTTTTGAAATAAGAAGGAGAAAGGAGGCTCAGAGCTAAACTCCTTGCTTGAATCTGGTTTTGCAGATACTGATGTTATAACTAGAAAACCATTCTGAGACCGAATTCTGAATTTCAATAAATGTGTTCTGGTTACAGAGTACTGAAGGATTTTGAGCCATGCTGGTGGTTTTGAGGCTCAATAAAGATTGTCATATTTTGCAAAAGGAACTGCTGGAAGGGCAGCATATTGTTCATGGCACAGGCTCAAGATCTCTGCCATGCAAGCCTGTACCTACTGGCAGGGGAGGACTGAGGGGGTCTGGGTCCAAGGGAGCTTTATTTTCGAGAGCAGAGCAGCTCTAGCTTACATCCCACCACTGGTTTCCTTTGAAGACAGCCTTAAATGTCTGTGTACAGCCAGTTGGGGAACGCTGTGTTAACACCTGCAACCTGTTTGTGTCTCTGGCAGACGGAAGGTTTCAGGTACCCCAGGCCCTCCTCGGTGCCGCCATCACCTTCTGTCTCTCAGCATTCCAGCCCCCACCAGAGCGAGGCTGAAGATGAAGAGGAGGATGAAAGATACGACGAGGATGAGGAAGCCGAAAGGGATAGGCAGAACATCAAGTCTCCCTTTGCCCTTGGAGCATTGCCCCAAGGCAAAAAGAAGCAGCCTGGGGAATACAGGAACTGAGTCCAGGGCTCTCCCCCTGGCAGGGTGTCTCCATCCGTCCATCCATCCATCCATCCATCCATCCATCCATCCATCCATCCATCCATCCATCCATCCAACACTTCCTCCTGTAGGCTTGGCAAGCTTTGTGTTAAGGACAGTGGGATATAATTAGGAGACTCTTAAATGTTACTTGAGCTACACTGTTGGAAAGCCTGATATTGTCTCACCTTGAAAGTAGTTGAAATGACAATTTTTCTGTGCCCCTTTGAGGTAGAAGAGATTTCTCGAGCTTAATAAATCTAGAGAATGCAACAATCCCCCCGAGGAGCTTATACAAACTACAGATCATACCTTTGTCTAGGTAACCACTGTATTAATCATAGTCTACACAGGTAGCTCCATTCTGGGTGTCCCAAAGGAATTCCTGCTTCATTCATGTTTCCCCTCTTCCCCTCCTAAATTAACATGAGCTTTAAACCAGAGCTCAAAAAATTAGAGGGGAAAAAAAAAGCATTACACCGGAGAGATATTGGAAGAGTTCAAAAGGTACACTGGAAAGAAAATGGTCTTTCTTTTTCCTTATGCTGTTTATTGTAAGCTTGCATAATTGAAACCAGTTTTTTTACAGCACACAGAAGTGTCTTGATCCAGGGGTAAAATATACTTCCTGTGGAACAATAGACAGTCTTATGCAGTGGGCATTTGGATTTTAGAGAAGTCATCTTTCTTCATCATTGGTTTAGACCCACAATAAACAGCAGACCGTTTATTTTCTGATTCCTCTGGTATGTCTCTTTTATTGTTTTCATCTTGTCTTAGATTCTGTTTGTTAACAAACTGGTTTGGGAGGAATTGAATGGCACTTGGCTAAAGTGAATGACAAGATTTCCTGAAGTGACACCTTCCCCTACAGACAAACCTACAGGCCGTAGGGTAATGTGATGGCATTTAAAGAGGAGTAACTCACATTATAGGAATAACAACTGCCCCATTATTTATTTCACCTCTAGAAGAGATCTGCTCTGAAAAATAAGGCTCAAAGAGCCCAGAGATGGATTTTGAAATGCTCTTAAAATGTGGGGAATAACTTAACCTCCCAGCAGGAACTCGGCATTTCATTTGCCTTATTTTCAGTTCCTCAAGATGAGGAGAGTGCAGTGCCTGAAAATGCTCCCCCGAGCCAGATCCTGACATGAAGATGGTAGGAAGGAGATGCTTCTTTTGTTCTAGAAGGAGCCATCAGGAATTTCTCCTCCTGTTCACGAAAAGACATTGCCAGGCATTGATTGAGCCTGTTCTTCAGCAGGTAGGATGTTGTAGCCTTTGGAGGGACCTTCCCTGTCAGTCCCAGGGGAGCCTCGATGTCCAGCTTGGATTAGACCCCCACCTTTCAAACACTTCACTTCCAAAACTGCACTTTCATTCTTAAGCTGGTTTGGATGCCAGAAAGAAGAACTCTTTTCAGAAGTCAGGTTTAGGCTTTTATGGCAAGAAACTTCTTTGGATTTCAAAGGAGTCACTATTTTTTTTTAGCCATGTACAGACTAATTAAAACAAGGAGCAGTTTTTCGTATGAAAAGATGGTGAAAGCAAAGATACTGCAAATATTTTCCTTCCTCCAGGTGCTGAGTTGAAAACCACTGCATTTGGTGAGTTTCTTCCACAAAGCCCTTCTATTCAAGGTTTTCCCTTGCAGAGGCAAAGGACATAATGGCTGAGAGTCCCAACAAAAGAATACTTTAATGAGCTTTATGCTCGTGTTAGTTGTGCCTTGAATGCCAGGATTAACCACTGGGAACAAGGCAATTTATCTGCAGCAAAAAGCACCCCTGCCTCTTGAATTTCGAGCGTTAGAGGGCTGAACTCTTCATTCAGCCGTGGTGACAGATTGCCTGAATGAAATGCCACGCGTTCCTAGCAGTTCCTGATGTCTCACAAGCAGCTCTGTGTTACAGAAGTGATTCTCTTGCAGAAGGGAAACACTCGGGGTTTCACAAACAGCTCCCCGAGAAGGCAGAGGGTTCATTCTGTTGCTTGATGTTTGTGAAGGATGGTTGAAGCCAGAGAGGTTGGATCAGGAGCACACACAACAACGAGGCAGCTGGGGATGTGGGGAGCACACTTTTGGGGACATTTGGAGGAACAGGAATTTGGAGATACTGATAAAGCAAAGGATGTTTAAGCCTTCACTTTTCACCTTTCCAGGGGGATGGGTCCCTGCCCATGGCAGGACATTTGGAACTAGATGATCTTTAAGGTCCCTCCCAGCCCAGGCCATTCTATATCCTGTTTTATGATCCTATAATGCCTTATGTGTGAGCACTGTGTGATGAGACTGTAAAATACGCTGAAAAATAGCTTTGATGCACCTGAGATAATGCCAATATGCTTGAAGCAAAGGGGAGTTAAAGAATGAAAGGATTCTGGTGGGTACCACTGCTCTTCAGGTGAAGAACAACATACACTGCCATGGAAAGATACATTGGTGCTTCAAAATGAACAAACTTGGACAGTTTGAGTTCTCCAGTTATGTTTCCCCCATGAAATGATGCAGATCATAAACAATTGCTGAGAGTGCCTCTAACCCCATGACAGAAATGAATTGCTCTGTTCCTCCAGCTCTGTTTCTTTGTGTTGAGGAGGAGCATCATTATAGACACAGTTAATTAGCAGTGTCATGAGAAACAGGGGAGGAAAGCAGAGTTAAAGGATGAAGAGCAGGACCAGGGTTAAGGGTTAAGAAAATACAACACAGTTGCTTGGACACAAAAATCCTGTGGCTATGTTTTTATTACATGAGAACTACAGAGGGCTTTCCAGTAAGACCACAGAGCTGCATAAATAATGTTTGATACATCCTTATCAGCATGGAATGGTAATGAACAGAGTTATGCACAATTCCACTCCTGCAACTCAAGAAAGCAAGGACAAAAAAGCACAGGAACTATGCAGGCATTAATGAGGCCCTGAAAATGTAAGAATTGTGCCCAGAGTGTCTTTGTGTGGTGGGATTTGCTCAGCAGAATTACTCAGAGTGCACATTCCTGCATGGGTGTCACTGGGGCAGTAGGTGACTGGTATCTGCAGCCAAAAATAGCTTCACTTTTTAATCTCTCACTGAATGTATTGCCCAGCAGCAGCTCTCAGGGCCAGCAGGGAAGTGGTGAAGGACTCTGTCCTTATGAGGGTTAAAAAAGCTTCAATATACAGCGGGGTGGAAGGTGGCAAAAGGTTTCCCAAACACAATTGGAAAACTGGTTTTAACGAAGGAGTTGTCCAAACAGACAGCTTAAATCATCTTTTTGGGTATTTTGGTGTATTTTAAATTTTGGTTGTGCCATCCAGAATGGTCTAAAGAAAGCAGGAAGTTTACAAATGCTGTGCTTATCTGAACTAGTACCTCTTAATCCCTTTGCACTCCAAGTTTTGCAGTGAAATGTGAACTAGGTGAGAATGGCTGAAATACTCTGCTTACACAAGTTATGCTTTCAGGGTCAACGCAACAGAAATGTTAAAGAAATCCAAAATATTTCACCAATTTGATAGACTGTCTGTCAAGTAGCCAGGGCGATCACTGTTTTCTTCTTC
Organism: Dendrocincla tyrannina; assembly: GCA_035047865.1. Lineage (NCBI taxonomy): Eukaryota > Metazoa > Chordata > Aves > Passeriformes > Dendrocolaptidae > Dendrocincla > Dendrocincla tyrannina. Next base: position 56,803,757 of record JAWWMP010000041.1, read on the forward strand.
AGCTGTAAGACAAGACAGAATGGGGGGAAATGAGTTGTAGATAAAGGTGAGTCAGGCAGAGTTTTCAGGAGACAGATTACACAGCCCTAGTGCAATGGGACTTCCTAGCTAAGAGGGGCAGGCACTGTAGAAATAATAATGTTCTAATAATAATAATCTTCTCTCATTTTAAAGGTAGAGCTTTCCTGGTTGCTGCAGAGCAAAGACACAAACCCTGTCCAGAGGGGTATCTCAGCACAAGGCAAACCTTCCTCCTGCAGAAGAAAAGAATGTATTTGTTCTTTATTTACACCTTGTCCTCACTCAGGTGGATTCTAAAATCACCTGAAAATGATCTTCTGAAAGTGCATGGCTTGCCCAGGTTTCAATATCTTATTATTCCCTGCTACAATGATGGCAATTTTATCCCCCAGAGTGGCTTTTTTCAAGCAAGCTGCCAGTTCTGCTCACTCAGCTATGTCATCCTTTTTCTCAGGGAGGGTTGTTGCTGTCCCCCATCTCCTCTGCAACAACAGCAGCAGGCAGGGAAATGCCACGAAACTTCCTAAAACCCCACCTTCAGAGGATTTTCTCTTTTTGCTAGAACACAAAGGACACTTTCACTGATGTGCCCTTAGAACTGCTCATATATTTTTGTCCAAAGCACAATGCTCATTTGAATTTTGCCCCTCTCGCTGTCCAAAATGCCCCTGGAGGTGCAGTGGGAGGCTTTAGGGAGTGGCAAGGACAGGAGTGGCTCCAGCACATCTGTACACCAGGGAAATCCTGGGAGGTGTTTTGCATCCCAGGAAAGGTGTGTGCCTTAGGTAGCTGAGGAGAGGTGATGTGGCAGTGATGGCAAGGCAAGGATTTATTGCATCCTGATGATCATTGATATGTCAAGATCTGTGTGAAAGGTCCAGAATTGTATTTTATATGGGGTTACTTCACAGTTCCTAATTCAAGTAAAGCCCTATTTTTTTTCCTTGTAATTTGCCAGCAATTAATAGTCTGAGCAAGGAACTCACAGCCAGGGGGCTTTTTGCCACTTTCTCCTCCTTCCTCTCCTGAACCAAATTGGGGAAGAGTCTTTCAGAGCTCTGCCCCTAAATGTTGCTTGTGAGCTGTGCCAGCAGCTGAGCTTTGAGGAGCCAGAGGTGAATCCCACAGCTCCTCTGCTGGGGCTTTTAGGGATTCTTTAAAGCCTTTACAGCAGGACAAAAGATCCAAAGGAGGAATGAAAAGTTTAAAAGCAAACAACATTCTGCAGAAAAAGGAGCACTGGGAAAGATTGGACTTGGAAAATTCAATTCCAAATAGCCATTCCCTTGAATCTAAACCTGTAAAAAAAATCTGAAAAGCAAATTGAAAGCAGAAGATAAAGAGTTTACCTGTTGTCATTTACATGACTCTTGTTCTAATCTGTGTCATGTAACACAATGCACTCTGTAGAACACTGTCTCAATCCATAATAGATCAATTCCTACATTGTTAATAAATGAGATGCTGGAAAACTCCTTTTAAAAAAAGCCAGAGGAAGACAAACCATGCATTTACCTTCTTTTGCTTTCTGTAAGGAGCTAAGGAACAGTGCAGCAGCTTCAGACAGAGATAAAGGCTTCGTGCTCTGGCTTCGTGTTTCTAGGATTATAAAATCACAGATGTGTGGTTTGTTATTGTCTGAGGGTATTTCTGTATTTTGTTTGTAGTTTTATTATTATTTATATAACTAGAGACACAAAGAGAAGAAAATATTATCTCCTTCACTCTGTGACATTCTCTGCTGAGCCTGATAGAGAACACAGAAGAGATTAGCAACCTTCTTAGAAGGGAGGTTATTTCAAAGTCCCTTAGTGGGTAAAAAGAACATTTTTCTTATGTTCCTTCCTTTGCTACACCATTCTGTTTCCTCCAAAAACATTCTCCAGCGCGGGTCGAGTGTCAGTTCAGCACTATTAATAACTTGATTTTTCCCAGTGGAAAAAGAAAATCAAAAGTACTGGTAAGAGTCCCACTTCCCAGCCAGGTGAGTCTGGAACTCACGTCAATAAAGCCCCACGGGTGCCCAGGGGAGTCTTTGCCACGTGGTTTGGGGAGTGAAAGAACCAACACAAGGGAGTGGAACTGGACACAGTTCCAGGAAAGCACATGCCCTCCCATTTCCACAGCCTGAGGAAGGGCTGGAGTGTCCCCTGCCCCTGCACTGGAGTGTCACCTGCCCCTGCACTGGAGTGTCCCCTGCCCCTGGACTGGAGTGTCACCTGCCCTTGGACTGGAGTGTCCCCTGCCCCTGCACTGGAGTGTCCCCTGCCCTTGGACTGGAGTGTCCCCTGCCCCTGGACTGGAGTGTCCCCTGCCCCTGCACTGGAGTGTCCCCTGCCCCTGCACTGGAGTGTCCCCTGCCCCTGCACTGGAGTGTCACCTGCCCCTGCACTGGAGTGTCCCCTGGCCCTGGACTGCAGTGTCACCAGCACCTACTCACCAAGCTGCATCCTGTGGGCCAGGTCCTTTCGCTGGCTCTCATCTGGGATGAACCGCCGTCCCTCTACAAAAGCAGAGGGAGAAGGTGGAAACGACCTCCCCAAACGTGTGGAATTCCCACTGCAGAAGCCCTGAAATGCTCATTGCAAAATACAGCATTGCAGCCTCCCTTCCACAAAATGGGGGTGGGGGGGGGGTAAGCTCATCTCAGGGTGTCTCCAAAGCAGGATTAGCCCATCCTGGCCCAGAACACTCAGAGATGTCATTCCTTCCAGAGAATTGGTGTTTCCTTCTTTCATTCTTGTATTGAGCTGCTGTAGGAACTGCACACAGGGAGGAATTTACTGTCTTTTCCTCACTCTTTCCTGCTGTGTGGTCAAGAGCCTTCAGTCTCTTTGCTGGACTATTAAATGTTGCTTTTTAAAGTGATATTTCTATTTTAAAAATGAAAAAAAACCCCACCCCAAACTAACCTGATCAATTCACATTTCTTTCTATACAAAACTGCATAGAAGTAACACAGTCCATTGTTCAATTGGGAGAATTAAAAGAAAAGCAAAAAAGTGACAAATTCTTTGCTTTTATGAATAGAAATGATGGTATTAATGTCACTAGGACTTCTTTCAGTTATATTTCTATTTGATTTGTGTTGCTATTATTTGCATTGTCTCCCTTCTGCATTTCTCTCAGGATTGGGAGTTTCACTTTTTTCTCATTTCAAGGAAGTTATTTTTCTTCCTCTCTTAATGCCCTCCCCACCTAATAGCTTTCAATTTTCAAACAACAATTCAGAGCATAAATAATTAAAAATATTACTATTTTCATTAGATTTTGTGGGTTCCAATCGAAGGGCAAAATCTCTCTTTGGCCCTGAATTTTACCTTTGTATTTAATTCTTCTTTAACTCTGGACTAACAGCAGGAACTCAAAGTGCCACATATTTACACCACCTTTACACCACAATATTGATCTAAGTTGTCCTTAGAAAAGGTTGTTTGTGGTCTTGGCACCAACCCTGATGCAAAGGTGCCTGAAGCAGGAATGTGTGTCTTCTCCTAGTGCTTGAGAAGCTGTTTTAATAAAGCCTGAGTGGGAATAAAGGAATAAGAACTATATCCAGTACGGCTTAAGCCCCCTTTAGGATTCTTTCAGGTAGTGTAAACTGCTTTTCTCTTAGGTTTTACAAAGGACTTTCAAACTTTGGACATTTTCAGCACTTTCTTTTGCTTTTCTTCTTCCGACACTCGATTTGATTCCTTTAAAAAATATGAATAATATTGCCAGTGCCTCTGTTTCAGAGACAAGAAGAACTAACTAATTAGCACATCCCTGCAGTCCTCAGAACTTCTACCTCTGCAGCATCCTCAGGATTTACTGCTCGTGTGTGGAGCCAACACCTCCTGAGAACAGAAAGAGCTTGGGACTTACGTGCACCCTTCAAATAGAGCATGGCCTGGGGAGTCCAGTTTCTCCTTTGGAAATGAGCCTTTATGCCAAAAAACAAGGGAGAAAAGACACATGTCAGCATTGCTTGCCCTTGCTAATTAGTCCAAATACTTAATGGCACCAACCTCTGAGCTCCAGGGGTGGGGCAGGTGCAGCCTGAGCTGCCAGCTCACCTGGGGGGCACTCCAGGAGAACACGACGAAGGATGCTGCCAGGAGCAGGGCCAGCCCAGGGGCTGGGGGTCTGTGCAGCCCCTGTGCACAACAGACAAGCACAAGGCACAGGAGAGCACTTGCAGGGCTGCAGATCCTCCCAAAATTCCCATCTCAGGGGCAGGGGGTTTCCCTTTGTCCCTGCCTTGCTGCCAAAGCTCCTCTTGCTCGGTGGGTGTTTTTCAGAGGAGCAATGTTGAATCAAACATTCTTTATTCTCTTTTAGTCAACTTCATTTCCAAGGTGAGAACTGCCAGCGAGGGAAGCCCCTCTTGTGCTCCTGTCTGCAAAGGCAGCAGATCCTCCAGAAATGAGAATCAGGTACAAACTGAGGGGAAGGATGATGGAAAGTCTGCCTTGATTTCACCAAACCTTTGACAACAAGCAGATGGAGGGGACTGGCCCTTCCAAACAAACCAGCCAACCAGCCAGGAGACCAAACCACTACTTCCTCGAGGAAAATAACAACAGTTTTTAAACTTAACATCCCTTTACCACCAACCATGATTACACACACGTCACGAGAAAGGCTTTTTTTCTTGATTCTTGGCGTTTGTTCGCTGAGGCAGCCCATGCAAATGGAAGCACCGAGTGTGAATCCTCTGCAAACAAGTGGTATCTCTGCCTGTGCTCACAGACCGTGTTGTTATCCGTGGATTGAGGACAGTGATGGGCAGCAGAAAGCATCCAACACCATGATTTGATCCACAGTGAATTGATTCCATCCTGGTTTGGGGAGCACATTGTGCTTTTGATTTTTTTTTTTTTTTAATGCAGTTGTTTCAAGGATACTAAATAGATTTATGTGTGTATTTCTCTCAGGTTATCTTTAAGGTAAACTGATGAAGCCCCTCTGCAGTTCCTCAATACCACATTCACAGGAATAAAAGCATTAATTGCAAACTACATATCTCCTACACACCAAAAAAAGCCTCACTTACCTTCATACTTATCTCAGTAGCAAACCTTCAGTCCTCTTTTCTTGGGCTGATGGTTCACAAGATCTCCTACGTGTTCAGGGGTCCCTTTTTAAGTCTTCGGAGTGAAGGTGCCCTCCCCTTTCGTGGCAGGGCGGAGGAGGCTGAAGGGCTCTCTTGTCAGCCCTGCAGATGGAGAAGCAGAAGGACTGATGGCTCCTGAGGGAAACCTGTAGTCTTGCAGGAAGTCACGATTTGAATGATTGAAAGATGGATGCGCTTGGAGATGCACCCCATTAACCAGGTGAATACCTTCTGAATACATCAGCATCAGCAACACATCGCCTTCCTGCTGGGTGATCAATAATCACAGGCAGAGCCGCTATTAATGTGGGTGGTGGCTGTTTACCCACGACAGTCCAACTCATGTCACAGTACTTGCCATTGTGGGAGCTGGGGAAGTTGGTGCTTGGGGTGCTGTTGCTGTGCAGCTTTTGGGTGGGGGTCACTCTGTTCTCTGCCCGTGTGTCACTGGATGCACAGAACTGGCAGTAGCTGAGCTTCACTCTGGTACAGATGCAAGGAACGAGAGGGCAGTTCAGGGTTTGGTCTCAAGCAGCCCTTGTGATGACTTGGAGCTGCTCTTTCAGCTCTGTCCTTTTCAAAAGGCCATGCCATGGTGCATCCCAGCCAGCAGTGGGGATTCTGCTTGCATCTACTTCAATGTGAAGTTTACATTTTCCCTGCTCTTTTCCCTCTTGCTCTGACAGATCAGAGCCATTCCTTGGTGATGTTTAACCCTTAGCCTTAGAAGGGCACTATGCATTGCATTCAGGAGACATTTAAAGCACAGAGAGTTGGAAAAGGCAAAACTGCCCACCTATTCCCTTCTGGAGTGACCTCAGATCTTCCCTTTATGTAGAGATACCAGGACCAGAATGAAAACATCCAGCTGAGCCTGTGAAAAGGAACCCTCTGCCTTTGCCATTGGTCAGTGTGAGGTATTCACTGTGATAGAAAAACCAGTTTGGCACTGAAAATAAATGCTGCTTTTCCTGCCACTGGAGTAAGGCAAGGTAGCACAAAACCAAGTGTGAAGACAACCAGCTCAGCCCCTCCTGCTGGAACTGGGGAGAAGAGGAAGAGGATGGGAGGCGTGGAGGAAGATTTATGCTGTTACCACACTGCAGAAGCAACTTCAGCTTGTCTTATCTTTTAACCCCTTTGCAAAAGCTGAGCTGCTCTGGGTTGGTGTTGCCAGAGCCTCTCTGTCTTCCAAACCTGGCTGTATTCCCAGTGGCCCCACTGGTCTCCTGGTAGAGACTGGGGCTTGTTTGAGGCTGCCTGGGGGGATCAGGGAGCTGAACTGGACAAGCCAAAACCTGAGCTGGGTTTTGGTGGGCTCGGGTGGCTGTCAGCTCGAGAGCGCATGCAGGATCTTGAGCAGCATCATCTTAAATCAAATGGTTTTCATGCTGCACCATCTGATGGCACCTCCAGAGGTGTCTGTGTCTCTTCATTGGCTTCAAACAGCATTTTACACAGACAACATCAGGTGAGATGAGCCCAATCCAAAATGTCATTTCCATAACTTTTTTCAGAACGGTTTTTATTTTTCCCTTCAATTCTCTGTGCCTTTGTGACTTAGGGCTCTAAATCCATTTATTTTTACTATCACCTGTGACTCCAAGTTGCTCTGGTGTTTCAAAAAGAAGAGTGTTTGCATTCACAAAATCACCGTGGATGTGTATGGGCATACGGGAGCTGGCCCTCTGGGAAAATGAAGTGGCCTATCATTGGGTTATGGATCATAACACACTGAAAAACTCTGGTGCTTCAGGATGAGGAGCCGAACACGAAACCCTCGTTGTCAGTGCTGCCATTTCTCAGCTGATTCACAGAGAGGAGGAAGAGCCTCTGGCATGTAATCAATACCCTGAGCGAGGGAAGCACAGTGAAGCTCCCTACAGCAGCAGGACCCCTGATTAGAAAGGAAAGAACCTATTCTTATTCCTAAAGACAATCTAAAGGGCAGAGAATGCACATCCTGACGCTGCAAATGATCCAAGGCCGATTTCTGGGATTGAAGTTCCGTGCTGAGGTGAGTGAAGAAGCTCCCGTGGGGTGGAGTTTTAACAGGGGGGTCAAACCTGCGTCGCTGATTTGCGTCATGACCGTGCACGTTCCCAAATATCCCCCTAAAAATACAGGCTGTGATCCCTGTGCCTGATATTTCCAACTGCTGGTGAGGACACCAGTGATCCGTGGCTTGCCCTTGAGTAAAAGGTGTACCTCTTGTGTGTAGGTGGCCAGTGGGTACGTCAGCAAATACAATGTCCTGATGCTGTCAAGGTATAAATCTCCTGCAACTTGTGACCTTTGTGTTGTGCTTATTCTCATTTCCTTTGCTCTTTCCTGCTAGTTTTGTTAAACTCCCTGGGAAGCAAACCTCACTTCTGCCTGGCACCTGAGCAGCACCTGCAACAGAGCCGTTCTGGTTCCTACACACAAACCACAGCACCCTAAAAGGCTGGGAAATACCAGGGCAGAGTCTGCAAAGCAGCAAATTACAAACAGAAGTTTGCATTAATTTTGCAGGGAGGGGATTTCAGTTGGATAGCGGGGTGAGCTTTCTGCCAGTGCCACAGTCAAATACCAATAAATTGCTTTGGAAGGTGTGGATTTACTATCATTGAGATACTCAGAGCATAGATGAGCCAACCCCTTCGGAGGACTCACTGGTAAACTGATCCTGCTCTGACCTCTTATCATCTTCTTTTGGGACTGATTTTTTGTGTTTCTGTCATCTTTCAAAGCTGGCCCTGCTCAGACTCAGGGGAAGTTCTGTGTTCTCCTTGCAAAACCTATTGATTGAGCAAATCTCCTCTGCAATCCATCAGTACAATCTATGTCAGTCATTTTATGCCACACAAACCTGTTTGCCAGTATTATTTTTCAGAATAAGCCCTAATTTACGGGATCATAGAATAGGTTAATGATCATCTAGTCCAGCCCCCCCTGCAATGAGTACCTTCAGCTTCTCTGGCAAGTTGTATTTCCACGGTGCAGCTCTGAAGGGATGCAAACCAGCTGCATCCTTACACAGGCCATTAGTTGCTGACCCCAAATTCATCCATCTACGTTCAGCACCAGAAATGGGTGTGGGTCTGATTCCAGCACTTCTACAGAGTTGCTAGAGCTGCTTTTCTTCTTTTCTCTAGACTGCGTGAGACTACTTGAGGTACAGAACAAGGTATAGAAAAGGCAGCCTTTGAGGGATGATGGAAATGCCTCACCCAAGGGAGGTAACAGAGACTTTGTTTTGGACTGGAGTGTGATCAGTTCCAGGCACTGCTGTTTGCACAAGTGTGTTTGTGAAAGAGGAGAAACTTCAAGGGATAATTGTAAGCAAAAGTTAAATCTCTTATGTGAGGTGAGGGATGTGTGAAAGTATCGAGAAAGAGGAGAAATCCACAGTTCAAACATCACAGAAAGAGGTGTAACTTCTGAAGTTCACAGAACCACAGCGTGGCACAACACTGATTTCTTTTCAGTAATGGACAGGGGTGGGGCAAACACCAGGAAGAGGAGACTGGCTGAGAAAGAGTTTTCTGCAGTTCTGAAGCTGGGAAAGAGGTGTGACCATCTGGGTACAACAAAGCACATTAGCAGGAGCTGGGCAGCCTTTCAGAGAGGCAGGTCTGACTGAAGGGATCCTGCAGGACGTACCGTCCTGCAATGACACAAGCACTGAGGGCCAGGGAGCCATCTGACCTTTTCTTCCACCCCCAGGAACTTGGCAAGGAGCATTTTTGTCTTTGTCAAGAAGTTTCATAGCTGGCCCACAAAACAGGCTGAGCATCGCTCATGTATTACACACGCTCTCGGCTCAGCATGTTTGTCACAGTGTCACCCCTCAAGCTGGACGCCAACATTTGTGAACACTGTTGGGAACAGTGGATGGAATTGTGAGGGGCAAAAAAAGGACAAGTTGTGCTGAGAAACTGCATGATAAGAAAGGAGGTTTAGCTTGGATATTGGGAGGAAATCCTTCCCTGGGAGGGTGGGCAGGCCCTGGCACAGGTTGGGCAGAGAAGCTGTGGCTGCCCCTGGATCCCTGG
>JAWWMP010000041.1:56828563-56856292 GCA_035047865.1 Dendrocincla tyrannina
TGGATGGGGCTCTGAGTGACCTGGGCTGGTGGGAGGTGTCCCTGCCCAGGGCAGGGGGTGGGATGGGATGATCTTTAGGGTCCCTTCCAATCCAAACCACTCTATGATTCTAATAGCGAGTAAGTTTTCCAAATTAAGAGCTGAGACACTTTCAGTCTCGATGACTGTCCCACTCAGATACAAAGTTGTTCAGATATTTTTAGAATAAGAAATTTGGCAGATGCAACTTAGAGTCCAATAACTTACATTTCTATGGCAGGAGGCTTTTCCTAGGACAGAACTTCTGACTTGTCCCAGTAGTCCTGAATCAGTCCATTAGATGTTTGTGGATGTGGCACTTAGGGACTTAACTTGGGGAACATCTCCCAGCCCTTCAGATAGCTGTGATGGAGAATGAGCCTTTTTTTTGTCTCTTCTGAAAGATGAGCTCCACTGAGAATGAAGACCAGAATTAATAGGATTTTTTAGTGCATTTCAAGTGAACTTTAAGGTTGTAATTGACTTGCAGGAGCAAAATCTGGGTGTAAACTTGACTCCCCTGCTGTCAGTAAGGATCTTTGCCTTCAGTGTGGCCAAGATCAATATTAAGAATAATTGCAAAGTGACTGTTAAAACTGAACTTCTGTGTAGGAAAATGGGCTGGATATAAATCCTCTCTGCTGTATTTTCGTGCTTTGTTCTTCCTCTGAGGTTCCCATTGCACAGATTTATGGGCATTTAGGTGTCTAAATCAATACATATTTAATTGGTGGGGGCTGCAGGTGATTGTGTCCCTTGTAGGCAGAATAATGCATCTCTTAATAATACCAGACTCCCTAAATGTTGTAGCTTTTCAGGAACTGATAAATTTAAATCATGTCCATCTGTTAATAGCTAAGAAACAAAAGAAAGCACCATCAGCACACCAGTGAATCCCAGAAATGAACTAATTACAGTAGCAAAGGCCATAAGACAAACCTAATTGGCTTGTCTTCCACCACCTACCTCCAGATCCAGCTTGGGATTCTCCACACAGCCCTCTCAGCGTGGTGTAAACACAGCCTAAAAGCTTAATCTGGCAGATGTTTTAACCTAAGTAGCTTTAGTCACTTGTCTAGCTCTGTTTAGAATTATCCACGTGTTTAAATAAATATTTTCACTTGGAGTGTACAAGGTAGAATTAAACTCCACAATTAAATTGGCTTTCTGATTGGTGGTTAAGTGGAAGATTGTGGCAGCACAGTTATTCTGTCCTGGGAGTGAAAAAGAGGCAAAGTAAGAAAAACAGGTGGAGCCACAGCCAAAAAAAATAACCATCTTTTAGCAAATGTTGACAGCATCTTAATTGTATTGAGATATTTGTAAAATTACAGTTAAAAATGAAGTGGAAGTGATCTGCACCTCAGTGTTAAACCTAGTGCAACAATTTTAGCTGAAATATTTCTCAAAGGAACACACAGGATCATTAACATTAGATGAATATTAATAACATTTTCTTGAGAATGTATGTCAGTAGACACCAACAAATTGCTGAGTCCTTCCTCCATCAGAGCCAACACTTGGGAGTTGATGGGCCCTTTGCTGGAATTGCAGGCCAGATGTTCTGATGGGCTGAGCAGAGGAGAAGGGAAGGGTTCCTGGAGCCAGCAGACCGAGGAAGGGAGCACACTTGTGTTCCCAAGAAGGAGAGAGTCGCTCCTGAAACAGCCACGTTACTCGAGGTGAGAACTGATCATTCACTGCTGACGTTGGGCTTTTTGTCCAAATAGGTGAGATCTTTATGGACACATGAATTGTAAGGAAAACTGAGACTAATGTGGGTTGGCATTTGGCTGACAAATCCCAGTGGAGCTGTGCCTGTTCCTCAGGCCTTTCTGTGGGAAAGGAGGGAGTTTAATATCGCTTGGCTTGGATTTCCAAGTGTGTCGTGGAGTGAGGGGCTGCCTCTGGCTGCACCTCCATGAGAAGTGGAGCATCAAGGGTCCCTCTCACACTCCAGAAATCTCTGGATTTTTCCATATGCGTCAAGTCTTGGTGTAAGAACAAGAACAATGCTTTCAGGTTTGAGTGTCAGTGCTACCCCCAGCCTCACTGTGTGTTGCCATGGAGGTAACTCAGTGTCTCACCTCATCTGCCTTCTGAAATGAGGGGGATTCCAATAGGTTTTTACTTAGCCTTCATAATGAGAAACCTGGAGTGAGACTGACTTAATCTACAAAATCTCATTATCCGAGTTTTCAGATGGGGTTGTCAGTTCTGTGGCTGAATTACATCACTTAAATGACTTTAATGCTGAGAAGAGGAATTAAACCATCCAATCTGAAACCCTGCTAAGATACCATGGGTGTTCCTGCTGTTTGGATCCATTAAATTCCCCCTCAGTTCCCCTCGCTGCTTTGCCAAGTTTGCAGATCCAGGTTATAACTCACACTGGTGGGGAGTGTATTTGTTTTGTAGGATGGAAATGCTCACCCCTCAGGTGCTGGGGTGGCCCTGCTTTTGGTCCTCGTTCATGTAATAGCTGGGTAGTAGAGGTGTTTGTGATTCTTGGTCCTGAGAGCCTCCAGGTAAAGGGTGATCCCTGCCACTGGAGCTTATGAGAGCAGGCAGGAAAGAGAAAATGCTGAGCTGGGACAAAACAAGCTTGGAAGACTCTTGGGACTATGATTCCTTGGTTTTTTATTTGAACACCAGTCAGGATCCTAGAGCTACAGCCAAAACCTCTGTGCTGTTTTCACTGGCATGCTAAGGCTGAAACCGTCAGCCATGCAAAGGTATGTTGTTCCTAAAATCCCATGGTTTGGGTCCAGGGTGGGAGTGACCCGTTCTGACTGCAGCAGCTTTGCCTCTTGGCCATGGCTGTGGGGATGGCTGGACTGCAGTGCTTTAACATCAGTGTCTACAACACCATTTGCCCTCATAATGGCTCTGAGCTTTGTTCCTCAGCCCCACGAGGAGCTGGGGCAGGCTCTATGGGCACACTGTGCATTCAGAGGTGTGTGTTGATGCTGACTTTTGTAAGGCTGTGAATGAGGAGGGAAATAGGAGGGAGCTCTTCCAGTGCTGGTTTTATTCTACCTTACACCACGTGTACAAGGATAGTGAAGTCAACCATTGTGCATTTCAAACAACCAACCTGGCGCTTGGGATCTCTGCTTAGTTTTGCAGCTCTGCCACAGGCAACCTTTGGTCTTCATGCTCTTGGCTCTGTTTCCCACCTGTGAAAACTGCTCAAAGCACTCCACACTTCAAAGGCCTTCCCTTGGGAATAATCCCTTTACTGTTACAGTAAGAACAGTCATAAAGTGCACAGGGCAGAGGGACAGCTTCTCCTACCTGGAAAGGCTGTACAGATGGAGAGTTAATAATTGCCAAATGCCATTATTGCTGAGCTGAGGCTGTTTCTGAGCCACGTGCAGAGCAGACAGTTAATGCCATAAGGAAATCAGTGTTGTAGCTTGTACTGGAGCTCAGCTCTGGGATGGAAAGTTCTTGCCAATTTGCTAATGAATTAGTGCACCATTAGGATCAAACCAGGGTGAGGAATATCAGAGAATTCAAGACCTGGAAAAGTTTGTTGTCTCCTGCTCTTGGCTCTCCGTGCCTGATAAGGAATGCTGCTGCAGCCTTCAAGAGCTGATTTTGTTGGTAGTTCTTCTTGAAAAGCAGAATAAGCACAATGATCCAAACTTGAGTTTGAGAAGCTGAACTTGCAAGCAGGGACACCACTTTTCAGCTTGATTAATTAAAATTTAATCAATAGCTGGGACACAGCTGTTGACTAGAAAACCAGCATATGGAGCTGATCTGAGAACGTCTGAAGAAAATAAGAACTTGTGCTCACATTAGCCCCACACTGCTGTTACATCAATAGCTGTTTATATTTAAATCCCATCAGATTGACAGTGAGTCTGAGTTCTTACTGTGACTTGACTTTTGAAGGATTTTGGAGAAAATAGCATGTGCTATCTATAGGATTTCCTGTCTCACAATAGCCCACCCAGCTGTCTTCTCTATAGCTGAATCCTCACCCCAAGCACTGATGCACAGAAGACGTAGTTCTGCCATGCAGCACAGTGGCAGTGGCAGCTGGAGATTTGCTATTCCCTCACAGCAGTGCAGAATACAGAGGCTTTAGTGGCTCCCTAAAAGGAATCTGCTTGCAGATTTACCTGGGGCATTGCTGGGTTTGTACTTGTAATTGTTCCCTGGGGTGATTTGAGCCCTGCGCTGTGCAGATGGAAATGGATGTTATTCCCTAAGGCTGAGAGAGGTTTGGAATCTCAGAGAGAAGGCTGAGGGTAGAGAGATCTGGATCTACACACCTCTGGTTTGCTCCTGACCTTGATGATCACAGAATCACAGAATGGTTGGGGTTGGAAGGGACCTCTGGAGATCACTGACTCCAACCCCCCTGCTCAGCCTGGAGCAGAATGCCTAGAATCCATATCCAGGGGAATTTTGAATCTCTCTAAGGAAGGAGATTCCACACCCCCTCTGGGCAGCCTTTTCCAGGGCTCCGTCACCCTCACAGTAAAGAACTTTTCCTTCATGTTCAAATGGATCTTCCTGTATTCCAGTCTGTGCCCATTGCCCCTTGTCTTGTCACTGGGCACCACTGGAAGGAGTCTGGCTGCATCCTCTTGACACCCACTGGAAAGGATTTGGCCACATCCTCTTGACACCCACCTTGAAGATATTCCTGTATATTGGTAGGATCCTCTCTCAGTCATTTCATCTCCATTCTTCATCATCGGATGTTACTGCCAAATCAACTACTTTGAGATATACCTTGGATTAGGGGATTCTATGGAAAAAAAGTTAAATTAAAAATCCTACCTTTAGTTAAAAGAGATTTCCAAGTCAGGAATCTCAGTGCCTCACTTTCTGCCAGTTACTGAGCTGAGCAGTGCTGCCCTTGGAAGAGTCACCCAGGACATTCCCAGCAGAGACAGAACTCAGATTAGGCTGGATGTTGGTCCTGACTGCCAGAGGAGCTGGGAACAGAAGATTCACCATCTTGTGTGTGTAGCAGAGGCTGGAAATGTTCAAGGAGCCCCAGTGGCTCATAGAGGGATCCTCCCTGGGTGCTGTACCTGCTCCCCAGCTTGCACAGCCACCCAAAATCACAGCAGTGGCTTTGTCTTTCTCAGCATCTGTCCTGGGATGTCGAGGGGAGTCTGGGATTTAACAGGCAGACAAGGACAGACAGGTAAATCCCCCCTGAGTGCACCATGCATGTACAGCAGGATGTTATTCCAGAGTCTGTCCCAGCCTGGGTTCACAAACACCCCCTGCAGCCCTGCCTGCTCTGCTGGGTAATGCTTCCCTTTAAATACCATTCTGTGCTGCTTTGACATTTCCCCCTCCTGCAAACTGCAGAGCTTGTCTGGAGAGCTGGAGGGGCTCTTTTTGTGAAGTGGGAGCATTCAAGCAGACAGGCAGATCTGCTGCAGGGCACCCCCAAGTGAATGGTACCAGCCCTCACCAAACACAGTGCAGATGGACATTCCAGCTGTCAAAGACATGGACCTGCTCCTCCCGTGCCATCACGGTGTTTCCCTCACGCAGATGGATGCACAGCAATCTCCAGTCACATTACCCTTGTCTTTCTCCTCCACCCCTTGCTGGGACCTGTGGCAGGTTCTTGCCTTCAGAAGCTGCTTGTGTGGTTTCAAACAAAAGGCAAGAACCTGCCACAGGTCCCAGCAAGGGGTGGAGGAGAAAGACAAGGGTGGTATGACTGGAGACTGCTGACATGTCTCTTGGCACGTCTTCTGGCTGAGATTCATTTGGGGGTTTGTTCAAAGCAACGCTGTCCTCACCCTCTCCATCCTCCTGCCCTGTGGAGGAGCTGTCTCCTCCAGCCCTGGCACTGTGAGGGGACAGAGGGACACCATTCAGCCACTTTCACAGTAACTCTTTATTGATGCTGGAAGCTCAACTCGTTATTTACAGAGATCATTTCCCCCTGTGACACTCCCAAAGCTCCTGGCAGGCCTGCACAACACTCAGCTGGCCACTTCCCCAAGGAGAGAGGATTCCAGGGTAAATCATTGTGGAGACATGGGAGCTGAAAGCAGAATGAGGACTTGCTTCTGACACCTGGTTTTGGGAATGTCGTGGCTACCTTTGGGCTGGATGAGACACATTTTTTGAAAGTGCCTGAAACTGGTTTTGGTTGGAGCCACTGGGGGCCTGTGTCAGTCTCCCAGCTCTCCTTTGATGTGTCTCCTGGCTTGTTAATGCAGGAGAATGAGATGCATCGTTTTCAGGAAAAGCGGGAGTGCAACTTGCCTTAGTGTCCTCCTACATGTCAAAAACAACATGTTTAGTTTAAAAATACCCCCACACATGCAGTGGGGTAAGAACTGAGAACCTCAGCCCGTGGGGATCCATCCTGTGAGCTGAGTGACATGAAAGGCCTGGGATTTGTAAATCGTCTTTTTCGACAGACCTGATCTTGAGAAATGCAGACTGGTTTGTGCTGCATTACCAAACATTCCCATGATCTCTCGTGTTTGCAGCAGAGGGGCAGCTCACTTTGTGTCTCCTGCAGGGACATGTGACTGTATCCCATGTTTATTTATTTCATCTCACCAACCAGGCAGGTCATCACAAGTGTGCAGTCCACACACAGAGCTCAGGATGGGATATTTTTCATAAAACCTCAGGGATATGGGCAGTTTGCAGCTAGTGAGTCTGAGTGCTTGCTGCTCATCAGTGTCCCTCAAAAGGAGGTGGCACTTTCATTCCTCACTTCTATTCCCAGCTTTTTGTGTTCAGTTCCCTGTTCAGTGTTTCAGCTTTGAACTTATTGCTATTTCTGTTTCAGATTATTCAGCTTGTTCAGCTCCAATATCCTTTCTGCACATGTAGAAAAATCCCTTTTATCAAAAGCTGGTTCACTTCAGCCAGTTCCTGTTCCAGATGTTCAGATGGTAATTCCATCAGCTGGGCTTATTTTATGTTCTTTAAGACTTTAACAGTGAACATTTATGATTTTCACCTTCAATTTTATTTCGTTCATTTTAAGAAGTATATATTTAACTCATGTTTTCATAGTATAGGAAAAGTATAAGAATTTCATGCTTTATTTTAAATAGGTTTAAGGAGGCTATTGAGTTAATAATGAATCCAGCTTAAGTTTTTACTTATGTGTATGTAAGAGTATATTCATATACTTTAAAAGAAGACAAGATATTTAAATATCATCCAGTCTAAAGCCCTGATTTCCAAACATTAAGGGGGACTTTTGTGTTTGCAAAACACTTGCCAAAAGATAATGGTTAGTCCTGACTTTTGTTTTATCTTAAACATCATTCCTTGGACTGGAACTCCTCTTGAATGTTCCTTGCATGTGTTTTGTGTATGAATTAGAGCTCCCATATCTGAACTTCCTGACAGTTTTTGTTTGAATTTAAGGCGGTTTATGTACAAATACAGCAGTGCTGTGTGTAGATACACAAGAATTAATCTGAGGAAGGGAAACTGGAGAGTAAATTATTGGGAATTGCTCAAATAGTTCTTTGCAGAACCTGGAATTAGAGGAAATACTCATGGATGTTAAGAAGATAACTTTGATCACTTAAATTTGAAACTTTTTTGAAGAGAAAATTATTTTAGGAATCAAAAGGCACTTTTGTAGAAGGTGGACAAAGCTATTCTCAGAAACCGAACTCTGAGCAACCCCTGAGCTCTGGGAGGTTTGATGAAACCTGTTACCCGAACTAAAGGCAAGCTGTCTCTTTGAAGATATTCTCAGAAGTTTTTGGCACCCAGACAAAACCTCACAACAGGAGCACTGCTGTGGGATCCCCCATGCCTGTGCATTAGCCAGTTGGGCGTTAATGAGCTCACAGGGCTCCTAAAACCGTTTTGCAGGATGGCATTTGGCCAAGCAGATGTGACAGCCACAGGTATTTCCACACAGCCGAGCTGCCAGAGATGTGCCTTCCGTCTCCAGCAGGATTAGGCTCCGGCTGTAATTAGTCTCCTCTGAGATGCACGTTCACTTATCTGCCCTTGCATTTGTGCTCACCTGCTTTTATGCCTTGCTTTTCCCCTGGCATGTGTCTAACCTTCCCTGGTTCCCAAGCCAGCTCACTCCTGCATCGTGTGGTACATCCAGCCTTGTCCCTGGGAAGGAGCTGCAGGACACCTAAAATCAAGATAGAGAAACCCCTTGCTTGTCTCATGGATGGTCCTCAGATCGTTTGTTTTAGGTAAATAATGTAAATATTTTTAATTCTATAGGTTTAGTGAAGTTCTATTTATAAACTATTGGTGTCAGCCCTAGTCACTCAGACATGGCTTACTCGCCACTTAATGTCCCTTTGTCTCTTCTTCCACTTAATACAAAAAGACAGGGCTCACGAGTGAAGTGGAGGATAAAGATCATTTTGATGCTTTTTCTAACCTAAAAATAGGTATCTCCCATGAATGAGAGCTTTATTTTCCCCATTTCTAAGGCATAAAATTTCTGGAGAGAGAGAGGGCGAGACCATAACAGGTAGCAGCTGAATTGATGATCACCATCTCCTTGTGCTCCCTCGGAGCTCTATTTCCCGTGTTTCTCCCCTCTTTCAGAACTAAATAATCCCCGTTTTATGGTTGTCTGTCACTTTGCTTGGAGCAGGGCAAGCGTTGTGCTGACTGATGCACTAAGACAGCTTGGTGACTGCCCCTAAGACTTTGCTTATCGCTTCTTCTTTCTCTAGAGTGAAGATTTCAGCAATTTCGAGTGATTAACTTCCTTGGGTCCCACCACCCTTCCCACCCTGGGCCCTCCGGGGCTGACTCAGCCGGGGAGCCCGAGTTTCCCACCTCGCTGAGTCACCGAAAGCATCTCCAGGGAGCTCACCGCAGGAACAAGTGATGCACACGGGGCTCTTGGAAATGGGAAGCGAGCTCAGTTCCTGCGCTGGGCAGGATGCTGCCTCCTTCCTCCGCACCGCTCAGCCCGAGTATTTAAGGAATGCCTGAACCGGGCAGCCCTCTCAGCCCCAATATTTAAGGAATGCCTGAGCCGGCGTTGTTTTCCCCGCTCCCCAAGGCCCGTAAAGCCCCAGCCAGCTTGGACAGTGACTCATTGTGAGCTGGAGTAAATGACTGACTGTAGTTGTGTCTGCAGCGTGCCAGGCAGAGATAGCCACGGGGCTGGCACCTCTCCATGCCTGCTCCTGCCAGCTCCATGGTGGGAATGCATCCCCCCGGCAGGAAGGTTTGCCCGGGAACTCCGTACGGTGTCACTCTGGGAGCTGGGAGACATCCTGCACCTCTTTCATCACTGGCGCTGAGGAGAGAGTAACTTCTGTGCTGGAAAGGCTGCTCAGAAAGGCACTTTATGGATAGGGAGCCCTGCTGGAAGGCTTTGGGGAGTGCCTGTAAGCCTGGGTTTATGAGGACTGCGAAAAGACAGGAGCACTGGTGGTTTTTCATTGGGATCTGGAAGTCGATGCCAAGAATGAACCAAGACGTGCTTGGGTACCTGAGAAACTGAGGAAAAACTGAGGAAAAAAACACCCATCTCCCCAGGCAATAGGAACGTGAAAGCTGAAAGGAACCAAAGCCATATGAGCTCAGAATCAGTGGGGAAGGAAAAGGGAGAGTTCTGCCACGGCTGCGGAGCAAAGCTTAGGGTGTCACTGCTGGCCAGGCACGGCAGGAGGGTGGCAGTGAGGTCAGCCGTGATTCACAGCATGAGCCGGGCAAGGCACCAATTTGGCTGTGCCTGCAAGGAAAGTCCCCTTCAGCCCAGGCTACAAACTGAGTTTCTGGCAGGGTTGTTTTGTCCTGCTGCATCCACCACGCCTGCTTTGCTCTGATAACATTCTGCAGTGCTTCACAGCCTCGGGTGTTTGCCCTGCTGGCTGTGCCAGCCACGAGTGTGTGTGCCAGTGGGGATGTGCTTATTTGGTACATTCCAGGAAAAGTTGGTGCCAGCACCTCTCTGCCTCTTTCTGACTCCTCTTACACCACTGGGCTGGTGAACATTTTGTCCTGTGTCTGAAGTTAAACGCCTTGAGTACCCCAAGGGCTTCTCTGCAGCTCCACTGAGCCATCAGCTTTACTGTCTATCCCAGAGAAGAGCTCCTGAGTGTAAGTAACAATTATCTGCTGATAAAAAGTACATGCACGTGAACCTAATGAGGGTTTCAGCCCTGTTAAAGTACACTTGTACCAAATTAGTGAGTGAGAAACCTCCAGGGAGAGGAAACAAATGTTTGACAGGCCTGCAGAAATTTAAGAAATGTAAAACTTTTGAAGTGTAAACTCTTCTTTCCTGCTTTTAATGATAGC
This sequence comes from Dendrocincla tyrannina, assembly GCA_035047865.1. Classification (NCBI taxonomy): domain Eukaryota; kingdom Metazoa; phylum Chordata; class Aves; order Passeriformes; family Dendrocolaptidae; genus Dendrocincla; species Dendrocincla tyrannina. The sequence goes on from JAWWMP010000041.1 coordinate 56,838,845, forward strand.
AATTGTCCAAAATAATGGGAAGACAAAGCCCATCTGAAACACCCAGTCCTTCCAAGCAGCTATGCTATTGCCACTGAACACCCATGGATTCCTCCAGCCAAGCCCAGGGTGATTCTTGCTCAACTCTGGAGGTTTTCTCTTGCTCACATTTTACATAAAAATGCAGCATCTTCCTCTTTGTAACAGTACTTTCTGTGATTTCCAGATACACACCAACACATCTCTGAGGTTCAATGTTCAGGCTGGAGAGGTTTCTGCAGCTAATCCCTTTTTCACCCTCATGCCTGTGTGAAGTTTTATGGAAGGGCTTCTTGTCCTCTTGTAAAAGAACTTGAGTTTGCTTTTTCATGGTTTTCAGGGGCTAACTGCACAAGGTTCCAGATAAAATACACAAGACTGATCATCTGAATCCGGGCACCTGAAACACCGGGGCAGATTGGTAAGTTCTTGAATGGCCTTCTGCTTTTTAAAGGGTTTAAATCAGAAACTCGGGGGAGAAACTGCTGTGTGAAGCACTTCAGCCCTGAACAGGCCTGTCTGGCCAGCACAGCAGAGCCAGGGCAGCAGCCCTTCCATCAATACATCAGCATGTTCAATATGCAGGGCTTTCCTTAAGTGTTTTCAGGGATGGGACAGCCGAGGTCAGAAGTTTGACTGTTTTCAGGGGGTACAGTCTGGGGGCATTTTGTGCTTCAGCTGCTGTGGATTAAGTGAATCCTTTGGGCACTGAATCTCTCCTCTCCTTTTTAGGAAGGGATTGGAGGGGAATTTAAACATGAGGAGGAAAGTTCAGTTATGGAGTTGACAGCTAGAAATTGTTTGTGCAGTGCTTTGTCCCAGGCCTGAACATTGTGTCACACCGAAGCTCAAGGCTTTGGCTAAAACAATTTAGCTCTGTTGAGTATTTAACCATCAGGATACTTCAGGTAGCTGAAAGCCAGGACAGCTTTGACAGCCCAGCTACAATGGTTGCTCAGAAGAGGAAACATTTCCAAGATAATGGCTTTGAAGAGTAAAGCTGTGCTGCTGCTGAGAGGGTGGATTCCAGCTCCCTCAAGTGCAATAAGCTAGCTGGACAACAGCGCCGTTCTCTCTGCTCATACCCCATGTGCACAAGGTGCTTGTGCTGGCACAGATCTGCCTTCCACATCTGATCACAGCTCTGACTGACACAACTGTGCCAGCAGAGCGGGGAGCACAGACCTGGCCTGAAAGCACCCTGGCTCAGCTCTGGGGCTCATTCCCCTCTGGGAGTGAAGAGGGCAATTCACAGAATTCCCTTTCTGAGCCGCTCTGAAGTGAAAGCTGTGCACAGCCTGGGTGTGAACCCACAGCCGTTTGGGGAGGAGATCCCTTGGCTCTTTCAGCTGCTGTACTTTGGGGAGTGGGCTGGGTCTAAAGGAAAACTTCTGGGGTCCAACAAGGTGCTTGCTATTATATTTCAGGGCCCTGTGAACTAGCACTGAGAGAATCATAGAATGGTTTAGGTTGGAAGGGATCTTATAAAGACCGTCTTGTTCCAACCCCCTGCCATGGGCAGGGACACCTTCCCCCAGCCCAGGTCACTCAGAGCCCCATCCACCCTGGCCTTGGACACTCCCAGGGACCCAGGGGCAGCCACAGCTTCTCTGCCCAACCTGTGCCAGGGCCTGCCCACCCTCCCAGGGAGGGATTTCCTCCCAAGATCCAATCTAAACGTATAAGCAAGGGGCTAATGACAGCGTGCTGCCAAAACCAGATGAATTCCAGAAGTTGTTGAAATCAAGATCACTACAAGTCATTAACACTCCCAATAAACAGAGGAGAGTCCCTTAAACTGTATAAAATGAGAGAAGCAGCAAGGACAACTGTATTAAAAACTGCACCACATTTCCCCCCAGCAATGAGGCAAACCCCTGGTGCACTGCAGGTCTCATGAGTGCTGCACGTTGCTGTTTTGAAAGGGTTTTGTCTGAGAGTCACTGCCAGGGGGATGAACGGTCCTGCTCGTGCCTCGCGACACCCAGACCCCCATTTAGTGCCAGGGATCTTGGAGCGTGCCCGCTCATCCCACTGATCCAGCTGGGAATTAACCACCCTGCAACACTGTACCCCCACAGCGGGAGCGAGACACAGAGATCAGGAGGGATCTGTGAGATCATGGCAGAGTGTGAAGAGCGTGTAAGAAAGTGCACGCTGCTCCTTCAAAAATGCCCCTGACAGCTCCTGAAATACTGGGCTTAATGCCACTTATTGATTTGTAACCACGGAGACGGTGCGTGTTCCCACTGCAAAGGGAGGGGAAAGCTCTTTTCCTTCACCTCCTCCAGCACTGAACAATGTTGGAAAATACTCCCTGTAACCTCCTGGAGCCCTCGCAGGAGGGAGGAGCGAGTTGTTTGTCTTCTCAGAGGCTCCTTGGTTTTCACAAAGGTGGAGAAAATCAACCATTCCTTGCAAACCAGCCTGGAGCAAAAAAGGGCTAAGCTATTCTGGGAGATGAGAGATAAGCATGCCAGAAAGCCTTATCAGAGATTTGTCTTAACTTGCAAAGGTATTTTCTTTGATGAAAGAATACAAACAATTGTTTGGAATGTTCTGTCTGCTCACATTTGCTTTCAAGAGATCTCACTCGCACTGACAAATGAAGCCCTTCTGCATTAAATTCTTTAATAAGGATCTTCACTTTCTGAACTAAAAAATAAACTGTAAAAAACGGCATCAACGGGACGATTAACTCCAAAAACAAAGGCTGAAGAATGTTGGATCAATATTTGTTCCAGGTGCTTGTTTTTGGGCAAATCCAAGTCCAGCCACTCCAGGAGGGCTGAAGTGCTGGCTGTGGGATCCCTGTGCTTCAGCCTGGTGTGACCTGGAGTGTGATCAGCACTTGCCCATCAGCAAATTGGGAACATTTGCTGGAGAACCGATGCAGATTTGAGGAAAACGGGCTAAAAAAGGCCAATTGGAAAGCATCTAAACCAGAGTTAGGCACCAAAGTTTTGAAACAGAGGTACTAGAAATAGAAGATACCAAAGAAAAATAGGTGTTTTAAAACTGCCTTTCTTTTCTCATAGTCTAAGACTCAGCCCTGCTGTTTAACCTGGGACAAACTGGAGCTGTGTGGCCCATGGGACAGGCTGGTAACTTGCCAGAAAACAGTTTTGGATTGAGCTGCCCTCTTTGCAAACAGTGCTTAAAAAGCAAGCGGTTCCTTCCCGTTTTTGGTGTGAATTCCAAATGTTTACTTTCAACACATCACCAGTAGTTTCCATTTTGAATGGAAACTTCCACTTCAGAATTTATGGTCAGAAACAGAGTGCAAGCAAATGGTTGTTTCCACGTATAAAACTTCTAAGGGTTTTCTCTAACCCAGGTTTTGGAGAGTGGACGAGGGGACGAGCTCTGAAATCGAAAGTTTTGGTTCAACTCAAAAGAAGATTAAGGGTTAGTTGGCTGGATGTGGTCACTGATGTGAGCCCAGAGCTCACTAGTCCCGTGAAGGAGCAGCATCTGCCATGAAGTGGCAAAGCCAAGGCTGGTTTTCGGGGTGGGCTGTGCATGGAGGTGAGTCCCTAGCACTGTCATACAGGATGGTGATGCCTGTGAGAAGGCTGGTGATCACACGTGCTGCTTCAGCCCAGCACAGAGCTGGGGCGGGTGGCCGAGGGCCGGGCCCGAGCGAGGGTGGGCAGGGTGGGAGATCGGCCCGTGCTTCCCGGGGAGGTGGTGGAGTCCCCATCCCTGGAGGTGTTGAAGGAAACACTGGACGTGTCCCCTGCTGCCACGGCTGGGCGGGCACGGTGCTGTGCGGACACGGGCTGGCCTCGATGCTCTCAGAGGGCTTTTCCAAACCCAGCGGAGTCTGTGGGTCACCACGAGGGGCACTCGGGGCTCGCTGACACCCCCCACCCCTCCCCGGGCCCCGGGGGCGGTGCGGGGCAGTGCGGGGCGGTCCCGGTCGATCCCGGGCTGTGCGCGGCGGTCCCTATCGATCCCTGTCGATCCCTGTCGGTCCCGGGCAGTCCGGAGCAGTCCCGGCAGGGCGGGGCGGTCCCAGTCGATCCCTGTCGATCCGGAGCAGTGCGGGGCGGTCCCAGTCGGTCCCAGTCCACCCCAGTCGGTGCGGGGCGGTCCCAGTCGGTCCCAGTCCACCCCAGTCGGTGCGGGGCGGTCCCAGTCGGTCCCAGTCCATCCCTGTCGGCGCTGGGCGGTCCCAGGCGGTCCCAGTCCACCCCAGTCGGTGCGGGGCGGTCCCAGTCGGTCCCAGTCCATCCCAGTCGGTGCGGGGCGGTCCCAGGCGGTCCCAGTCCATCCCAGTCGGTGACGGGGCGGTCCCTGTCGGTGCGGGGCGGTCCCAGGCGGTCCCAGTCCACCCCTGTCGGCGCTGGGCGGTCCCAGTCGGTCCCAGTCCATCCCAGTCGGTCCCAGTCCACCCCTGTCGGCGCTGGGCGGTCCCAGTCGGTCCCAGTGCACCCCTGTCGGCGCGGGGCGGTCCCAGTCGGTCCCAGTCCATCCCAGTCGGTGACGGGGCGGTCCCTGTCGGTGCGGGGCGGTCCCAGGCGGTCCCAGTCCATCCCTGTCGGCGCGGGGCGGTCCCAGTCGGTCCCAGTGCACCCCTGTCGGCGCGGGGCGGTCCCAGTGGGTCCCAGTCCATCCCAGTCGGCGCGGGGCGGTCCCAGTGGGTCCCAGTCCATCCCAGTCGGCGCGGGGCGGTCCCGGCACGGGCGGGACGGCGGTGAGCGCTGCCCGCAGAGCCGGCGGGGGCGCGGCCGAGCGCGGGGGCTGCGGGGGCTCCGCGAGCAGCAGGTAAGGAGAGGGGAGCGGCCGGGACCCCGTCCGGAGCACGGCGGCAACTCTGTGTCCCGGCGGGATGAGCTCCTGCCCTGCCCAGCCCCTCCTCTGCGGCCGCCATGGCCCCGGCCCCCCCACCGGGAATCGGGAACCGGGATTTGGGACTGGGAGCCGCGGGACGGGCACGGCCAGGGGGACGGGAGTCCAGCCGGCCCTCCATCCTCATCCCGGGGGCGTCCGCGATGGAAGGGGAAGGGGAAGCCTTTGGGGCACGGAGCCCCCGAACTGCTGTGCCTTGTTAATGTGCTGGAGGCGGCAGAACTTTTAGGGAAGTTTTGGGAGGAGGCAGGCAGGCTCCGGTTTGGTGTTTTCAGTGCTGCGAAACTGCAGTTCGGAGTTTTGTCCTGGAGCAACAAGCGTGTTTCGGTTCAGGGCCTGGGCTTCTTACATCCTGTAATTATTTTTCCCTCGGTTTGTTTCTGTTAGATCCGTGACTCCAGAGAGCTGGAGTAGCTGTGCTGGCTCACACCCTGGCTGGGGTGCAGCTGGGGCTGTAAAAAGGTGCTTTGCACCTCCGTAGCGGGGAAGGCAAGCCTTGGTGCTAAGCGCTTTGCTGGGCTGCAACACGTGTGTGCTCTCTGGTGCGAGTGCAGCAACACAGGCGGAGTGTTTGGGGCTCGGGCTTGGCTGTGCCTGAGCCTTCAGAGGCTCTGCTGGCTCCTTCTGCTGGCCCAGGCACAGATACCACCACCCTCACCCTGTGCGAGCCCTGTATTGCGGTGGCAGCACATTGAGCAATACAAGTGTCGCCGCATTCCGAAAAGTAAACAGCAAAAATGGGTCACAGCGAGGATATTCTCCACGTTTAGGCCATAGAGCATCCTAGAGGAAGAAGTTACTGTGTGTCAGCTCCGGATTTATAGCTTCTATTAAAGGTAGCAGCTATAGCTGGAGGATTTGCTTTTGTGAAGGACATAAGTAGAGGTTTCAGTAAAACCAGAGGCAGCGTGGCAGCTCGGTTTGAGAGGCATTCTGGAAAGGAGGAAAGCTGAAATCTGCTTAAACTCTCTGTTCCAAAGGCAGCAAAGATTCTGGCTTCTTATCTTCTTCACATCAGAAAGAAATCAGAGCCAGAGTCCTCCCTGATTTACCTTAGTTACCTGTCCCAGTGGAGTTTTGGGGATAGGATTTAGCACAGTCTCGTGAAAAGCTGTATCAGAGAGTGAAAATGCCTGTCAGTGGCGTGTTGCTCATAAATTAAGATCCATGTTCACATGTCAGGGGTGTGAAGTTGGTGTTTCCCTCCTCCATGAAGGCAGCGGGAGCTCCCCCTGTTTGCCTAGCTGTGGAGCAGGGCCCTTGAAATTCCCTCTTCAGCACCTCCTGCCTTTGAGCAAGGCACCCTGGCATCTCATCCACTTGCTGGATCTGGGCTAAAGAGTGCTGCTGAGGAATATTTAACGTGTGTCCTGTGCACATGTGCTTGCAGCAGGTCCGTGCTCTGGAATCATTGGTGAGTAACATTGCTGCCTGTCCCTGAAAGGCAGGATGGAGCACCTTGAAATGAGGGATGTCATGGGGGGCAGAGAACTGTGGTGAATATCACCCTTTCTTCCCTGCTTAGATGCAGGTCCTGTTTCAGTTTTGAGCTGTGCTGCCTATGCAGTGTGAAACACCTGAGGAAGGAGTGGGGTGCTGATGTAAACGTCTGTGGGGGTGTAGGGGCAAGCTTTTCCTGTGACCCGTGGCAACAGTGAGGATAATTGCTAACATTCCTGAAATTACAGCCATTCCCAGGAGACTGAGGTTCCCAGGTGGTGCTGCCAGCCTGTCTGGTCCCATTGCTCACTGGTGATGAGCAGGACACGTTCTGGTCACTGCTCAGTGGTCAGGTCAGGGTGGCCTGAGGACAGGCAGTGCTGCCTCTGAAGAGGTGCTCGGGTACAGTGTCCTTCAGGGGCTTTTGTGTCTACTGAACCCATCCAAGTGGGGTTTCTCTGATGTTTCTGTCTTTCACTGCTTCAAGGAACACTCTCAGTGAAGTGGAAATCCTTCCCCTGAAGAGGTTTAGAACCAAGGAAGGTTTAGTCACTTTCCTGACAGTGGTGTGATTGCATCAAAATAGACCTTCGGCTTACTCAGGACCAGGTAGTGTTGCTGTGAACTCGTTTGAATAACTGACTAATTCCTTTGTTGTGCTTTGCACTGTGTGCTTTCTGTGGAGAGGTGGCCAGATCACAAATCCAGTACAGATGTTGCAGAAATGTATCCCCAGCTCTTGGGGTGGTACAAGAAGAGTGCAGAAAAACTCAAAAGCCTGTGACTGAGGAGTCCACTGGTTTACAGAGTAAAAGCTCAGATATTAGGCAGGATTTAGGGAGGTAATAGAGCATCCTGCAAATCCCTGTGCTGTTAGAGGTGGTCAGAAAAGCCCCCGTCCCACTGCTGAATTTGCATGCCCTTCCTTAAGGAGGTACTGGTAGCCTCTGTCTCAGCTTCTAAATGGTGATGCACAAGTTAGGTTGGTGTTCCTGGGACAACTTCTTCTCGTACTTGCCTTGGTTATTTTCAGGCTTCAAAGCAAAACTGAAGTCATGTCGCTGCTTTAAAGCTGTACAGTTATGATCTGCCCTATTTCTGCCTGGCCAAACCTCATCTGTAAACTTAGAGATGCAAGGAACAGGTTTACTGGAAAGTTCAGGCAGGTTCTGTGGTGTTCACTCCTCTTGTGTGGGGTGTCTGCACACAGCTGGGTGTTAAGAGTACCTAAAAACATCTAATACTTTCATAAATAAAACCACTTGGTACCTTCCTGTATTTAGGCTGAACAGTGAGCCCCTTCCCCCCATTTGTAATTGTGAGATCCCATTAGTCATCCCATTAGTCACTTTGCTCTTGGATCCAGCCCAAGAGAGGTGAACGGTGTTGTGCCGCTGTTTGTGCCCAGACATTTATTTGGCATTCAGTACAAATTCTCACCCTGCCCTGCTGTGCTGTAAGTTTGTTTGGTGTCCACAGCCTAAGGATGTAATTGCAGTGTCTCCTGAGCAGAGGGGCTGTGGCTCGACCTCCTTCTTGGTCAGCTTTTGCATTTATGCTTTTCTTTCTAGTTTGAGTAGAACTAAGGCATCAACCCTGCCTGTGTCTGGGTAGGAAAGACACTCTTGGTGCTGAAGCTCTGACTGCTGGCAGGTGACTGTGAATGGGGAAACCAGTGGTCCTTCAGAGACAGCCTCAGAAATCACAGAGGGCTCTTTGGAGGTGTCTGGTTTGCAAGGATTAACCTTTGCATCACGTAGGAAAGGCTTTGTGTTATTCTTCAGAGGTTACATCTCCTGCCCAGCATTTGGAAAAGCCAGCATCCAGTTTGTGTTGGGGTAAGGATGTTCCCTTTGCCTTTGCTCAGCATCATTACCACTGCAGACTGTGTCAAGGAGCAGGACCAGAGGCCAATTCAACAGTCTCTGGCTTGTGATGTTAAAAGGAAGATGAAAATAACAAGTGTGACTTTAAGGAGCCATTTGCATACATTTTGATGGTAATCACTCTTCCAGTAGGCACAGCTACTGGAAGTTGTGACTCTTGCATGAGCAAAATCCCCTCCTCCACTGGTACCTGTGAGCAAAAGGCTCCAAGATCAAGTCTGGTTTGTACTTGCATCTTTCTTTACAGGCTTTTTCCTGTGTATTAGTGAAAAAACTGAGGGCTGAGACTTGAGCCGGCTGTTGCAGCATCTGAGCTGTGCAGTGGAGAATCTCTGTGCTGTCAGACAGCTGTCTGATTGTGTCTCAGATGGGAAAAATCTGATAACCGCTGGCGTGAATCAGCACATTTCAAATCAAACAGTTCCTGTGATGGATTTGGGAGAACAGCTTCACCTTCCTGCCCTGTAACAGCCGTGTCAAAATAAGAGGCAGTGAGAATGGTCTGGCCTTGCACAGACTAACCCAGGTCATGGGGCGTATAAGGGATGGGGAAAGGAACACACAGACCCTTTGGAGGCTGCTCTCCGTGATTTTGGGTATTGTGAGCTTGGCACTTGGAGGTGTCTTTAGGATCAAATTAAAGTTCTGCAGAGTGTAATGCTGCTAATTAATGTCTGTCTGGAAGAGCAGGCGAGAAAACTGTCTTTGTTGTAAAAAACACCCTGAACTGTTCCTGTTTTTGTGAAAATAATTATCTCACATGGTTGTAGCACTTGTGGTCTTGGGTTCTGTGTCCTTACACAGCTGCCATGTGAAAATCCCTCTTGCTGTACAGAGATTGCCAGGGTCTGTTCCCTGCTAGGTAGTTTGCTCCTGTGGGAGAAGTGGAAGAGTGGAAACAAGGCATTGGCGAGGAGAAGGAGCATGTATCCCATTGGGATCTTCTCAGCCTCAGCACGGGAGGGTATCCATAGATATCAGCCATGGGATTTTGTGCTGCTGGATTTTGGAAGCTTTTCTTGCAAATTCTGGTTTAGGTTTTAAACCTGTGCCCAAAGTAGCTTGGACTCATCTTTGTTCAGCCCACAGGAGTGCGGGGAGCGAGCCTGGTGGGGAGTGTGCTGCCTCTGAGAGCTGCTGTGTGCAGGACGCAGGGGGCACCAAGGCTGGCTGGGAGCAGGGAACATTCCTGGGGCTGGAACCTGCCCTGGGTTCCTTACCCAAATGTCCAAGCTGGAAAACACGCTGGGAGGTGGTGGTTTGGGGGCTGTGCTCCCGGTGGTGCTCAGACCTTTCTGCTCTCCCTCCTGCACTGGAAATATCTCTGACAGGCTTTTGTTAAATGGAAGGTGGGTTCAGGTGCTGGCTTTGTTGTAGTATCCTCTGTCCTGCTTCCAAACCAGGATTAAGCAAAGGAAAATATTTCTTTACTCTTAATTGAAATCTCTGGGAAGTTGGTTTTGCTTCAGAGCAGACTTGAAAAGGCTTGTCAGTTGGATCTTAGAGCCATCAGCACTTTTTCCCCCTCCATTTAACTGAGGCTGGTTTCATTTGTGACAGCACTTTTAATTTGTTATGTTTGTAAAGGAAACATCAGGGGAAGGTTCAGAGATGCGTATTTATGTTTCTTGGCTAAGCTTACATTGGCTGCAAGAGCTCGGTTTTGGAATTTTTATGAAGGAAGGCTGGACTTTTTTCCTTTTCAATATTGCATGTGTTTTGTTTTCTTCTTGTCCAAAAAGAGCATTATAGTGGCTTGCCTTGGTTTACACCTCCCCTTGGATGTGGAACAGGTAACTAAGAGGTCTTAACTCGAAGTGTCCTCTCGGCGGTTTCCACACTCGTCCTGGGGCTGGTGTTGGACCTCCTGGTGGTGCTGGGCAGAGCTGTGTTTTCCGGGGTGTCCTTGGGATGTGCAGCCCCACCAGGAGTCAGTGCTCAGGATGTGGTTGCACAGGTGGGTGTTGCGTGGGAGGAACAGCAGCAGGTCTGTCACAGGGGCAAACACTCCCACAGCAGCAGCATTTTGCTCTTCCCTCAATTTGAGTACGACTCCAGAGTGTCCTTTTGGTGGGCAGTCCTGGGGCTGTAAATGCAGTGTGGAGATGAGAAGGGCTGAGATTTGTTTTCAGGGTGGTGCCAGTAAACTTCCTGCAGCTCAGTGGTGGAGATAATTCTGCAGGGTCTGGCTCCATTGTTGTGACTGGGTCTAAGGTGAGTTTAAGAAAAATGTTTTGGTTGTGCAGGCTTTCCTTTCTGTTTCATCCAAGGGGAAATATCTGCTCAGAGCCTGATCTGTTGTTCTCATTACTGAGGGAGTTTCTGAACCAGGCCTAAATCCATAATGATTTGCAGGTCCTTATCTGTGTGTCACAGTGTTTCCCAGGTCAGTATCTCAAATCTGCATTTGCAGAATTGTTTGATCATAAATGGTCTATGAGGTGAAAGGCCTTTCTCTCGGCATCATTTTGGGCATCATGGTGGATTCAGCTGCTGAAGGACCAGCCTTGCTCAGCTCGCAGCGAGCTCTGGGGCTGTGGTTGGAAGGATGGGGAAGGGCAGGATGATTTGACCAGTCATCTGTCATGAGGCTGTAATGCCTGGGGAGAGTGGAGAGGAGGCACTGATTACCTGCAAGGCCTGTCAGGGATAACCTTAGAGGGAGAAGGGAACATCTTGCAGCCCAGCAAGAATGGAATCCCCCCACATCTCCAGAGGGCTTTGTCTTGGAGCCAAAGCACAGCACGGCCTCGGAGAGGGCCTCCTTTTGTGCAAGGTGGTGGCTGGAAATGTTTTTCTTTCTGGACCTGGTTGGAAGTCTATCCCTCTGTCATGGGGTATATTTACCTCCTTACTTGCACAAGCACTAAAGCACAACCTGGAGTTCCAGGCTGCCTCCTGCAAGGAACCTCCGTGCCATTGTCTCCATCTGAAATCTGTTTCCATTTTTTCCCCTCATGGTACTTGAAACTCCCCCTTACTTTCCCACTCTTCCAAGGAATTTTACAAAGAAATCAATAGCTGTCTAGTTATGACAGCAAAATGAGAAAGGCTGTAATGTCTCCATAGCTACCTAAAAAGTCCTTGTAGAATGCTGGTGGAAGAGAGAATCCCATGCATTCCTTGCACGCAGGCTGCAAATCGTTTGCATTAGTTAAGTAATCTCTGCACGCTTGTCCGGTGAGCAATGTTTGGTTACTGCAGTAAATTTTGGTTCCTTAAACCCTGTGAAGCTGAAAAAAATGGATTTGTTTTACACAGAAAACCAACTGACCTGAACTCTCAGCACATGAACTGGTTGTGAACGGACCAGCCTAATCCAGCTTGTTTTTCTCCTCGTGTTTCATGTAGCATCTGAAAAGAGTCAGCTTGTGGCAAATTAGCCAGGGTGAGACTACAAAAAGATTGAATTATTCCTGTTTGAACAGTTCCCAGCATGTGAGCACTTGCTGCTTGGCTTGTACATCATCTGTATCTTGAGCTGGCTTGCCAGAGCTGCTGTGATTGAGGGGAAAGTAAAGAACCTCCAACTGGAGTCTTGCCTTTGCTATAAATAAGAATTTATTCTTTCATCAGTGAAAACACCACAGAGATACCACGAACCAAAAGGCTGGTTGCTCTGAGTTTGAGTCCCTTCAACAGTGACCCTCTGTGAAGAGAAACTGCCTAGCACTGTGCTATGCTAAGAAGTCATTTTGTCCTGACGGAACCTGGTGCAGGTGTGGAAATACAGTTGTCAGGACATCTGTGAGGTGGTGCTTGGTGTGTGTCTGTGCCTTGTGCTGCTCCCTTCCCTTTGGGCTGTGGCACTGGAGTAGCAGGTGGCAGAGTTAGGCCTGCCTTGTTTAGGCAGGGCTGAGCTGACTGGGGGGCATCGGGAAGTGCAGAAGGGGTTGGAACAAGATGATGTTTCTGGAGGGATTTGCCTCGATATGCTGATGTCTCTCTGTCAGAGGGGAGGGACTCTGCACTTTTGGATGTCACAATATAAGGATATAAACCTCGTAGAGAGGGCCCACAGGAAGGACATGAAGGTGGTGAGGAGCCACAGGAGGAGCAGCTGAGGGCACTTGGTGTGTTCAGCTGAGGAGGCTGAGGGGAGACCTCATTGCAGTTTCAGCTTCCTCAGGAGGGGCAGGCACTGATCTCTGCCCTGTGGGGACCAGGGACAGGACCCAAAGAATGGCCTGGAGCTGTGTCAGGGAGGGTTAGGTTGGATATTAGAAAAAGATCCTTCCCCCAGAGAGTGGTGGGCACTGCCCAGGCTCCCCAGGGCAGTGGGCACAGCCCCAAACCCGACAGAGCTCCAGGAGCACATGGTGGAATTGTTGGAGTGTCCTGTGCAGGGCCAGGAGCTGGACTTCAGTAATCCTTGTGGGTCCCTTCCAGCTCAGCACATTCTATAATTCTGTGACTAAAGTGAGTAGGAAAGCTACAGCACACATGGCAATAGTTCAGGATTGGCTACCCAGTTGTTTAGGACAGTGTATCCAGCTGGACTTCTGGTGCTAAATTGGAATTTGGCTGTGGTATTGCAGTTAATTCCTCTTCTTACTAAACATTCTATATAATTTCCCTATGCCTGTGGTAATTAGGCCTGGCTTTCCTGCTGCACATGCTGAGGAACATCATTTCCCCTCCTTAGATCCAGCTGTGCTCATGTAGCTCCTGCAGAGAGTGCATTTAGGAGCAAAACAGGGGGTCTGTCTGTTTTTCTGTGTTAAAAGGAAGAAATTGGGATCCCACCACCTTTCTGCTGAGCCTCATTGGGTTTGACATCTCTCTTTGCCCTGAGACATTGAGCCATTTGTGGGTGAGGTGTTACTTCTTGTAAGCAGAGAGAAATAACAGTGCAGTGCATAAAATACCTGCTGGAGGCAATGGAAGTGCCATTTTTTCTAGCGAGGCCTCAGCTCTGCCTTGTCTGTCTTGCCATGTTTTTCTGGGAAAAGAGAGGTCAAGGGGGAGTGAGACCCAGGTGGAGATGCCTTTGCTGATGTGAAAGCTGCAGGGGATGGTTGGTGAAGGGAGGAGGACATCCTGCATGGGGGGGTGGTGGGGTCTCTGCTGCTCACGTCTTTGGGTGTGGAACGGAGGAGTGAGGAAATGGGTGTAGGGAGACTGGACTGGTGTTGTGGGGTGGTGAGAGCCCCTCCAGAGCTGCTGCAGAGCAGGTGGCCCTGCTGGCTTGAGGAGTTAGGGCTGCCACCCTCCGTGGGGTCTGTCCTCCAAGTGCATGTCCCTGCCCGCTGTACCACAGCCCACACGCCCACAGGAACACAGAGAAACTCCGAGTGCTGTTGTTTGTGGTGTCCTGTCTTTAATCCCTCCTGTCTAGCTTGTGCTGCAGAGGGTTCCCTCCTGTGTCCAGAGCCTCATGCCTGGATCTGGTTGATGTTTACACAGAAGTGTGAGGGCAGCCAAAGGTTCTCTGGGATCTGATAGAAGCCATACGTGAAATGAATCCAAATCAAACTGGTAGTCGTTCTGTGATAAACAGGAGGTTACAGCACAGACTCAACATGCTGCATAGCTTTGAGACGGTGAAAAATGAAAAGTGAATCCTCCTCTGACAGTTGGCTGTCCCCGTATGAGGTTTTGAGAGAAGCCAGCACGCCGAGCTCGCCGCGTAGGCGTTTGCGGGAAATGAAGCAGATTTGTGGGAGAGGACTGTGGGTATGGCGAGGCAGAGGAGTGCTGGAGGAGCTAAAAGGAGCTAAACCCCCGTGGGTTTGCCCGGGGTGAATCTGTGGTTCTGGGCCTGCACGCTCCTCCCTAAGGAGGAGGGAGAGGGCAGGTTGTGTGTCCTCCTCATGTGCACCAACCTGGAGCTGGCTCGCCTGCAGGATGGGATTCTGCTGCTCCTCCAGCTTCCTCCTCGTGCCCCTCAGCAACAGAGCACGTGGCAGGGACGTGGAAAGCAGAGGGAAACAAGCTGGGCAGGGCAGCCTTGGAGTGGGTGGGTGACAGCCCCCTTCTTGCTGCAGAGCCACTTGTGGGGCTCCGGGAGTGCTGGAGGTTGGTTGCTGGTCAGGCTCTCAACGGGAAGCTTGGCATGCCCCAGGACAGTGGGAAAACATGTTGCTGGGGTTTGCTCTGGCCCTCATCCCCTTTTCCCAGTGCTGGGCTGAGGGAGTGTTGCACTTCCCAGCACTGATGGCATTAAGGAGCCACGGGAGGCTGAGATGATTTTCCCTGGATGGAGTCAGAGCCAGCTCCCAGAGACATGGGGCTTTGCTGGCTTCTGTCCTGGGAGTGAGAACAAAATCCCACAGGACTGTGTTGTGCCCTGGGAGCTGTGCTGGGCTGAGAGAGTAGTGTAGGTGAGAGATGGACCAGTCCAGTGTGATTTTAAAGCCCAGTGCTCTCTGGGTGCTCTGGAGGGTTTGCAGTGCCACCTGCCTCTCCTGGGGCTGGGAGTGGGGAGGGATGGACACTGCCTGGCAGTTTCACACTGCAAGTCAGCCCAGGAAAGCAGTGCCTGCGTGGTCTGGCTGCCTCTCCTGCCCCCGTGGAGATGGTGTAGATCTGGTGAGTGTAAACGGACCTGCAGCCTTCCTGCAGAGCTGTGATGGCCGAGGAGGGGCAGCTTCCCAGGGGGAACACTCCTGCTGGTGAGGAAGGACCTTTTCTAACTCTGTACTTGTGGGTCCCTCCTTTCCATGGGCTGTATGCTTGGCCCTTGGAGCAAACAAACTACTTGTGTTTGGATTTCCAGAGAAGAGGCTTCCCCTCCAGCCCTCCTATGGCAGTGCACATCTGGGAAGCTGAATGCAGATGTTGTGGCCAGGCTGGGAAGGTCCCTGTCCAGCTGTGCGTGCACAGAGCGGGGCAGATGTTATTTTGGCCTCTGCAAAGGCAGCTTGCTAAAAATAAGCTAAAGCCCACGAGCACAGCAGCAAACGTAGTTGTCCTAAAAGTCTTTCTTGATGCATTTCTGGGTTTTTCTGCCTCAAGGGACATTTTTGTGGAATCTGCTCTGTGTCTCAGTGTTTGCACAAAAGCCAGCTGTGCTCGTGCGGAGCTGTTGCTGGCTGGATGGGGCCACACTGAGCTCCGAGCTCTCCACCACTCATTCCCCCTGAGGCTGGGATAAGTTGCCTTCCTTGTTTTCACTGCCTTCCTGCTATCAGGACTTTGATCTGGCCTTCTGGAGCCCACGTGCTGTACAGGGAAGACCATGTGCCTCAGCAGGAGCGACACTTTTTGGGAAGACACTGGCCATCGAGTGGCACATGGAGAAGTTGGGATGTCAAAGCAAGGCCTTTCCTGTGGTTTGGTGCTGCTGGCCCTGGCTGTGTTTTATGTGTTTGGCAGGGGCAACTCCCCACACACACATAGGAGCCTTTGCCCCTGAGCTGCTTTGTTGTTTCAAGTCCTTTTCCCTTGCAGGGCTGGGGCCTCTGGCAGTGCAGAACTGGCTTCGTTTTGGGAAAACTGAATAAAGCAGCTCAGTGTTAACCTGCCTTCACAGAGCTGGTCCTGGCTGTGCTGGGGTTATACTAGCTGGTAGCCAGAGGCTTCCAGCTTTGAGTTCTGTGGAGCTCCTCAGCCTGTGAGCAGAGGGAGCGTGTGCTTGGCTGTGCTCTCAGGACTGTTCGCTGTCACTGCCTGCACGGCTGCAAGAGTGGGAGGGAGTATTACGTTTGTGGACAAGGCTTTGTAGGAGACCTGCTGTCAAAACAGCTTGATAGACTGCCTGCTGCAACACGGAATGCTGGCCTGTCGTTCTGCAAATTGAATTGCTGGGAAGCTCTAATGATTATTAAAAGATACTTTGTGTTAATTTGATTTCCTGTGAAAGGCTGGGCGATTCAAAGAAACAAAGCAAATGCTCAGTCAAGGTAAAAGCAAAATTGGTGCATATGCAATACTTAAAGGTTTCCAGTGGCATCGTGTGCAGGGAGAAAGTGAAAAAACACACAAAAACCCCCTCTACTTCACAATTTGTCAGTTTTAAAGGAAGCTGGGAGACTGAGTAATGAAACCCAGGCAAAGCAGGAATGGAGAGAACATCCATTTAATATCTTCTCCGAGTGATGAGAGACTGGAATTTCCCCCCCCCACTGTGTTTTGAATGAGTTTAAAAGCGTGTTCCATATGGATTCAGTGGTGGTTCTGGGAGCAGAAGGGCTGTAATTTGGGCTTTCTGGCTGGGTTCCAGGTCAGGAGGATCTCCATTTAGGGAGAAACTCCTCTTGCTCTGGGAAGGGCATGACTGTTGCCTCTCCCTCCTGCTCCACCAGCCAGCAGCCTCTCCCCTCCTGATTTTCTCATGCTGTTGTCCTTCTGATCTGAGTTAAGCTCACAGACTCTTGAAGGAGTGGAGCTTAAGCAATCCTGGGCATCCTCTGAAGGGAGGATGATGCTCTGGACAGCAGTAGCTGTGCTTGCAGGATGCCAAGGGGCCTGAAAGCTCTGCTGTATTTATATATAGCACCAAACTTTGAAAGCAAATGTATGCACATAAATATGTACACAAATGTTTTGTTGCTTTCTGAGTTTGATGGAATTGAAAATAGTGGGGCAAATTTGGAGCACTTCAGGATCCCTGAGTGTTGCCTGCCTGCACTGGTGTTTAGATATTGCATGAATGTGCTTAATCAAACATTTGCCTGTGTCTCCTGCCAATTCAAGTTAAGCACCGTGCTCCAATTAAAGATGTAGCTGGGAGGGCAAGCTGGGGACAGCGCTTGAGTTAATTTTTCAGTGTAGGCAAACCCTGCTAATTAGTGTGTTTATCTAAGTCCTGCAGCAGTTTAGAATTCCTCTTGTGGTGTTCCCACTCCCTGTGCTCTGCCCTCCTGCTGCAGTGCTGTTCAAAGTCCGTCTCTCCTCAGGAGTGGCTCTGCCTGTCAATAATACATCAAGGGATGTTCCTGGGGCTCTGTGTGCTTTATAAAATGGTTGTGTGGATAGCTGCCTGTGTCATTTCTAAATGCTTTTCCCTGCAAGAAGCAGCATAATTCACTGTGTTCATCAGGAACTGAATTTACCACTTAGCAGTATTTCTCTTAAAAATACCCAGCCTGCCTGATGGTGGGAGAAGGGACAGGATGTGTGTGTCTAGTTGGAGTTCTAGTAACTATGTGTTGTTAGAGCTTTTCTGTCTCCTGTTGCTGCTGCAGACTCAGCTCCAGAGGAGTCACAGAATCACAGACTGGTTTGGGTTGGAAGGGACCTTAAAGCTCATCCCATCCCACCCCCTGCCATGGGCAGGGACACCTCCCACCAGCCCAGGTCACTCAGA
>JAWWMP010000041.1:56860264-56879971 GCA_035047865.1 Dendrocincla tyrannina
TGCCCACCCTCCCAGGGAGGGATTCCTTCCCAATACCCCACCTAACCCTGCTCTCTGTCAGTGTGAAGCCATTCCCCCTGTCCTGTCACTCCAGGCCCCTGTCACAAGTCCATCTCCATCTCTCTTGGAGCCCCTTCAGGTACTGGAAGGTCTCCCTGGAGCCCTCACTTCTCCAGGCTGAACATCCCGCAGTTCTCAGAGTCCTGAGAGAAATTTGCTGCCCTGCACGAGCCTGAGCAGGTGCTGTTTGCAGGATGGCTCCAAAATCCACAGTCCCTGCAGCCCCAGCATCCTTATCTTTCGCTGTGTGCTGCTGGGATGGTTCCCAGGCTGAGTGTTCTGGCTTGCAGTGTGGGTGTACCGAGCAGTTCCAAGGCTGTGACCTTCCCTGTGTTCCCTGATGGAATGCTGCAGGTCACAGGAAGCACAGCTGCATCACTTGGAGTCTCCTCAGTTCTTGAAAAGGATTTCCTGGGAACAAAAGCTCTCATTGCTCTGGTTCTTTGATTGGATTTCTTTTTTTTTATTTTTGCCTGCTGATAATCTTGGCTTCTTGGTCACTGTGTTTTCTCCCTTTTTAAAAAGGCTGGGGAAATAATGGTTGCTTTGTCTTTTTATTTCTGAACTGAGTTTGCTCTGATGTCTGTAGGGCAAATAAATCTCCATTTTGCTTCCTCCTGGCACAAGAACACCTTTCATTTGAGAGAAACGATAAATCTAAAATAACTAAAATGATAGTTTGACCTTTATTAGTTAGGAAAACAGTGATGTAATGAAATGGCTACTGGGAAGGCTGATTGCAGCTGGTTTTGGGGAGCAAAGAGCTCCTGAATCCGTGGGTACACGTGTGTCTGGATCATTCTCCTTTGGGGTTGGGGACTAGACTGTGTCTTCACTATGCTGCCTATAAGGGATCTGTGACTGACATGAAAGGACTCAGGAAACATCCAAAACTGGTGTAGCCCTACCCTGGCACCTTCTCCCTCTGCCTTCAGGATGTGCAAGTGTGAGCACCAGGGCTTGGCTGGCTGGGCCTAATCCAGCCTTGGCTCAAGGAAATGGATATTTAGGCAGTGCTCCATGAAGTCAGTGCTGTAAGTCCATAAAAAGTGCCCTTTGAGTCAAACCTGGCTCCTTTAGCTCAGACAGAGACATGCTGGGTGTTGGCCTGGGTTAGCACAGTCCCCTGTGGAACTTCTCTTACCTCCTTGGCTCTGCCTTGGTTTGCAGAGCTGCCGTGTGGGAAATCCCCTGGAATCCTCCGTGTGCTGGAGATC
This sequence comes from Dendrocincla tyrannina, assembly GCA_035047865.1. Lineage (NCBI taxonomy): Eukaryota > Metazoa > Chordata > Aves > Passeriformes > Dendrocolaptidae > Dendrocincla > Dendrocincla tyrannina. The sequence continues at coordinate 56,861,542 of JAWWMP010000041.1, forward strand.
TGATGGAAAACTTGCCTGGAAAGCACTCTGCTTACACCAGGAGTGGAGGAGACGTGTAGTGGCTCACTGAGCCTTTGAACACACACCGAGGGTGAGTTATGTGAAGTGCAGCCTTCAAAACCATATCCTGGCCTCTCCTGTGTTTGGTTTGATCTGTACCAGGAAAGCTTATTTTAACTTGGATCAACATCCTTGTACGGAGGCTCAAAGATCACCTGTGGATTTATTTAGAGCTGACTGCACAGTGTTGGCTTTGCGTAGTCTTAAGAGGTACAATTTTCATTAAAAATAGCAGAGCCCTTGGATAGGAAGTCAAAAGCTTAATTACTAATACAGTACAATTAAGTTTCTCACTACCAAGCTAGTAATTACACAAAATTCATTGCAGTATGGAAAGACTCATTGGAAACACAAGAAGCGTAGAGAGATTTTTGCAAATACCAACTGTCTGAATTGTTCTACTCTTAGAAACCAATTTTCTCCCTTTTGTCTTAAATAGGACTATTTTAGCTGTTCAGGGTTTGTAACACAGCTCAGTCCTTTGCTCGGGGTGGGTGCTTTTAAACAGCTAAAGCCTTGATGTTTGTGTGCCATGAGGTGCTGCAAGCCAGGAATTCATTTTCTCCTCCTTGGTGAGTGTTTATGGAAATGTTGAGGGCTCAGCAAGGACTTGGACTCATCCAGATGCACAGTAACACTCTTTGGTGTTCCTGTGGGATTGCAGGGAAGGCTGGATGCAAATCTGTGTGCCCTGTTTCCAACTCGCCTGGAGGGAGTGGTAGCCAGTGCAGGGCCGTGGTTGTTTCTGCACTGACCTTTTCAGCACCCAGCATAGTTATTGTCCAAAAAGCAATGCTCCCTTTACAGGGACACAGCTCTTTCTGAGCATCCCCTGTTTTCAGTGGAGAGTTGAATTCTTCAGTACTTCACTGGGGGTGGGATTTTTTTTTCATTTTTAAAGGAAATTAATAGATTTCTTTTGGCAAGAAATACGAAGCAAAATCAAAAGATGCAAAGCTTCCTAAATTACTCATCTTTTCCACATGGAACCTGATGAAACATAAGGTTCATCTGAGACATTTTCTAATGACCAAATGCATCTGGCTTCAGACTGAACATCTGAGAGAAACTTTTGGGAAGGAGGGCTATGGAATAAACAGCAAATGAAATCACTTTACAGCTCTCTTTTGTATTAGCAGGGGAGGAGGAGAGCCATTCCTTCTTGGCAAATTAGGCTGCATCAAAGAATTCTGTATAAAGATTATGGGTGCCCTGATGAGTAATAATCAGTGATGAAGCAGAGAGGGGAAATGCACTGCTGCCCTGTCTGTGAGGATTACTGTGCTTTACCAAGCCCAGCAGGACCTGCAGGAAGCTCAGAGTGATTCCTTCTCGCAGCAGGTGATCCCTCAGCCTGCAGGTCCCCAGCTTGCATAAAGAGGGAGGAAACCCCTGAATTAAAAAAGAACGTGGTGGTGCCTGTTGGCAGCCCATGTGCCTGAGATGTCTCCCTCTGCAGAAGAGATCTGGCTTCTCCATGCAACAAAATGTTCAGTGCTGCACACACAGCTTGTACAAATCTTCCCAATCTGTCCTGCTCTTCCCTGCACTTCATTTCTTTTGTTCTTCTCGTTCATCTAGGTCTTGCTTCTGTGTAGTCCTCCCTTATGCTTGTGTTGACCTGCAGAGCCCCAGATTTAGAAAAGGATGGAAGGTCAGATAGACCTTGTTTTTCGTGGGCTTAGAGATGTGCTCTGTACCTAAGGAGCATACAGGATATTACACAAGGAATGACTGGGAAGTTGGAGCTCAGTAACTGTGGGTTTCATGGAAATCAAAGTGGCTTTAGCCTCTTTTTGAGGCAGTGCTCGTTTTCCTAATGAAAATCTTACAGCCACAAAAGCACTTAAGGCAGCCACTGGACAACACTGGAGCACAAATTCAGGACAGCTTATCTGTGCTCTTATATCTTCCTTTATACTGTACTCCATAAAACCCAGTGTTTCTTTCGGGAGGTGCCTTGCCCTGTAGATAAAGCAGGAGTTATTTTACTATTTGGTTAAGTATGGAAGGCTGGTTTTTCCTTTCATGAGTTTATAGGATTCTTGGGCACTATTTCAGGATAAAAGGAACCATCATTGAAGAATTGTTGTCTGGGGAGGGGTCTCTGAGGAGACCAAATGACCATGTACAGTAACAGGGGTGCGCTGGATCGCAGCAGGTGAGAGATGTGGTGGTGACTTTTTCTGAAAAGACCTTCTCCCATGTCCATTGCTTCCCCCATGCCCGCTGTGGGACAGCAGCACGTGCTCCTGGGCATGGCTCGAGGGGATGGACCCTGCAGCCTCCAGGGAGAGCCAGAGGGCATGGCTCTCTTTGTGCTCCGCCACCTCTCAGAATATTCCCCCACAGAGGGTCCCTGCTGGAGAACAGTCAGGTTCAGTGGGGTTGAAGTCTTCCTGCTGTCTCCCAAATGTTACACAGCACTTAAAAAATCTGTCTTGCCAAACTGCTGGATTCTAGGGACATCCACATGTGGGGTGTTTAATAGAGACATCCTTGGAGAGGATGTTTGCTGCTTCTAATATTAAATGTGCCCCGTGGGAAAGATGGTTATGAGGTGATTTCTAAATGAAGATCTAACACAACACCTACTTAATGGGGCACTTGTCTGCCCTCAGCATCTTGTAAGTTGTTCTTTCACATCCAACTTTCTAAACAAAGTTCACCTCTTTCCTTGAAATCTCAAACAACCGCCCTCCCACAAAGCAAAACAACCACTGAAATATGAAATATTTATTTATTCCTGTTTCATGGGAAACAGGAAACTGGCGACCACTGGACTGGTTTGTGCTTGGCCGCTGTGGTGGTCGCTCCTGTCCCACGTGCCAGCTTTAAGGCAGAGTCCACCTGTGGGCCCAGCATTATTTGTGGGGATGTGAAGATGGAATGTGTCTTGGGAACAGTCAGCCCAGGATGTGATGGGAGAACGGTGTGTTGTGAGCTTTCCAGGGGCTGGAAGGAGAGCAGGGTGTGGAGGTGTGGAGTTGGCAGACCCCCCACCACCTGCATTCCAACTTTAGCTCCGTTGGTTAAATGTTTAGTGTGGTGCTAAAAATGCCAAGGTGTTGGTTCAACCCCTGTGTGGGCCTCAGTTGGACTGGAAGATCCTTGTGGGTCCCTTGAATACTCAAGAATACTCTGTGATCCCTCAGGTAGCAAAACTGACAAAACCTGGTTCTTCACAGCTTTGCTTCCCCCATGTGGACTGGCTTTCCTTGCTCCACCCATCTCTTTGGATCTCTCCATTTGCACTGTCACTTGTCTCCAGGTTATCTTCTCCCTCTCTTTTTGCCTTGGCCCGTGGTGTCTCTCCAGTGTTGGTGCTGATGGAGCAGCTGCTCGCCCAACCAAAGCAGGGAACTCCTGGGTTCTGGCAGCAGAGTTTGATCCATGTGAGGCTGATTTGGATGTGTCTCCTCTACCTGCATGAGAATTTCTCCCAAAGACATAGGAATGTGACACCTATTTGGATCTCTTCACCTTCTGCCAAATGTGGTCAAAACTGAGTAGCGAGTTGAAAATTTAATAGGGTGAAGACTGACAAGCAACACTGCCACATAAACTTAATTTCCTTTAAAATCCAGGCCAAAAAAATATGTGCTGAGGGGTTTATTCTGCAATCCTGTGCTTTAAAATAGTGTGTGGGACAATGTGATTAGTAGAAATGGCATTCTCAGGATTGGTTGCAGTGCATGTGGAAGCACAACAGCTGAATCCTGTTGTGTGCATGTATATTAGCACAGAACCAACTCAAAAGGGCTGAAACAGCTCAAGAGTCTGCCTGCAGAAATAGCAGAATACGTGTGTAAAACTCCCTTGTGAAGTTGGCAAAGCACCTGGTTATGTGGATCCTAACTTCCAGGGGGTTTCATTCTAACCTTTTGGCTGCCCCTTCTTAACGGCAACAAAAGGATGTTGTTTTGTGCCTTTTCCTGATAAGTGCTTTTGGGTTTTGCTGCTTTCAAAGCTTCCACCTCCCTTCCCAGCTCTGGAGATGCAGGGTTTGGGTCCCTGTGCCTCCAAAATGGGATTTTGTAAGTTGTGTTGTAGGAACTATTTAAGTTCCTGACCTAACTATGAAGGAGGAGAATCCTGACACCACCAGTCACTCAGAGCTGTCAGATTTGTGAATTCTCTCATATCTGATTCCACACACTTCTTATCACACTGCTTCAATAACATGGGGCATGAGATCCTCAGTTAAGTCCATAAAGTAATTTTCCATGTCTTCCAGTCACTTCCACATCTTCCCTCAGCTGACATCTGCATTTTCACAGATGATAAACTGCATAACCTGTTGCTTTGGCTTGTAGAATTAAAACAAAGCAGAAACTGCATGGAGTGGCGCTCCAATCAGAGATGGACACAGTGATTAATATGAAATTAGTCAGAGATTAGTCATAATTTTTTTCCTTGTGTAAATCACGTCTAGTTTCACCTAAAATCTGATAAGTTAGTGTTTTGAAAGCTTCTCTTTAAACCTCCTGCAGTTTGTTCTTGCTGCTGGTCTTACAAGTACTTCATTAAATGGTCTGCCTGGTTTTATTCTTCTGTGACTCAGGAGATGATTTGTAAGATTTTATTCTGCTCCCAGAACATGTTTTGTGCTGTTGGCTGGCTTGCCTTGTATCCCCCAGTGCTGGGCTGTTGATTCAGTGTTGTTTGTGCTTGCACATTGTTCAGATGTGCAGGTCTGGGGTAGGAAATGTTGTGGCACGAGCCATCAGCTGCTTGGCTCACAGGAATTAATGATGTGGTTGGGTTTGCTCAGTTCCCTTTAGTTCTCATTTTAGGTTTCTGGGTGTGCCAGACCCCCCTGGCTTTGGATTGAAACTTGGGGTTTTAGCTGGAGGCTGGCACTTGCAAATGGACAAATTCTGGGTTTCAGCTGTGGGTGTAGTAAGACCCAAAACCAGATTGGCTTGTTAATGTGGATGCTCTGTGATTCTTGTCTGTGTCAAAGTGTCTGTGGCCTTCTAGAAACCAAAAATAAAGATAAGGGCTAAAGCATCTGTGTTCTCCCTCTCTGTGTGATTTGTGTGAGTGCAGCCAGGCTGTCCCCTGGTAAATAAGAGATCTGCTCCGAGGGCTGCAGCAGCTCAACAATGATTCCAGGGTGATGTAAAGGTGAAATAGTACGTGTTGGCGGGTGATCCTTGGCGTGGATGGGTGATTTATACGGATGTGGGGAAATCATTCAAGCTGCAGCCATTCACATTCAAACCAGCCTTTGCCCAAAGGCCTTTTACAAAAAACTGTGCCATTAGTGTACCAAAATAAAAGGCATAGCATTAGCTCCCCCCCAATCATTCAAACTATTAGTGTTTCTTCATTGCTTTGCTCCTTGGCTTGAAATCCTGCTCCCCCCTCTCCGAGGCAAGATAACTGGGCACAAACAGTGACTTCCTTGGGAGTGGGTATGGTATTAATTTCCCTTGATAATTTTTTTGAGTCAAGTGGTATCCAGCAGCTGTTGATTTATTCTTTATACAGAGAAAAAAAATAAAAGGCAAAATGGTGTTTAATTTCTGTAGATCTGGGGGCAGCTGAAAGGGGTGACTGTGGAAGAGACCCAAGCAATCTCTTCTGGGAGTGGTGGGAGATGCTTAAACTTCTGGGAGTCTTGTTGCCTGTGTAATCTTCTTTTAAAAATGTAGGAAGAATGTCCTGGTAGGGTTTTAACTGGAGCACAAACACGCAGACATGAGGCAAGTGTGTGGGAAGGAGCTGCAATTTGAACTGTGCTGTGACTACTTGGGTCCCGTGCTAAAGAGTCATTTCTGGAGCTTTTAGCAGAGAGGAGGGGCTCTTTCAGATCCTCTGTCTCAAAGCCCTGCTTTTCTGCAAAGAAAAGATTAGCCAAAGCAGATCTTTATTTGTATCTAAAAAAGAACAGGCATGGATCAGACTATTTGCTTGCATTCTTCTAAAAGTGTTCCTGTAGTCACAAAGCAAAGAATTAGTGCTGCACAGTTCTTGTTAAGCTGTGCCCCTGAACACAGTGCAACATGTGAATTTCTCAGGTCTCTGGGCACAGGGCTGTGTCCTGGTTTAAATGCACGCAGCCTGTAATTACATGCAGTTGTGCTTCTTGAATTGGGAAAAGCAATGGGTGGCTATGGCAGAAAACCTTTGATTGGCAAGGGAAAATGTCATTGCTGAACATGCAAGATGGTAGGATTGGGATTTGTGTTTTCTTCCTGGTTGGGGAATTAGTCTGGAAAGGGAAATAAATTGATGCCATTCACCTTTCTTTCCTGGGGACGCTGGGAGGGTTCCTCCAGGGCACTCCTGTGTTGTGACATTCTCTGTGTGAAAGCAAAGCCTGCTTAACTCTCACCTGGTTTGCCTAGTCCTGTTCTTCTTCAGTGATCATTCCTAGCAAGTGGCTCTTGGGTATGAGTGTGGTTTCCTTGGAGGTTGTTTCCTTGATTCTGGAATTGAACTCCGTGGAGAGCTGGGCTCTTGCTGGGGAGGCTGGAGAGCCCCTGTGCCCTAGGCTGTGCCCTCTGGTCGGGGCTGTGTGGCACATTCGTGTGTGGTGTCAGAGCAGCTGTTCCCTCAGTTGCTGCTCTTGGATGATAATTTACCCTTCCAGTTAAACCAGAAGAGCCCCACCCTTTCCCAGGAGTCCCAACGAGTCCCAGTTTTCACTCATCACCCCTGAACTCCAGACTTTCCCTGGGGGCTCTCAGCATCCTAATGCAGGTCACTGGATGAAGCCTCCTGGGTTTCTGTGTCCCATGCTCTGTTCAGGCAGGAGAAATTCCGAGATGAACATCACAGTCCTACAGGAATTACCTGGGTAAACAGTCTTCAGAGGTGAGGGTGTGCAAGAGAGATTTTTTAGCTCTGGGGTTAGAGGGTGTCTGACTTGGGGGAGTGTTGTGGTTGAACCCCATGTGGCAGCTAAGCCCCCAAAAAGTCCCTTGTTCCCTCCTTTCGTGGTGGGATGGGGGAGAGAGTCGGAAGGGTAGAAGTGAGAAAGCTCATGGGTTGAGATAAAGACAGTTTAAGAGGGAAAGCAAAAGCAGAGCAAAACAAGGAATTCCTTCCCCACTTCCCGTGGGTGGGCAGGTGTTCAGCCATCCCTAAGGGCACAGCGGGGCTCCATCACATGTAATGGTCACTTGGGAAGGCACATGCCATCACCCTGAACCTCCTTCTGCCCTCTTTCCCCCCAGCTGTATGTGCTGAGCATGATGCTGTAGGGCATGGAATGTCCCTTCGGCCAGCTGGGGTCAGCTTTGTCCCCTCCCCACTCCCAGTGCCCCCCAGTCCCTCACTGGTGGGGTGGGTGAGGAGCAGAGAAGGCCTTGGCTCTGTGCAAGCCCCGCTCAGCAAGAACTAAAACATCCCAGCACAGATCCCCAGCCCAGCCCCAGAGCAGCCACCACGGTGGAATTTAACTCCATCCCAGCCAAAGGCAGCACGGGAAGTGCCGCGGTCAAAACTGAGCGGAGTTTGAGGGAAGCGGGCAGGAAGGGGGAATGGGAAATGCAGCCCCCTTCCCCAGCAGCCGTGGAGCCAAGCTGGACCCCTGGGCTGCCGGGCTCTGAGGCAGCCATTCCCTCTGGAGAAAGCCATGGAAGCGTCCCCTTCCCCTGGAGCTTGCCCGAGGTGTGGGCTGTGTGTGTGCAGCTCTGGCTGCGGGGAGGAGGAAATGACTAAACGTTCTGTCAAAGCACAGAAACAAAGGGCATCTTTGATTCACCAAAACAGTAGTGCAGAGAGGCTTGGGAAGGGCCGTGGTGCTGCTCTTGCTGGGAAGAGCGAGCCCCTTGGAGCCTTCACTTGTGGGGAGTGTGAGTCTCCCAGCGCTTAAAATAACACCATTCACCAACTTCTTCTCCCTGCCTTTGCAGTTTCATACGTGACATTCTGCAGTGCCCTTTAGAGAAACCTCAAATATTGTTTTTTCCCCGCCTTCCACATTCAGTCTCTTTTTCCATCTGGCAGATGTTTTCCCCTGCCTTGCACAGGGCTCAGTACATAATTATTCTGTTGCAATAGCCTGGAGCCCCAGTCCTGTGACAGTCTGCTGGCACAGGCTCCTGTGTCCTGGTGGGTTGAGTTATGTGGCATTTTTTTTTGGTTTTCCCCTGGTGGTTTTGTTCAATGTTGTCTGAAAATCTGCTCTGAGAAGCAGTGAGCACCCCATCATTTGTGTGCCCCGAGACCATTGTAACTCTGAAAATGCCTTTGGTTTTTTTGGTACTCATCTCCCAGTCATGCACTTGGTGAATTCTCTCTCTTCCAGTTTACACCCTCTGGGGATTTGCAGTTTGTTGCCCCAAGTCAGCAACTTCTTGGTGTGTCTTTATTCCTAGATTTATTCCTAGATTTTGGAGCTGGTTCTTTGCTTTCTGACCACGTTACTTGCTTGGCTTAAACTTCTGTCAGTTTGCCAAGATCTGGTTTTTTGCAGTGTCGCAGACAGGGGTGTCCCACTGGGATATTCCTGGTTGTTCCAACCCTTCTACCAGCCATAATTCCCTGAGCGCTTCTATTTGAGTTATTAATTCTTAAGCCTCTTCTCATGGGAGCCCGTGTAACTGCCAAGGTTTGGAAGTTTTTTACTTCTTGCTCTGGAGTTTTATTCCCCCAACTTCCCTTTTGCATTTCAAATTCAAAATCTACCCAGAACCTTCTCCTGGAACAATTTTGTCAAACTTTCTGTACCAAAGAGCTCCAGTTTTGTGCACAGGCTGTACATGGGATGACTAAAACTTCCTGTCAAACCACAGGAACAGGGAACATCTTTTATTTATCAATCTAGTCGTGGTAAAGAGGCTCAGGAGGAGCTGTAGGGTTGGTTCAGTGCTATGGGCTGCTCTGATTTCCACTGGTTTCGCTTCACACCCTGATTTTTATGTGTTCAACACCGTGGGGTGTTTGGTTGGGCCACCTATGTAACACAGAGATCCTGAGAAATAATGTTGCTGGGAATTATTTGGACTAAACAGGCTCATTTCCTCTTTGTACATTGGTTGTCATCCTTTAATCTCTTACTATTAGCTTTTTTTAAATGCTGTTTTTATGTACATCATCCACTGTGCTTCCTGTATCCTGTGTCACTTGATGATAAACTTTTACAAGATATCCCTGTTAAGTCACCTCAAACTTTGAGTGATTAATCCAAATCTCTCTTTCTCTTTTTCTCAGTGTTGGAGCTTTATATGGATCAGTGGTACTTGCTCAAGAGTGCCAGTGGAGATCAACACTAAGTCTGCTCCTCCGGGTGAGTAATCCAACCCACTGCATTGCTCGTGCCTTTTATCTGCATAGCTGCTATTGTTTTGCCTTTTGATATCTCAAACAACAGCTCCTTTGGGCTTTTATTTCAAATGTCATTAAAATGATGCTGTAGAAGAATGTCATGCTGCTTCTGCTTCTGCAGACATCCATTTATTGGGTTTCTTTTAAGAGGTGGTCCTCACTTAACACAGTCTGAGCTGCTGTTTGGATTCAGGGAGGCTTTCCATATCCTAAAGACAGGGAATTTGCAGTTAATGTATGGACTGTGGCAGAGTAAGGAAGTATATTTTGTTTACCCAAGAAGCAATACTGAAAGGACCACCACAGCACATGTAGGGCTCCAGCACAAGATCCCACAGGATTTGCCATGACTGTGGGATGCAGCTAATCTGACTCAGCAGGTCTATGGCAACGTGCAGAGAAACCCCCAGGAGCTTTCATATTACTGGGGCAAGTTTATGTGAAAATGCATCCAGCAAAAGAGTCAAGGTGTTACCCTTTGGAAACGGCCCAGTTCAGCTGAGTTCAGGGAGCAGCATTTTGCATTCAGTCTGGACCGATTCGATCCGAGTAGCCTGGTGCGTGTCAGGGCTGGCAGGCTTGTTTGGGGAATGGTTATCCCTTGGTCTGCTTTGTTTTGGGTACTGTGGTATGATCTAGCATGATTTAGCATCCTAAAGTCCAGCGCTGTCGGAGTGCCCAAAGGAGGAACACCAGGATGGGGAATAGTCTGGAGGTGAAGCCACATGAGGAGTGGCTGAGGGCACTTGGGGTGTTCAGCTGGAGAACAGCAGACTGAGGGGAGACCTCATTGCAGGGACACCTTCCTGGGGAGGGGCAGAGGAGGGGCAGCCTCTGATCGCTGCTCTGTGGGGACAGGGACAGCAGCCAGGGCATGGCTGGAGTTGGGTCAGGGCAGGGTTAGGGTGGGTATCAGGGAAAGGCTCTTCCCCCAGAGGGTGGTGGGCACTGCCCAGGCTCCCCAGGGCAGTGGGCACAGCCCCAAGGCTGCCAGAGCTGCAGGAGGGTTTGTGCAGCCCTCAGGCACGTGGTGGGATTGCTGGGGTGTCCTATGCAGATCCAGGAGTTGGACCTCAGTGGTCCTTGTGGGTCTCTTCCAACTCAGCATATTCCATGCTTCCATGATCCTTTCCCTTTGCTTGCTGCCCCCTGAGCTGCTCATCACTGGGATGAGGATTGTGGTGTTTGTGCCACCTCCTCTCAGGTGTTTTGTGTCACGCTCTGGGTCGTTGCTGCTCCCTCGAACTGGCCTGCATCCCTGGCCTCACTGCAGGCCCACAGGATGTGAGGCCTGGCATCTCATTTGAAATATGATTTCCCTTCTTTTACTGCCTTACCCTCTCCATAACCTTTGGAGTGCTGCTTCTTGGATCTCTGACCCTTCCCACGCTAAATCCCTGTGTGTGACCTCTCTCTGGGATTCACAGCTGCCCAAGGTCTTGCACCAGACCTGAAAAAGAAGTGGATGCTGCTCCTTGTTTGCCAGGAGCCCTAAACTCCATTGCCAAATGCTTTCATTCCCTGAGTGTCCCATCAGGGCTGCAGGAGTGGTTATCACCTATTGTGTCCCATCCTGGTCACGTTTCTCCAGTTTTGCTGGTGGGATTACAGTCCAGCTGGATTGCAGTCCATCGTGGCTGTGAAAACATCATTAAAAGTTGACTGGCAGCCACGTTCTGCTGGATGTGTGTTTGGAGACATTCAGTCTCCTGGCATCACCGTGCCTTTTCTGGATGGCTCTCCCTCTTTGCTGCCCAGATGCTGTGCTGAGTCCCCTTCCCTGGCAGCAGCAGAAGTTCTGGGATCTAAATCTGCCTTGTTTTCCCTGTCACTTGTGCTGTTGCTCCTGGGAGGGGGGTGTGTCCATGTCCATCCTAGGCTGTAGGAGCAGGTGCTCAGTGCTCCTTTCTCCATTCCTGTAGCTCTGTCACTGCCAGGGATCTGGAATTTGGAGGAATGCTGCTGGAGTCGGACCCTCCATCCTCTTGTTCCTGTTAAACATGATGCTGACAGTTCAACCATGGCCCACAGGAAGGCAGCATGTGTCAATAATCCAGAAAAAAAGCTAAATAAGGCTTTTAAAGTCAGCCTCAGTGGAGGCAGCTGTGGTAGCGTGGTGCCATGAGGGCACAGGGACCTGGCTAAGTCCATGTAGCCAGATCCAGCCATACTTCCTGCCCTTCCCTGGCAAAGTCCACACAGCTTTTCAGGTATGCCCTCACCTGGCTCCACCAGCTCTTGGGAGTGCTTTGAGTTCAAGTCTGTGCTCTCGGGGGCAGATTGTCCAAGGCTGAGGCAGAGCATCATCACATGCAGCTCAGGTCCAGTCCACCCTCTTCCAGTGCCTGTGTGCAAAAGGCAAAAATTAGTATTTGTTGGGTTTTTTCCTCCTCCCCTCCCCAGGGTCATGTTGAAAACAGGAGGGAAAGCAGTACAAGGCTACTTCATTAGCACTTGATGGCTTGTCCTGCAGGGCCCAGCCCACACATGGCTTTTCTTGGGCTTTTAATAGTTGTGCTAAACTAAAATGGGCTCAAAATAGTCCTCATTTGAAATATTATTTGAAATACCAGCCTGTGGCTGCCCTGCGTGTCTGTGGGAGGTGTGACTGTGCCCATGGCTGGGGCACAGCGGGTCCCCAGGCAGGGGGTGAGGGCATTTCTCTGGGCTCTCTTCCCTCCCTTTCTCCCCAGAGGAAATGTTGCTGTTTGCAGAAAACAGAGGTTATTGTGCTTTTGCTCTTCACCTTCTGTGATGTGGTTTGGGTAATGTTTGTGTAACTTAAGGTTCTGCTCAACTCTCCAACAGCCCCAGATCTCTGCAGAGGGGGAGATGTGTTAAAAATAAATGGTTCTCTTGCTGCCCTGTTTATCCAGCATGTGACCTCTCTGGCACACACAGCCCTTCCCTGTGTCCCTCCCATCCATCCTGTCCTTCTTCTTTTATTGACTTTCCCAGTCCTGGCAACTGCTTTATATTCAGAAAAAAAATAAATTCATCCCTCCCAAAGCTTGCAAATCTGGTTTCATTCCTGCCCTTGCTTCTTTGAAATATTCTTTTTGCTCTCTTCAAGACTGAAAATTTCCCCTGTTTATTTAGACAAGCTTATTTTGTCTGCAGGAACCTTGTCAAATGATAAGTTTCTTTGCTTGCATTTATAATCCTGTGAGGTTTATGTACTGGGAATAATCTTTATGAGCTGGAAGAAGATTGTCCAATCTGTTTTAGGATGTCCCACTTTTTGAGTGTAGCATCTCATTAGGAATACAGTTGGCTGTTTGCATGGCTTTTTTCGTCCTCTGTATAGCTTGGGGGAGAAAATATATCATTTCTTCATCTAGTGATAATGCTTGGCACTTTGCATCTTCAAAGAACTATACAGCTATGAATTGAATAATTTCTCTAGCACTCATAAACTAAAGTTTCTCATTATTATTTCCCCTGTTTTACAGAGAGGGAAAGTGAACAAGAAGTCAAGTGAGCTTAGGCCGTGAAAGGAGAAACAAAGTCAACTCGAGTTCCCAGCTCTCTAACTGGTGCTAGAGCAAAAGAAAGTCTGGTTCAGGTTGACACAAAGGAAAGGGAGAGCTGTTTATCTGTAACAGTATTTCCTAACCTTGTTAGCTGTTTATTTTTGTGCATTTGTTGGTGGTATTTTGGTTTGGGGATTTTTTCCTAAAGAAGTTTTTCTAACTTTCTGATGTGGTTGTCACTTCTCAGTGTGTGGCTGGAGGAATTGGGTGACGTTTATAAAGGTGAAATGATGTGGAAATGGGATGAGGTTTGGTGGGTGCTGCTCACTGCTGTCCAGGGCATCTCTCTGCTCCCTCCCTCCTCTTTCCTCTCTAACCAGGGGCAGGGGAAACCTTTCCTGTAGCATTTGGAAATACATTTTTCCCCATCTTCTTTTCCCTCTGAGGCTAAGATGGGAAAGGTGAGCCATCCCAAAATGGGAACTGTGTTAATATCTCAACCACCACATGCCATGCTAAGATTTCCCCTCACCCCCCTCCATGGGCTGTAGTGGAAGTTGTTGACTCAGAATGGTGTCTGGCATTATGTCATTTGCAGAAATAATGTTATACAACTGCACTAGGCTTGATTTAGAACTTCTTAATTTACTGACAAGATCCCCACATGTGTTGCATGCCAAATAGACAAGGTGAGTGCTGGAAGCAGTGGACTGTGGAATTATGTGTTACAGAGGAAGTCATGCTAACAGTTTGGCTGGCTGCTTGTTCAAAGTTCTTTTCAGGAATTCTGGCTTTTCATAAAGGTGCCTTGTTTGATAAACTTTCAGGCAAAATCCTTGCATGATTTAACACAGCTTTATTCTGGGCATGCCCTGCTGGTGAAGGAGGAGGAGAAAGCAGCTGCCTCCAGCCACGTGCTCTTTTTGGGGATGCAAAACTTTGCAGAGCCTTTTTTAGGGGCTCAAGATTTAGCTTAAGATTATATTTAGTTCTTGAAGGGTGGGACAGATAGGCTGATGCCTTAGACAAGACCTTCAGCGATGGACAGCAGCACCAAGGTATCACAGCCAGTATTTTTATTCTCATTTTCCTTTGAATCTTTTCTGGTATTTGTCATTTGTTGTCATCTGACTTTTTAAGGGTCTGAATGAGGCTCTTCATGAACCTTGCTGAGCTTGGGAGGCCCTCAGGGCTGAGCTGGGATCTGGACTTTGCAGCAGTGGGTACAGAGCAGCTGAGAGGAAGGACTTTGCAGGGTGGCAGTGCTTGTGGTGGGGTCTTTGTGTCTCTCCTTTGCCATCTGCCAGCTTCTCTCCCTACACTTTGATTTCAGCTGCTTCGAAGAAATGGCAGCAGCTCAGCATGGGGCCAGCTGCATGCTCACCTCAGGCAGTTCTATTCTATTTATTTTGCTAATTTTATGTTTTGTAAAACTAAGAGAGGGAGGGAGCCGCCTGCATACCTCTCCCTTCTCCTTTTCCTCCTCACCAAAACTCAGGTAGCTTCTCAGCTGGGGGAAGAACTGCATGTCCTTCTGCTCAGCAGAGCCTTGAGTTGGATGTTGTGTGTGGCTGCTCCGAGTCCAGCAGCAGTCCCAGGGTCAAAGAGGACCTTTCCTGCCATTGCCTTTTTGTGGCTGCAGTTGTGCCAAGCGAGAGAACTGAGGGCAGGATTGTTTGACATTAGTGGGTTTTTTGTGCTTTCTCCTGTTTGCAAGCAGCAAAGAGAAGGGAGGAGGTGTTTTATGCTAGTTGTTGATCACAAATCACAAACTTCATGGGCACTCAGGAGAGGGAAAGGGATGGTGGGAGAGGGGACATCAGCTTGGATGGAAGGGGGAAGAAGTGGGAAGTGGCAGCCAGGAGGTGATCAGGGGCAGGTACTGGGGTGGGTATTTTTCAGTTTGAAGATGTTAAGTTTGCAGCTTCCATGTTAAACCTGCCTGCCCAGCTGGCTGTGTCCCCTCACTCTCACCTGGAAACCTTGCATGATAGCTGGACTTCTTGTTGCCTCCTTTGTCACAGTTCTAGTCAGGGTAGTTATGTATGTAGTGACATGGCTCTGGGGTTCAGCATGGCTTTGGGAAACGGCCAGGATCGGCAGGACAAGGCACTGATTGCAGATTTAAGGTATGTGTCAGTATTTAAGGGAAGCCACCTCAGCTGAGGCTTCAATGCTGTGGGAATCTAATCCCAGCTCCCAACTCAGCCTCACTCTCTCACCAGTGGGATCAGGGAGAGAATCAGAAAAGAGGGAAACCCTGTGGGTTGAGATAAAGGCAGTTTAATAGGTAAAGCAAAAAGTGCACATGCAAGCAGGGCCAGACCAAGGAATTCATTCCCCACTTCCCGTGGGCAGGCAGGTGTTCAGCCAGGGAAGCCAGGATCCATCACGTATGTCTCCCCGTCCTCCTTCTTCCCCCCAGCTCTACATGCTGAGCACGTTGCCATATGGCATGGGATGTCCCTTTGGCCAGCTGGGGTCAGCTGTCCCAGCTGTGTCCCCTGCCCACTCCTTGGGCACCCCCAGTCTCCTTGCAGATGGGGCAGGGTGAGGAGCAGAAACAGCCTGGGCTCTGTGTGAGCCCTGCTCAGCAAGAACTAAAACAACCCTGTGTTATGTTTCCAGCACAAATCCAAAGCGTAGCCCATACCAGCCTCTCTGAAGGAAACAAACTCTATCCCAGCCAAGATCAGCACATCCAGAAGGAAGGTGTGTTGTGCAGTTGGAACCACTGGGGTATCTCTGGGCTGGAAGGTGTGTGGATGGCTCTGGCCCAGAGGGACTTGAACAGGGCTTTATTCTTTTTACCACTGTCAGGAAACACTGGGAACTTGTAAGGTGTTGAGTGGAGAACCAGCTGTTGTCATCTTTTCAGGTCTCCTTCCTACAAACTGGCAGGTTACTCTTTTCTCCAGTTTTTGAGAGGCTGGGGTGAGGCTGACCCAGTCTGACAAGTGATAACCAGGGAGCCTGGCTGGGTTCTCCTGGGCCATCAAAGCTGTAAGCCAGCCCTCTGACCTTAACAAAGCAGTAGCTTCCAGGCTGGTGCCTCTGGAAAACATCAAGGAGTAGGTGACGTGGTGTGAAAGGCAAGGGCTGAAGCAGGAGCTCTGTGTCCAGTCTCCCCAAGCTTCCCTGTTTGTCCAAGGGAGGCTCAGATCCATCCTGCATTAAATTGGTGTTCGTCTCAGCCTTCTTATCAGCTGGCCAGCCCATACACCCCAGATGTTCTCTTATCTCAAAGTCAGAGATGCACCTGCAATTGCCCTTTCAGGATTTGGGAGCTTTTTTGATAAAGCTGCCTGTCTGCCAGTGTTTTCCAAGGGCACGTCACACTTTGAAATCATGGTATTAAAATAATTGCCTTTGGAATGAAGGGAGGGTCATGTGCCCTACATCAGAAATTCCTCTTAGTGCTTATTAATCCAGTATATAAATGTCATGGCTTACATCCACAGGGTGTTTATACTGAATTTTGAGCTGTATTAGTATCTCTTGCTCTTCAGAATAAATGCCATATAATCTGGTAATGAGCAATATTCTTAATTTAGAAACCAAAAATAGGACATAGACAAATCTGAGTTACTATAAGAAAATAGGAAATGGCCTTATAGCCTCCCCCTGGTGTGAGGGAGATGAAGTTGCTCCCCTGAGATCTCCAGAAAGCAGCACTGCCAAGAACAAGACGTGCATTTTGGGTGCAGAGTCATCCTCGTTGTGGCAGTGGGCTCCATCCAGGAGCTTGGGAGTCTGAAACAACCTCCTGGCTCTACCACGCCAGCAGCCCCCCACCGGGAGAGGGTTCCTTTTCGCATGCCCTTAGCAACTGTTCCTAAATAGCAGCAGTGAAGCTGATAGTCATATAAGCACAGGAGCTGGTAACAGCCAGTACCTGATAAACTAATGATGCTAATACTGCAGGCTGCTGGGGGCTGAGTGGCCAGTGTTTATTCTGGCTAAGGCTGTTAACTTAACTTTAAGGTGCTGTCTGTGTGCTGGGCAGGTGAACTTTGTCCCAGACTCCCAATTGCTGTGGTGGAGGCTTTCCCCAGCTTGATACCTTCCAGCAGAGACCTCCTGCTCTGTGAACTCTCTGCTGCTCATCCCTTGTTTGCCCTGATTCACTGAGCAATTTTTGCTTTGCCTCCTGTATGCAGCAACAGTGGTTCTGTGTAAGCCCGAGCAAATTTTACCCCGAAACACCTTGTTAAAGAAGTTGCCTTTCTGTGTGATGGTGGTGTCACACTGAACCAGAGTGGTGTAGAGCAGCGGGAGAGAACATGTCTCTGCTACAGACTTGACGTGAGTTTTGGAACTTTGGTGTTTCCCTTGGGCCCAAACACACCCCCACCCCCTTGCTGCCACTCTGGTAGGTCCTGGTAGTGCCTCTTAAGTGGAGGAGGAAGGAAGCTGTAGCCAGAGTGATCAGGATGTTTGTGGAGACTTGCTTATATTGTGTTTGTGGCAGAGACCACATCTGGCAGCTCATGGTCTGCAGTCAGTCAAGGTGTGTTACTGTGGACCTTACCCAGGGGCTGGTGTTACTGAAAGCCACCCCCAGGTCACACAAAGCTGGCAGGATCTGTATTTTGAGGTCCTGTTTCGGTCACTTAGTCAAGCAGGCAGCCAGTGCTAAACATGTCCCCGGGAGCATTGGCTTTGGTGGCATTAAAAGCACGCTTGACATCAAATGTGGGCTCGTGCAGCTTGCTGGTCGCAGGCTGGGTGGGTCTCGCAGCAAAGCTCCCGTGCCGACAGAGAGCTGGGCTCTGTTTCAGGCCTGCTCAGCTGTCAATCCAATTTCAGGGGGCCAGCTTAGAAACACTGTGAACTGCTGAGCTGGTGTAAAGCCGCTTTGCTGATAAGGAGCTGTTCAGAATACGTGGAGAGTTCAGCTCTGCCCTGGGCCTGGGCCACCGTCGCTGGCTGTGCTCCCAGGGCTCCGTGCCAGGGGTGTTTGGGCTGCCGTGCCCCTTGGCTGCACGCCGAGTGACCGCGGCTTGGCGTGCCCTGGCTGTGCCCGAGGGACTGCAGGCGAGGGCAGCGGTGGAGCAGCGCCCTGGTTCTGCCATCTGGGCAGCAAACAGCCCTCTGTGCCCGTGTGGGGTCAGGACTGAGGGTGGTGACTCCCATCAGGTGCTGCAGCGTTGCTGGGAAAACCAAAGCCCAGCTGACCGCAGCTCTGGTTCCCTTCTGTCTGTTCCCAGCTCCCAGAAGGAGGTGAAAATCCCAGAGGTGGGAGATCTCTGGCTGGGGAAGAGCCTTGTTGTCTGCCAGCATTTCAGCCCCAGAATAGTCTGGCAAAGGAGCAAATTCCCAGCTTGCAAATGCTTATAGGAGCCTCTGTGCATTTGGTTGCTCTTTGGTGCAAGACCTCGGCATGGATTTCCACGATTGCTGCCTTTCCCTTTCCTGCCTTGTCCTTCTCAGAACAACAATGTGCTAGTGTTTATTCTTCCCTTGCAGATCTGGACACTGATGGGATTTCTAGAATCATGGAATATTTTGGGTCAGAAGGAACATTAAAGATCATCTCATCCCACCCCCTGCCATGGGCAGGGACACCTCCCACCAGCCCAGGTTGCTCCAAGCCCCATCCAACCTGGCCTTGG
>JAWWMP010000041.1:56887797-56900314 GCA_035047865.1 Dendrocincla tyrannina
CTCCGTGTCCTGCAGTGTGCTATCCGTGGGATGTCACACACTGCAGGGCAAGGGGCATCTCCGTGTCCTGCAGTGTGTTGTCTGAGGGATGTCACACACTGCAGGGCAAGGGGCATCTCCGTGTCCTGCAGTGTGCTATCCGTGGGATGTCACACACTGCAGGGCAAGGGGCATCTCCGTGTCCTGCAGTGTGCTATCCGTGGGATGTCACACACTGCACGTCCTGAAACACCTGCAGCCTTTGCTGAGAACAGTTTGCCATGTGTGCTTCAGTGTGCTCTGACAGGAGCTGCTTGGGCCTTGCCAAAGCTGAGGGCTGATGAGTATTGGAGTTAGTGAGGTGTGTGATGTGAAGCATGAAGTGCCTGTGCTGGAATCCCAGGAATCTCAAGGGTGGAATGTCCCATTTTAGTGCTGGTTGATGTTGTCTTGGTGTGGACTCTCTGGGATTCCCACGTGCACTCCCTAAATGTAGGCTGTTGGCAAAGGGCTTTAGTTTTGGAGAGGAGGGAGAGCTCCACAAGCTTTTGAGGAGAACACGAGAAAGCCAGAGGGAAAATTTGCCTACAGTTTATTATTGTCCACTTTTCTCCCATGCTTTTTACTTTTTAAAATTCAGTCCCGTTTTCCATTGTGAGGGGGGGAAAAGATTCCTTAACCATGTTCAATTTAGCCTGTTAATTTTTGAAATGCCAAGAGGAGAGAGATGGCAAATCCTGCAGTATCAGGGGAGTGCTGGTGCAGGGGTGGCCCTGGCAACCGCAGGTTCTCAGGCAACATGAGCCTTGGAAGGATGAAAGCATCTTCACACACAAAGCATACCACACTCTTCTTTTGCATATTACTCCTGACTGGGAAATCTTAAGGCAGGTGGAAGGGGAAGGATGCAATTGTACACAGATTTTTCTGCATGTAGCAGTTGATGCTGCAGAATTACAAGGTATTGGGGGTTTTGGTGCTTTCCACACACCCTTGTTAGAACACTGTTCGAGATAAAGGTGTTCTATTCACTTTGTGGGCTTTTTATGGTGGGTGCCCTCTGCTTTCACTTTGTGCAGTGACAACACTGGAAGGGCGGGTCTGGAAACTCTTAAGACCTCGAGGTCCAAAATCTAAAGCCAGATCCTTTCAAAGCTGGAGGTTTGTGAATTTAATCCTTGGCCCCAGCCCGTCAAAGGAAAGTGGCCCAAGCCATGGAATTGTGTCTAAATGTGGGTCAGTGCTCAGGAATTGGTGGTTCTTAACCTATTTTTAAGAACTACCTTTTGGACTCTCATCCAACAGTGCTTCTTTTGTTCTGCAGCCTTTGTGGCCTCGGTGTGTCAATAACGTGTTGCTGGGGAATGTGAGGCATTTC
This sequence comes from Dendrocincla tyrannina, assembly GCA_035047865.1. NCBI lineage: Eukaryota > Metazoa > Chordata > Aves > Passeriformes > Dendrocolaptidae > Dendrocincla > Dendrocincla tyrannina. The sequence continues at coordinate 56,889,155 of JAWWMP010000041.1, forward strand.
CTTGCAGTCTTGGAGTGAGGAAGAATATCCCAATTTATTCTCTAATAAGTGGACCCAAGCAAAACAAGAGAAAATAATGTATTGGTTCTGAGCCTCTCTAAGGTGAGCAGTTGAAGACTATGAAATAGTTAACAATGGAACAGGAGTGACCTGAATCTTGTCTGTGGGGTTTTTCTTGGCAAGTCTCCATTTGACCTTGAATTGCTTGTGAGAAAAGAGTGAAAAGGAGCCTGAGCAGGGTTTGAAGGCAGGTATTGGCATTGCAGGGCGGCTGTGCAGGGAAGGAGCTGCTGCTCTGGCTGCCTCCCTCTCCTCCAGCAATCACAGAGCCCGCTGGTGCATCACAAAACTGCACAACCTGCCAAGTTTTTAAAGTTCTTTTCCATTGCAACAGGGGGCAAAAAAAGAGCTGCTGGAGAACAGGGTAGCAGAGATAAGCAACCAGGGTGATTTCAGTACTGCAGGCCAAAATAAAGGGGTTGTTTTGTAACTGGAGATGAATCTGAGCCACCAACCTTGCCTCAGAGACTTTGGGGGTTTATGTAAGCTGTTTGCTGTGTGTGCATCAGAAGTATCTGAAGGATGCTTATCTTGTCAAGGCTTAGCTTTTGATTTATGACTAATGTGTTCAGTAAATTTTGAGGCACAGTGCAGAATTCTACTCAACTGGTTGGTAGTAAAAGTTATGTGATTTGAAGGAAGTTTTTCTCAGTTTTATTTTGGAAGGACTTCTGTGCTTCAGGCTCTTAAAATACTTCTAAGCCATTTTTATGGCCTGATACCTTTTATCTCAAGGCGTGTCTTACATGAAGTGGGCTGGGCTCTTATCCTCAGTGTGCTTCCATTCATTTTTATCAGTTAAAGGAAATAAATAATGTTTGCTGTATAATAAGAAATCATGAAATTCAGGGAACAAAAGAAAGGATCTGGAGTCAGGGAACAAAGGGACATTTGTTGCTCTCTTTGCAGTCCTGCAGAATAGGAGAACAGTGTTGCTTTGATGTCATTGCTCAGCACAGTCAAGAAGAAAATTATTTATAGATTTAAAAAGAAATAGACATTATCAGTTTAAAGGGAGCTGATTTTACATGAGAAGAAATGACTCCTGGTGTAAATTATCTGAATATATTCATTAGTAAGTGTTGAAGTGTACTGACTGGTGGCACTACAGCTGAGCATCTTCCAAATGTCCCATGAGCAAAAGTGCCAGAGATTTAGACTGAATTAATTTCAAGCCTTTTTTTAATTGTGATTGAAATGTATTTTGCAAATAAGTCTGTGTGTTTGTGTTTCTCTTCTGGCCTGCCAGAAAAAAGCACAAATAGATGTGTCTGAAATGACATTTTGTCTTCATGAAATAGAGCTTTATTTTATAAAAATTAGTTGCTAAGGATGTGTTGTGAGGCAAGAGAGGTGAATTCAGAAGTTGCTTTAGACCTCTTGCACGGTCATCCTGTGCATGTAGGACTGAGAATGGAGGGCACGGGCTTTGACAGCATTTGGGGTCTCACTTTTGCTGTGGAACAAGATCTTTCCCCCCGCCCTCCCCATAAAAGATGACTGCAATTTCTTCGCTTTTCCATCTGCCTTGCATGGCAGGCTGTTCTTGGGGGTCCTTTTTTAACCCTCAGAATCAAGCCCTAACCAAGATTTTTAATTTCTGGGCATCAAAATTGCCTGGCTTGAGAAGCGTTAGGTGTGAATGGGAAGGCTGGGGAAGTCGCGCCATCCATCTCATTGCATCGTATCACAAGCACCGTGTGGGGCTGAGGCTTCATTCCCCAACAGTGAGCATTTGCAGCCCACGTGCACAGAGAGGAAGCAGAGTGGGACCAAAGGCCAGCCCTGCCCTTCCTCGGGAAGGTCACAGCCAGGGCAGCTGGTCCTGCCCAGCTCTGGGGACCCCTGGGTTTGGGGGAGCAGTGTGTTTTGCAGGTGGGCATCCACAAGAGACCTCCCCAAAATAACAACAACCGGGCTCGAGGATGTGCCCTCTGGATGCCTCTGTGTGCTGTTTGATCCAGGAAAGAGGCAGCCCCTGGGTGGGAAAACTATCATTTCCTACATACATAAAATGCTTAAGCCCCTTTTTCCCCCCTCTTCTTTTTTAAAGTCTGCCATCTTAATGAAATATCTGATTTTGAAATCCATATTTGGGCAGCTTTTCCTGCGTGCATCCACCAGGCTGCAGTTCCATTCACAAAGCCCCTTGGTCCTGTTTTGTTGGTTTTGTTCCTCGTGTTTATTTGCAGGGCAGTGTTTTGTTTCCTCTGCGAGCCGTTTGGAAAACGTCTTCACAAGCGCCGTAGCCAGAGGGTTTGTATGTCATTCAAAAATAAAAATAAAGAATCTCCACCTCCTGAAAAGTGAACAGCACAGCCTTAGCAACCGGCTGGTGCGTTCCACCCGCAGGAGGGGACAGGGAACAAGTGAGACCAAGTGACATCTCCTCTCTTTCGGCCAGCCATGCAGTAGAGATGCCAGCTAGTGCTCAGGTTAATCTTGTCTGAGAGTGGAGGGAGCTGCTTCTGTGTTTTATTTTAATTCTCTGCCGTGGTGGGTTGTAAACACAGCCTTGGTGAAGCAGCTCCTGTCGGCACGGGCAAGGTGTTCGGCTGGGAGCTCTGAAAGGGGGAGCTGCCTCTGTAAAAACACCCCCCACGCCCCATCCTGCCCACGGGAAGGTAAGTGTTGTTTTCTTGGCAAGCAGGAGAAAACTTCTTTGAAATGCTCTGGCAGACGGGGCGCTGCCAGGACTGCCCTCTCAGGTGTGGTGTCGTGACGTTGTGCCAGGGGTGGATTTCATGCATCTGCCTCTCTGTCTCCTGTGTGCACCTTGATACCTCCTCCATCTGCCATCCATCTGTGTTAAAATCATGATTTCCTCCTCTTTTTCTTTCCTTTCCTTCCTGCTTTTGTGGATGAAGGGAATTTAAACTGCTTGCCATCGGCAGCTCTTCCTTATTTTCCTGAGGAGCTCCATTGCACTCTTCCAAGATGGATCTTTTTTGTGTTACCTGCGTGGTTTTCCTTAATCACTGCCAAGAAAAAAACCCCCAAAGCCTTGAGTTGTCTCTTGTGTTTTATTTGAAGATTAGTGCAAAGCCATAAAGGGGAAGCAGCAATGAGTGGGCCATAGATCTTGGGAAAGCTGTGCTGTGTTAGTGATCAGCTGAGGCTCCTCCCGAAGTCTGGCAAGGCGGAGGTGGCCTCGGTGCCCTTCAGTAGGTGTAGGAATAATCCACTGCTGCTTTATTGTTGTCCTCTTCCCTGGAGTCCACTGATGTATGAGCTGTGCTTCTTTGGCTGCCCCTGCCCCTCCCTTTCCCATCCTCTTCCTCCTGTTGTTTGTTGTCTTTTCTGGTGTCCTGCAGTTTGGATTTTTGCTCTGCTGGGGTACGAGGTCCTCTTTGCCCTCTGCCCATCTGTCCCTGCATGGCAGGCAAAGCCCCAAATGGTTCTACGCCTTTCCCAGGCAAGGATGCGTCCAGTGTTATTTTTCTGGCACAGCAATTTTGCTTCCTGACTGCTGGATGTGCTGCAGTGTGCTGGGAAGGTGGCCAGGGCAGGATGTGCTGTTCCAGGCTAGTTTTCAATGACCACTTTAGGACCAAATAACCAGGGAAATGGGATTTTTCTTGTTGCATCATCTCCAGCTGTTCGGCTCGGGGGCTTTTTGTTCCTTTTTCATTTCACCTCTCCAAGTTTCTCAGCTGTGGGCTTGGTCAGGCTGCTAGCAGATGCTCTGTGAGTGGCTTTTGGAGATTGGTGTGTTTGCAGGGTCTTGCTTCAGGAAGTTTGATCTTAAAATTCCTCGTTGCTGCTCTCAGCAGTGGCAGTGGAGGACTCTCTGTGCAGTCTGATGTGTCCCTCCTTGGAGGCAGAGCCAGGTGAAGGTGGGGTAGATGCTGGGGGTCTCTTGGATGCTGTTGGGGCCACTGCTGTCTTAGGGATTTTTGGTGACCGTGGACAAGCCTCTTGTTTAGGAAAAGCTTTTTTTGGGAAACATGAAGGGTGATTGTGCCTGGATGATGTTCAAGGATGGTGCCTACAAGCCATGGCTTTATTATGCAAGTGTAAATTGGCAGTTCCTCCCCCCAGTTCATGTCTTCCCCAGAGGGAAGGTGGGAAGTCAGAGGTGAGCTGTGAACAAGCACAGTTAGGGAGCACTCTGTTCCTTGGTGTGTTTTAGCCTTCGGGAGGCTTTTCCTAGGCAGCCCCTCAGTATTTAATGGCCTGCACTGGTGCTGAGTGGGGAGGCACCCCTGGAGGTGTCCAGCCCAGCCCCTGCCCAAAGCAGGGGTGCCCAGGGCAGGCTGCACCACGCAGGATCCACTCGGGCTGTCAGTGGCTCCAAGGGATGGAGACCCTTTCCAGTGCTGGCCATCCTTGCAGGAAAAAAAACCAAAACAACTTTTTAAAATTATTTCTTTTTATTTAGAGGGTTTTTCTCCCCCTTTTTAATTTTTAAGTGGAATTTCCCATGTTTTAATGTGTGCCCATTGCCTTGTCGTGTCACTGGGCACCACTGAGAAGAGCCTGGCTCTGTGTTTACTCCCCCACAAAGTGTTTATGCACATTGGGAGGGCTGGGGGCACTCCTGATTCCCAAACATTAATTCCTAAACGTTGTGGTTGCCTTGCTTTGTTGGTCCTTTCCCTCTTAAAACCGTGAGGAATCAGTGTTTTGCCTGGGGGCAGCAGCAGCCCCAGGCTTTCTCACAGGGAAATCCATCACACTTTGCCTTCACAGACACCCATATTTGAGCAGGACCTGACTATCAGAGCCAGGAAATCCTAGAGCAGAAGAACCCAGGCTGTCTTTAATACTGTTCCAGTGAATGTGCTTGCAAAAGCTGCATTTTCTGCTCATTTTTACCAGGCACCAAACCAAGTGTCGTGTAGGATCTACATATTAGGGCAGGTATTGTACTGATTGAAGGTGAATGTTCACGTTGTGTTTAAAATCAGAGTCCTCCTCCTTCGAGGCTGAAAGTCAGTCACAATGCTATTGCATTTTTTTAATATTTGCAGCATCTTAACTTATAGGTATTTTGACTGTTTAAAGTTCTCTCGGCCTTTCTTACTCTGACAACTAAATAATAAAGGAAGACATTTGCCAAAAAATGCAGCAGCCTTTGTGCTGTCAGTCAAAAGTTACCTTAGGCTTTTGGACCTACTTCATGTGGTCAGAATGTTGTTGCGGGAGATGAAATGTTTGTTGGCATTTTAAGAATAGCATTTCAGCAAAGCCAGCTGGCAGCCTCCAGTGCGAGCTGCTTCCCAGCTGGGTCAAACCAATGAGGTGACTCAGAGGAGGGAAAATTCAGGTTATACCATTAATTTTGGGTTTGCCTTGGTTTTTAGTGGACTCTTTTCCAGGACTTATGCCAGAGATACCGTGAACAGCTTTCTTAATTCTTATGTTGGGGCAAATGTCAGCGGCGGTGTGGCCTAATACAAAACCCAAATGGCAAGGCAGGCAGAGGTTAAAGGGAGTTTTCCTTCCTGGGGTTCCTTTAGCTTTGTTCCCTAGCTGTATTTATAGCAGGAGCTGTCTCATGTGCCGTAGATTAAAGCCAAGGCAATCTGGGCTGCTTTGGTGGTTGGTGTGTCCGTCATGCTGGGCTGAGGGATTGGGAATTCCTCTGGCCTGGGCAGCTCCACCTCAGCCAAGTTCCCAAGCACCTGCTTAACGTGTAGCCCATCAGCATTTCAAGGACTAGTTCACGTGCCCAAGCAGAATGTTGGGCAGCTTTGCTTTTCCAGACTCTGCTGGAAATACTGCTCTGATTTTAGAAGTTTGAGGGCGAGAGCAGATGGCATCGTTAGGGCGTGAATGTGCTGAAGTGCGAGCAGTGTCTTGGCAGGGACAGCCTGGGCATGCACGCTGAATGCCCCGAGGCAGGGCAATGAGGGAGCCTGCCTCGAGGCAGAGAGCTGCACACCTGGGACTTCTGGATTGTCGGACATCCCAAAATCTCAGCCAAACGGTCACTCCTCGTTTTCTACACCAGCAAACTCTTGGGGAGAAAAATACAGCAAACACATAGTTGGTTTATTGGTGAGATGCAGCTTCTTTCTAGCAACAGGAGGTCTGTGTCTCCTGTGGGAGCTCCTGGAAGGGCTGTGTGGGATTTGTGAGGTGCTCTGTGGGGTGTCCCCTCCATGGCATGGACCTGTGGGCAGAGCAGGCTGGGTTGGACTCTGATTCCTCAGGGCCTGGGGGCCAGCACCTCTGGGCTTGTGTTGGGCAGCAAAGAGCCCCACCCTTGCTGCTCATCTGGCACTGGTGATGTCTGAATTCACAGGACACGCAGTGAAAGGGAATTCTCTTTTGCAGCTTAAATTGCAGGCTTTGTCCCAGCTCCTGCTGTCGGTGTTTTCTCGCTCCTTATGGTGTAGCTGGTGATTGTTCCCAAGAAGAGAGAAGATGATGAGTGATGCAAGTGACATGCTGGCTGCGGCTCTGGAGCAGATGGATGGCATTATAGCAGGTGAGCAGTGGGGGCAGCGGGCTCATTTGGCTTTTTGGGTCCTCCTTCCTCATACCTGCAGGGCAGAGTTTCAGGCTGAGCAAGGGGGTGCACTTGTAATTGGTTTTGGTGCCCTCCGTTGCATCTTAGAGCTAAAGAAAGAAAGAAAGAAAGATATAAGATAGCTATATTAGATAAAGAAATAAATCGAGTGGAGGGACTGCCCAGGCTCTCCCACACAGGATGACTGGGTTGTGGTTTCCCCCTACCCTCTGTCAGATGCAGTTCAGCTGGGCATTGTGAGCACCAAGGACAAGGCACATTTCAAACCTGGATGAATGTTTAAGGAGCTGCTGAAAGGCAGGAAGGGTAAGTTTACCTAGTAGTGGCTTCTCTCAGCTCTGAAGATTTAAAACATGACTTGAATTTTCTTTTGTTTTTCAAAATTGGAATGCTTGGGGTCCAAATGGTTGGCTTGGGCCTGCTTTGAACATCTGAATTCTTTATCAGTACCTGGAAGTTGTAAGTGGCCCAAGGAGAGGCATCACAAAGAATACAATCTCTGCTCTTTTAGTGAGTTAGAAAATAAAGTGCACAACACAGAGGAGCAAAGCAGCAAGGAGTTAATAGTTTAATCCTATTCCAGCAGAGCTGTGCAAACAGCTACCTGAACTGAAAAAATTATTCTGCAAGTATAGCAACACAGTCATAAAGTTTCAATGGTTCCACTTAAATAATTTCCCTTAGGGAAAAAAATAATCATGCAGTGCGTGCTTTGTTTGGACAATGACTTTTCTCTGCAGTTTTCCTGGAGATCTTAAGGACACACAGCAGGAACACATGGAAACGGGATTCAGTTTGATTGTAATGATCTCTAAAAATACATATAAGCTGCCACTTGAGTAATTTCCATAAGTAGACACTGGTATTTGGATCCCATCAGGTATTTGTGTTTCCAAGAGCCTGAGTTGGTTGTGGCAGGATGAGGCTTAATATGAAAACAAAATGTGATGTTGGAATGTTTTAGGTCACCACAGACTTCATTTAGCATGTCTCAGAACAGCCCTATAAAGTAATGCAACAAAGGGGTTTCAGCTCCTGTGCTGTTGTGGGGAACTTTTTTCTCTATTTTTTCAAAGGGAATTTAGCAGAATACTTGGATTTTTGTGGCTTGCCAGATGAAGTGAGTGAAAGTTCATGGAAGTGCACATAAGGCATGTCATTGTGGTTTCCACAGGTTGACAGTCTTGTCATGAACACGTCTCTTTGTGCCGAGCTATTACAGAATTAAGGTCACAAATCAGTGCACTGGAATTAGAGTTGGAATTAGCTCGGTTGACTTAAATCAACGTTAATCCTGAATTCATACTTTCCTTTCTTACTTAATATATAGCAACTTCTAATGTAGGTCAAATATACATACTGTGAGCTTATGCAAATGGGAGATTTTTCTCTTTATTAACATGCAAATGTCAGTGCTACCGTGTCAAATTGCTGGGTTTAAAATTTATTCCCCTGCAGAAGTGATTTGGTCTTTTTATTTTTCTTGCTGTTTTCCTTTCATTCTTTTCAAGAAAATTCCAGTGCCTTATGGCCCCATAACAAACTGCAGGGCACGGTTTCCTCTGGGCACCATCCCTGTGTGAGCTGGGATCATTCAGTCCCTGCAGGACTGTGTTCTCCCCAAGGAGTGACACGTCCCGGGGAGCAGAGCCCAGCTGGTGCCTCGAACCCCTGGCACCACTGTGGTGTTCCCATCCCCTGTGGACCAGCCCACCTCTTCCCTGCTGCAGCTTTCCCAAGTGTGTGGGGGCAGAATCCAGCCCCAGGGCTGAGTTTGGTGGGGATAACCCCCCCGGGAACAACCCCCCCCATCTCCCAGCATCCTGCCTGGCGTTGACGTGTGCGGTTCTGCTCCCCGCAGGCTCCAAGGCCCTGGAATACTCCAATGGCATCTTCGACTGCCAGTCGCCCACGTCGCCCTTCATGGGGGGCCTGCGGGCGCTGCACCTGGTGGAGGATCTGCGGGGGCTGCTGGAGGTGATGGAAGCGGACGAGAGGGAGGGGCTGCGCTGCCAGGTCCCCGACTCCACGGCCGAGGCTCTCATCGACTGGCTCCAAAGTCAGATGGTACACTCTCACCCTGCTTTACCCCAACAGGCTCCTTTGGTGCCTTAGCTGGGCTGGCTCTGCTTTGGGCGGGTGTTGGAAAAGATCAGAGCAAGTTTTGGGGAACCAAAGGGAAGAGATTTGGGGTTGCAGGTGCTGCTGTGGTGCCTTGGAAAGGCTGGTGCTCAGGTACCTTCTGCAGTGGGGTGGCCTCTGTTTTCTTTGATGTACCACTGTGGGGAAATGGGGGGAGCAAAAACTATTTGGTCACTGCAGTTCCATCTCAGAGGGCTGGGGAGAGATGTTTTTATAAGCATCAGGTGCCGAGGTGGGGAAAAAGCTGTTTTCAAAGGAGGGCAAAGAAGATGGGGAAGCGTGTGAGGAGCAGCTGAGGGCACTTGGTGTGTTCAGCTGAGAAGAGGAGGCTGAGGGGAGACCTCATTGCAGTTTCAGCTTCCTCAGGAGGGGCAGGCACTGATCTCTGCCCTGTGGGGACCAGGGACAGGACCCAAAGAATGGCCTGGAGCTGTGTCAGGGAGGGTTAGGTTGGATATTAGAAAAAGGTCCTTCCCCCAGAGAGTGGTGGGCACTGCCCAGGCTCCCCAGGCCAGTGGGCACGGCCCCGAGGCTGCCAGAGCTGCAGGAGGGTTTGGACAATGCCCTCAGGTACGTGGTGTGACTCCTGGGGATGGGCCTGTGCAGGGCCAGGAGCTGGACTGGATGATCCTTGTGGGTCCCTTCCAGCTCAGCATATTCTGTGGTTCTGTGAATAGTTTTCACTAAAAAGCATTTTTGGCAACATGTTTTCTACAGGGACCCGTGTTATTACTGAGCTTCCCTACCTGATTTATAACAGAAGTGAGAGGTGTAAACTCAGCACCCCTTTAAATTGAGTACCAAACCAGATTTTTATTTTTTGGGGTTGTGAATCGGCCAGTTTCTGTCACCTTACTTTGAAAATACACAGAACGAGGCACCTCTTTCCCAAGACTTGGTTTTCCCAAAAAAAATAAAGATCGTTCGAGTGCAGATTACCCTGGGAAATAAAAATGTTGCATTTATCAAAAGGTGAGTTAAACAGCATGATTTTTGAAGGAGCTGCTGGGTTTGCCTCCAGGTGCCCTGGGGCTGGGTGGCTTCCAGGCAGGGCCAAGGAGGAGTCCTGGTGTTCGTGCTCCGTGGCAGGGGTTGTGTTGTGGTGGTCTGGGTGTGTACAGGTTTTGGGGAAGCTCCAGCACTGGAAGTCAAGGAATTGGAGTGCCAAGTGTGGAGAGGGCTGGGTGTGATGCCGGACCGTGGTGGCTCTGTCCTGTGGGATGGACAGCCACTGTCACCTGGTCCCTTCCTCAGATGGTCATCACACCCCCTAGGAAGGATTTGGTCACCCTGGAGCCACGGCTGACCTTGCAGAAAGTGTTTTTATCTCCACAAATGGGTTTATTTCCGTGCTCAGAGGACTGCAGGGGGCAGGACTGTGTTTGCTGCTGCTGGGTGACCTTCTGTGCCATCTGCTGTCATGGGGGCTGAGCACAGCGATGTGGGGACAGATGGGGACCTGGGACTTGCTTCTTGCAGAAAGGTTGGAGGGCAGAGCCTTCTTTTTCTGTTTTTCTTTTTTTTCTTTTTTCTCCTTTGCTTTGAACTACTCATTTGAAAATGCCTGAAACTTAATGAAGCACGTGGGAGCTTCCCCACTGCCTCCAGTGGGATTTGGATCTCGCCCCCACTGTCAAAGTGTGGCAGCCAGGGCTGAGATCAGGAGGAGGAGATGGGAGTGACATGGGAGTCAGATCTTTAAAACACACAGAGTTCCTGCCAACATCAGCATTTCCTTCCTGCCTAACATACAGCACTGAACATCGCTGTAACTAGTCCCTCCTCTGTGTGGAGCACAAACTGAGGGACAGAACAGGTTTCATGCAAACATGGCCTTAATAAATAAAAAAAAGGGCACCAAATAAACAGTCTTGGAAGCTGACCTGTTTCCCGTGGTGTTCAGAGTCATCCAGTGATGGTGACCCACCACGTGTTGTGTGGAGTAAAGGGGCCCAGCAGCAGGGCTGGAGGCTGCAGGGCCCACTGAGGTTAATGAGGTGTGACCAGGCATTGCCTCTTGGTGGCAAATGTGTGATGGAGGGATGCCTGGCTGTTGGGATCTGGAGCGAGGTCCTTCAGACCCACGTGATGTGGAGTCACCACGTGGCAGAGAGGCAGGAATCCTGTTCTCTTGCATCCACAGGCTGAGTGGGAGGAGGACTCTGTTGTGCTGTTCAGTTGAGTGTCTCCTGACCACTGGAGGAGATCTGCAGGGGTTGTGAGTACCAGACTGCAGAAAACAGCCCTTCCATCAATGCCTCAGTTATTCCTTAGTCTGCCTCAAACTATTCCCCTGTGCTCTCTGGCGTCCTGAAAGCCCCTGGTAGGAAACACTGTTCCACTTATACTGTGCTACAGCCATGGGATTTGCAGTGTCACCAGTCCCTGTCTGAACAGGAAGGTGTTTAGGTGGGATCTCAGGGAAAGGCTCTTCCCCCAGAGGGTGGTGGGCACTGCCCAGGCTCCCCAGGGCAGTGGGC
>JAWWMP010000041.1:56903926-56935981 GCA_035047865.1 Dendrocincla tyrannina
GGGCATCTCATCCGCCCCTGGGATGGGCATCTCATCCGCCCCTGGGATGGGCATCTCATCCGCCCCTGGGATGGGCATCTCATCCGCCCCTGGGATGGGCACCGGCGCTGCTGCTGGGGGAGAACGGGGTGCTGTGGCACGCTCGCATCTTCCCTCCCCAGGGCTTGTATTTGCAGGATGTTTCAGGTACACGGCTCAGAGCAAAGGGCTGCGCTGCTTGCACAATTCGCTTTTCAAAGCCTTTAAAAGAGAATGGGCGTGTGGAGTGGGGGGCTTCAGAAGGTTTGTGGGGGGGGGGTCCCCCCCTTTCTCATTCTGTAAGGAGGAACTGAGGTGTAAACTTTAGGAAAAGCTCGGCAGCAGGTCTGCCTTGGTCCCGGAGCATGTGCAGGTGTTCAGAGGGGTGAGTAGGGAAGCATGAAAGGCAGGAGATGCTGGTTTGGGAGGGCAGGGCTGGGGTCCTGCACAGAGTGGTTAAACACTGTATGAACTGTGCTCAGGGCAGTGTGAGTTTGGGACAGAAGCGATGCCTGCAGAGGATGAAGCTGTCACAGCTCTGTGTCCCAGGGGAATGGTGGTGAGTGCTGTGCTTGGAAAGCCTGGGGGCTCTGCCCGTGGCACACGGAGTGGTGTGGGGGGAGCTGAGGCTGGAGGAAGAGACTCCCTAAAGCTGAGGGAACAAGCAGAACGGCAGCAGCTTTGTTTAACTAAGCATAGGTAATGTGTCTTACAGTGTAAGCATGCTGATGAGCTCTAATTTAACTGCAGATGGTGAGGAAAGAGGTGTCAGGGCCAGCTCACTCGCCCAACTGTTGCCTTGCGTGTGGTGGTGGAACCAGGCAGTGCAATCTGCTGCAGCAGGGAAGGATGCTGGGCAGTGGCAGCTCCTTCTTCTACACACTGCACAGGCAGCAAGGGCACTGTCATTTGTGCTGCTGAGTTCATCTCCAGAGCAGAGGGGAGAGCGAGGGCAAAGGAGGCTGTCAGCTGTGGTGGGCTGAAAACGAGCTTTGTTTTTGAAAGGGGAATTCGGCAGCTGAGAGGAAATGGATCTGTCTATTTGTTTGTTTGTTTGTTTTTATTACGAGGTTTAAACCAGCAGCTACTAGAAACTTTCCTGCGGTTTGGAATGCTAACTCACTTCCAGGCAAAAGGATTAAAGAATGAAAGCAGGCAAGCTGTGAAAGTTTGGTGATGCATCTACTTACTCCAGGAATAATTCCCTCCAGAGCAGCGTGGATTTTTACACTTAGATGATTACAGACAAAGCTTCCACACGTGTTTAACAGATTAGCCAGGGATTGATCTTGCAGAGTTTTTAAGTGCACTGGGTCTGATCTTAGAAGGTATTTTAAGTAAATGCTTAACCTCCAACGTGTGTGGAGCCTCAGTGGCATTGTGACAACTGTTCTTTTGTTTTTAGGATTACAGTCGGAATTGGGAAGTCTGCGTTCTCTTCCCATACAGTGTTTTGCAATTAATCCCTAAATTGAAAACACATGCAAAGTCTAACTGCTTAATTGAAGATAGATTTGGAGTTACTGATGAAAACAGCCTTCTTTGGAAAATGCAAAGCTTTTCTTACACAGCCTGTAAACTATGTTAATCCTGTGTTGACTTAAATGATACAAATTTGATCCAGAACTACCAAGTGCCCCAAATATACTTGAAATTGCTGTTGAATCAAATATTTGCTTTTCTTTTTGGCTTCTCCTATTTATTTGTTTGTTTGTTTGTTTCCACCCCCTCAAAGCAAAGCCATTGCTCTGGAGGGTGAGTAGTTGCCAGGCTCAGTCCCAGGGGAGGGTACAGGCTCCCAGGTGGAGAGACACTCCTGGAGGACACAGTGAGTGTTGCTTACCCAGGATTTGCACACTCCAGGTCTCTTGGCATCTTTCAGACCTCCCTGCAGCCCATTTCTTGCCATTAAGGCTCTCCCACCCCATCTCATGCACTACTTTCCCATATCCAGTTTGGGCATCTTTGCTCTCCCTTTCTCTCTTCAGTCCCACCCACTGCTGTCATTACTCTGTTCTTCCTTACATATGTTTCATCTCCCCTCTTCTTTCCTCATCTCTCTGGGAGGAATATCATGCCAGGAATTAACTTTTTACCTTTGAAGATAGTGCAGAGCAAAGATCTGGGAAGGCACCAGTCCATTCCTGCAGGTCCCTGATCTCTGCACCACCCTGGGATGTGCTGGGGCTGCTGCTCTTGGAAGTACCTGCCATGGTCTTTCTGTGTCATCTTCTTCTCCACTGAAAGCAAAGTCAGGGCCTTTCCTGCCTGTTCGTACCTACAGTGAAGGGTCAGTCCCAGGCGTCGTGCAGAAGTTGGGGCAGAAAGCAAACTGCTCTTGGGTTGTACCCAAGGTTTTCTGGGTCTGGTGTGTTACAGGGGGTCTGCCTTTATGCAGGCTTTAGAAAATATTTCTGGCAATAGCCAGAAGAGAGGTCTTTGCCCCCAGCACACGCAGCTTGCAGAACTAAGACATCTCTGCAAGGTTTTTCCTAGAGATAAGAACTGCCCTCAGTGTTTGACAGGACAAGAGCAAATGGCCTGAAGTTATGCCAGTTAGAGGTTTAGGTCAGATGTGAAAAATTTCTTCCCTGGAAGGGTTATCAAGCATTGCAACAGGCTGCCCAGGGAGGTGCGGGAGTCACCGTCCCTGGGGATCTCAAATCCATGTGGATATGGCTCTTGAGGACATGGCTCAGTGGTGAGCATGGTGCTGCGTTGATGCTTGGATTGGGTGGACTTGGAGGTGTTTTCTGACCTTAACAATTCTGTAAGTCCTTATATTTGGTTTTGAGCAAGAACAACCTTCGTTCCTGTGCTGTTTGGGGTTCCCTTCTCCCTCTTTCTCATGGCTCTGGCCTCTCCAAACCCTCCTATTTTAAAGCCAAGTACGACGTGCTGAGCAAAGTGGATTTTTTGTGTCAGAAAGGTGAAGGGAGTTTAACAATAAAGGTGTCTTGGCAAGACTGAGCACGGTGACTAACCCTCTGCTTTTACACCTTGTTGGTTGTCACAGCACTGTAGACATTTTCATCCTAGTGTGAAAGCAAGACTTCCCTTCCCATGGTTTCTTCACGCAGCCTTTGGTTTTAGTTAATTTGTGTCTGGTTATGGTGGCTGAAGGTTTTGGGAGGGTCAGTGGTTCTGGTGTTGGGAGGCAGGGAGCTGAGTGGGTTGTGGCAGGGACTTTGCTGTTAGCCAGGCTGGAGGGCTGTCTTTGCACCTCTGCTGCCTGCAGTGGGGGCTGAATGCCACTCTCCTACCTCAGACACGCACACGGGCTGGGTACATATGTTGTGTATTCCAAAGTCAGTGCCTGAGATGTACTGGAGGACTTAAAAGACCTGCAGAGTAGCAAAAGCAGATGAAATCCTCAGTATTTATTTCAAGGCAAGTTACCAAATCTAAAGCACAGGTTTATTTTGGAAGCTCTTTGACTTCTTTCATCTGAGTAAAAGTGTTACCAAGCTGAAGATCTCACTGATCCTGAATGGCATGAGCTACATTCTGGTGGGGGTGAGGTGGAAAACATGGCAAACTCAGAATTTTGGAGGAATCTTGCCCTAGTGCTTAGTGCCTGGATGGTCAGGTGACCTAGTAATGTGCTGCTAAATTGTGACAGGGTCATAATTCAGATCATTATGGTACAGGGTGTTGGTACAAATCAGTAGAGAGCATCTTTTCTTAGTCTGCTGCAGCTCTTGGGGTTTCAGGGCAGGTTTTATGGTCACCATGCAGAAGACACATTTGCACTGCTCACTGATTCCAGAGCTGCCAGGACACAACCTGAGCATTAAGGGGAGGTGAAACACTTTTGCCTCCTCCCAGCTGCTTTATGTGTGATGTCTGAGTGGTGCCGGTGGGAGTTTTGTTCTTTCAGCTTCAAACGAGGCAGCTTCTCCCACCACCCCAGGGCAGCCATGTGCCTTAGAAAAGGAGCTTTAGCCAGGAGGTTTCCTGGGGCATCCTTGGCTGTCAGGGAGGTGAGCTGCTCCAAGGGGCCATTCAAAGCAGGAGCCCGAGGCTCGGAGCTCCTGGACTGTGGTGGCCCCTCCAGGCAGGGCTGTGCCACGGGCCCACCGGGGCACGAGGATTTTCATCACATACCCAGAAGGCAATCAAGGCCTCTCAGTGTTGGGGGGAGTCTCTGCTGGATTTCAGAGCAGCTTCTCAGACTCCTCTCAGCAATTTATGCAATGATGGCAACAAGAATTTCTTTTCTGAGCCGAGATCTGATTGCGGCGCGGATCATGAAGTGCTTTGAGACAGCTTTGAATATGGATAGAATAAACCCCTTCTCGCTGCTCCAGAGCATTGAAGTCATTATGAAGAAAGTTGCTGATTCCTCTGAACTCTCTGATAGCATTAACATGTATTCTTGTTTCTCTTTAGCCTCAGGCAGCTTTGCAAAGAGATGTGTTTAGAGTGCAGACGTTCACCCGTACCCAGCAGAATGTGCCTGATGTACAAGGATGTCTCTTACTGTGTGTGTGACTTGCAAGAGGCATAACACACATCTTGTGGATTGTACATTTATTTTTTTTCACTTGCTGAATGTCTCAGGGTATTTGTCTCTTTGCAGGTCTGGCTTAGCATTGTGTATGCTTAAGTCCAAATTTTGTTAGTGAAATGCTGAATGCACAGTAAGTGAATTTCGCAAAATTGGGTCACCAGAAGGTTCTTCCTTTCTCATCTTTAAACCCTTGAACAATTCTTTCCTGAGTGGTGTGTCCTTTGTTGACAGTATACTTGCTATGTAACCCTTAGGGGGCTGGAGAATACTAGAGATCTGTTCTTAACCTGTGCAGACTAAAGATGCTCCTCCAGCGTGTTGGTACCACTGGCTGACACTGTGACACAATTGCTGACTCTGTAATATTTGCTGTCTTTTTCAGACTAATGGACACATATCTGGAAATGGAGATGTTTATCAAGAAAGGCTGGCTCGTCTGGAAAATGATAAGGAATCTCTTGTTCTGCAAGTGAGTGATCACCCAAATTATTTTTTCCTGCCCTTCCATTCATGAGACTTTTTGATAGTGTGTGATAAAACCCTGAGAATTTATTTGAAGTTGTGATGCCTTGCACAGTTTCAGAAGGCTTTCTGGTACCTGAGAGTTAACCCAGATTAAGGATAGGGGTGAGTTTCAGGAGAAATCTGAAGGCCTTTCTGTCTTTGTGTCTGATCTCTCTTCAGACCTTGTTAGCTGAGCAGTGTGCAGAGCAGCCACCTACTTACAGTCATGTACATCCTTAAGGTCACCCTTTTCCACGCCCATTCCCGTGACGTGTCCTCAGGGAAGGTGACAGAAGCTGCAGGACTGGCCAGTGGGCAGAAGAAGACAAGCAGCTCACCTGCTGCTGGGCCACCCTGGGTGCTCTGGCATCTCCCTTCCCCTTGCTGCTGGAGTTGGGAATACCTGGCACCCCTTGGACTGCACAGCTCCGTTCCCTGGTGTGGACCCGTCCTAAGGGCTGTGCCAGCTCTTTACCCTCATTCCCAACAGTACTGCAGGAAGAGCCTGTTTAAAAAAGAAACTCCATTCAGGAAGGGCAAAGTGGGAACCTGTCTGCAGTCCCAAAGGTGTTGTCTTGGTCCTGCCCTGCCTTGGGCTGTGTGTTTTAACTTCTTTTGCTTTTATTGTTCTGAAGAGGAGAATCTGCTTGTTATGGTACACTGTGTGTGATCTCTTGGGAAGGAGCACAAATTGTAAGCAGTGAGATTTAGCTATTTGGTCGTTAAGGTAGGAACTAATGGGTTTAGTTAATGGTTTTAGTCACAGCAAAGGCATAATTGTGGGGAGTGAAATGCAGCAGCCACCCCTCATGAAAACTTCCAGGGCAGGTCAGGAGGGGAGCTGCAGAATTGCAATGCATCTGCCAGAACTTGGGCTGAAATTGTAGTGTGAGGGGGGAAGTTTTCCCTGCTCTCCTGTTGCCTTTGCCAAGTGCTGGGTCCACTGCAGAGCTTTGCTGCTCCTCCTGCTCCCTGCGTGGTCCCATTTAATCTTTGGCCCAGCCAGCACTGCAGTTCTTCAGTTCTTCACATGCAGTTCTTCAGCTGACACAGAAACAAGGTGCCAAACGTGCATCCCTGTCTCCCTGCTGTCCAGGTCAGTGTGCTGACAGACCAGGTGGAGGCTCAGGGAGAGAAGATTCGGGACCTGGAGTTCTGCCTGGAGGAGCACAGGGAGAAGCTGAATGCCACGGAGGAGATGCTGCAGCAGGTATTTGACAGCTCTGTCCTGTCTTCCTCCTGTCTCAGCAGACTGCATTTTGCTTTGGTGAGAGCAGTGCACTCCCAAGGTGTTGCACCCCTTGATATCTCCTAACTAAGGGGTAATTTTCTGCCTTCTTTGCTTTCAAGTCTTTGTGCTTAGTAATGTCAGTGCTGCTTTACACTGTAGGAATCCAGTTCTGCTCTTCTTTGAGTCCTTCCCCACCGAACTTCAAAGAGCCTTAGATGAAAACCCTCTGGCAGGATGGGTGGGTTCCCCTCACAGCTCCTTGCTGCCCACAGCCACTGAGATGACAGACAGGCTCATTCCTGGTGCTGGCAGCCAGCCCAAGATAGTGCCCCCGTGATTGCAGATGCATGCGAGGTGCCTGGAGCCTGTCAGAGGGATAATAGCTGTGTCCCAGGGCTTCAGAGAGTGCAAGGGGGAGGGTGATGCTTTTCCCCGTGAAGGAGACCTTTAGCTGTCAAAAGAAGTTACTGATTTCTTCCCCTTGGGTGAATAATTCTGTTCTCTTTATCTTGAATCAGGAGCTTTTAAGCAGAACAACCCTTGAAACTCAGAAGCTGGATCTTATGGCAGAGATTTCCACTCTGAAATTAAAGCTTACATCTGTAGAGAAGGACAGATTGGACTATGAGGACAGATTCAGAGACACAGAGGTGAGTAAACCCAATGCAATAAATTGTGTGTGTCTTCACATTACCTGAAAATTTTCTGGGAATTTTATTTTTAATCTTTTTGCTAGGCAAGGAGGGAACTCATCTTTAAGGTCAAAACTCTTGGAGAGCCAGTTTTGGATTCTTGCCATCAGAGCTGCCATCCCTGGCAGTGCCCTCTGTGCACTGCAGGTCTGTGTAGCTGAACCTTGTTCATTTTTGAAGCCAGAAAGCTTCAAAGCAGGTGGGCAAGCCCAGTTTTCCCAGGATACTCCAGGTACGAGGCCGAGCTTTGCTGACAGGGTGACATACCCCCTACCAGAAATACCTTGGAGTCCTGCCTGTGAAGCAGAATAAAATTTCCAATTCTGCATTGGTAAACGAGCTGAAATGTCAGGTGTTTGTGTTGTGGCTGTTCCAGATGTCCTTCATTTCTAGAAGAAAAGAGGCCACCAGAGGAGACAAAATCACCCTTTCCAGTCCAGTCAGTGGTTTCCCAACTCCTTAGTTTCCAGTGAAGCATCATTCCTCTCTTGCATTTACAAGCATAAGCACAAAAGTTAGGCTTGCTTTCTTTGCACCTGAAGCCCACAGGTTGAAAACTAAGGACTTGGATCAGTCTGAGGTTTGACAGTAAGTGATCCTGTATGTGTGACAGCAGTGTTGATTCCTGCAGTGTGGCACATTTGGGATGGATCCCTGTGCCTCCTGTCACCTTTCTCTCTAGTTCCACAGCAGGCATCAAGTGCAGGATCACAGCGTTGCTTTCAAAGCAGCTCATTTTGCAGCCCAGGCGAGTCCTGTGCCTGGCAGTGCTGGGAAAATTGGCAAAGGAGGAGGTGGAGGGGATCACTGGAGCTCTCCTGCCTCTGCAGGAGGTGTGTAAGAGCTGGCTGCTCTCCCAGCTCCTGTGAGGGCTCTGCTGCTCCATGAATGGCAGCAGATCCCTCTCGGGATGCTCCCACTGAGCAGCCCAAGTGATGGATAAAGGAGCTGACACCAGCAGTCCGTGGCTGTAGGGAGGCAAAGCTTGGCCCAAATGACTGCAGGGAGCAGGTGCTTTCCAGGCTGGATTCTGCTGCATCTCTGTTTGCAAACACCCTGTGCTTTCTCTTGTTTTCCAAACAAAAGTGTTTGGGCCTTGAGTGGTTTGCTTCCTCTATTTCTCTCTGTGTTTTTACTGAATATCATTAATTGTGGAGTTCTCCTGTGCTGCCCCTTTCTTTGTTCCCCTCCCTGAGCTGCAGTCTCTCCATAATTTAATAGCACACCTCAGCATACCAAGAAGGTGGACATGGAGCTACTGGATGCCAGAAAAGTGGCTCCAGTGTGGGGAGCACACCATGAACTGCAGCCCTAGAAACTGTGCCAGAGGCTGACCTGCTATGAAGACCTTTCTCTGAAATACCTTGAAATGCCTTTGATAAAAATAAGAAAACCTAAATTGTATTTGAAAGGTAGTTACTGCAATTAAGGGCTGTATAGGTTTATTTTCTGGGTATTTATGCCACAACTAATGAACTGTTACTAAAATGTTCCTCCCTCCCTTTGAAAACCAGAATGATGTGGTTTAGTGTGGTAGAAATTATTGTTTCTTCTTTGCTTCAACACTTTACAGCTTGAACACTGCAAGGGGTAATATGTCCTAATTTCCATTTGGCTGAGTGGGAAAATGGATTGCTAGTTAGTCGGAAGGGCCTCAGCCCTTACAAAATTTCTAAGGTATTTTGGAGGCAGTGTGAAATCAGAAGTACACAGTATTTTATTCATTGTTGATCTAATTATATTCTTGTTTAAAGTAGTAGATTATCAATTATTTTAGCAGAGCTGAGTATTTAAATGACTGTTTAAAATATTTGACCATAAAGCACGTTATGGCTTTTCTGTGGAATGTTCAAAGCAGAAAAAGTATTCTTACCCAAACTGGGAAAGAAAAACTATGAATATTGCTTCTGGTTTTATTTAGGGAAAATCAAAAAAAACCCATCATTGACATCTGACAACTTTTGTGGAGCTCCTGTCTCCTGCAGAATTACCATTGAGATGAAATCCCTCATATTATCCAGTTGTTCCTTATGTCTGTTGTTGCAGCTTCCCATTCCAGCTTGGTTACTCATATTCTCCATTCTGGCTCTAAACAGACACTTCACTCTAGGATTTGCTGTCTGGATGTTCACAAATACACAGCTTTTTCCCCCCAAAGCTAATTGTGTACTGTAAGAGAGATTTGTTTGATTGTTCTGTTCTTCAAACCATTCCAGTCTTGCTGCTTTGCCAGCAGCCACCAGCGTTATTTTCCTTTGGGAACACGGGTGGTCTGAGTTGAGCTGAGTTTATATAAGAAAATACCATCCAAGGGAGTTTATTTAGGGAGGAGCCCTTTTTGGGGGTGCCTTTTCTTTTTCCTCTGCCTATTTATGCAAGGCTTGAATATATCTGTTGTATTAATGAGTGTCTGTATATGGAGCCTGGTGAATCTTTAATGCAACTGCCTCAGAAAATTACCATTAATGTCATTTACAGCTACTGTGTTGTGGATAACTTAAGAAGTGAGCTGATGTTGCCCTTGCAAGGGAGTAATTGAAAATATTTTGGGGACAAAGCATGCTGTTAGGACTTGTCTTGAACTCCTATTTTACACTTGAGAAGTTGTTACAGTATTTTTTGGTCATCAGTTACCGGTGGTAAGGGATCTGATTACCCCTGAGGTCCATTACAGATTAATCAGAATAATTCAGGTTCTGCCCCAGGGTCTTACATTCTGGTTGAGTTCACTGAGCAGTGAATGCCACCACACAGCAGTTTTTGGCATTGGGTTGTGCTGCTGGAGAGCAAAGCCATCCCCAAATCAGTGTCACAGTGTCAGAGCTGACCATCAAACCTGGGAACAGAAATTGGAGACACAGTGCCTGGGTATCTGGGAAGCCCCGAGCTGCTTGCCTTAGGTGCTGTGATTCTGTGTCTGGAGTGCCTTTTCTTGCTGCTTTTATTGTTGCTGCTGTTGTTCTGTGCTGTTTGCTGAATTTGCTCTTTGTTGCCCATTCTCTCTTCCCCTTCACTCAGGATTTGATCCAGGAAATCAATGAATTGCGGTTGAGAGTGGGGGAAATGGACAATGAGAGACTCCAGTATGAGAAAAAGCTGAAAACAACCAAAGTAAGTGGGGCTGAGGGGAAGGGGCAGAGGTGGGGGTAAGTCAGGCTTTAGGAGTTCACTCTCTTTTCCCTCCTTCCTGCAAAATCCCTGGCACTCTCAGGCCCTGGGGTCCTGTGTTTCCCACTCAGCAACAGGGGCTATTTCCAAACTCTGTGCTGTGGTTTTCAGCTTGAGCAGTGTTTTTTGTGAGGGGTAACTTGCCACGCTGTTAACAGGAAATTCATTACCTGGTCAGCCCCTTGTTTCACACGTGTGGCAAGAAACACATAAAGGTGCATGCAAAGTTGAGACCAAAACTGAGCGTTTCTTTTCTCCTAAACCCAAGCCACTCCTGAAGAGCAAGCATTTCTAGCAGCCTGTTTCCCTAAGTGTCTAACTTCTCTTTGCCATTCAGCCTTGTGTCTTTTCTATCTTCAGTTTTCTCTCCCTCCTCTGTCTCTGTTACCAGTCTCTAATGGCCAAACTGTCTAGCATGAAAATCAAAGTGGGTCAGATGCAGTATGAAAAGCAGCGGATGGAGCAGAAAAGCCAGATGCTGAAGGTGTGGTAGCTGCTGGGCCCTCCCGTGCCTCCTTCCTGCCCACCCCGGGCTGCTGTGTCGTGCTCTGCTCTGCATTCGGTGCTGTGTGCTCATGTGCAGTGTGCCTGCCCTCGTAGATGTGGCTGCTCCTTGGAAACAGCTTTATGTTGCATGGGAGAGGATTTTGGTGCATGGGTTACACAGAATGGACTCAGGCCTGGCTTAAATCATTCCCCTTCCAAGGGCGAGGTTGCCTCGTCTGGAGCTTCACAGCCATTATTCAAGCAGAACTTTTTATCACCCTTTAGAGCAGGTTTATTCATGAAAACTGGCTGGAAAATAGTGATGCTTTTATACTCCCCCCCCCCCCCGCCATGTACATTTGCATATCATGTTTCTAATTCAGGGGGAGAAATACACATTGACAGGCACATGCAGCTCTGCTTGCCCGTGGGAATAACAGCAGCTTCTGGAGTGACCAAGGAATGGCCTCGTTGTGGAGGAGCATGGATCCTCCCCTGGCAGAGATCCCATCAGAACCAGTGCCACACTGGGGCACTGCAGAACTGTATTTACTGCCCAACCCCTGCTGGGGAAGAAGCTTTGATTTTTTGGCAGGTTTAAGATTGATCTAATTTTTTTAATGATGCTTTAGAGCAAAGAGGAACCAATTTCAGAAATTCCATAGCTGGGGTTGCAGACATCACCAGTAGCTCAGGAAAACACCTAAGCCACAGTATCCTGGTTTGGTTTATTCCTCTGAGGATTTCAGATGTCAGTTACAAGCTGTTGATGCCAAAATGATGAGTCTTGCCTTGTTCTGTTTTGTTTACAAACGGAACAAATTAAATGTTCAGTGTTGGGTGCGTTGGCACTGAGGGGCCTGTCTTGATGATGCTGCTGCACAAGAAACCCTCGGACATCAAAGAAACATGTCACTGCACTGGGTGGCATCTGACTGCAGCTTTCAGAAGTTAAATGCATGGATCTGTGCCAGTTCCTTGCTAGTGCAGATGGTTAGATCTAAGTTAAAATTTGACAGCATTTTTCTAATACACCCCAACTCCCCCAAACACCATCTGTCTTATTGCCAGGAATCTCAGCTCTGAGTTTCCTTCCCTCGTGCTCCATCAGCAAACCCAGACTGTGGCAGAGGGCCCACATTTGTGTCTGAGCTGCTTTCCAGTGTGTGTGTCCATGTGCTTGGTGCTGTCGTGGTGCATTTTTAATTCCACAGAAGCAGTGGTTATTTCTGAAACTGTCCCCAGCCTGGTGTAAGCAGAGCTTTGTAGTTGTTTGGCTTTGAACATGCAAAATGTCTCACAAAGAGCAAAATAAACGTCTTCAACCTGATCACCTGCACTTTTCCTGTCTCTGCAGGGTTAAATAAATAAGAAAACTCCTTTTTTCTTTTTTAAATTTTTACTCTTTCCTCTTTCAATTTAGTTGGAAAATCTCTTTCCAATTCTACACGAGACTGACAATTTCAAACCACTGGTGTTGCCCCCAGAGGTGTGTTGTGATGTTCAGAGTCACTCTGGTGGGTGTAAATGTCCGGGTTGTTTCCACTGCCCAATGTGCTCCCTAGGAGGGAATTTTGGAGACATCTCAGGGGGGTGTGGGAGCTGTCACCGAGGGCCTCTGTCTCTTGCAGGATGAGCTCTCAGCTTTGAAAGACAAACTGGAGCAGAAGGAAGCCGAGGTAAAAAGGCTGCATGAAAAATTGGTTTGCAAACTCAAAGGAGAAGGAGTCGAAATCCTGGACAGAGGTAAGAAAAAAGGGGGCTCTGTCACCATGTCCTCCTCTGTCACCTCGTCTGAGGTCGTGTTGCCATCAGGAAATAACTCATAAAAGCCTCTGTTTTTGTAAACTTTGTGTTTACCCCTTGTAATATATTTCATGGGTGTTGATGATGCAGCTGCTGAAATTACTGCCAAAGCAAGTTCTTGGTCAAATTTAAACAGGTCAGGAGATCCCTGGTTAGCTCTTTATGTGGCTTGCTTGGGGCCTCAAAAGATGCAGCTTATATTGGCCAGGAAGACTTAAAAGAATTTCAACAAGTTCCCTCCAAAAGATGTGTTGGAAGGGAAACTTTGTGGGGGTATTTATGGAATTTTATGCTATATTTTTTAATCTGTATGAAAGCCATACTGCAGACCAAAGGGTGGTGTGGAGCTGCCTGTAAGCAGGTGAAATGGAGGATTGATTCTGGATTGGTGCACTGGTTAAGTCTAAATCTTAATTAGGCTTAAATTAGCACAAAAATTTTATTTGCTAGGTAATTCTTTAACTTGCTTGCAAAGAAGAGACTAAATTAGTACTTATTTGAGGGAAGCTTAGAGTCAACATTTATGCTATTTTAGACTAGAAATGCTGTGTTAAAGCCTCACAGAAATTTTCCACAGACTTTCCTGACCTGCTGCAATTTAAATTCTGTGTATGTCTTGCTGGTACTTACTGCTGATTTTAAGGTTATGCTTTCAAAGGATGTTTTGTAGAAAAAGAAAGCCAGGAGAGATCAGTCTCCTCCCCTGACCTGAGGAGGAAAATGCCATGTGTAGAATGTCACATTTTATTTAATAAAAGGATCTGTTTTCAAAACCACTGCTTAAGATCACTAGAAGTGACCACAGTGAGCCATGATTCCATTTTTTAAAAGGACATCTAAATGTGAACAGGGTCTGATTTTATTGCATTCAGGACTGCTTCTGTAGGGCTGGTTTTTCCTGGGGAACTGCTTGAACTCCCATTACCCCCTGGCCCTCAGCTTTAGTTTGCTTTTCAGTATAGTTCAGCAGAAGATCTTTTTCTACAAGGAAACCTGTTTTTTCTGCCTTGGACCAACATTAAGAAGTGGTTTGCAGATAACACAGATGATCTGCCTCATTAGCTGGATGAAGGGAGGAATAGTTGCCTCCTTTAGCATCAGTGTTGTCTTAGAAGTTCTTTAATGCCATAACCTTTTGTGCTAATTTCAAATCCAATGGATCTTCCTGCACAGATGACAATTGTAAAAAGAAGCTCAAAGATAAAAGTAAGGTTTCTGCTGTCTTCCCCCAAGCATTTGCATTCCAGAAGCGCTTTCCAAAACAGCTTCCTGCATGTGTGTGCAAACCTGCTTTAACCCCCATGGTTAGGTTGCCTCATCTATAACCCTTGGTTACAGTGACACTGGAGGGTAGGGATGGGGATGCCACACTTGAAATTGAAAATTATCTGAAGAAAACCGATAGATAAAGAAACATTTGGTCTCAGGAGGACCCACAAAGCAGCTGGCTCCCAGTGAAATGCAGCTGTAACTCAGTAAACCAGATTTCCAGCCAGCAGAGCTGAGGGAAGATCACTGGAACTGGACCAGTTGCTGGTCTAGTGCCTGAATGTCTTTCATGTGGAGAGCCAGCCAGGCAGCTTGTTTTCTGCTTGCATTTCATTAAGGAGCAAAATGTTCTTCCTGCTCTGTTTGCTTCCCAAGAATTTTGAGGGAGTTACAACAAGGTGAAAGGCTTTCTTGCCTGTGAGCTTGGCTAGAAGTTGGCCTATGTTTGTGGCAAAATGGAAAGCCTGCTTCATTTACACAATGTGGATTTTTGGGAGAAAATGGAGATTGTTTCTATTCTCTGTGGATTTTTAGTCCAGAACACGTCCAGAGCACACATATTTTCATGTGTTTACACTTCTTGGTAAATAAGGATTATAGATGAAGTGCTGTCACCTGTATTAGGGACCTTTTCCAGGTCTGAGCTACAATATATATTCCAGCATGGCTGCTCACCACAGCAAATACTTGTTTCATTCCATTGTGCCCTCCTAATTTCTGCATCCCTACTGAGATAAGGCTGAACATCACTGCCCAGTGCTTCCTTCATCATGTCCATTAATCCCATTGCTTTGGGTAGGGGGGGTTGGAGGTGCCATTTGGGGTGTTTGTTGGCTCTTGTAGTGAGGTGGTGTTTTATTGCACTCCAAATGGAGTGTTTTTGTCTTTTGAACCTTTTGGTTTGTAATTGTTTGACAGATGGAGAGAGTGAAAGCCAAGGAGTAGTTTTACTCTTGAGTTTTCCATTCTCTGAAGTCCGAGGGGGAGGGAGTAAGGAAATTTCCTGAATTTCATCATTTCCTTGATAAAGTGTCAAGAAGAAAGGGGGTTTCTTCCCCATATTTCCATCTAAACCAGCATTTAAATGGCTTCTGTTTTGTCTGTTAATTCAGTTTGCTTTCAGATATTACTGAGTTGCTCCTAGGTGTTTTGTTTTTCTCATTTGCTCACCTGGTCTTGTTTAAACTGACTTGGAGAACTGTGTTGTGTTTTTAGATATAGAGGTACAGAAAATGAAGAAGGCAGTAGAATCTCTAATGGCAGCAAACGAAGAGAAGGTAGCAGTGTCATTCTTTTTTCAGTAATCATTCATCAACTTGCTTTAAATCTCTCATGTATGAACTTGGCACAGTTCAGTTAAACCCCAAACGTCTAAGAATGGGTGGTTTTCTGCAGGCAGAAGCACAGCAGAGCCTCTGAGGGACTCTAACTGAGCATTTATGGGCTCTGGCCATGCACACAGGGTCCTTACACTGTTGTGTCAGTGAATTCAGTGTGACTACAACTTAGAGTGTTCTGGCAATGTGAATTGCTCCATGAAAGGGCCATATCCCAGACTGTGCTTCCAAAAGGCCTTTCTGGCAAGTAGGAATTGTTTTCATGGATGGTTTTGTGCTTTCATATGCATGTGCATCTTGTAGGATGTTTTCTTTTGATCACCAAAGCCCTAAATCCTTTGTACACGGCAAATTTATTATGCTCTACCTTTGACTTAACAAGGGAGCTGAAATCCACTTTCAAGGCTGGGACGATTCTCATGGTTAATCAGATGACAGTTTTTGCTAAATACAAGCTTTGATCTTTCAAAGCCTCTCAGAGTTCTGAGTCCCGTCCCTTCCACACTTCCCCTTTCTTTTGGTCTCACAACCAACTAAACTGAAGAATGTAGCATTTGGATTTCTGGGGGAGGAAGCCCAGCCACAACTTCCCTTTGTTGTAGGATCGGAAGATAGAAGAGCTCCGGCAGTCTCTGAATAGGTACAAGAAGGTTCAAGACATGGTGATACTGGCTCAAGGTAAAAAAGGTATTGTACAACCCCCCCAAAACTGAGCTCTGCTCTCCTTTAAACTCCCCGGGGCATTGTGGTGCTGAGCTCCACTGTGGGACTCAAAGCTGTACCGTAACATGGTCCAGAAAAGAAGTATTTAGTGTGAAATTCCACACCACGGACAGGAAATAACTGCTCCAGTTTATTGAGCTTGTTGGAAGCCCTGAGGGCATTTGCTGGGGGTTTTGGTGCTGGTGTGTGTCCCCTCTGTTCCAGCTCTGAATTGGGAAGCAACACTGGCAATGATTCCCCTTCTCCTATTGTGGTCTGTCCTAAAAACACCCCAACAAATCAAATCCTTCCGTTTTTGGCCCATTTTTGTACCTTGCACAGGCACAGGAGTCATCAGGAATAAAGATTTCCATGTTCTCTCCCTTCAGGCAAGGAAAGTGATGGTGAAGACTTGAATTCAGGGTCTGTTTCCACAGTTTTATTGGACACACCGAGCCTGACTGACCCAGAGAAGAGCCCATCCCCGACCCCAGTCACAGCATCTCCACTGCACGAGGAGTTTAACGTGAATATTCACGAAGAGGTATCTTTTCTCCTTCCTCTTTTAATGCCACTGGTCCTTGAAGACGTTGCTGGTGCTGGTTTCACATTGCAGATGCCCAGACTCAGGTTTCTGAAAAGCCTTTTTCTCTGGGTTGCACAGTTTGTGGTAATGTCCCATATCCTTTTGGGGAATGTAGTTTTCCTGTGAAAGCTGCGGGGGAATTTCATTTGAGGTCAATTAAATTTATTTTGCTTAATCATGAAATGGAATCAGGAGGCAGGACAGAGCTGTGCTTGTCATGAGAATGGGTCTGAACTACTTTTCCTATCAAACATATAGAAATTAGTTTTCCTATCAAACATAGCTATTTTAGGAGCTGTACTTAATTTGGCAGGAACTTGAAGTAAACATGTTTGGACTGATTTAATACATCCTGTCATATTTAAAAGGATTCAATCCTCATTACATCCATCCAGTTAAATGATAAGTAGGTTGTGGTCCAGTCTCTTGATTTTTACAATCAGATTTTCAGGGCTTTGACTTACATGAAGGCACTGTGAAGAAAATGAAATGAAACCTTTAGCTGGTTTTTTGGTATTCTCTGAGTGACTGAGGGCAGGTGTAAACTTGAAAAGTGAACCACCTTTCCCAGTGTCTGTGGTAGAGACAGATTTAACAGGAAGCTTGGGAGACTTGGGAGATTTTTGTCTCTGCTGTAGCTTATCTGTGCAGTGATTCATGTTTCATCCTCAATGCCATCTTTCAAGTATTAAATCACTGTATTACAATAGAAAGAAAAGAAAAATCACTTTTGAAAACTTCTTTCAGATCCTCCTTTTCATAGTTTCTCTGTTACTCTCTTTTCTTTCATGACTGCTTAATTTCAGCCCAAAAGAGTGTAACACATGGTTTTCATCCTCTTCAGAATTCCTTACAGATCCACACCAGTATCTTACAGATTTCAATCCCTTCTTTCTCATCAACATCCAAGAGCTCAGAAACTGCTGCAGAGAGAGTGAAAACACACCCTAGGCCAGATCCTGCAAGTGAAATGAGGTATTATGGTTTCCATGTATTTTGCAATTGTACATCCAACATTCTGGGATGTTTAATGAGATTAATAATCCGTCAGTTGCTGAATGGTCAAGTCATTATGTCAGTCAAGCAAGGCTGGGGTTCACTTGAGTAGGTGCAGCAAACTAAGCTGATGCTTTTACAAGATGAGATGATGGGATTTCTGTCCAGCAAAGTATTTGGATGGGATCCCCAAATGCCTTCCCTTTTTCATCTCTTTTTTGGTTTTACAGTGAAGGAAGATCAACGGGTTCCTCCCCAGAAACTCCTCTGTGTGACAGCCCAGTGTAAGTGCCATAATCAAAACTCCTTAGGAGACATGTATTTAGATGGGACTGTCAACTTGAAACCCCCCCCTGCCCCCCGTGTCCTACACACCTCTAGCAAAGATGGGGTTTAGTGGTGGCAGATTGTGCTCATGTCCTGTGCTTCCATGATCCTTATTTTCCCATGCTGTATCTGTGCACAGTTGCTTTCTGTTACATCAGTGTGGACTGTCAATATACTCTGAAATGTATGGCTTTCCACAGCACACACACATGATTTGCATTTTGCTTTTGCTAGGGGGGGAAAGGTGATGAGTGGACTACAATGAGAAAATGATTTGATTTTCTGCAGCACAGGGAAATAAATTTCTTGGGGAAATCAGTGGGACTGTTTATAAACTCAAAGCTGAGTCAAAGAGATCTGTTTTTAAGGTTCCTAAGACAACAGGGTTTCTCTGGCATACAGCAGCTGTTTGTATTTCCAATGACTTAGTGCCACAAGAATATTCCCAAAGCCAAATTCTGCTCCCCTCATGCTGGTATAAAGATAGATAGCTTTGTAAAATTCAGTGAGTTGCTCTAAATTTATACATGGTTATGAGGTAACTTTCCTTTCAACCAGACTTAAGTGTTGTAAATTGGAAGATACCTGGTCCAAAATGGAAAATAGAACCAAAGCTAAAATACTGGAACATTCATGCTTGACTTAATGTGCTTGGCTTCTTTAAGGATGAAATTAGTCAAAAGCCTGTTGCTAAAAATGTTTTTCATAGCTTCTGTTTGTATCAGTTCCTTTGCCTGTGTAACTTCTGCTTGTGCTGCTGAAAATCAGATGTGAAATGAGCAGCCAGCACTATCCAAAGGTGGACATCATGTCACTGAAGCAGCAGCAGCAGTAATGATGTTGTGGAGGTTCCTACAGTATCTCCTTAAGTTTCCTGGGCTCTGATGACTGTGTTGATTGTCTTATTTGAAAACACCATTGGTTTTAGTGTGTCTCAGCATGTGTTAGAATGCTTTCCTTAAAGCTGGCTCCTCTGAGTGTCTCTGTCTTAGCAAATTTCATTCCAGTAACTTACCTTGCTTTTCATTTGTTACTCCAGGACTTCCTCCCTGCAGAAATCCAGCAGTCTGAGCAGTTTGAGGAAAGAGGCATCAGAAGTGGTAGGTTTGGTCTCCTGCGTCCTCCCATCCCCTTCGGAACAGGGGTGCCATGTCTGTTGTGGCAGTGACCCCACTGCCTGAGTCAGAGCCCCCTGTGCCGTGTGCTAGCAATGGTCACGTACATGTGGCATCTTCCAGAAGAAAATAAGTCCCACTGCCACTTCCTACCTGTGTTTAAGGTGGATCATTTAGGAAGACCATGTAATTAATGCATTATAAATTCCAGTCTGGAATTTATTTAGGTGGTCAGGAACAAAAATACTGAGCCATTGTATGTCTGTCTGGCCATGGCTTCAGTTTAGGTTCCTCTGGAAGAGACCAAAAGCAGCAAACCTCCAGCAGTGTCACCAAATCAGGGTGATCCGTGTGCCCTTTTGGGATAGTCAGAGCTCCTAGAAGCTCCTGAATTGCCTGATGTCTCCTGTGCCTTACACAGGGTATTGACAGGACCGAAAATGTAGCCAGAATTTGATGTTGGGAGCTGGAGTTTATGGGTTGGGGGTTTTTAGTTGTCTCTTTGTTTGGACAGGCAAGGAGCAGAGGCTGTGGCTGTTCTACCCAGTGTGATTCTTGCTCTGGGTCCTCGCAGCCAGCTCTGCCCATTAGTGCCTTATTCTGCCTGCCACTAATTATGTGCACAGCCAATCCTTCACAAAGTAAACCAAAGCAACCTCCATGTCAGCTCAGGGACCTCAAAGAAAGCAAGGATTAATCTCTGTGAAATACAGCTCTGAAGAGTTTCATTTTGGGGGAGAAAAACACTCAGGGCAGGGTATTTCAGTTCAGAATTTAACTCACAGGGAATTGAATGCTGGCTTTCATAAACCATGACTTTTTAAATGACTGTCTTAATCTTTCCCAAACAGGACAGAGACCCTGCACAGAAGCCAGCAGAGGTAACGTGTGTGTCTGTGCATGGAGGAGCAGGGGCAGTGAGGGGGCTCTGAAAGGCTGGTGGTGTGAAATGGCCACACACAATTCCAGAGGGGGAATATCCTGCAGACAGCACAGTGTGGAGCCTCTGCTGGGTGTCATCATCACCTCGGTGTCTCACACGTGGCTTATCTTCCAGTCTGCTTGAGCATAAGGTTGCCCTCTAGGCTAATGTTTCCCCACATACCCTACCAGCAGATAATTAGCAAGACTAACCATTAAGTATTTTACTGACTCTCTAATTGCCTTTGGTCAGTGTATCTTTACAACCCTCTGGACTCCCCCAGTGTTTCTGTGAGTAGCAGCTCTGCTTCTGCAAGGACTGTCACTGCAGAGCAGCTGCCCTGGGGTACCTTATGGCCATAGGAGGCAGTCAGTACCTATAGGAGGACCTGAGCAGAGGGGACAGACCTCAGATACCACCTGGAGGGTGAATGCTGCATTTTTTCAGCAAAAGTCAAAGGATTATATTTGGATTGTGGATGGTTTTGCTTCCTTTGAAAAGACAGTGAAACAGCCAACCAAGTTAAACTACTGCTTTAAACTGCATAACTGGAGTGTCTGATGTCTCTCCTGGCATTTATTCTCCGTGCTTGATATGTAATTTCCTCTCAATTTTGGCAGGCAACACCATCACCTAATCCATTAATTCAGCAATTGCAGAGCAGTGATAGACAGAAAGAGCTCTGACACTTGGCAGAGAACTCATATGCCATGGGGGTCCTGCCTCTCTGCTTCCCTCTGCCCCTGGCACTGGGGAGACAGAAATCCTGGAAAAGCTCAAAGCCTTCCAGGACTGCATTTTTACCTTTTCCATACCTTTGAGCCAGCCTTGCAGAAACTGAGGAACATCTTAAAGAAGACAGGTTGCTCTTAGCAGGTAGTGATAGTGATGGTGGGTCCTGAACATGTGCCATGGTTAAACCCCAAGTGACTACAAAGTTCCAGGCAGCTGCTCCTCACTTCCCCCTCCCTGCCCTCTCTGCCCTGCTGGGATGGGGAGGAGAATCAGGGAGAAACAAAGTAAAATTCGTGGGTTGAGGCAACAACAGTAAAATAATGTAATAATAATAAAAGGGAGAAGAAGAGAGAAAGAAAACCCAGAAAGGCCAAGTGCTGCACAATACTGTTGTTCATCTGCCCTTCCAAGTGACTCCCTTGACATGGAATATCCCTTTGGCCAGCGTGGGTCAGCTGTGCTGGCCGTGCTCCCCCACAGCTCCCTGTGCACTTTGCTCACTGCCACAGCCTGGGAAGCTCAAAATTCCTTGACTCGGGGTAAGCCCTGCTCTGCAGCAACCAAAACTATTCTCATCCTAAATCCAAAACACAGCTATGAAGGGGGGAAAAATGAGCTCTATCCCAGCTGAAACCAGGGCAAAATACTGAAATGAAGATCTTGCTTATGTTTCTCTTTGTGGTGTTTGCACTGTTTGTAGGAATGAATGAGAGGGACTTCCCAGGTTATCTGCCAGCAGTCACTGCACTGTGTCTCTCGAGGCCTTTTGCAATTGCCTTATATTGAATCTTTATTTCCCTGATTTAAGCAGGTTAAACCTCCCGTGGAAGGCCATAATTTCTCAACCCTCCCCCCAAAGTGTCCCTCTCATGGTGGCCCAGCCGACGAGGACAGTTTTGGGACCCGCAAAGCCAGATCTTCCTTCGGCCGAGGCTTCTTCAAGATAAAGAACAACAAGAGGACTGCCAGTGCCCCCAATCTGGGTAGGTTTGGTGCATCTGCATGCAGGCCCTGTGCATTTTGAAGGGTCATAACAACACCTGTAGCTGTCTTAAGAAGCAGGAAGGCCAGCCTTAGTGTCCCTGTGACTTGGTGGCACTTTTCTCAGGAGACTGTTTGGAAAGTATCAAAAGCAAGAAATAAAAAAGCACTGGTGTAATGAAGTGTTTGACATGGTTCAGCCTCTGTTGGGATGTCTCCTCTGGGACCTCGCAGGGGGTTGCTGCTGTTCTGAAATGCTGGTTGGCCATAGTTCACACATGGGGTTTGTGGGCTTTTTTCTCCCCTGGCTCCATGCTCAGATTCTCTTTCATGGGATATTTTGGATAGGCACAAATGGAGCAGCACCATTCAGTCTTGCCCTTTGTTTTTTCTGTGTTTAAGCAGCCCTGCAAAAGAAAGAGGTGGTGACAACAGGAACAGGATTGGCAAGTCATTCCAGCTCAGGTTGATTTTTGAGCTGTAGTAGAGGAGGGGGTTGTTTTGATTTTGTCATTTGGTGACATTTGCATATGACAAAGACATAAACAAAATGTTCTGCTTAATGCAGAAGTCACTGTTGCCACCACCTAAAATCCTACTTAGTGCTCTGCTGTAGTAGTCCTTCCACTGTTGCAATTAAAGTCTTGCATCAGATCTACTGCCAGTCATCTAAAGTTTTGGGGTTTTCTCTTGCACCAGGTTTAGGAATTTAGCTCTCTGAAGGGGGATAGCTTCTGCTCTGTTGAGCACAAGTGTCTCCTGTTGTTACTTACTCCAAGACAATTTTAGACTTTTGTTCAGAACGATTAACCTGCCTACACATTGGTCACATTTTCCTGTGACACATACCCTGGGAACTTCTCTGTCCTGAGGGTTAGACTCTTTGCTTTGGTTTATTTAATGTGTGCTTTTATGTGATCACCTGTTTTGTCCCCAAATCAACATGTCTGACAAAGCAGAGCACTCGTGGCTGCCATAAAGGATTGGAAGGTGGGCCACGTAGCTCAGGGCCCTGTGCCTTTGAGTAAGTTCTTTCTGTTACCCAGATGGCAGTGCTGTAAAGCTGCTGCCCAGGTATTTGTCACCACACAGGTACCCCCCCCGTGTCCTGGAGCAGGTGACCTCCCTGCACTGGCGTGACTGCACAGAGTGCTGCTCTCCCTCCTCCTTTGTGAGAGAGGGTTCACCGTGCCTTGGTGTGATTTCAGCATCCGTGTGGTGCATGTGCCTCATGTACTCCCTCCTCCTGTCTCGTATTTTGGTGCCTTGTTCTCACCTGTGTCTCCCCTTGTCCCCCTGCGTGTTCCCTCCCGGTGTGTGTGCGTTGTGTGGATCTCGGAAGATCGCAGTCGAAGTGCCAGTGCTCCTGCCTTAGGTACAGTAATGCTGCATGCCCTGCCTGCCCCAGACTGTGCTGTGGCTGCTGCTAACAGCTGCCTGTGGCCACACAGCCCTCCAAAGCACAGCTGCACACCAGAGCTCTGCACCACAACCTCTGCCCCTCGCTACAAGGGACTTGTCACTTAATGCCTGCCCTCTGCTAAAGTCAGCTGTGCCATTTCCCAGTGCCTGCTACTAATGAGAGAGATGGCGGGTTAGTTTGCTGTAACTTTGAGCCCAGAGTTACCCACAGACCCAGGGGGCAGGTGGGAATTGGTGGTGGTTCAATGCCAGAGGCACCTTTGTGCTCCCATCTGTCCTGGATCCACTGGATGAGTGTAAAGGGTGACCAAGTAGGGAATGTGATAACACTTGGAGCTGTGTCAGGGCAGGGTTAGGGTGGGTATCAGGAAAGGCTCTTCCCCAGAGGGTGGTGGGCACTGACCAGGCTCTCCAGGGCAGTGGGCACAGCCCCAAGGCTGCCAGAGCTGCAGGAGCATTTGCACAATGCCCTCAGACACGGAGCAGGATTCTTGGGGCTGGTCTTTGCAGGGCCAAGATTTGCACTTGATGATCCTTGTGGATCCCTTCCAACTCAGCATGTTCTGTGCTGTTTCCCAGGTACTCACTTAGGGGAGTTCTGGCAGGAAGGGTGCATAATGCCTCTTCTAAGAGGTAGTTATATTTATTATATAGTAAAAATATGAGGAATAATTGGGTCAGATTGTTGAAGGAGCCATTCACATAGTAAATAGAACCCAGTCTTGTGAAGTGAGCATTCCCTGCGTGGTGAGACCTGCAGGGTCCTGCCTTGGCAAGCTGAGCAGTGTCAGTCAGGGTGGCAGTGCAGCCACTTGGGGTGTCCCTTGCTGGCCAAGACACCAAGTGCTCTGAGCCCTCTCAGCTTCCCACACAGCCCCTGGAATGTCAGCTGCTCCAAGGGGCTGGGTCAGCGCACCCAAGGGAGCCAGCTACGAGGGGCAGACCTGCAAATCTCTGCTGCTAATGCACCCAGCCTTGTCCTGGCATTCTCTCTCGAGGATGCTGTTTAAATGTGGGGTTTTTTCCCTAAGCTAGCACTTTATCTCATACAAGTAAAGTAAAAACCAGGAATGCCACAGCCTGGTTCCACGTCAGTGCTGTCTCCCGCTGGCAGGATCCCCTTGTTCCACGGGAAGAATCCTTTATGTGACCTTGTTGCTTCACTTCAAGGTTTAACATTTAAAACGTTGGAGGGAAATGGGATCTGTTCAGATGTATTCTGGCTGAATCATCTCAACTTTGCCCAGCAGGAGGATACACTGGCAAACCTTAAATCTTTCTGCTGGTCACGGCACGTTGTGACCATACTCTGACTTGACACCACGTGTCCCAGCAATACATGCTCTGCCTTGATTCATTGCTTGCTTCTCTCCTGGAAGTCTGGGGGTCCATTTCCAAACCAAGTGATGGCCATTTAATTCCACAGCCATGGTAGAAGTGCTCAGAGGCCTGAGTGTCTGCCTGCTGCAGACTGCCTTGCCACAGCTGCTTCCTCTGAACAAGCTCGTGCTGACACTGTTCCCCAGCAAGTCACTGCCACAAACTCCATGTGGTAGTTTTATTCAGCTGTCTGGCACTTGCTGGCACACCTCTGCTTACGTAGCCTAGTAGATAATGCAATTCCTGCAGTTTTCTCTTTAAATGCTCTTAAAATTGTTTTTTTCTTTGTTAGTTTAGCTTTTGTGACAACTTCCCCTTTGGGGACAGGAGCCCTCAGGTTTGTTGTAGTGGAAAACAGCTGCAAATCTAAGATCTAATGGGTTTGTAGTGGGTGGTCACGTGGAGGGTCTCTGATCAGGGGTGCTTTGTGCATCACTCAGGTCTGGTTCAGACAGAGCCTAAACTCCCTGGTGTTCCTCTGCAGAGGAACAAAATACTCCACAGTGTGCAGAAGTGAGGGGAAAAGGCCTTTCCCCCAGAGCAGGAGTTCTGTTGCTGGAATTTCCTGGCCAGATAATGAAATACTGCAGGTTATTGGGAAAGATGTCTGCAGGGGAAATGACTTGGTTTTCTGTGCTTTGGAGGACCCTGGTTTGGTTCCCCAGCACTGAATTGTTCCTGAGCACCCACATACCTTGGCTCTGTCTGTGAAGGGACTGCAGGAGCTCTCCCTGAGGAACAGTAAACTTGGGATTTAATTGACTGATTGATTAAGGAGGTGTGGCTTTGCACTTACCTGGTGCAGGGCATTGCCTTGGAGCGTTAACCAGCCGGGCCCACGAAGGAGGAACACGTGTTGTTCTCTTTGCCCCATTTTCTTAACATGGTGGCTCTCAGTCATTATAGCAGGAGTGATTCCCAGGTTCAGGAGTGTGTCTGCACTGTCCTGCACAGGTGGGTCTTGACAGAGGTTTTATTTCTAACAGCTGAAACGGAGAAGGGATCTGCAGATCACTTGGACCTGGCCGGCTTGCCCCCTCGCCCAAAAGAAGCAGATGGTCTGCAGATGACACCACCTTCTCCAGATTCCAGGAAAAAGGCCAGGGGCATCAAGAGGTTATTTGGAAAGTAAGTAAAAGATGAGAGATGACCATTCTCCAGAGCTGGGGCTCACACTGGGGTTTGCTGGGAACACACCTGCCCTTCCTCTGCTGCCAACATGTGGCTCTGTGGTTTATTGTCCCAAGGTGTGACATTTGAGAGGCTGCAGTGGGTCAGGGGCAGGTGGGAGAAGAGTTCCCAGCCCTGCAGGAGGCCTTGCCTACACGGATTGCAGTTGCCTTGTCCTTAGCCAGATGTGGCCGTGCTCTCTTCCTTTAAACCAGGCTCAGGAGGAGCCAGTCTACCACCTTCAACCCCGAGGACATGTCGGAGCCGGAGTTCAGGCGGGGAGGGACGAGAGCGACGGCGGGGCCGCGGCTGGGCTGGTCCCGAGACCTGGGCCAGGCCCACGGGTAAGGCCAGGGTGCCACCGGTGCTGGGGCTTCACTTCCCAGCCCAGAGGAGAGGCACAGTGCCCAGAGGGAACCTCCCCTCTCCTGGCTCTCCTTTGAGAGATGGGCTTTGCAGGGCTGAGGTTGGTTGGGCGGTGGGGTCGTGCAGCTGGTTTGTTCTGGGTGTGCTTTCCACCTTCCCCAGAGAGGAGGGAGGGTTTGTTACACAGGCTGATCAGGCTCTTTAATCGTTCCACCACTGTTGGTTTTCAGTGGAGCAGGATGTGAGCCCTCCTGTGGCAGTGACAGATACTCCTCCAGCACCTTCCCTGCTGCACTTGCAGGGATTAAAGGCTGAAGTGGAGCACTGTGGCCTCCCTTTGGAGTTTCAGCCATGCTAGGCAGCAGAGGTGCTTGGGTTTGGTAGTATTTGTTGTGAGAGTGGCAGCAGCTCGGCAGCAACCAGCACTTCATGGTGCTGAGGATTCTGAAGAAGAGACACCACCTTCCTCCCAGCAGCCCACCACGATGCGAGTTCCCCCCTAGAGATTGTCCCAGCTCCCACAAAATAGGAATTAACCTTAGATTCTGGGGGGGGGTGTTTTAGATTTGAGGCGCAGGATTTATCAGTCTCTTTTTTTTGTGGTGAATCTGTCACAGTGAGCTGGACATGCCGTTCGCAAAGTGGACGAAGGAGCAGGTTTGCAATTGGCTCCAGGACCAAGGGCTTGGCTCCTACATCAACAATGGCAGGCAGTGGATACTGTCTGGGCAAACACTCCTGCAGGCTTCTCAGCAGGATCTGGAAAAGGTGAGAAACCCTGGAAATGCTCCTTTCACTTGAAGGTACAAAAAAGTTGCTGTTTCTCTGCATGTAAATCTGGTCTGTAAGGTAAAAATGTGTAAACAAGATGAGTCTTCAAAATGCTGTCACCTGCAGTGATGCCAAATTGTTTCTTTTTAGTCAAAGCTTTGTAGAAATATAGTGCTCTGTAGTGAAGCTGACAGTGACAAATATGTGGCTTAACTTCATTAAGCATGGATGTATGAGTTGACCTTGCCACCTTAAAAATCTCTTCAAAATCACTTTCCTCGCCAAATAGTAAGCCAGTTTTCTCAGTGAGGTAGTTATACTACAACTGGAATAAGAAAAGTGTGATATGAACATAATGCCTTGTAGTAGTGTTATTGTCAGAGGTAACAGCAACGAGCAAACCCTGGTGAAAGTGTTTATGGGATTAAAGGGATCCTGGAATGTCTGCACTTGCAGCTAAATTGGGGAAGGTGTTTTGCCTTTGCAGGCATTAATGAATTTCAGTAGTGCCTGGGACCTTCACATGCTCCTAATGAAATAATTCCTTTATCTGCCTAAATGGGAGGGGAGAAAGTAATCCCAGCAAGTATTTTCTGAATGCTAACATGGGTTATAATGTGGGATTTTTTGAGCCTGGTACCAGGATATTGTGGCTGACATTTTCATAGTTTGGAATCCACCCCTTCTCGGAGTTAATCTGTAATGAATTAACCCACCACAGCAAACAGGCCTGTCCTGCTCAAATGGTGCTGAGGCTCAGCAAAGGGAGAACACAGCTGCCAGGTCACCAGCAGTGACTCTCTGAAACCCTTTGTAAGTGTTGTCTCTGGGTTTACTGCTTCTCCTCCTTTCACAGGAGCTGGGGATAAAGCACCCATTGCATCGGAAGAAGCTTCAGCTTGCTCTGCAGGCACTGGGATCTGAAGAGGAGAACAACCATGGAAAACTGGATTACCACTGGGTTACCAGTAAGATTTGGTTACATGCTGGAGCAGTACCTTTAGCCAGGGGTTGCTAACCATGGCTGATTTGGGGCTCCGAGGGTGAGAACACTGCGAGGTGCTGGGTCAGGTGGCTCCCCCCTGACAGGAGTGTCTGTGTCTGCCCCAGGGTGGCTGGATGACATTGGCCTCCCCCAGTACAAGACCCAGTTTGATGAAGGCAAGGTGGACGGCCGGATGCTCCATTACATGAGTGTGGTGAGTAAATGGCTTCTTTTGTTTTCCTGGCATCCTTTCCATGGTCTCAGTTTCTCCCTGCTGAAGGGTTCATAAATCAGGTCTTCCAGCTTTCTGGATGATTCCTGGGAGAAGGCTGAGGGAGCTCAGAGGATGTGCCAGAAGGCCCTGTTTGCCCACGTGCTCCACTGCAGTGTTTAAAGGACCCCTTGAAACTGTGGTGGGAGTCCTGTGTTAAGCTAATGCTAATAGCTGTATAGAAAACAGGTACTGCTGCTCACCTGCAGGGATTTTCTATATTCTTTCCAGCCTTAGAGATATTATCTTCAGGTGGAAGAGCAAACAGAGTAAGCAAGAACTCAGATTCATGCATGAGAAATGGGCAATTTTGCTCTTAACAGTTGTGCTCAGTCAGGGTTTGTGCACAAAAGTACAGCAGATGCTGTGGTTACTGTTCATGCCTTTGTTATTAATTAATAGAAGTAGGTGGAACTTGCTTCTTCAGTGAGCAAGCATTTGATCTACTTACTTATTCATGTGGATGCTGAGGTGAAGAAAGACCCAGCAATTTCCTTTGAAGAAAATTTGCACTTTGGAGAGCCAACTTGTTTGAAAATGGGCTACACTTAATAACTTTTGCATTTCAAAGTCACATTCAGCTCCCCACTCAGTCCATTTCAGTCAAATGTTAAATACTCACTGCTTTAATAGTGGGGTTTGGTGTTTATTTCCTTTAGAGTTCAGACATTAATATAAAAGTAGGAGGCAGGTTTTTTCTTCTGCTTCTTAACTCTTGGAGATGTGATGTCAGCAGGCTCCATTGGGCTTGGGCTTGTGTTGGAAGACTTTACTAACCACAGTGTTAACTGGGTGAGGATTCACTGCAGCCAAGACACAGCATGGGCTGTAGTGTAAGGGAATTGTATCATTCTTTGTGTTAAAAAAGAAGAAAAGGTAATAGGTGGACTGAGGAGGGATACGTAGCAGGAGCTTTGTGTTTTAGATGGATATTCTTCTTGTCACTGCCCTTTAATTGTAGATCACTGGGGATATTTTTAGGCAGAGTTTAACCATCAAATTATGACCAGAGATTTGCTGTAAACAAGCAACTAAATATGCAAAGTATGAAACTAAGACTTGGTTAAAATCTTGTGATGTTACCCTGCCTCAGAATTAACTGGAAAGCTGTTCTGGCTCTAATCCAGTCTCTGAGGATGTGTCATCTCAGCCTTTCCCCCTCTTTGCCCCAGGTTTCTTGTCCTAAGCTGTGTACCCCGTGTGAAGAACATCACCTGGGAGCTCACACAGTGCCACCCAGGGAGCTTCCATTTTGGGACAGGTGGTTTGCTGTTCATCACCTGTCTCACAGATTAAATTCTCACCCCAGATGTGCCAGATGTGCCGTGTCCAGCCAGGGCCCAAACACAGTCTCCTCCAGTCGGATGCTGGTTCCATGGATAAGCACATTTATGTTTATTAACTCCCCCTTCCTTCCTCTTTGACAGGATGACCTGCTGTCCTTGAAGGTTGTCAGTGTCCTCCACCACCTCAGCATCAAAAGAGCCATCCAGGTGCTGAGGATAAACAACTTTGAGCCCAACTGCCTGCGCAGGAGGCCGTCAGATGAGGTACTGCTCTGCAATGACACTGGGAAGGGGAGTCCCCTGGGGTTTTACCCCTGATCTTCCTGGTTATTCCTGCCCTGCTTTCTCCTCCTGGCTCCTTCCTGTTTCATTTTCAGTTTCCTTTTTCTCATGTTGTCTCTCAGTCTCATGCTCTGACATCACTTTCTTTCCTCCACCTGCCCTGACCCCAAACTCATGTCCCCTTGCCAAGTCTCCTGCTTCTCTTCCAAACCAACAGCTGGCTGCTGTCTGGAACATAAATCGTCTTGAACTCAGTGCACTGTTGCCATGAGTCTTGTGTAACTCTGGAAAACTGATGGCTGTGTCAAAATTTTCTGTGTAAGAGGAGCTTGGCCCTTTTACCAGATGGGAGACTGCTATCAGTTTGTTTTGGAAGCAGCAAATGCTGGATGGGGCAAAGGATGATGAAACAGCCCAGACTCTTGGATTTAGATTTCCAAGAACAGCACAGCAGCTCGTGGAACCAGCTGAGTTTTCAGTTCTGCTGGTAGAAACCAGCATCCCAGCACAGAGCAGCATAATCAAATGACCTGCAGCATGACACACACCTGCCCACTGCCCACACCCACCTTGGTGCTGCTGCAAGGTACCAATCCCAAAAAGAGGGGGTTTTCCCTACGAGTGCCAAGTGGGGCTGCTTTCCTGAAGGGAACATTTCAGTGGAGATTGGGGCTGGGACAGCTGAGTGGGGGCATCTCCTTACCGTGCCCTTCCTCCTGCCCACAGAACAACGTCACACCTTCCGAGGTGACCCAGTGGACCAACCACCGTGTGATGGAGTGGCTGCGCTCCGTGGACCTGGCCGAGTATGCCCCGAACCTGCGGGGCAGTGGGGTGCACGGGGGGCTCATGGTAAGCTTGGTGGGATGGCTTGTTCCTCTTTATTTGAAAAGAAAACATGGCTGAGAATCCATGGAGCAGAGGTCTGATGCTTCCCTGCGCTGCACACACCTTACCTTCTTGTTCTGCTTCATAGAAGTTGCCATCAAAACTTATTATTCTGTGGTATAAAGGATGGGAATGTCTCTGGCAGAATTAGTGTGGTTTGGTGATCTGTATTCCCACTCACCACTTAATCCTGCTATGGAATTCTCCACCACCTATGATCCTGCACGCTGGTGTTAAACAGCCACTATCTGCCTTCCCAGACCTGGATGTGGTTTTCATTTGGGAGGGAAGCTTGTTACTTCTGTAGAATTTGAGATTTCAGTGTCAAACCAGGGTTGTTCGTAGTTGCTCTAGCATCAGATACTCCAGACAAGAGATTTATGCTGGCAGAAGTTTGTTGTGATGATTAAGAGTTACATCCCTGCTCCAAATATTGTATCTGTTTATTTTCCATGATTCCTCTGGCTTCCTTTTCCAGAATTAGAGAGGATGGTGGGTAAACATTTTTTTTGGCAGCTTCACGCATTACTTCAGTTAAGAGTGAATTTATCTGTTCTTTTCTGCCAATTTATTTCTGTTTGTGAGGGAAAGCCAGGAGAGGTAGCATTTTAGGAATCCTCTCACTGGTTAACTCTCTTCTCTCCCTCTTTGTTGTACATTTCCCAAAGTAGGGAGTGACCAAGCTGCTGTCCTTGAGACCCCATCAGACAGCCCCATGGCCTCAGCTGGGCTCTGTGCTTTGATCCACAGGTTTTGGAGCCTCGTTTCAACGTGGAGACCATGGCACAGTTGCTGAACATCCCCCCAAACAAGACGCTGCTGAGGCGGCACTTGGCGACTCATTTCAACCTCCTCGTCGGGCAGGAGGCCCAGCAGCAGAAAAGGGAGGCCATGGAGGCCCCTGACTATGTCCTCTTGACAGCAACCGCCAAAGTCAAGGTTGGGCACTCCTTCTGGGCCGTGTGTTGGGCTCCAGGATCTCTGGTGCGCCGATCTTATCCGTGTTTGGGGGAAAGGGGCTGGTTCCTAGGGAAGGAGGGATGAGCTCTGGGTCTGACACTTGAGCACACCACTCCTCAGCCTCTCCTGTGCACAGACAAGAGGTGGCACTCGTGCTGGCCTTCTGTCTGTCCTGTAAGATGTTTGGGACAGAGACTGTCTCCTGTGGCTTACAGGTTCATGGTTTAATGCAGTGGAATTTTGATCTCATTTGGGATCCTTTAAATGGTCTTGTCTTAACAGTGGTTGCCCTTTCAAATGCAGCTGTCGTGACCTGTTTAGGACACAAGTGGGGTTTTGACCCTTCATCCTTGAAACACCAGTGCAAGAATAAGAAATCTGTTAATT
The DNA here is from genome assembly GCA_035047865.1 of Dendrocincla tyrannina. Lineage (NCBI taxonomy): Eukaryota > Metazoa > Chordata > Aves > Passeriformes > Dendrocolaptidae > Dendrocincla > Dendrocincla tyrannina. The sequence goes on from JAWWMP010000041.1 coordinate 56,935,483, forward strand.
ATTTGCCAATTCTCCAACTTCTTGTCAACCTTTTCTTCCACTTTCAAGCCAAAGAAACTTACCTTCAGCAATTTCGGGAGCCTGAGGAAGAAGAAGCAGGATGATGGGGAGGAGTATGTGTGTCCCATGGAGCTGGGGCGGGCATCTGGAAGTGGATCAAAGAAGGGCTTTAAGCCTGGCCTGGATATCCGAGTATATGACGATGATGATTTGGACAGGCTGGAGCAGGTAGGCCAGTCCTGGCAGTTCAGAGTCTTTGGCCACAGCTCCAGGAGGGTTTGGGTGATGCTCTGGGGCACAGGGGGTGACTCTTGGGGATGGGCCTGTGCAGGGCTGAGGGCTGGACTCCATGATCCCTGTGGGTCCCTTCCAGCTCACCTTATCCTGTGATTCTGTTACTGTGCTGTCAGGTTTGGTGGAAAAAATCCCTCCCTGTGAGGGTGGGCAGGCCCTGGCACAGGTTGGGCAGAGAAGCTGTGGCTGCCCCTGGATCCCTGGG
>JAWWMP010000041.1:56936482-56947940 GCA_035047865.1 Dendrocincla tyrannina
AGGCCAGGTTGGATGGGGCTCTGAGTGACCTGGGCTGGTGGGAGGTGTCCCTGCCCATGGCAGGGGGTGGAATGGGATGATCTTTAAGGTCCCTTCCAATGGCAACCATTCTGTGACTCTGTCCTGCGACACAAATAATTTATTATTGATTCATTATTCCTTTCATTTTTTATAGATGGAAGATTCAGAAGGGACAGTGAGGCAAATAGGAGCGTTTTCTGAAGGCATCAACAACCTGACAGTAAGGCTTAAAAGTGGGGCCTGTGGGGGTGTGGAGTAAGGTCTCTGTTTCTGTGAGATGGCTGTAAAGCCCTTGGCAGTCTCTGGTATTAAATAGGGCCAGTCTTGACTCTTGCCTTGTTTCCTTTGCAGCACATGTTGAAAGAAGATGAAATGTTCAAAGACTTTGCGACCCGCTCTCCCAGCACCAGCATCACAGACGAGGACTCCAATGTGTGATGGGGACCACCAGGCACTGGAAGAGGCTCCCTCTCCTGTGAGCAGCAACATCCTCACGTGGTGTGATGGGCAGCACATCATGTACAATACACTGCTCTTGCTTCTCTTTGCTGGAAGTAACGTTGAGGGGTGGAGAATTTTAAGGAGAAAAGGAGGGGGAAACCAAAACAGGTGCCTACTCTAAAGTTGCCATAAAAACCACCCAGACGCTGGTGAATGGTAATCATTTGATCTCTATTTAATGTACAAACTGGTGATATGTTTCAGAGTGTTGCATTTAAATTTATGTGGTATGATAGTGCTCTTTTTGCTTATCCATGGCCTCAGATAATCCTTTCTCCTGTTTGAAATGGACAGATGATGTTAGGTAAGGGTATTGCATCTGTAGATATCGTGCATCAGCTTTCTCTGGGCTCTCGGCTGAAAACCAGAAGCTACTGCTCCTTTTTAAGTGCTTTTGGTTGGCCCAAATACCAGTTCTGCCCTTCCTACAGTACCCAGTGTAGGATTTCAGTCATCCATGCCCTGCATAAGCTCCCCTCTAGCTCTTGACTGTTGCTCTTATTTTTATACTGTTTTATAAAAAAGAAAAAAAGAAGAAAAAAAAAGACAAGAAAAAAGTATATGAAGTTACATATAAAAGCAAAACTTTAAGATTTGGTTGTGAGATAGTCATGGAAAGTGGAAGGTGTGTGGGGGAAGGGGAGGAGGTTGTAAAAAGAATTCTGCCAGTTTGCAGACCAGCTGGTTACTGGGAAAGGCAGGCTGACCTTGGGAACTGTTTGCTTTCCTTGCTTTTTACCAAGTGCACAGTTTAATGATCTTCCACTTGGGATGAAACCATTCTAACGGGTGTTTCTTGTAGCAGTGACCCCTCTGGACACTGCACATTTTAAAATGTCTTCTCTCTTGGTGCCAGCAGCAGCAGTTAGAGCATTCAGCAAGGTTGTGACTTAAAAACATTCTGTGACTTGAAGAATTTCCTTAAAGTTGAGAGTACTCCCTGCCCGTGGAAGGGATGTTTCTGTGCTGTGACTAATGTGAGGATGGTGTAGTTGCAAAAAAAAAAAAATTAAAATATAGAGAGAAATTTATAGGAAATATATTATTTCATATTATTAAACCTAAGGTGGGACTTTTCCTCCAAAATTCAAATGTCAAACATGTTGCTCATCATTTTACCTTCTTAAAGCACAGCTCCTCTGCTTTTGAGGATAATCAGGGTTTAAAACTCCGAACCAGCCAGGGGAAATCTCGCGTCAGACTTCGGGTATCGCGAGCAAACAAAAGGAAAAACCCAGTTAATTTTTATGACAGTGGTTGTTTGTATGGTGTTGAACGTTGCATGTATTGTAGCACAATGGCATGAAGCTGCTTTGCTTTATAAAGGCCCAAAACCCCCAAGTGCAGGTGGAATTGTTCCTGGGTGTGTTGCTTTACCAAGCGTTTGTCACGCGTTTCGTCGCTCTCCTTGCTGGAAGGGAGACCCTTCCTGGGATTTTTGGTTTGTGGGTGTTTCTAAAACACTGTTAATGAAGCTGGGAAAGGGAAAAAAAGGTTCTTTCTGGGGCTTCCAGGGAGCTCCCATGAGATGCTGGGATAGATCAGAGACGTATTCTGGCATTATCTTCTTGGGACTTGATGAGCTGGATCTCGAAGGATGTGCAGTGTGGGTGATCAGTGATGTACCAGGGTGAAAGGTGTGATGTGGACAGGTTGTGTGGTACTTAAAATGCTGCTGTTTTCAGTAACTGGAGCCAGGCAAACAATCCAGAAAGTCTGCATAAAGTACTTTCTGCTGCACACTACCTGTCTGCAAAGAGATCACAACTCATGCTTTGTTCAGTATTCCTGGCTGATTCCTGCCTGCAAATAATCTGCTGCCTGTTGCTCCTTCCTCTGAATCTTGGGGGTGTTTGAGCTGTTTTCTTTGGTGCCACAGGTGCTTGGGGTGAGGATTCAGGCCTCACTTCCTGTGAATGCTCTGCAATATTGTTGTTGTTTCCGTGGAAGTTGAGCATAAAACCCTATGGAAGCACTGGGAAAACATGGTGCAGGCTTCCAAGCAAAATGCCTCCAGATTACTGTCCCTGGTTCCCAGCTAGTGAACAGTGCTGGACATTCTTAGAGGGGACACAATTCTGGGTGTGGAAATAGGCACAAACACTCTCTGCTGTCCCTCTCCAGCCCAGGGTTACCAGTGCTGGTTTATTTCAGTCCAGTGTAAGCAGAACTCTGCTCCAAACAACCCTTCCCTGCACTTGCCACGTCATCCCCTTGGAGCTGCCTGTCACCTGAACCTTGGTTGCTTTCTGGGGTGGGAACACAGGGGCAAGTGAGGAAGTCAGGAGGTTTTTGTGTGGATACTGTCGGGGCACTTGAAGTTGTGCGTGTTTGCAGAGGGGCAGCGGCCCTGCTGTGTATTGCCACAAAGTCCAATAAAGTCTGTGGACAATGCCAAGTGTTTTGGGGAGCTGGTTCTGGTTTTTGTCAGCAGGGCCTGCAGAAGGGCTCAGCTAACAGGGAGGAAATCAGACTTTGAAATGTAGAGTACACTAAACTTTATCTGTTTGTTTGCAGTGTAGAGGGAAAGATATTTTTCAGTCAAGGGCCTATGGAGATTAAACCCAGCTTTTTTTGTTTGCTTTAAGTACATATTTGCTTAGGGATGGAGAAGTAATCCAGAGTAACCCCTGGAATGACTCTTCTGCAGCCCCTCCACCAGGTATTGTTGCACCCTGGCTTTAGGGGACAAGTTGCACTTGCCCTACCTGAAATGCTCTTTACACCTTGCACTGCTGTGTTATGACTGTTTCGTGCAGCCTTTATGCTCCCCCCCAGTACTGTGGGGTTTTCATTTGCAGCAAGAGCTTTTGATTTGATAGTTGTGCATGGGGGTGCCTTGGCTGTCTGAGCTTCCTTGAGATAATCCAGAGACAGGCACCAGCAGCAGGAGCTTCTCCGTTGGGCCCGAGGTGCAGCCCAGTCTGTGTGCACTGCTGAGGGACTGCTCACAGGAGCAGCCGGTGACACTGGGGTACAGGCAACATCCCAGCAAACGTGATCCCCACAGCATTTCAAGCACCCTTCAGGTTTGGATGCATCCCCGACAAAAAAGGTTGTTTCATCTCCGGGAAACACCCGGTGCCAACGAGATGGCTTCTCTGTAAGAGTCCTGGAAAGGAGATCAAAGGAGATGAGATCAGCCTGGGGAGAGATAACATCAGCCAGAGAAACGGTGTTGGAGTTAACAATAAGGAAAACAAGCACAGGTGAATTCGGGAGGTGTGAAAGTTCCTGGGCCTGTTGGGCTGGTTGCTGCTCAGTCAGGTGTGGACTCCTGGAGCTGCCACCAGCTCCACTGGAAGGCAGCAGGTACCCAAGTGCATGCTGAACAGGTCTGGCTGAGCACAGCACCTGCAGAGCCCTCCCTGGCAAAGCAAGGGACTTGCCCAAGGCTGTCTGCGTGTGGAAACCTCCCCCAGCACAGAAAATGGGCCAGCAGGTCTCCCAGGAGGACAACCAGGAGAACAAGGCTGAAACTCTCCTCATCTGTGAAGCCTTCAGCCAGGGCGTGCTCCCAGAGGCTGAGGGACTGCCTTGGGTTTGTGGATCCTCAGAGCAAATTCCAGCCAGCCACAGACACGCTGAGCGAGACCTGCTTGGTGAACTTCATCGGCTCCTGCGTGGAGAAGGGAGCGGAGGAGCGCGCGGGGACCTGCAAGGTGACCAGGCAGCACTCCTGCCCCTTCGGGCTGGGCTGGCTCTGGCCTCTGTCTGGAGCTGACAAGCAGATCAAGCTGCAGATCGCCGTGCAGGCTGTGCAGCTGGCCGAGCCCTTCCGTGGGGAAGGAGGCCCCATGGAGGAGGAGGAGGAGGAGGATGGGGATGGGGAGGATGGCTGCCGGGAAGCCGCGCTGGCCCTGAGTGCTTCCAGAACAGGAGCAGGCTGGGGAAGCTGGCAGAGTTCTGCTGCCTGGTGGGACGGGGCTGCCTGGGCTTGCTGGTGGTGGTGGAGTGCCGGGGAAGCCCAAGGACATCCGAGGAGTCCTGCTGGATGGCATCGCCAAGGAGGATTTGTCACCAGCACCCAGAGCTCCCTGCCCACCAAGGACATGCTGGGACACTGCCTGGGCACCAAAAACGGCCTCAAGGAGGTGGGCAATGTCTACATCAGCTTTGTGTGACCAGCTGGGCTCTGCTCTGCCTCCCTCTCTTCCCTTCTCTTCTCACACACCATTCCCATCACCTCCTCCTTTCCCACCTTGCCCTGGCCCCATCGTGTTCCCTGAGCTCCTGCAGAAGCCAGGCTGAGTCAGCCTCTCCAGCTTTTCAAACAAGGGGATGGACCTGCCAGAAGAAATGTGTTTACAGAAGGCACGTCGTTTTTCCAGAACATTTTGTTCGCCAGACACCGAGTCTTGGCTGGAGCTGGTGAAAGGTTTGTCAGCCAGACCCTTGGGGAGGGCCTGGTAGGTTTGACTCACTGCCTTTGTTTGCTGTGTGGCAGATTGTTTTCTGTTCTAGGAGGGCGAGTCTGTTATAAAAAAAATTTACAACTGCTGCTTAAAAGGGCTGCAGTGAGTGGGAAGGACAATGCCAGGGTAGGAGGAGTGAGCTGGTTCCCAGCTGAGAGGAAAAGCCCTTTGCAGCTCTAGAAAAGGGCTCTGTGAGAATTAACTGCCTGCCCCTCTAATTGGTGCCAAGCTCTGGAGGGCCTCGGAGCTGTGACCAGCAAGCAGGTCTGGGCTCAGCTGCAAAGTGGCTGTGTCAGGGCAAGGTGTGGCAAAAGCAGGGGCAGGGCTTAAAGAAAACTTGGGGAAAACAAGCAGTGGGGACAAAAAGCAGGCCTGGTGTGGGTGGGAGTTTCTGCTTTTTAAAGGCAGCTCCTGACCACTTGTGGCAGAGAGCAAAAATCGGGAGGAGGCAAGAGTATTTCACTAGGAATTTGTTTGCAGAGGCTTAGGAGCTGATTGCATTTATGGACTTGATTTATTCCATTTCCTTCAGCTTTTAGTGCACTGAGACTCTTGGATTGTACAACTGTAATTGCTTCCTTTCAGCCCCTGTCAGCCAGTGAAGAAGGACCTGATCCATTTTCAAACTGGTAAACTCAACTTTGTTCATAGCTCTCTGAATAGTTTGGTCAGTGCAAAGCTCCTCTGCCTGCAGTTTCCATATAATCTTGGTCATTTTATTTAACGGAATAAAAATAATTTCGGAAGCTCCATTCATCTTTTACTATTTCCTGTTTAAGGTGGGGGCAGCTGCAAGGGCTGAGAAAGAGAGGCTGTTGCTGCACAGCCATTAAGAAAAGAGCCCTAAAGAGGCTGAGGCATCAGTGCCACAAGTGTTTGCAGCATTCCATGGCACAGGCAGGGAGCTGGAAGGGGAACTGAAATAAAACCAGAGGACTCTGGAATTTTTGATGAGTCACAAATGTAGCTGGGTCTGGAGAAGGAATAACTCAGTGAGATGCAGTTGTTTTTAAAGAGCTGGGGTCATTGTATTTCCTGTGTGTAGCTGGGTTTGGTGGGACAGAGGGGACAGTTCTGGTGTGTCCCCCAGAGAGCCTGCACATAGGGACTGTGTGACTACTGCAGAGTTTGCTGTAGGGACACGTGCAGGGAGAGCCCTATGCCCATTCAGCAGGGTCGGTGGGGGTTTTTCATGTTTAAACTACTAGCACAATCAGGACTCAGCAGGATTGGTTGGTTTGTGAAAAAAACCCTGCAGAAAAGCTTTAATTTTGTGTTAAATTGTTAGTGTGGCTAACAATTTGTGTAAATGTTAGTGTGACTTCAGCTATTCAGTTCTGTAGGAGCTCTGGCTCTCTGAAAACTGGTTGGGCTTTTGGAGGTTTTGCATGCTTTTGAAGCACTGGAGAGGGAAGGGAAATCAAAATGTCTTGGGGTTTTGGGGGGTTTTCCCCCCTTTAGATATAGTTTGCTACTGTATAGTTTGTGTAGCTTAGAGCTGGAGAGCTTAGCACAGTGATCAGAAGAGCTTGTCTTAGCCAGGTGGGGTTTTGCTAACCAGAAAAACATCTCACCCCTCCCCTTTAAAAGAAATCTGAATTTAAGCAGCATGGGGAGACCTCCCACTTCCCTTCCACTGCTGCAAGGACTTCTGTTTCTATGGTTGGCTCAGCTTCACAGCCTCCACCACAAGCCCCAGGTCAGAAGTTAAACACACTTGCAGGAATTTGCTGCAGCCCCTGTCAGACAACTGAAGGAATACTCATATTTTCTGAATTCTCATCATTTCCCCCAAAGGGAGAAAATAAATAAATATGCAAACCCAACTTTTATCCCTGACTTGTTTAAGTGCTTTAGTCCAGGACCCTCAAGCAACAGGGACTGTGACACAGTTTTGGTTCATTAGGTTATATAAAATCCCTCTTTTTATTTATTACAAGAGCCTGATGTTGACAAGGAAGATGTACAAAATAAAGGTAAGAAGAGGAGAAAAAGGGACAGTTCACTCCTTCACTCCCTATCCAAATACAGCAGTTTTTCACCAAACTCAGACAAGAGAAGAAGCACTTGAGTAAACAAATCTAACGTTCTTGTTTTCTTCTCTTTTGAACCTTCCTTTGATAGTGTTTTACAGTTTGCCTCTTACAAGGTCGAAGATGATGTGCTCACACACAGGTGATTCACCTGCAAGATACTTTATTTCTTACACAGACATGACAAAGCAGTAACTGAAGGAACAGAGTAAGTAATACAAAATAGTTGATGTGTCATCAGCTGGAGGGTTCTGGTTTGGTTCTGCTGATAAGAAAACATTGTGTGTATCCCACACTGATCCAAACCAGCAGCCAGATCACTTCTCTCATATTTCTGCTTTTTGCCTTCCGAAAAAGGGGCTGTAACTCAAAACTTGAGCAGTATTTGAATTTGGAGCATCGTATTGAAGAGCAAGTCTCACAAGCACACTTCAAAAACTGAAGACTTGAGGCAAACATCAAATTAAGAAAATTAATAACAGCATTATCTAGTTGAGGTTCCTTAAAATAACTGTATCTTCTCCTTTTAATTCTTGCTGAAAAATGAACCTTGTAAATGCACAGTACCCATCTGCCCTCCAGGCACAAAGGGAAACGCAGTAAGCTATAACCTCAAATTCCTACTGAATCTTTACAAATTGACACTTGTAGCTACCTTAGCACCCACAATACTTCAGACATGACCAAAGCTCCTTTTAGTCACCACCAAAACCAAGATTTTTAGTTTCCTCCACTGCCTGCAGGACAGTCCACCCTCAGCACCATCTCTGCTGTTCCAGGAGCAGAAGGCCCAGCACACAAGATGCCTTAAATTTTCCTTTTTTTTTCCCCCCCCTGTAAAAAAGGTGTATTAAAAAATAAAAACTGGAGCTATAGCAAACAGCTCCCAAGAAACAGTTTTAGATTCAGTGAGAGATTTGACTTTGCTGTCAGTTTGGTGACTTTAAGGCTGTTCCTGTGTATCCTTTGCCTGAGGACAGGATGCAACCCACACCCAAAGCTGGGCTGCCTGCCAAAACCCACCCTGGCAATGAAAGCTGAGCTCCCTTTGCTCCAAATCCAGCTCTGGGAAACAATTAACCAAAAAGAAATCCCATCCAGTTTTCACCCAGCACTTTCTTCACTGCACAGGACATGCAGAACAGCTGCTTTTGGTACCCTTCTGGCATCACCCCCTATTTAAAAGTAAATACAAAAAGTTAGTAGGTTTTTTTTCAGTATTCCACACACTTAGAAGCAAACAAATTCCAGGGATTTGTGGAACAGTGCCCAAAGCCACCTGCCTTCTGTAGTTGCTTTCATTGCCTGGGGATGAGAACTGGAAAAAGTGTTTGCACTTCAGAGAGGCTGTTCCAAAGCACAAAGCAAACCCATTTTGTGTCACTGCCCCCCTGTCTGCATTACCCAGGCAGCTTGAACAGCTTCAGTCAGTCATGGTTCACTGGCATCCTTCAGCTCAACAGGCAGCTTTGAACTGATGTTGCAAAGATTATGGCTACAAGGCAAACACTCCTGGCCCTCCTGCTGTACAAGCTCCTCAAGGATTACAGTTTGGCATAAGCAAGATGCACAATCCCACACATTCTACTCCCTTCGTGGTTCATCCCAAATAAAAGCCTGGGTGTGCACAGAGGTAGGAAGCAGGATATCACTGCTGCCTGATTGCAGAGCTAAGAAAAAGCATAAATGAGTGTGTGCTGCCCCAAGCAGCTGCAGTGTCCTCCCTGGAGATGGAGCACACAGCACGAGGCACCACCACCTGGCCAGGCACAGCTTGTGTGTCTTACCTGCCAGAGAGCCAGAAAATATGAAGCATTTTTAATGTAAATGTAGCTTCCAGCACTGTGCATCAGCCCCCTCTGTAACATTGTCCTGTTCCCTGTTAAATGGTTTGGGTTTTTTCCTTCCCTTCCACACAAGATCCCGGAATTATCAGTTGTCTTTAGAAGGAGAACCTCATGTCCTTGGCGTAGCCCAGCTTGTCCAGGTTGGGAATGCAGGCATACTGGATCATGGGAGGAGGTCCACACATGAGGATCAGCACATCGTTCTGAGGGGGGGGCAGGTGGTCTCGGATCATCTCCTGGTTCACAAATCCTTCGCTGTACTCCCAGCCTGTTCACAAAGAATCAAAGTGGGGAAAGGGCACCAAGGGAAAAAGGAGGAAAAAGCTGCAGGTCCCTTTGGAAAGGAGCAATGCAGCTGATGGAGCTGGTCCTGGCTGGAACACTCACCGTGATGGTCAGTGGGACTGGCATTCAGGTTTAACCCTCAAACCCCCAGCCCTGGGTGCAAAAAAGCTGTCACCCCAAACCTTTGGGCACAGTAAGACCGACGTTTTTCTCTCCTGATTTTGAGCTGGTTTCACATATGACAGTGAAAGTGCAGAACAGTCTTGAGGGGGTCTAAGGAGGAACTTTTAACTAAGACCAGTAAAAAAAAGAAAAAAGGAACAGTGATCAGAAATTCCAGGAGGACCCTGATTGCAGAAGGTGACAAGACACCAACACACTGGGGGGACAGCACGACCCTTCTGCTCACCCTGTTCTTGGTCACAAGGAGGCTTTTCCTTCTGTGCCCCAAACTCCACTGAACAGGAGTGTGAATCTGTCCTGCTGTGGGTGGGCATGACGAGGAATGGGAGGAAAGGAAACAACAGCAATGACACTGTTTAGCCTTTCCTTCCTCAAGCTTGCACAGCTCATCCTCTCACCTAGACCAGCCAACTGCACCAGGTCACCCCTAAAACTGGACCTGAACCCAGCTGGAACAGTACTTTCCCTGAGACACACTGCTAATCTAGAGGTGATTGCCTTGTCTAGGAGGAGGATCATCTGACAGGGATGCACCCCCAGGGAGGGCTCTGTGCTCTGTTCACCTGAGGTGAGCTTTGGAAACACTGGCTGATGGCACCTCAGTGCATCCCTTGGGGGGACTGGTGCTGCTGGATGCACTCAGACATGCAGTAAGCAAGGAATACACACGAGGCAAGGCACAGCCCATCTCCTGGACAGCACCAATGCTCAGCAGCTTCCCATGAAGTGCCCTTTTAGCTCTTACCTTCAGGGGCTTTGTCCAGCGTGTACCAACACTTAAAGCGACTGGGATGCTGAGCCTGGATCTCCTCCAGCTCAGAGCGAAGCAGGATATCCTTCTCAGTCTGCAGGAGGAGGAACACAGTGATGCCACCCTGCACTTGAGTGCAGCCCTCCCATGACCACAGAGCAGCAGCTACTCTGCAGCCCCGAGAGATGGAGCAGATTCTCCAGCTGTTTTACAGGCTCAAGAGAGAAAACATGAGTTATTTCCATGTTTATCATGTGGCAGAGCTAACAAATAAAAAGGTTCATAACAACCTTCCCAAATCCTGACCATGCCATGCATTCCCTCTAAAAATAAAACAAAGCAGAACTTGTATCAAAGCACTGAACTGCCACTTGATCAGGGAATCAGTGGCAGCATCAGAAGAGTAAAGCCCTTTTTAGCACTATTACAAAAGCAACGTTCATCAGAAAACTAATCATGAATGCACAGAAATCTCTGCCTTTCACCTTTGCCACTTCAAGAGCCATCAGCACTGCCATATGGAGACTGCTGGGTGTGGAACAAATAAGGGAACATTATTTGTGGATGGAACCACAAATGTTGCCCAGATTACCACGTTCTGCTCCTCCCTGATGCTGCAGCAGTGAAGGGCAGAAGAAAGCCTTGTTTCTGTAAGGACAGCTGCAGTCTGGGCAGGAAGGGAAAGGGTAAAGTCTAAAAGTGGTGCCATCCCCTGCAGCCTGAGGAATCTGGCACTGAGGTCACTTCTATGTCTGTAACTGGGCAGGGGGAAGGAGGAACGTGCTATCCCAAGAAGGTGCCTATTCCTGGAGCACCCACAGCTGCAGATCCAGAAAAGCTGTTACTGGGTCTGGCCAATTCACAGAGTGCCAACCAGCACAGCAGGAGCCCACGCACAGTTTTAAATACCTTCAATATTTAAATACTTTTAAAAGCTGCCCTGTTTGTGCAGTTTTTGGAGCAAGGACTGTAAAGCCATGGGCTGATGTTTACCCAGGCTGTTGCTAACACACAGGGAGCTGCTCCCCGAGCCCTCCCTGCTAGCACCAGTGGGTTTTCTGAGCTGCTCAAGCAGCCTCAGCCCTGTGTTAGTCACCCCGAATTACTCACAGCAGATCCTGGCCCTCCTGCCCTGACACCACTGCACTTTATGCCAGCTCCTGAGGCCTGGCAGAGACCAGCTGCTCCAGCCAGCAGCAGAGAACATTGGCAGGGCTCCTGAGAGAAGGGCATCTTGGCACTTGGATCATAGCTCCTGGGCAGGAAACTCTCAGGTTGTAACTCAGATATCACAGAAGCACAGAATGGTCTGGGTTGGAAGGGACCTTAAAGATCATCCAGTTCCCCCACCCCCTGCCATGGGCAGGGACACCTCCCACCAGCCCAGGTCACTCAGAGCCCCATCCAACCTGGCCTTGGACA
>JAWWMP010000041.1:56956866-56981704 GCA_035047865.1 Dendrocincla tyrannina
AGGGATTTCTTCCCAATATCCCACCTAACCCTGCTCTCTGTCAGTGTGAAGCCATTCCCCCTGTCCTGTCACTCCAGTTCCCTCTCCATCTTTCTTGTAGGCTCCCTTCAGATACTGGAATTAATTGTCTTTCCTTATCTTAAGGAACTGTCCTTAGCTTGACCAAAGCAAGGCACCAAACCCAGGCTGAGCAGTCAGAAACGCTCTCCTGCCGTCCTAAAGTGGATCATCTTCACTGCCATCAACAACCCACTCCAGCACTGTGCCCAGCTCCTTCCAGACTGATAAAATGAAGCTTCAAACTCTGTTTAGATAATCCATAGAAACCTAAATCACCAATTTTGAAGTGGGTTTGATTGTTCAGTGACTGTCTGAAAAGGGCAGCAGTTGCACACTGGGCCTACGCAGGAAAATAATCCACTTGGAGCTCTTTTCCCCTCAGGCTGCTGTCAGGAATCCTCTTCTCCATTTTTCATGTTACTAATCCTTATGCCTATCACTGAAAACAACTAAAGTGACCATGAGAAGAAAGCTTACCAAAATTAGTAAATGCTTGGTTTAAATACAGCAAAGATGGAGAGAGAGAACAGTCAGCCCGTGCTCCTGTGCTTTATCCCAAGGGAGCTGAGGGAGCAGCATTCCAGAGCCCCACTCATGTCAGCATCTTGCTTGCAGCAAGCAGAGTTGTATCTTGGGTTATTTCTGTGTCCCTCTTCTCTTTTTTTGGTGAAAAGTGTGTTTCTGTGGAGTTTCAGTCCCTTGGATCTTCCTGTTCATCTGCACACTCCACAACACGGGAGCATTTCCCGTGGCTCCCCACCAGAGCAACTGCGAGAGCCTCTGATCCTGAGAAACACACACATGGGTTTGTACTGGGAACTTCCAAGTTCCCCACAGAACTTGGATACAAAATACACAAAAAATAAAATACCACAGGAAACTAAATACATGGCTGTTACTTTTTGTTTTTGACAATCCTGGAGCAGGCTGTAAATTACTGTAATTAAACCACAAGCAAGGCAGCTCTGAAAAACAGTATCATTTAAAAAGTTTTAAAGCTGGGGCACCTTGATGAAACAGCACTAAGTTAATCTGCCTGTTTTTTTTTCTTTCTTTAAGAGATTTATCATCTCTTCAAATGCTACACAAGAACATTATATGAAACTGCAACTGGTTTTGCAGAAAAAAAAAAAGTATTTTGGAAGATCTGGTAAATTAAAATTATTAGTATAAATCAAAGTTTTGCTGCTCACCTTAGAGTCCCTTCTAGAAAACACTGAAATACTTCACTGTTACCCATTAACAGCTTTCCCCAGGAGCCCATTAATTATGGGCCTTTCGGTTGTGCCAAAGTTCCCCACGTGTTGTAGGACACATCAGTGATGTCGGGTCACGTTCACTTGGAACCTGCAAATTCCAGGGAAGGAAACTTTACCCCCAGACAGGCTCAGCACTGCGAGAGCAACAGCCAAGGAAGATCTTGGCCACAACACTTTTTGTGATTTCCAAAGACTCTGTGATTATTTGAAGAGGTTTTGACAGGAAAACAAATGAAGAATAAAAAGTGATGTGTAGTTCCCATGTATATGAACTTATCCTTCAACAGGTCAGGCAGCAGTCCCACAGACCAGAGGATCTGCACCAGCAAAACTGGCTTCTTCCAAAGGATGGATTTCAGCTGCTCTTTCACCACTCCATTTCCTGGGTTTTTTGCCCTGCATTTTCTACTCTGAAACATGATTTTGTATTTTTTAGCCTGCAAGATCCTATAACCTCAAGTCCTTTCCTGAACTCCCTATTTGCACAGAACAAGATTATCCTCATCAGGAATGGGGAATAAAATCATCATCCTCAGGGAAGTCCTGATGGCCCAAAAAGCTTTCCAGCTGCTAATTAGTTTATGAATTGACATGACCTATGTCACCCCACAGAAAGGAAGCCAAAGCCTAAGTGAAAAAGACCTGGGGAGAAGCAGCACTGCTTAGGCAAGACTATTCCTTCCAGTTTGGGTCATGACAGGATCACAGTGCTGTGAGCAATCACTAACTGATTGACTTCAGCCTCTTGTGCTTGGGAGCAAACCCCATTTTTCTGCAGTTCAGCTCAGATCTAACTCGGGCTGGTGATGGCTCACTCTTACCCTCCACCCAACCACATCATTTCCTCACTCCCACAAAACCCCCATGGGTCTACCACACTCACTCCCTGCTCCTAATTCTGAAAGGAATTCTCTCGTGTTCTCCTGTCCAAATGAGCTGCTGTTTGTGTGAGAACTGCTCTGCCATCAAGCCTTGCTTATCTTTAATCCCTTAGTGCCCTCAGTAACAGCTGAGCTGCCCCATCTCCAGTTCAGCCCGGATATCTAGGCAGGCTTTAAGAGCCTGCTGACACCCTCAGCACTTACCACACCTCCCTAAGGGTCACATCCATGGGCTCTGCTCAACGGCCTCTCCCAGGTCCAGCCTGCAGGCACCTCCTCTCCAGGGACTGCCCAATTAAACTGCACCATCAGGGGGGTTTACCACCTGAAAAATGCACAGTACTTTGGATTACAAGGTTACCCTGGCTGGGGAATGTCACTCGGAGCTACCCATTAGTTCAGTTTTCTATTTTCAGGGAAGGAGCCTGGGATCTGAAAGCAGGAGTATTTATCTTTGTATTTAACTCTAGTATTAGATAAATTGTTAGCAGACTAACGGCAGTGCACCAAAGTAACATTTATTGACCTGATTTATCCACCTCCTCCGATTGCCTGCACCGAGGCCAAACTGTCCATGTCTTACCAGACCTGTGCTAGTGTACAAACAGAAACAAGCACATCCCATCTCGACTGTATTCAAAGATACCTGTTCGTTTCACCATCAATATTTACAAGGGACACTTTGTAAAGACTTCTGTAAGCCAGCAAAATTCACAAGTAGTAAAGGGAGAGCCTAAGAAATGAATCAAGAACCACAATATTGATCGCTGACTGCAAAACAAAGTTACAGTTTTGGTTTTATTTTTTTAGGGAAAGCCAGGAATCCAAAAATAATGGTTTGACTCTAGACACGTACATATATCTTGTGAAAGAACCAATATGCTCCTTCAGTAACAACAGCTGCCCCATCTTCAAACCAATCCAGTTAAAAAAACTAGGTAAAGTCTGTATAATTTTAAATTATTTTATGAACTTACTTATCTATTAACTAGTGTATTTCTTGCTTTATTTAGAATTTATTTCCAGTATAGAAAAAATAAATGCATTTTACAATTGCAAAACCTGAAATTCTCAAATTTTCTTTCTGCAAACAGATTTCTGTCAATTCTTAAAAAGTGCCCCTTTATTTATCTCACTTTGCCCAAAATTCATTTTCTGTGAAAAAACCAGAAAAGTTTATTTTGGCCCCAGGTCTGTAAAAAAACAAACCAAAAAGCAATTGACTGCAGGGACTATAGAGTTTAAAAAAAGGAAAATCAACCCAACAAGCTGTTCTAGCAAATCTGGACATGCCCATGAAATTCTTCATGTGCAAAAGGAGCCATATCTATGAGATATAAAGCTGTTCATGTCCAAACCCAAGGCACTGGGACAGCAGTACAAGTGGGACATCTAGTGTCTGCCACGGCCCTGTGCTCCCAGGCTCTGGCCTTCCTAAAAACCCCTGGAACAGGCTGCCCTGATGTGTGGAACACCACGGAGCTCATGGGAGTACCTGCGTTTAAATTCTCTCTTCAAAAGATGCACATGTAGCAAATATCTTCAAATGCTTTCCTTTCCTCTTCATTACCTGAATTATAAAAACTCCAAGAAAACAGGAAAAAAATCTATGCTTTTATGATATATAATTGCTGCAAAAATGTCTAAATCTTTAATACCAGAGATAAAAAGATCCATCTTACATATTAATGCTATATTGTTGTAATAAAACCTATAAAGTGCCATGTTCTTGAGTCCTTTGCTGTAACTGGGATCCAATTCTTGCAAAGCTGTTCCCCCAAAGGATCATCCTGCATAGCATTTACTTACAGACAGGGCTATATTACAGAGAGATTTTAAAAAGTCTCAGACTCAAGCAATAGAAAACTCTCCTAATCTTCAAAAACATCGAGGCTATGAAGAGGCTCTAAAATTCAACATTTTTTCACTAACAGTGCAAGTCTCACTCTGGAACCAAGACAGTCTGTGCAGACTTCTCTAGTCAGTAAACAACCAAAGGACTTTGCTACAGTTATAGCATTGTTTTTGTCAGGTTCTCTGCACTGCCCCTCTAATAATACTTTACAAATAATACAAAAGAGTAATTAAGAGTTTGTTGCTCTTTTCTCCTACCCTTGTCATGTTTGTGTACTGGGAAAATGCCTGTTTTTCTCAAAGCGTTCTCTCCTGTGTGTTCTCTCCTGGTGATCCAGTTCCAATCCTTGCTCCCTGAACCATATTCTTTGTTTTCACTTCTGACTGCAAAAATTGCACTGCTGAGAAGGGCAAGGAATCACAAACTGCATCATTTGAGAATTACAATACCTTATTTTACAACTGTAGTGTGTGCAAATCATCACTTCAGTGAAATTTAATAGTTACAAATAGTCTCAAAACCATGTAAGTACAGGAGGTTCTACAGAAGGTAACATGGACAACCAATATTCTACTGCTTGAAACAAACCCAATAAATAAAAGTTTAAGTATTAAAACTAAGAAAAAGTATTCCTGTACATTGTACAGTACCTTTTGGTTAAAGCTTCTTAGCAAAAATATACTAATGTGTTTCTAAGCATTCCAGTTACAGATGGTTCAATATTAAAATCTCAAGGTTTCCCCATCAGGAAAAAAAATATTGCATTTTTCCACAGGTGCAGCAGAAGTTGTGTCTCTCTGAACAAGGCTTCAGTCTTTAAAAATATATAGACAGCAAGTATGAATCCAAAGGAACCATTAAAAAATCTCTACTACAGTACTGAGGATGTGTGGTCGTTGTGCATTTGGGTTTCCATTCCCCCTCATCCCAAACAACACTAGAGAGCCCACGGGATATCACTGAGGTCAGCTGGGTCCCCAAGGCCTCCATCAGCCTCCAGGTAATTCATGAGAGCGGTCATGGCAGTGTCATCATTCTCACAAATTGCATCAAAGTCCAGCTGGGAATTACCACCTACAGAAGGATCAAAACATTGGTGTAAGCAGGAGGGGCACAAACAACTCTCAAAATATGATTGTTTATAAGCAGCACCTAAATTGACCCCCTTTTAGTTTCAAACCAATTACCCCTCTTGCTGGTGTTGTTGGCTTTGGGTTTTTGTATGTTTGGGGGAAAGTTTTAAGAGCTGAAATACAGGATAAGCACAAACGTTGTTTTATAGCATTTTGCCTTTTACATTAAACAGAATGCAATGGGGTTCTCCTCTCCCAGGGACAGGGGATCCTGTCCAGACACCCAGACAAACTGGTGCCTTAACAGAAACAAGGGGAAGGAGAAAAACGCTCCCAAAATCCCCCCAGATAAAATACATCTTACTGAGGAGAGGCTCATTATTGGGAAATGGAATAGCACCCCGGGTTTGTTCTGAATCCTCCAGGACTTCTGTTTCTGAAGGACATAACTGGATCAACTCCTTATTTGGCACCTGAAAGAGCAGAAGCAGTAAAAGGGAGAGAATCAAACCCTAAATCTAGTCACAATTATTACATACCAGAAACATGGTAAGTTGCTGTCAGATTGTTAAGAACTAAATAGAGAAAGTGAAAAATAGGCATCAACAGGCAGATATCCTGCATTTTAAAATAGTCTTTTAAGTTCACATGGCACTGGAGGTGGCTTAAATAAAAGGTGTGACTTACACACCTGCCAAAGACACTCTTGAGGCTCTAACTCAATATTCAGCACACTGTACTGGTAAATACTTCCCCTGTGGACCATAAATTAGAAAGAAAGAAAAACCTTCAATGAACACAATGCAATTATCCTTATGAAGAGATGCTGCATGATCTACAGAGTTCAGTATATATAAAACAACCATTTGGCAGAAAAATCTGTGGTAACACAGAAAAGAGCTGATCACAAAAGAAAGGAGGAAACCAAAACAATCCCTAGTCCAGGGATTGTTAGGAAAGAAAAGTTGCAATGGGAAAATAAAACTGTCTTTAAATGGAAAGAAATTTACCCTCAAAGAGGTCTTGAAAAGTAAATGTTTAGTCACACAGTGCACATAATAAAACATACAATATATTTCAGTTAAACAAATATGGTAATTACTCCATAGCTGTGGTTAATAAGTAGAAGAAAGCTTGTGGTGCTACATGCACTACTAGAGTGGCAAAAGAGCATGAGCTATCAGTTTTTAGAAGACTGCTGAAATACCTTCAAAGTCACAATTTCAAACATTTCCAAACAGCATGGATTTTTTTAAAGGGGTCTTCAAGAACATTAAGATTAAAGAGAAAGCAATAATTGATATTTAGGTTGTCACACTGAGCAGGTGACTGCTGTCACCCTTTCAATTTCAGATGTTTACAGCAGTGCCATACTCACATCGCTGCAGTTCACAGTTAAAGCTGGAGAAGGGGACTTCCTCAGGAGATGGGATGGACTTAACTCCTCTGATGGTGGAGAATGCAACCTACAATTGCACATGGTGAGTTATTTCCCAGGTCACACTGACCAACACTCAAGTACAGCCCATGTGCTGCAGGAGCCACCAGCCCTCCCCAGTGGTGACGCACAGTTCAGGTAATGTGAAACAATGAGGTCTGAAATTCTAATTAACACTCAGCTAACTGATGAGATGAGATCACCATCACCCGAAATTTGACCTTAACGAGGTGGTTGGACCTTCTGATGAAGCCTTAATTCCCCAAAGAGTTGTGACTGCAAACAGCTCTACACTCAGGGACAACACAGGCTATCAAAGTGCTCCACTGGGAGTTGTTTCAAGGGAAGTTTTCCTACCAGAAAAACATCAGCACAACTCCCAGACAACTCATTCTGAATTCCCAAGGGATTTCTCCACCCAGTTCAACATCAAGTGAAGAAGCTGCATCACAATAACCCTCTGGAAGTCCCAGTTAAAGACTCCTTTGCTTAAGGGAAATGGCACAGCCAGACAGAGCTATTTATCAGCCCCACTGCTGCCATTATTACCTTAGAGAAGGTCTGGTACCTCATAATGCCACTGCTCAGCCTAAAAGTATGTGATTCACTTAACACCATACAAATGAACCCCGAGCAACCCCCACATAACATAAACCTGCCCAATGATGCTGCCCAGCATTTATTACCTTTGCAACTCTAGTATTTCATTTGCAATTTCGGTTCCTATACTTCCAGCACCAAGGACTGTTCCAGAGGACATTCCAGGAACACTTACTAAAGACTGTTTTACACCATCTGGAGATAAAGAAAACAAACCAAAACCTAAGTAAAACCTTAAAGCCACAGCAGTTTCATTGCACAGCAAGCATTCATTTCAAAGCAGTTTTTGTTCTGTATCTCTTATTTTCAGAAATTAAAGTATTTAAAGGACTAATTCATGGGGGAGGGTGTTGTAAGCCTCATTTGCAATGTAAAGACAAGTGAATAATGTATTTGTGATACTTGCTGCTCTCCAGGAGGAAATTAGCTTTAATCATTACCACCTCCAGTCTCTCTCACAGACAATGCAAAGCACAAGAGGCAGAAAACCCCTTTGATTTCCCACAAACTGAAATCAGTCATTAAAAGAACATTTCAAAGCAAAAATAAAGACCTTAGAGCAAGATGATGAAACAGCACGTAGAAAGCAGAATCTACAAACAGCAGAAAAACATTAACAAAATATGTATCTCTATGAGCATTGCCCTGTGTTCTACAGGCAAACACAGAGAGCACAACTGCATTTCTTCAGCAAACTGGGCAAACTATGGAAAGTCTGTGCCAGAAGTGTAATATCTATCCAACAAAATCCTTGTTATAACAGAGGCTGCTAGAAATTAAAAATATGCTTCTGTTTCCCGTTCTGTGAACTAGATGAATCAGGATGCTGTAAGTAGCCAGAAGCTGTCATCAGAGTTAGCTTTAAAAGAATGCATCCTTCCTTGCACACAAACTGGAGTCAAAAAACTCCTGGAGGGAATAAATCCCAAATGACTGAGCAGGAAATGCACCTCTGATAACTGTAAGAAGCACCACTTGCCTTCTGCAGGCTGGGAACTGTAGAGACCCTCTTCTTCAGCTGCCTCCTTATGACCTCTGAGATTGAAATACAGTAAAAAAAAATAAACACACACACACAAAAAAATCCCCAAACTTAAAAAAAAAAAATCAGCAATTTTTTCAAAGGCAAAATCCGTATTTACATTTGAATTAAAAAGAAAAAAGAATTAAGCACATCTATTTACTGTCCCTTGCAATCCCTTTGGAGAGTATCTTTCTGTCCTGCCTTGCATTTCTACCAGCTATCAATTATTCTTCTCCACCTTCTGCCACCTGGGGGGTGGCAGAGCATTTAAAACTGGTCAACTGACATGCAGTCTTATAAAGTCAAGGAGAAAAACCAGAATTAACTTGACATGCCCATTTACTCTTATCTACTTTTCTTAAAAAGATCCTTCCTTTCCTCCTCTAAGAAGAAATTCTTTCCCCTCCTTTTTTCCTACCAGGAAACAGCACAGTTTTCAGAGTCAAATCCATGACTTAGGCCTGAAATAAAGGCCAAAAAACGTTTGTCCAGGTGGATCTTTCTTTTCCAGCCCTGTCCTGCTCCTTAAACAGGCTGCTTTCTGCTCATGCTAACTGTAATTAAGGCACAGAATGGCATGGAGGTTGACAGGAGTTACTTACAGTACCACAGTGTTGTTTGACACAATGTACTCCAGCTCTTTGGTCCACGGGTTCATGAAACTAAACCACTGACTCCTTAAAGTAACAAAAGTCCCGTCTTTTGCTCTAAATTTGTAGGAATTTGTAAAGACTTTTTCTTTATTCTGCAAGACTAGATAAGAAAGGAAAGTTGTAATCACCATCTTTCTGCTTAGAAAAGTAAAGGTAAAAAGCAAACCACTAGAAGGGAGGCTCAGGACGTGGTGAGCTTTCATAATGAGTGCCTTTAATGATATTATTTTGTACCTTCTTTATGTTTTTCAGCTAGGTGGTTGTGATCATCCTGGTGGCAGTACTCGTAACAAGAAGTTCCTAGAAGCTCTTGGGGCAGATACCCTAAAATTGCTGTGGCACTGTGAGAAACAAAAACAGGAACCCCAGAGGGTTCAAACAATTGCAAAGCTGTTTTCTTCAGCATCAGGCAAAGCAGAAAGTTAATATTTAAAGAAACACCACTTGTGTTTGAGAAAAGAAATAAAGCATTAGTACAGCTCTCAGAGAACAATTACTTGCTGCAGATTATCCATTTGCAATAAATGGCAATTCAAAGACAAAAAGAAAGTGTTTAAACGAGCAAACCACGTGTTCACACAAAATACGTGTGCTCAGTAGGTCCTAATTAGCCAGCCAGAGCGCTGGTCACACATAAGGAGTCATTAAATACACTCAGTGGTTGGATTTTGCTCTGCCACTCAAAGGAATAGGGTTAAACTAGCACTTTTAGTTGGAAGAAGAGATGACTGAAAGCAATAAAATCTACAGGGGCAATAATGAAATTCAAAATGCAATCTGGCAACTCGGTCTCTACAACAAATAAAAGTCTGGTTCACAAAGTTCAACAAATAGGAACTTGGCTTTCATTTCTAATGAAATCATTTGGTACCTCATTCAGAGATAAGGTATTTGTCCCAAACAGGAGGATTTTAAGAGGTAGTTACTTTTGTTAAACATTTATTACTTCAGTCATATGCAGGGCTCTAACTTGGGATTTCCCTTTATGAAGAAATAAGAACAGGAGTGCATTTTATAACACATTTCTGTAGAACAATACCCTTCTATACATTAAGTTTTGTGTTTAGCAAAAAAAGCAGAGCCCAAGTACTCAGCGATTCAGAGTGAAATAAGTCCTGTGTACAGCAGGAAAAATGCTGGGAATGTTTCAAGAATTCTGGTCAGAAATTCTGTCCTGCTCAAGAAATTGGAGCTCTGGCAGAACCTTTAATTAGTGGTGTCGTTGTCACTCACCGCTGATCGACGTAAACAAACTTCCCGTCCATGGCGAACCGGGTAACAAACTCTGTGGCTTTGACTTTTATCTCCCCACTCTTTTGTGGAACAATGTAAGGGTGTAACCTCCCAATTGCAACCAGACAGTTAAAGTTACTGCTGTCCTTTTCTACATCGTTTTCCTCTTCTGCTCCCACCTCAGTAGGAGGCCAGTTCTTCAGGTAGCCAGTACAGTGAATGGTACAGTATTTTCTGTGATCTGGTAAAAAGAAATGAAATAAGAAGCAGTTATTGTTCAAAAAGGAAACCAAACTACTTTTTTTGCTCTACTGGCCATGAGACCAGCAACTACATTTTACTCTTACCTACACCAGCTGTACAAGGCTGTAGATAATTGTACAGAGTAATTTTAAGTTAATGGTGTACTACTTAATTTTGGCTTACCTGGAGAGAGCTCTTCTAACCCTATGTGGGATTCAGGAAGATCAGTTATAGGTGTTGCTAGTTCAAACACAGTGTCACAATAAAAAAAAGGCAAACCAACAGCCTGGCAACCTACAGATCCCTTTGTCTTTATACGGTTTCACATGGATTACAAATTAAAATTAACTGGAGAGGCCCTCTGCAGCTTCCAAATCAATTTACCCTTTGTGAGCACAATGACCTTAACATATTGCTTACTGCAATTGCTAAAAGGCTCAGTTGTGAGCAACCCAAAGCAATCCAGCTCATTCTCAGTTTATCATGGGCTTCTGAATTCCACCATTTTCTGAGAACATGAGTATTTTCAGTGTCTTCAATTACAGCTTATTTGCCACCTATGTAACAGGTGAACACCCTCATGTGCATCAAGGCATGGAGATCATTTTATGTCCTACAGTAACTGTCTTCCCAAAAAAATGCCAGAGCATTCCTGATATCTTTATGCTGAACATGATGCTTTCCATAGGTTTGATTTCCTCTCAACTAGAAAAAAAACCCCATTTATCAATTCACTGAGAAACTGAGTTATCCTACTGTGACTTTGCTCCAGTTTCTCAGGTGTCTTCCCAACAAACATTTATTTATACAAGTTAAATTCTTATCTCACCAAGTTATTTGACACATCAAGGGATACCAAATTCTATTTTACTTACAATTATGGGCCTCTTAAAATTTACAGTTGTGTGGTGTATCCCAACAGTAACAGGTTACATTGAAAAACAGAAGGATTTTTTCAGGATCAAACAATTTCAGCACACCTTTGCAAAAATCAATACTAAGGTATTAAACAAAAGCTGGAAATTACATTTTAAAATTGAAATTGTCACTGAAAATTTGACAAGAGTGTATTACTGTACAGGCATACCAAAATATAAACTAAATTAAAATTATAGGAAAAATGAATGGAATTACACTGATAAAATAACTTTATTATGAAAAGGGAAAAAAGGAAAACTCATACTTTCAAATACACACAACACAAAAAGTAAATCAGGAAAAAAAAAGTTGGTTTACTTGCTTTTTTGCCTTCAAAATAGCAGAGTTTGCAGGCCTTATTCACTGAGTTATCTTCAAGACATAAGTTATTTAGTTTCATTCTTCTGATCTGCTCCAGTTCTTTCATATATTTCCCTGAGACTTCTAAAATGTGACCACAACAGACCACACGCTCCTAAGCAGCCCCTGTAACTCAGGCTCCTCCCTCCCTCTTGTCCAGGAGGCAGCAGGGAGGACAAAGGGCACAATCAGGCTGCTTTTCCCACCTCCAGCACATACTTACGCTTCTCTACGCTGTGGGTCAGCGAGAACTACAAGGGCCCCGCCACTGCCTTGGAACTGAACCCCCCCATGTCAAGGCAAAGACTGGAATCCACTTCATCTGCACTGTTTGAATACCTTTCTTCTTTGGGTTGGGCAGGCAGTCCTTCTCCTCTTTCACTGTGGTCCTACTACACTTTATCCGACAGAAGAAGGAACGGCGAGCCCCGGAATTCAGGCGAGCTGGTCCAGCTTGGAAATCTGTGTGTACTTGCAAGCCAGCTTACAAAAATTTAGTAAAGCAGTTAAAAAAGTCAAAATCCAACAGTGCAACTTCTAGCAAACATGGAGGTTCTAGTGCATTCTCCTCATTAAACCATGTCCTCACAATGAAGTAAGTCTAACAGCTTAAATAGGGCAAATAAAACATGACTGTCCCACAGATTCCAAAATTAAAACCGAGCTACCGCACTATTTTTAAACCCCTCCTGATATTTGGAATGGTATTTTAATAAACTTTCAGCTTACATCTGGCACAAGGGAGAACTGCAAAGGTGCTTGTAAAAGCCAGCTATGAAATAGTCCTTACAGTACATAAGGCTTTCCACATGAGAAGTAACTGCAAACAGGGGAAGGTTTGGTTACATTGGGATTGACACTTAGCATTTTCAGAGAAGACAGTGATTCTTGATATTGGAGTATTTTATCCCATCAGGTCTTTTGTATTGACAAGACCTAGCAAATACAAGAAAAAAAAGTAGTATTCCAGGTAGGAAGGAGGTCAGACCACAGCTTGGTAAATGTTCAACAGTGCAAATTTCATTCTTATGATCTAAAAATCAATTCTTTTCTGGGCTAGCTTTAAACTGCAAGTGCATTCTAAGCAGCAGATACACACTCAAATGGCATCCCAAGGACACCCACGCACATACAAACACATGACTACATCCTGGAGAACAACTGGATTTACTGACATCTCCTTAAAAACAATTTGAGCACATTCAAAATTACTTACTTTTGCCATCCACGAGCTTCTCCCTAGGCGAGACATCTGATGAAGAAAGTTGCTCCTTAACTTTGGCAACATCTTTTGGGTGCAAATAATCAAACAGGCTTTGTCCAATTAAACTGGCCTATTTAAAAAAAAACAAAAAACAAACCCCGAAAGAGATGAGAGCCACACCAATTTGGAATACGACCCCACACACCACTTATCTCAGGAAAACAACTGTCAGTGTAGAGGTTTAAAAAGAAAAATTAAACCTGCATTATGCTTGTGCCCTTAAGATGATTCATTTCACTTCAATTTAAAAAGATAGTTTTGCCCTTTTTTTTTTTGAGGGGAAAAAAACCCCAGATAAAAATAAATCTATGAAAGAGAGTCCAGATTGGTTACCCTTACATTTATGAAGGAAAACCTTATATTTATGAAGAAAATGAAGGCAGCACAAATGGTTTTGAAGTTACACAAGTAGCCAGATGGCAGCACTAAGTGTTTCAGCCTCTGCTTGTGAAACAGAAGTCACAGACACATGAACAAATGATCCTGCCTTGATTATGGGGGCTAACTGCCCATGATGTTAAAGGTCAGCTGATCACAGGCACTTTATTTTTCCTATTTCCCTCATTCCACAGGCTAAAGTGACTCCCATGCAGTTCCCTTCAGGTAGTTATCGTGGATGATGGGTTATGTAGTGCATCCAAGCATAAAGGCATCACCAAGGAAAGCTTTAATTAGCTGCCACTGCTGAACTACCAATTTTCCTTGGCCTAAAAAAATACCCTGAAAATCACTTCCCTATGTAAAGGAAAATCTCTTGCACACAGAAATTAGGACATCTTCCAATTATCCCTTCCTCTCAGAGCAGCAGTTTTCTGAAAGATGAGATGAAATCTGGGGCTGTTACTCAGGTCAGGAACACTGAGTGTACTTGCAAATACTTTATTACAGGATATTCAGCCTTACTCCGAAGAAGGTTAAGTCAAAGAAATTCCAAGAAATGATACACAAGGTCTAGTTTAAATTAAAGAAATTCCAAGAAATTGTAAAATAATAGAAATGTGAAAGTTTTAAAATTTCTCAGAAAATGCAAGGTAAAAGCAAAGCAAGAAACTCAACTATAACCACCTGATCATAATTAAGTATTTTGCAAACTGATTCGGAGACAAACAGAATTTTCCCTCTGTTGCATCCAACCACAAACAGGAATCCATCTGCAGCCTGAAAAGACAGAGATACTGCCTTTAAAAACATACAATTAAAGTGCACAATGAATATTCACTACACAATTCTAAACCTGGATTTTAAAACTAAATACAGCAAAGAGGATGGAGAGAGACCATTTCCAAGGGCTGGAGTGACAGGACAAGGGGAATGGCTTCCCACTGACAGAGAGCAGGGTTAGGTGGGATATTGGGGAGAAATCCCTCCCTGGGAGGTTGGCAGGCCCTGGCACAGGTTGGGAGTCATTTGGCAGGGTTTGTTACCAAAAAGGGCACGGCCAGCTTCCCTAAGGGTACCAGTGACCTGAGAGCCTCCTTGCCTTACCCTCAGGATTAACTGGCGGAGCTCCTCGTCCTTTAGGAAGGAAGGTTTGTACCGCACTTCGGAGTAGGAGCTGCTGGAACCTGCAGGAACGGGTCAGCCACAGACACCACGTCACAACTTACATCTTCAACTGACTTTTAACAGACTTAGACTTGTTACATATTGTATGTTTTTTCTCTGTGATCACAACAGCTGAATAAAAGAACTAATTAAAACTTCTAGAACTTCTAAAAACAAAAATAAACCCCCCTCACACACACGAGCACAGAACAATTTTTTCCTTGTCCTTTACTCAGCACAAACCAAGGAAACATCTGCTCAGATATCATTAGGTACCACTAGAGAGTGGCATCATAAGAACTGAATCTCACTGTGTGTACTGTTCCAGCACCTATGGCAAGTAATCAAAAAGAAATAATTTTTATCCATTACAAGCATTTCTGTAAGTCTTTCTAAACATTTTTTGAGGTGAGTGGTAGTTGAACTTTCTGGCAAATTTCATCATTCACTGTAATTCCACAGAGTACCTTCTGTTTCTTAAAGCATTTGTGTAGAAGACATATATATATATATATATATATATATATATAAAACTGTGCTGGGTAAAGTCCAGTTTGTATGTCCCATTGGTAAAATACAAATGTTTGAGCTGAAGATTTCTTGTAGATGCTTGTTGAAATTGCAAACCCCCAAAATCTGACAGTCCATGCAATGTGCAACTTGCATTTGGATATAGTTTTTTTAGGGGAGGGGAAAAGCAAAGCCCCAAACCCAGCACGAGGAGAGGAAAGAATATTTCCTGGGCTGATCCTGACACTAAACCATTCCCTGAGAGCCACGATTACTTCAACTTCACCAGCTGACTGAGGCTATCAGAAGTTTCTAACACTTTTTCTTGGCACTCTCTAACATGTGAGGGTTTTTAAGACTTTAATGTAATTCAAGGCATCAACCATTTTGTTAAAGGATGTCTTGTCTTGCAACATTTCTTTAGACTCCTGTGCTTTTTAAACAGAATCAAAGAGAGACTCGGCTACAAGACAGTAAATATCAGACACTGAAGGGTGGGGTTTTTTTTTCTGCTATACTAAGCAAAAAGAAGAAATTAAGCTCTGGAAGCTCCAGACATGTAGATTGAAATGAGGAACAGACTCAGAACTAAATACAGTAAGGAAGTGTAAAATGAGATACCCTTGATTTATCTGAGATCAAAGGAGATAGACTGTTAGAACAGGGATTGAGTTCCCTAAAGCCCACCTTTTAAAGACTTCAGGTGCTGCACAGCCATCCTCAACACGGTGAGTTTGTCCAGCTTTCGGGCCATGGGGTTGCACTGAGGGATCATAGCAGACAGTTCCTCTATCAAATTGTTCATTTTGTCTCTTCTTCGTTTCTCTGTTTGACTGTGAGCCTCTCTAAGAAGAAAAAATATTTTAACAAAATAAAATAGATATAGGACACCTTTATTTCCCCCATAACATTCACCAGTTCTGGCAATGGAACACCCCACAGGGGCTGCTGCTCTGAAGCAGCTTCTCACACACCTCCTGTACTGGATAATTGAATGGGATTCCCTTGAACAAAGCTGAAACGGTCACAGTAATGATGGGAAAAACTGAGGTGGAACAAACATCTCGAGGAACAACTGGATTACATGTGGCAGGAGCCAGAGGCTTGGAAGGCTCATAAAAGTTAAATTCTTCTTCCTGTGACCTTTGACTTCCAAGTGATTACTTGGACACTCTGCTGTACACTGGAAAACTCTGGATGTCCTGAGGAATCACTGGAAGACATGTCTGCTCCCTGGCCCCGTGACGGGGCATTCCTTCTGCTCTTTGTCTTTTCCAGAAGAACGTCCCAGCACATGCTAAAGCACCTCTGAAATCTGTTTTATGCCTGTGAGATGAGCAGTGTCTTCTTGTTAACTCATTACATTAGAAAGAAAAGGAAAAGTTATGCCTCGTGTCATTTGCCACAAGTATCTCAGAACACTCTCCCTTTCCTGATAAGGTGAGAAAGAACAAAGTACAGTTTTAAAGACCTAGGTGTCTATTATTTTTATTACTTTTCCATAAAAGTAAATGCCTCCAGCACACAGCTAATTCTGGGTCACTCTGCCAGGCAGTCAGCTTTTCTCTGCCTAAAGCCTTTTTGTTTAAAGTCAGTTGTATGAGTTATGCTCAGCTTTGGAGCTTTTCCTCAGGCCAGGTAGGAACAATCAAATGATATCTTGTTTGTCTCCTTGACCTGTGGACCTCAGGAAGACGGATACCAGTATTCCAGGAAAGGGAACAGCCTCCCACATCTCCCAGGGTCAATAAGAAGTTATAAAAAAATGAGGTGGATGCAGAAATTCAGGTGCTGACTGGATGACTCGAAAAGCCTTCTGTTACATTTCCCAGTTACAAAGAGGAAGGGAGAAAAGTAACACTGGAAGACACAACTGGTAAGAAAAGCTACAGGGAGTCTTCTATTTTTTTCCTCCAACTAATGAACTAAAACTCAAGGAAGAAAATTAACAATATAACACAAAAGTCATTAAACACAATCTTTTATAACAATCTGGGATGCTCTGTGAAGAAGAATCCATTTTGGAGTGAAACAAAACTGTAAATGTATCTTGGAACATTTTAGTTTCATTTATTTTGTTTAATTACAGGAACATTTCATAATTATTAGTTAGTATACTATATAAATAATAGTTCTGACAGCATGCTGAGTGGATTATGTATTTCTGGCTTGACATCTCTGCTCACATGAAAAATGAGACACTTTTTTTTGGCTTGTCTATAATTGAAAATATTTGGCTGAATTGTGGCTACATCCTACAAGTGGATTTCAGCTGATGTGAATTCAAAGTTCAGTGGCAAACCTGGAATTACTCCCTACACAAAAACTTGTTCCAGAATGGGAATTCTTTGTTGTGTTTTAGCTGAACCCATTTCCACGTGGGGTGAATTTTAAATACCTCCAGGTGTTGATAAATCCAGAAAAAAAACAATTCTCAAATTCATACAAACGAAGCATCACCTTTATATATCACTTGAATGTACTGCATTTAATTCTCACCTTTTTTATTCTATGTTCTTGCTAAACCATCTGAGATATTCTGCAACAACTTTTATTAAAATTACTAGGAAATGAAAAGCCTTGAGGAGCCTCTAAGAATTCCTCCACATTTAGCAGGGAAAAGGGAAAATACACTGTTAAACATTTGAGAGTTTTCACAAACTCACATTTCACTGTTGTGAGTCCCAGTATTTACTAGCAAAATGTATTTCTCTTGTAAATTCGTACCTGAAATCTTTTACTTTAACAGGTTCTTCATCTTCACTCCTAGAAAAAACAACATACGGAGTTTAACATTGCATGTTTAATACTAGGCACTTCTTTCCTCCCACAAATTCCAGAAGATACAAAATGCTACAGATTTACTATTTTGCTCCAGCAAAAGCAAACCCACAAAAATTCTAAAAACCAAAACTCATCTAGCAAGTGATGGGTCACAGAAAGAGACCAAAGCACAACTTCCAATATTCAGAGTAGTTTGAACATACTATGGGGGTATTTCATAATTATGGGGCTATTCTTAAACTGGAGAAAACAGCACTATTGGAACACCCAAATAACTTCAGTCTAAGCTTGATTTTATTTTTTTAATGTAAAATTTTACAAGAGAGATCATCTATTCATGATCTTATTTCTCATATCTTGTTGTCAAATGATGAAATAAGCAATCCTTGCCTAGACTGGGCCTAAATGACACTTAAAAAAGTAAAAATTAAATAATTTCCCATACCCTACAGCAATGACTGGCAAGTCTATGCAATAAAATTGTAAATAGTCCCAATCATAGTGTCTGTAACAGGATAAATACTGACCAGTGCAAACACATGAGTGGGCTGGACCCAGATCACAAGACCCTAGGATTTCTCTTCATTGAAACTGTTCAGATTTAGATGAGTTAGCAATAACTAGCATTTTTTTCTACATTTTAAAAGAAACTTTGCAGAAATATGCTTATTCCATGATCTCCAACTGAACTGACATTGTCTGAGCAGAAGAAAGGAGGTAAGGGGGCCACACCAACTGCAGTGCAGCACATGCCCTATTAATTAACTTTCCTTCTCCCTCAGGAGCTCCACTTGGGGAAAACACTACCCCCAATGTGCTGCTCCAGTGCTCAGTGCCAGCCTCCCATGGATTTACAGTCTCTGTCCTAACAGTGTGTTGTTACTGCTGTAAAGGACTAAATCTCAGGCCCAACATCAGGCAGTGGAAAGGACAAACCAGCCCTGGGATCGCCAACCAGCATAGGCAGGTGGCCCAAGAGGGGATTCTCCTGCTGTGCTCAGCACTGCTGTGGCTTCCCTGGAATGCTGTGTGCACTTGTGGGCCCCAAAATAGTGTGAAGGTCCCTGAATCCACCCAGAGGAGGGCAACAAAGCTGGTGAAAGGGAGAGAAGGATGTCCTGTGAGGAGTGGCCAAGACTCCTGGCTTGTGTGCTCTGGAGAAAAGTGGGCTGAGGGGTGCCCTCCTTCCTGAGGAGGGGAAGTGCAGAGGGAGGTGCTGAGCTCTTCCCCCTGGTATCCAGGGATAGACACTGGAATGACTGTCGTAGGTCCCTTCCAGCTCTGATTTGTGACCTTGTGACAGCGTTATTTTAACACACTTCTACTTTAAAAAGCATTTGAAAAGGTTAAAACAAACAAGAATATGGGACCTTTCTTTCACCTCCCCAGCTGTCTTATTTAACTGGTACTTTTCATCTGTTCCCATTTTTAACTTCCCTAGTAACTAGTCTGGTGAAGCTGGAAGCAGGAAGAAATGTCTCAGAAGGAAAGATGAGGAACCCTTAACACTGGATGGACCTCCCCATCCTGTTCATCCCCTTGTGCTGGGCACAGACCTGCCTTCAGGAACCACACAGCTGATCAAGCCAAACAGGAAAGTGTGACACGTTCATAAGCACTCAGAGCAGAAACGGATTCATTCATAAATGTACCTTTTCTGAGGATCACCATCAACTTCCACTGTATCCCTGCAGAAACAGGTAACAAAGTAAGCAAAATGTACTTTGAAGCACAACAAGATGACTTGATAGACCCAGGGATGCAGTCACAGAAAAATTTTAGTGGAAACCCCACTTGATTAGTTATTTTCAGCAAGAACATTATTTTTTAGAACTTAATTACTAATTCTTATAAACCAATACTTTGTCAACTGGGTTTTCAACTTGGACACGATTTTTTCTAATGAGAGAGATTCAAACTTCAAGGAAACACTGCTGATGAACCAGCACTTTTACTGGCTCTGGTCACTGAAGCAGCAGTTCTAGATCACTAACAATCTTGTTTCATGCTTGAAGGTAATATTCCAGTGTGCACTTGGGAGACTTCAAGCAATTTAATAGCCTGCCTTTACCAGAATGCAAAGCAGGGTGCAGAAAAAAGGAAAAATACAAAAAAAAAAAATTAGGATTGAAATTTCACCATTAGAGACACATTCTCCAGGCACTTCAGGCCAGGATATGGCACTACAGAATCCTGGTTTTAATAACTGGGGGCCGTCAAAGAATGCATCTGGAGGAAATTGTAGCAATTAAAGTTGAGACACACACAGAGAGGATTTTCTTACTGGTTATCAGAGTCACTTCCTTTGCGCTTCCTTGGAACCTCAGGCACGGGAGCGGTGAAAGGAGTGGGGGTGGCAGGCTTGGCCGTGGGATTCATGAGGCTGGAGGCTCCAGAGGCACCGCCCGGGCTCCCATCTGCTGGGAAAGGATCTGTGAATGGCAATGAAAGCTCAGTGTCAGGGAGAGCTGCATCGTCCTGGAGCACTCGGATCCTCAGCTGGGCCAAAAGCATGGGCTCTGTGTGTGGCTTGACACAAACCCAAAGGTTGCACTGCTCCAACCTAAGCACAGCAAAGAGCACTGTCTGCCACAGTGCTGGAACCATCTCATCCACCCACTAGGGCACTGGAAAACACAGATAGAAAATACAGATATTCTCCTGGAATCCCACAGCGCCTCAGACATCCTGCTGCAACAGCACAGATGGGGCAATAGTTAGCAGAGCAAAATACTGTGGCTCAAACTAAATTAAAATTACCAAAACATAATGAACTATGTTTTGTAAAACAAGCTGGATATAACAAAAAAGAAACCAAAGTTTGCTGTATTTCCGATATAAAATCCACAATTACAAATGGCATTTGTCATGTAAGTTGGAAGAGTCCTGAAATCTTGTCAAGTTCTCCCCTTGAGGAATAAATGACTGTTTCTGGGAAGGAGAGAAGGGGAGTCACAAGCCAAAAGAATCCCAGCAACCTACTGGGAAAGGAAAACAGCCTCAAGGAACTTAAGCACTTTTACACTGCTCTTCTATCTCAACACAGAGGTGTCCCACAGAATCACCCAGCTCATGTTTAGGTGAAGAACCACAGTTAACTCTGTTTCAGCAAATGTAGGAACCCCTTTAAGGCCTCACATGCTCCTGAGGACAGATGAGAGATACAGAAAGGTCCCTCAAGGAAATGAGCATCTCCTGCTTTGAGCAAGGGGCAAAACCAAGGGGAGTACTTGGAAAATCCAGCAGGAACTACAAATGGATGCTCTCTTGTGAGCTTTCTCTTTTTTCCAGTGGCTATGCTGTCTGTAAATGACAGATAAAAACATGCAAGAAGAATGATACAAAGCACACTTTGTTCCCCTCTTAGGTGTAGACGCATCTTACACCACAAAAATGACCTTCTAGGTTTTCATTTGCTGTTGGAATATGTCTCTGGAGAGTTAAATGAATATAGGCTAATAGTCACACAGCAGCATGCCTGGTCTTCCACTAATCCTCTCTCCACCAAGTCAGACGACACAAAGTCAGCCCGTTTTATTTTAGAAAGCTCTTTAACTCATTAAGTCACACAGGAAGTTTCAAGAAAACAGGTGGAAACTCAAAGAATCAATAAATACATAACAAATAAGTAACAGTCTTTGGCCACCTGCAACAGAAGGAAAATTTGGTCACTTCAAATACACACCATATTCAATTTAGGGATGTTAAAAAGGTATTAAAAGCAATGACATGATAAATACTACAAACGGCAGATATTTTGAAATATTTTTATGATTAATCTTCTCTTCCTAATAGTCTCTCATTTTATATTTCTGTTAACAGCATGGCTACAAACCAAACCCATCGATGATCCCAAAGGAGCTGTTTATTTAAAAGGAATAGTTTTAATTTCGCTCAGGTCACAGCATCCTATAATTACAAGGTTAGGCTAGTGAAGTATAACCTTACTTGATGAATATTCATAAAAGAGTACTTACTAAACAGCAACCTACATGACTCCAAGAGAGGAATGCCTTCAGCACAACAGATCCTTTCGTCCTGGAACAAAGCAGGACAGCACAGACCCACTGACCTAAATACTGCTGTGCACACAGATGGCCAGCCAGCTTTCTGAGCCACTTCCCTTTAAAGCAACCAAATCCAGGGCCTCTTCTGCAGTTTTCACAATTTATCCATTACATTTTCAAAATTACTAGTATTTTGTCCTCATACCCAAGCAACAAATTCCTAATATTGCATTTATCTCCTCTACACTTCCTACCAACACCCTTCTTTGTTATTCTTAACTGAGGGAACAAAACAGGTTTAGATTATCCATAACAATGACTTATTAAGAACTTCTACACTACAATTATTAGGTGAAAAATTGAATCCTAAATACTATCCCTGTGACAAATTAAACGCCACGTTAAATGCCTGTAGGATAGGTGGTTGATCTTGGACAAAAATATAAGGCAAAATATTGATCCCTGACATGCCCAGCATGCAGCATATATTCTTTAAAGATATATTTTAAGATTCTCAAAAAAAAAAAGACCAAAACCAAACCAGGCCCCTCAAAAATAAACAATGCAAAAGAAGACAAATAGAGACATAAATTCAAAGCTTCAGAGCTCCCAAACACAGCAGAAAAGCAGCTATGTGCAATATAAGAGACAAGAGGCAATCTTTTTAATACCTACCACTCACTGAGCAAGAAGTGGGCAGAGACAGCTCCTAAAGCCAAGCCAGCCCCGAGAAGTCAGTCAAGGTGATTTAAAATAATCTCTGAGGGCTCACTAATAGCTATGGTTTTGACACCAGGTGATTCCAAGGTGCTCCCTCTCTCGCTGAAGAGTGTCAACCTCGTGGAGCCTCTGATGGAAGATTTCCTCTCCAGCTATATCACTTTGGGAGATTATTTTCCTGGAAGATCATTTTTACCTACCAGAAACAGTTTAATTCAACTAGAGATGCTTCCTTTTACCACCCCCAAGGCTGTAACTTACACTAGCCTGGTTTACAAGCCAAATAAAATTCCAGTTGAGAAATGACACTTTTATTACTGTTCATTTCACTGTTAATGCCCCTGGCATACTGACAACTGAGTTTTAATGGCTAATGAATAGTTCCTCAAATACAAGTCTATTGTGATCCATGTTTGGCTCTCAGCATGAAGCATATGTGCTTATCTATACTCAAAATAAAAAATATTTTAAAAGCACAGTGGACACATTGGGGTGTGACATAAAGACACACAAACCAACGTATCCCTGCGTTCAGCAAAGGTTCTGTGCCAAGCCCATGCAATGCACTAAAGAAACAAGGCTTGGGAGACCTGCATTTTCCCAATTACTGACAATAACATTTTCTAACGACATGCCACATTCCTGAGCTGTTTGCTGCACCAGCAGTCCTCAGGTTTTCAGTTCCTAAGCAAACACAACCTATCAGAAAATGCTTATGGCCCAACTCCACCACCCGTGAAAGGGGAGATGCATCTGAACAAATAACCATGTCCACATCTAAAGTGGCCATTCTGGGCCCTCTCGGAGGGGAGACATTTCCAGGGTGATTCATCTCTACCCAAAATAGATTCCTACGGTTGGCTAGATGGAATACAACAGTTCTAGGGTGATTCATCTCAATCTAAAATAGATCCTACAGTTGGTTCGATGAGATGCAGCCCGAGAGTATCCACCTCTCGTCAGGAATTACACAAAGATCAAGGCAACCAGCTCAGACTTGGATATGGACTCCGCAGACACCAAAGAGAAGGGAGATGAATCCCCCCGAAGTGGCTACTAGACTATCATGCAACTCTTAAAGACAACAGCCACAGGCAGCCCCTGTTTGTATCACATGCAACAAGTTCAAGCCCAAGACAGTCTTTCAAAATTAGGGCCTTAGTTATGCACTATCACCTCATGACCTGCTCACCCCTCCACACAAGGTCACCTTTTCTTCCTCAGGGGCTTTCCTAAATTGTTGCTTTAGCACTAAAACTTTGGCTTTTTGGAATCATCAAAAGGAAAGCATACGAGACACACAGGGGCACTCTGAAAATCAGCAGAAAGATACGAGTCATGTATGTATTCACAAATCCATGCAAAAGCTGTCAGTCAACCCTCGTGTAGTCAGTTTAAAAAACAGCATCCAAATCCAGCTATCAGGTTATTACAGTGAAGTGGGCTTGAAATAAAATGTCAATGAATAAGTGCATTTATAAAACTTATTCATAGCCTGGGAATAAAGGAGACTTGGAGAAATGTTACCACTGTGGTAACACTGGCACAACCCTTCCAAGAATAAAGAACTTCCAACCCAGCTTCCCATTCTGAAATAGTTGCTGGCAGAAGAGAAGGAGAAGAAAGAAAGAAGCTGCTTTGGATTGAAATGTCTAAGATCATAGATGTCCCAACATATTAAAATGTGGATTTTCCAAAGGTATTTTCCTGGTATGCACAAAACCCCTGAGCTGGGCATTTACGCTGTCGAGTTTGAAGCACTCCAAATGCTGTTGGAAGCGACGGGGCACACAAGGGTTCTGCAGTACACAGAACCTGAGGGGTCCTCACAGGAGCGAGTGGGCTGAGCCCTCAGGGGCGAATCCACGGCAGAGCAGCAGCAGCGCAGGGGAAGCAGCTGCTGCAGAAGCCCCCATTTCTCATTTGAAAGCAGTTCAGGGAGCTCAGGCTAAATCACATTTACTCTGGTTCACTGGGCCAAAAATGCTCAGAGTGCATGAGTGCTAAAGCTGCCTGAGAAGCCCCTGGTTCAGTTCCTGAGGGGTGGGGGTGTGGCTGGAGCAGCACCCACCCTGCTGCAGTACAATCCTACATTAGTCTTCCAAAAGGAGCCCAGATAATGAACACCAAACTGCCCTGCAAACCAGACCAGGGAGCAGGCAGTGGGGGTGATGGGATTCAGTTCATACACGCAACATTTGCTACACTGGGGTGTTTCCTAAACCTTTCTGAACTCAAGATGTCAAGTTGGATTATCAAGGTCTGTCATAATGAACAAGCTATTATTTTATTTTTTTTTAACATTAGGTGGAGGGATGGAGCATCTCTGCTGGGAGAGCTGGGATTGCTCAGCCTGGAGAAGGGAAGGATCTGGGGTGACCTCACTGTGGCCTTGCAGTGCCTGAAGGAGC
>JAWWMP010000041.1:56990836-57006994 GCA_035047865.1 Dendrocincla tyrannina
GGCAGAGGGGCAGAATCCCCCCCTGCCCACCCTGCTGCCCACGCTGCTTTGGGGGCAGCCCAGGGCACGGGGGGTTTGGGGATGGGGCCTGTCCAGCCTCTCACCCCCAGCACCCCCAGGTCCTTCTGCCAGGGCTGCTCTTGGCATTTGAATGAATACCTTGTAAACCAGCGCTCCCCTTCCAGTCTGTTTTGAGTGTCCCACCCATGCCCAGCCGCGGCTGGGCGGGGAATGTCCCGGCACCTGCCTCGTGTTGGAGCCCCGTCCCCTCCCCGTTCCAGCCGCTGCACCCCTCCCAAGGGCAGAGCGTGCCCACGCCCCGGGCAGGCAGGGACGTGGGACCGCGGCCCGGGGTGTCTGTACCTTCCTTCTGCGGTTGGAATCTCCTGGGAAATGCGGAGCAGGGGCTGTGGTTACACTGCTCCACAACAGCGCCAGGGTCACAGCCTCCCATCCTTCAGTTTCCAGGGCACGAAACGCAGAGCCAAGGGCGGGTGGGCAGAGACACCTGGAGGGGCGGGAGCGCGCTGCCCGGGCACAGCAGGCAGGGAGGGCACGTATTCCTGGGATTCCCGGTATTCCTGGAGCAGGGGGGAGCCGCGGCACACGGTGGCTCGCTAGGAACAGATTGAAGCAGCTGGCCGGGACAGGATGTGGCACCGAGGGCTGGTTCGGACCCGAAACAACCTGCTCCTGGTGGAGCTCTGGGAGAGCAGGAGGGCACTGAACTGCCCTTCTCAGCACGGGGGGTGCAGGCCTGTGCGCCCCATCTGCCCCGGGACAGGGACTGTCAGATCACCCGGGCAGGTGATGGGAGCAGGTGAGAGGAGCGCCCTCTGTACTGGAAAGATGAATTTCCTCTCCCCCCCGTTGCTGCTGGCAGAGTAAGCCCACTGTAGAGCGCACATCAACGTGCCCTCCCGCTGGCCCCGGGTGCAAGCGCTGGCCCCGTCTGGACAGGGATGTTTTGCAGGCAGCGTGGAATTCCGTGCTGCAGAGCCTGGGACAGCTGAGCCCTGCCGGGCTCGCAGGGTACAGGCGCCCACGGGCAGAACCCGCCTTTCATCTCGGGAATCCAGCTGGGGACAGGCATTCTAGAACCTCTGTGGCACTTCAAATCCACATTTGTGTGGTAAAGCACGGTTATCTTAGAGGAATGGAGTCATGGAATCACTGAGGTTGGGAAAGACCTCCGAGGTCACAGAGCCCAACCTGTGACTGGACACATCCCAGAGCACTGAGTGCCACTTCCAGTCTGCCTTTGAACACCTCCAGGGATGAGGATTGTCAAAACCCCCCCTTTTATTGTCCAAATAAAATACCTGCTTTGCTTAGGTACAAGGCCCACTTTGTACAGGAGTAAAGCAATTAAAAGTGCACAGGCAGTTGCACGGTGTTTATAAGCCCTGGACAAAAATGGGATTGTAAAGAAATTCACCCATGCTGAAGGCATAGCCTTGATATTTGCCATTAAAGTGCTTTTTTTGAGGAATACTGAATCGGATAATGCAAGGGGATAAAGAACTAAGCCTGTGTCTTCTCATGAGATGCAGCTCTGAGATACAGCCACACACAGTAAAGTGAAGTGAAGAAAGAGGTGATCCCATTCAATAGAATTTTAAAGATTCCGTTAAAAATAATTTACCCAGTAAATAGTCCCTTAATTCCATGGATGTCTCCCATTCTGGAAGAGAAACGCAGTACACTGATACAAAAAACCCCAACCACAGCTTTACAAAAAGAATGCTACTTTTATTTTCAAATGCTGTAAAAAGCCTCATATAAATTTTTATAATGCTTCTATGTAACTTTCCCAACCACAACTAATGAAACAGTCTAGGAAAAATAGAGCAGTTGCCATTTCGCCTGCGAGGAGGAGCTGCTGTGAGACCGCAGCGCCGGAAGGACGAGGAGCAGTCTGTTCCAGTGCCTGCCGCTGCTCGCGGTGCGGGGCCAGTGGGAGCCCTCCCGAGGCACTGCCCGGGCTGAACCGCCGCGCTCCGAACCGCAGCGTTCCCTCCGGCTGGGGCAGGGAGGATGGTCCCTCGGGGAGGAGCCAGGCCCTGCCCTCAGGTGCTGAGCTCCGCCCTGCGGGCTGGGTTCCCACACTGGATCCAACGGCTCAGGTGTTCAACAACTGACCTATAAAAATAACACTTGTATAACTCTCCAGCAAGGCAAATTCAACAGTGCAAATGCAGTCTCAACAACGTTTGATCTGTGGGTGCTGGCACTCCTTGAACTCCTCCTGCACACAGCACGAGCTCCGCCGCTGCCCTGTGCCTGAGGCCACTCGCTCCGCGGGCTGGGGATGGATCCGAGTGCACAGCTCAGCTGCAGCTCCCCCTCCGAGCTCCCTCCCCACCGTCGGGGTGTCCAGGGCCACGCTCTGGATTCAGGCTCTTCACCTCCATCCCTGCTGGAACAGTTCAACTCCCCAGCAAGCTCTGCTAACAATTTGCATACACAATTCCACGGTTTAACAAAAGTCTAACAAAACATACTTCCAGAAAATAAATTTTCACATGGTTGCAATCATCAAGCCATTTCAGGATCTTTGGTACTCCAAGGATAAGAAAAATAAATGGCACAGTGACAAACATCGCCAAAGGAAAACACACAACCATCCAAAGGAATCAGACAAAATAACAAAAGATATGTTGTACTTCCACGTTTGTTGAAAGCCAGTGTACAGTAACCTGCTGTTCTCTTTAACCCACTACAGTGCCACGGTTTCACCTTCCCCGAAAACCCCTATCCTTCTAAAAGCAGCAGTTAATATTGTTTAATTGACTTACTGATTAAAATAATGCTATGTTTAAAAAAAAATAAAATTAAAAAAAATCAACTACCACAATACAGGAGTTTATGCTAGATAGGCTGCAGGCTGTTTCCCTATGGATATAACTCCTATGTGAGCACTGATATGATTAATCATCTGCAGTTTTCAATAAGTAGTATTACCTTTAGTGTTACAAGGAGAAGGGCTGAGCTTTTGCCCGAGTTTTGTAAACCAGTGAGTATGTACAGACATAGTTGTTTAACAGACAGCTTTAAATTAAGTGTGTATTTATCTGCCCTCCCCAAACCCCACTGGAGAAGAACAAAGTCACCAGTATCACTGAGCACTTGCAGTTTCCATGAAACTTGTCTTAGCAAGTTTGAGCAAAGACTTCTTTTTAGGTCATGTTAAAGGGGTCACTGTGGGCTTTTGAAAGGTGGTGCTTGCAGGAATTCCAATTCACACAGTGCCCCAGAACGAGCCTGGCAATGAAACCCAGTAACAATTGGTTTGAGTAGCAGTGTCCTCTGGGGCCAAGGTCGGCCTCAGGTATTTCCTGCCTGAGCTGCTCTGCCCGGGACTGGAGGGCTGAGAAAAGGCATTTCCTTTCCTAAGAGGCCTCGGGAGCAGCTGGAGCACAGGGCGTGGGGAGAATGCCTGGGGGATCAGTGAGCTCTTCCCACCTCAGCCCAGCACTCAGGCAAAAGTGGAGCTTAGGTATGTTCTGATATAACTGTGGGCTCGAGGGCTCCGGCTGCTCCTCCTGGATGAGCTGGAGACCGAACCCTTTCTGTATAAATAAGAGATACTGGATGCTGGAAGGGAGGAAGGACAGGGCTGAAGCCCTGGAGGAACCCAAGAGCTGGGCCAGGGAAGACCACCTGCACACCAGCAAGGCACTGATGCCCAGAAGTCTTGCTGGTGAGTGGTCTCTGAGGCAGCAAATGAACAGCCCAGTGTGTTCTTCAAAGCACACAAGGAATTCAGAAGAGCTGACACTGCAGTCCTTCACAGCAATCAGTATTTCTCCAATGGCTTTACAACAGTCACTGCCACAGTGCTGCAAAAGCCAGGCTAATGAATCCTTCCTGTGCTTCACTCTCAGGGGGCTGCACAGATTTTAGGGGGCCTTTCACTGATGGCCAAAGGAGAAATCCCATGGGCACACTAGAGGGAAACACTAGAAGGAGTCTGAGCCTCCATGTCCCCAAGGTGGGCAGAGGCTGCTACAGGGTGTTCTGGAAAGAAAAGGATTCCTTCTGCCTGGAACTTCTTGGGGAGGAAAAAAAAGGAAAAAGCCCCAGTTAGGTCACTTTTCTAGAACACATTTTGCACAGACAGAAAAGGCTGTTTGAATTATAAGCAGCACTAAGATGATGTGCAACACAGTCCTGGAAACTCTGCCATCCCTTCAAAGCCTTGTATCAGAATGTTTCCCTTCTGCTGAAAGCCTTGGTAATGTCTACTCAGACTCCTCTGTCCAGCAGCACCACCACCTTACACAGCAACACCCTCCCAGTGCCACTGGCAGCAAACAGCACTCCAGAGCCCAGAGCCCCCACTGCCACACAGCGCGGGAGAAGGAAGGCATGATGGGCTGAGAAGGCCCTGCAGAGGGGGGACGAGGGCAGGAGCAGGACACTGCTACTGAAAACAATTCCACGGGGGGTCTGCACACCACAAATGGGACACCCTCGAGCAGCTGCTCAGGGAAGTGTGCAAAGGTGGGCATTTGTCATTCTATACTGCATATCTGAGCCCCAGCAGGTGGGCAGCCCAACAGCAAGGCTGCAGCAATGATATGGCCCCTGCTGGGTGGGGCAGGTGGGGTACAGTACAAACAAAGCCACAGTACAGAGAGGCAGCATGAACCGTCATCCACACGTGGGCAGGGCAGGAAAAGGGATGCACGTTCCTTTTATTCCAGTACCTTCGTATAATAAAGTTAACAAAAATAGTCAAATATTTAAAAAAAAAAAAAGAAAAAAAAATGAAAGGAAAAAGCCAGCTGGCACTGCCAACTCGTTGCTGTAGTAGTGTGGGAATCCTAGTCCCGTAGGATCCCCGTGGGAAGCCGAGGCGCCCCCGAGTCCGTGTGGAGAGCGAGCGCCGAGCGGGTGTGCTGTGCAGCTACCTGAGGTGTGTGGGTTCAGTGCCTCCCTGCCGGGCCCCGCCCCGCTCACAGCTTGCCAGCCTTCATGTAGGAGGGGATGGAGCCGCGCTGCGTCAGCCCCTCGAACCTCTTGTAGGTGTAGTTGAGGAACACCCAGTCTTTGGATTTGTAGTCGGGCTCCGTCGTGTTTGGCACTGCAATGCAGAGACACACACGGGGCACAGTTACAGCCAGTGCTGCTCCTCAGGGGGCTGTGCACACACAGGAACAGCCCTGCACTCTCCTTCCCTCCTCAGCAGGAGTTCCTGGAAGGACTCCTGTTTCTAACCAGGTCAGAGGAGAGCTGTGGTTTCAGGATATAACTCAGAAGTGGCAGAAGAGGTTCCTTTGTTTGTTTGGGAGGTTTTCATTATGTCTACACGCTGCTCCAGCCTCCCGTACCTTGAGGGGATCCTCTCACAGCCCCCCAGGAGACAGGGTGACGAACCCCATAACACTTACGAGGCTCCAAGCACAGCCAATACATTCACACACCACAAACACGACATCCCCAGGTTCTCCCGAGAAAACTGCACATGCCACATTAAGTCTCCAAGGCCTCCTTCTCTCCTCAAAGCTTCAGCAAGGCTTGCACAGCCTCCTTTTATGAGCAGCCATCCTGCACACTGACAGCCACTGAACTTCTACACTGAGCTCTCTTATAACATTTCCATCTTAAAGTGCCAAACACACCAACGCCCCAGTCTGTGTTTAGGTGTCTCCATGCACAATCCCACTGCCCGTGCGTCTGAACTGCCAAACCAACACAAATGCTCTTGGCATTATCCAAACATGGCTTAACCAGCGTTACTGAGGCACTAGAGGAGGGCTGCTTTGCATTGAAAGGAGATTTTAATGCAAAGCAATCGAGGACAAACCTCCTTGCTATTAAATAAAAGCCATTTCAGAAAAAAACCCAAATCAGCTTTTGTATAATTCTTATGGATAATGTTTTACCAGACTCTGCAGGACAGAAAACTGAACTGCTTTCTTTGCCACCTATGCAAACTATTTTTACTAATTGATTTAACTCTTAAAATCTCTCCAAAGTTCTAAGGAAGGAGAAGCTCTAAGAGACCCCAGGTTTGCACTTATCTTTCAAAGGAAGAGTTTAGGTCCAGTCTGAGCATTAACTCGCTGAGGGCATCAGAGCAATGAATCCAAACAACCACCAAAGCAGGTGTGGAGTATCCTGGCATGGCAGAGGTGGGAAGGGGGAGTTTACAGAGACAGTCTCACCTGGCTGTAAAATGTCGGACTCGGGGAACTCGTCGAAGTTGGAAGTGTCATCAATACTCTTGATTTCGATAGGGATTGCAGCTGGTCTTTCCCTGCAGACAGAAGTCAGTGCCACAGCAGTGAGTACTAGGCAAGGAGGCTGGGTTCCAGTTTGGTTTAACTGGGGTTTCCACAGCTACAGCTCCCCTTTAACACAGAGCACAAAGGTTCCCTGGGCCCACAGAAGATGTGCCCGACTCTCCTGTTTGCTGACATCAGGGGCAGGTTCATCTAACACTGGGATCTTCTTGGCAGGCTTGGGGAAAACATCATTTTCCCATTAACTGGAAGAGCATTCCAGGCTTATCTGGCTCGCAGCTATCGCTGCCATCA
Source organism: Dendrocincla tyrannina (assembly GCA_035047865.1). Taxonomy (NCBI): domain Eukaryota; kingdom Metazoa; phylum Chordata; class Aves; order Passeriformes; family Dendrocolaptidae; genus Dendrocincla; species Dendrocincla tyrannina. Next base: position 56,997,382 of record JAWWMP010000041.1, read on the forward strand.
CAAGCCCAGCCCAGCAGGACTGCCCTTGCAGTCGGAGCCATCAGAGGTGCTGCTTTCCAACGCCCGTGCTGCCCAGCCTGGACAGCAGCCAAGCCCTTCTCCAAGGCAGCCCCTGCCCCTGCCATTGCCACCAGCATCTCCCACCCACAAAGGGCTGCCTTCTTCCCCTGGAGCAGTTTGGAGGTGGCTTTGGAAACCGCCTGAGGGATCTGTGCCATGGACACGTTCACCCTGGGACACAGCCCTGTGGGGAGGGCAGGCCTTTCCAGCTGGAGACTCAGGCAGCTTCATGATTACAGTGACAGTGAACACCCAGAGCGAGCTGAGCTGTCTCAAGGCAGTCAAACTCTGAGCAGATCCAGGAGTGTCAGCAAGGCCGGAAAGCCTTGGCTGTCACCCACCAACTGCCTTGCAAAATCCAAGATAAACGGGGGATAATTACAAATAATTACCCTTGACATCCTAGCACATGAAATTCTTGCTTTCATGGCTGTTGGTCTCTCTCTAAAGTGTGTGTGTGTATATACATTACCTGATATGTCCCCAGTCCACTCCCTCAAAGAACGGGTGACTCTTGATTTCCTCTACCCCATTACTACCAATTCTATTTTCTGAGTCCGTACAAAACCTGAAAAAAGGGGGGGAAAAATAAAGGGACCGTTACCATAAATGCAACCAGAGGCAACAGCATCCTGTGCCAAGAATTTCAGGATTCTTCCAGCTTGTGGGGTAACATCAAAGCAGCCTGTTGCATCCAGGAGAGATGGACGCAGAATACTGGGAGTCCCAAACCAACAAACTAGTAAATTGCAGGAGTAAATTCCTGAGCAAGACCTGCTCACAAATACACTCAAATGCTTAAAAATTCCCCAGCCACAGGCAGGAGTGAGGAGGAAGGAAGAATTCCCCAGCAAAGGACTCGGGATGCTGACAGCACACAGGGAATTTGAGCAGAACCCAGGGGAAACAGATACTGAAAATGCACTGAAAGTGGTTTACACTCATTGAGGATTAGCAGTGATTAAATGACTTGAGCTGTTGGATCACTGTAACTGGATTCAGGATAACTGTTTCATTAGTTATGGGTTTTGTGTGCCACTGGAGCACTGCTTGAGCTAATAACAAATTCTAGTGCTGTGAAATACATCCCCCCTTCTGCCTGTAACTAAATTGTGGAAGCTTGGAATATTAGCTTTGAAAAGGGGAAAAAAAGAGGAAAAAACAGCAAAGCCAAAGCCCAAATGCCCCCCACCAAACCCTCCCTGGGCAAGAGAGCATTTCTGCCTGACCTTGTCACCAAAACCCCTCACAAAAACTTCAATGCAAACTGATCAAAATGGATCAAACCCTCATATTTTGAAAAGTGAGCAAATCCAAAACACTCAAAGATTTCTGTTCGGTGCATTAAATGCTGGTGGGAATTCTCTAGCTCCCTCTGGGAAGAGAAAAACTGTGTATTAATCACTTTTTTCCTGCTTTTTTCTTGTCTGCTCTGTTTCTCCTGATCAAGATGATTCCAGCTTATTCCTCCCTGTTAAACACACGGCAAAGGGGAAAAGACTGGAGGGAAAACCCATCCAACACAAAAGAAACCAAGTGTTGGATGTTCCCTCCAACATGAAGCTCCCTGCCTGCAGAAGAGGAATTGAACCCCGTGGGAGATGATCCTGGCAGGGCAAGTGGAGCTTTTGGGACTGACCTTAGGATTAAATCCTTGGCTTTCTCAGAAATGGGCACCTCTGGGGGAAACACCAACGTCTCTTTCCAGTTCATGACTTTCCTGTAGGTCTCCTGTGGCGTTTCTGAGCAGAAAGGTGGATACCCTGCACGAACAAAGAGGGGATTCATGAGCTTTACCCCCCACCTGGGCCTCTGCTTTTGTCAGGAGGGTTCCCAGACCTCACAAGCCCCGAAGTTCCCTCCTCTGGACAAATGGACCCTGTTAAAGTTGGGATGTTGGACTCACCTATTAACATTTCATACATAATCACTCCCAGAGACCACCAGTCACACAGCTTGTTGTAGCCAGTCTGCATAAACACTTCTGGTGCAATGTAGTCCGGGGTTCCAACTGTAGAATATGCCTGGGAGAAAAGGAGAAGAAACTCTTTAAAAGGGAAATATGAGAGTGTTGCACTTTGCAGAACCTTCTCTGGGCATTCACATGTATTTGGATGGACAAGAGTAAGGGTGAGGGTGCACAGTAAATAAAATCCCAGGATTATTGTTTTGTATGAGCAAACCCAGAGGATCTCCAAAGTAAATGGAAATCATCCTGCTAAACGTGATGAGATCACTGACTATTCCCAGTGCAACAGCAGAAGGACATTTCAGCCAGAGTTTCAAGCAGCTCTGCATTTTATTGAGCAGACCTGAGGCATCTAGAGCTGAACCAATGGAACACTGCAAAGGTGGCTCCTTTTCAAACAGTGTTGATGCAAGTTGATTTTGGCCTTTTATTCTCTTTGTTGGGCTGTTCTCCCACACACAGTCCTGCCCCCTCTGTCTCCACTGACCTGGAGACCCAATCTGTTCAGGGATCTCATTCCAAGCAGGAACAAACCCCTATAAGGCAGCATGATTGCAACTGAACCTCCTTGTGTCTCGTGAGGACAGCAGAGACAACCCCCAGGCCTTTTGGGAACAGTGCAGATTATATAGATCCCTTTTTGAATGGAGTGTGCAAAATGAAAAGTTCCAAAATGGGAAAGCTGAGGGTTTTCTGCAGCTGCTGTTTGGTGAAAATCACGGGCAGGGATGAGACTGCAATGCCATGGCTGACAGACACCTCCCTTTGGTCCAGGTAATGCCAGAGCTCCCTTTCTGCTGGCACCACTCCCTGGTGTAAAGCTGGTGCCAGCACACTCCCACTGCCTTCCCACCGTATCCCCATGGAGCACAAGGACTTTTCCCCCCAATTCCCAATTCCCTGAGAAATAGCTCTGCAGCTCCACAGGATCCTGTGGCTGAACTGCAGGAATTAGCAACCTGTGACTCTGGGGGTTTGTGGATGAGGGCCTTTCAGTTTTTAAAAACCAGCAGCACTGAGTTTTCATTTAATATTTTCTGTAAATAATTTAAAAGTAAAAAAACCCCAAACCATTATTTAATGAACTCACCAGCTGTCGCCTGTTCTTCTTCCATGTTTCTGCTTTCCTCTTTGAGTTCATATTCTGAAATGCTAATTTACAAAACAGTAATTAGATAATAAATGCACTTGTGACAGGAGAAAAAAGATTTTATGCTTAAAGAATAACTTTCATATCTTTTGAAACAAATATTTCACTATAACTGAAAAGGGGGAAATTAGGATAACTGCTGTCCAATTCACAGAGGAAAAGCATTCCTGTGGCTTCACTAGCATTATGGAAAACACATTAAAATATCAATATATTACATTAGGTCTTCCTATCTGGGCACGGATGTGCAAAAATCCAGAACACTGTAGAAATCATCACTTCTTTCCTGTGAAATGCCTCCATGTCCCAGGGAACAAGCATTTCCAGTCTCCCAGTCAAATGCCTGCCCAGTCTCGCTCGTCCCAGCAGGAACACGAGCACAATGGACACCTGCAGCTCCAAACCACCCAAAAGTTCAGCCAGGGCAGCTCAGACTCACAGAAGTCACTTGGTGGGTTGTGGGTGAGGTTCCTGTAGAACTCTGTCCTGTGAGCCTTCTTCAGACCTGTGCAGAGCCCAAAGTCAGACAGCTTTACATGACCCTGAAGTAAAACAGAGAACACGACAACATCATTTAGAAAGGTAGTGCTTAAAAAAAATAAGTTGGTTTAATAAGTGCACACATTTTCTCAGGCCATGATGGCCTTGCACAGGACCAGCAGGCAAAGAAAGACCTTGGTGCCCTGGCAGAGTGTGCCTTCTCTCAGACAGGTTCTTTTTCCCCTGGGATGGGCACATCTGCAATTTTGCAAAGCTGAGGGAAGCTGCTTTGCCTGGTTCTGTTTCGAACTGGGTACCCCTGTGACTGAGAAAGCCTCCAGGACAAAATTGCTTTGCCTTGTTTCGGCTTTAATCAGGTTTCCAGACACCAGTGCTGGACAGGACTGACCAAACCTGACAGACTGGTGTAGGCTGGGAGAGTGGTTGGGCTGGATGGCCCCAGACATCTCCTCCAGCCTCAGCAATTCCATGATCCTCTGGTGCTTACATTTCATGGCCCACCGTGGTCAGTCAGAGTGTTGGGAGGGGCAATAAATCACAGTTGAACTGATCATGTCCCAGTCCCTCCAAGGTGCAAGAAAGCACCTTGTTAATGACTGTGAGCACCTGGACACCCTAAGTGGGTCTCTGCTCCCTTAAAAGGCTTCCCAGCCAAAGCCAGGGGGGATTTTGCTTTGTTTCAGCACACAAGGAGAACACAGTGGCCACGTTCTGCCTTCAGCCCAGCCAGCTGAATCTCTGGGGTGGCACTGCTGGCTCCCCCCGAGCAGCACCATGGCCCGCAGGGTGGGCTCTGGCACCTCAGTGTGCACAGGACATGCCTTGGCATCCAGCAGGAGGTTGTCTGGTTTAATATCCCTGTGGATAAATCCCAGCTGGTGAATAGCATCTATGGCCAACACTGTTTCCGAGATGTAGAACTGTGTCTCCTCCTCTGACAAGGTGTCTTTCTTCATCAGTAAGGTCATCATGTCACCTAATCAGGGAGAGGAAAGCACAGACCAGGAATCAGAACATTTGAGTCACAAGACTCTGAGAAACCCCAGAGGAATCCAAGTTTAACCTTGTACCTGGCCTTACAGCTACTAATTATAAAACTGGTGCTGCAAGGACCTACAAACCCAACTTACTTTTTTAGTAAAATGGATGTGAAACTGTTGAAAATCCTAAATAGGAATTTAATTGGATTGCCCAGGAAAACACAGTTAATTTTAACACGCATTACATTTACTGCACAAACTGTTTGAACAATGGCTTTTTAAAATTTCTTTTTACTGTTAATAACCTCAGCAGTAGAAAGGAGAATAGCTATTTAATTCAAATCTACTTAACACCCCTTTCTAACCTTTCCCCTTCCCTAAAAATCGGGGCTGGTCACATGCCTGGCACTCCATTTAACCACAGGTTAAGGAAGAAGTGTCTGTGCCACCTAAAGCCACAGCACACAGCTCACCTCCAGGTAAGAACTCCATGATCAGGTAAAGGTTCCTTTTATCCTGAAAGCTGTAAAACATTTTCACTACCCAGGCTCCATCTGCTTCAACCAGAATGTCTCTTTCTGCTCGGATATGGGCCACCTAAAATGTTTTTTAAATTATTATTATGATTAAAGGACAACTGAAATATTTCAACAAGGAACATCATATTATATTCCTAGTCCTATAAAATACTTCCGTGATCTTTAGCAGAAACCCCTTATTTTCATGAGTTTGTCCAACTTATTTTTCATGGTTTTCTACGAGATCCTACGAAGTCCTCAAAAATTACCCACCAGAAACCCACAGGAGTCAATTCAGTGTTGAAGATAACAGTCCACACAGGTTTGCAAAAGAAATCTCTAGAAACACAAACTTGTTAAGCTGGTTTTGTGTGTTAGAACGTTACAAAGGTGGTGGAAGAGGTGGAACCATTCTCTGTGATGCACAGGGCAAGTGATGGGCAAGGGTTGGACTCAAGTTTCAAAAAATCCTCTTTTATCTTTGAGACACCCACTCTTCACTCTGCTTTGTGGTGCCAAAGTACTTGCTGCGTCCTCACAGAGATGGGCAGTGAATTGTGAGCTAAAACACTCAAAGCAAAACCCAAACCAAACAACAAATCAAAGCAAAAAACCAGAAGAAGACCCAGCCAAAAAGCAAAGCAAAGCAAACAAAGGCAGTGAAACATCTGTTGGCACCTCGCCATTAAATGAGTGTTTACTTTGGCACAGCATTATTTCTCAGGAAACATTTCCCTTGAAATGCAGTTTTACAGATTCATTACTGTAGGGTCTGTGTTAACAGAGGGAGAGGAATAAAGTCTATTTCAAATTGGTTGTAAATAAATATTTTTAAATGCTCTTCCATGACTTTCTTTCCTAACTTCTGCTTCTTTTGTGCTGTGGTGGCAACTGCACAGACCCCTTGGACTGCCAGACCATTATGAGGTTTCAAAGATGGCAAATACTTTCCAGACAGGGTAAGTTTGAAATTCAGGGGGTTTATACACCACAAACCTGCTCTTTCTCCAGCATATCTGCTTTTCTGAGGATCTTCATTGCATAAATATGACCTGTATCCTTCTTCTGAACGAGGCGTACCTGTGGTGGGAGAGACAGCCCAGTCAGTGCTCTCTGCATCACAAGCCACATCCTGGCACGGAATCTCCGGGAAGGCTCCAAACTGCCAGGCACAGACAAGCTCTTGTGTGAAATATTTAAAGCACCCTGGGAAAAAGGAGTATTTCTACACAACGCACACTGGTGATGAACAGACAGTTGTGGTTTTAGGAAAAGTGAGCAGGTAATTAATTACTAGACTTATCCCACCTGGAGAGCTACACAAACAGCTGCTCTTCTGCAATAAACTCCCCCCACACCTGGAACTTTTTATTCTGTAATCAAAACGTTTCATTTTAATGCCACAAACCTCCCCAAACGCGCCTCTTCCTATGACTTTCAAAGACTCAAAGTCATCCAGGCCCAGTCTGGTCCTCTTGAGCCGCAGAAACTCCGTTTCCTTGCGAGCGTGCTGGGACCTCCGCAGCTTTTTCTGAGGAAACACAGGAATCTGGATGTCATTTCACCGCAGAGAGCCAAGACCTGCAACCTCCCCTCCTGCGTTTCCCTGGAATCCCAGCGGGAGAGAGAAATGCGACAGGGGAAGCCGTGGCGGTGCTGGGCGCCCCCCGGCTCGCCCTGTGCGCGGACACAGCACCGCTCACGGCCGCACGATGGCACCGCACACCCACAGCCCTCTCTCCTCGGTTCACAGAGCGCCGCGGCCACAAACCCTCCGGAACCACCGGGACACTCTTCCCATTCCTTCCCCTGCCCGTCCTGAAGGCAGCCACGGGGTAATGGGCCCGACAGACGCAGCTCAGTGACCAAAGCTCTGAGCCAGCCACCAGAGATCCCTCCTCATCCCCATCCGAACCGAGCAAGGCTGGCCTGGTTTGTTTAAATCAAACAAAAGTGGTTCAGCATTTTCCTTTCTAAGCACATCCCACCTTTTCTCTGCCTTGCCAAATATAACAGCCAATGGTTTTGGTCTTTGAAAAACACGCTATCAACTTGCTGAGAGCCTTGTCTCAAAAGAACTCTGGGTGGCACGAGAAGCCTTAGTTACTGGAAGTGTGATTCAAGCATGTTCCCAGCTTCCCGAATAAACAAGTTATTTGGAGGGGCAGCAGAATGAAACTTCCTGTCGTGCTGGTTGATGTTTCTGTAAGCTCCTCAAACCCTGTTTTTGAAGCAGTGTGACAAAAGCAGAGCAGTTTTTAAGGTTATTGACGTAGTGTTTACCTCCTCATCTGCAAGGCCTTCCTCTTCCATAGCCACTTCCAGCTTCTTCTGCCTGCCAAGGGAAAAAACAGGGCAATATTTATTAAAACCCAAACCTAACATCACAGCAAGGCAGCACTTTTGCTTCACATATTTCAAATACTACAGAATTTGCCTCAAAAGGAAATGTGAAGGCTCACAGCCCACTCCACCCAGTTACTCATTTGTGCCCAAAGCTGAGGAAAACTCAGAAGCAAATTTAAGCACATACTTCTGTATTTGCAGAATTAGGCATTAAACATATAATAATCACCTACATTTCCTCATATATCTTGAATTCAGGCTGGTTTGACCACTTAGGCTTACAAAGCAGAATAAAAATGACTTTTTCACTGTTTCTCTCTCAGCTCTCCCTCCAACACCCCAGCTTCCCCCCGCCAGTCGAAGGCTCTTCCAGCTGGTGCCATGCCAGGTGGGAAGCTCTGAGTGGGCAGCCAATCCCCCCAGCTGGCAGGGGCTCAGCACATGGCCATGTGGCCACTGGACCCCTCTTTTCCCAGCCTCAGGATGCTTCTTTACAGCTGCAGGGTGCAGCTTTCCAAAGGCTGGTTACCCACTAACAGCAGCCAAGGCTGCTGGTGCCTTTCTGCACTTTGGGAAGTGCAGCAGGATCCTCTCAATTAAAGGCCCTTGGTAGACAGTCTATTCTCCCAACTGGAATCAACTCTATTAACAAGTAAATATGATGAAGAGAGAAACCCTGCTGCTCGCCTGAAAACCCTCAATTAAAAACACATTAGCAGGGAAATGATAATTTCACACACTAATGACAATGTGAAACACGACACTCATTATAATCCAACACTTGGTGCTCTGACACCTCAGTCAAGTGGCACTTCAGGGGCAGGACTGGGCACTCTGAGGAGCTGAAGTGGTGCTGACCCACACCTCCAACCCTCCCAGAGCTGCTCCACCCGTGGGGACGGAAGGACACGCCCCAGCAGGCAAGGCAAGCTGCCGAGGGGGGGCAGGGAGCAGAGGCAGTACCTGGTCTCCCTCTCCTCGTGCTGGATGATGAGGTTGCTGTAGAAGTTCTCCAGGGTGAGCTTGGCCACCGTCACTCGCTCCCGGGTGTGGTTACTCATGGGAAAGGATGTTGTAGTCCCTGCAGTCATCGCCATGGTAACATGTACTGGAACACAGCACGGCAAACCATTACTCACTTCTGCTAAAAACCAGTCCTCTTTCCCACTCGCCATCCCCAAATCCTCCAGAATTCCCAGGCAAGGCACCCTTCTTTTGATGTAAGAAACTCCATCGGAAAGCTTTATTACCAAATGATCTCAAGAGAGCAGGAGGATGCACTGCCCACTCTCCCAAAAAATAACACGTTGGCAAGACAAAGGCTGAATCCCAGCAAAGAGTGATGCAGGGGCAGCTCACCCAGCTGGGCTTGGCCACAAATAAGGAAAAGGTACCTCTGGCACACTTGAGCCCAGCCCAGGGGAGGGAAAAGGTGGCACAGCATGGAAAGGACAAGGGGAAGGTGAGAGCGAGACCAGGCTGCTCCCACAGCTGGACATGTCACAACCCTCTGCCAATTTCAGGAGCTACAAAGAGACCAGGACCAAATGAAAAAGTAAATGGATAAAAAACCCTAACCCCAATCCAGAGGAGAAGCTGTTTCAAGGACAGAAAACAACTCTCAAATACCTTTGGATTGTAAAACTGCTCACCAAAATTATGTGCTCCTCAGGAGCTTCCATCCTGAACCCAAAGAACTTGGATGTACTAGAACAACACTTTTCATGCTGGAAAAAGACATCTCAGGGCAGAGAAACCAGGAAAGATAAGGGGGGGAAAAAGCACTGTTTGTCCCAGAATTCAAGCCCTACCTGGGAGTGGGTTGAGGCACTTTAGGGGAGCCTCATGGAGGAGAGCCATGGATAGCAGTGCCCCAGCCCCACTCCTGTCTGCTAGTTTTGGAAAATTACACAGAAGTCCATACCACAGGATCATGGAATGGCCTGGACTGGAAGGACATCAAAGATCATCCCATCCCACCCCCTGCCATGGACAGGGACACCTCCCACCATCCCAGGTCACTCAGAGCCCCATCCAACCTGGCCTGGGACACTCCCAGGGATCCAGGGGCAGCCACAGCTTCTCTGCC
>JAWWMP010000041.1:57011762-57030308 GCA_035047865.1 Dendrocincla tyrannina
AGCAGAGGGGGCAGAGGGGCAGAATCCCCCCCTGCCCACCCTGCTGCCCACGCTGCTTTGGGGGCAGCCCAGGGCACAGCTGGCTTCCTGCCTTCTTTTTCTAGAACCCACTTTTAATCCACTTCCAAAGCTTTTGATTAATACCAAATGCTCCACGACCCTGAAGCAAGGTAAGAAAACCCCACTCCTCACAACTGTGTCAATTATGGGCCAGTATTTGTCACGTCTTGGACTTTGATCTCAATACTTGTGTTAGTACTAAATACAGCTTTCCATGCTCAGAACAGAACCTTGCCTGAAGTTCACTCATGTCAACTAAAAATCCCTTCTGCTCAATAGGTTTTAACCGAATATTCCCATTCTCCAGCCTCAGGATGATCCTAGCTGCTGTGCTGAAGCTCAGAGTTATCAAATCAGCACATTTGCCAAGCACTGCTCTGGGGGTGTTTCAGACAGAAAAACAAATACTGCATTATGAAACAATTCATGTTTTCAGTAGTATCACCATTCACAAGTCCCTATTTTATTTAATCTGCCACCTAAAGGAAGCAACATCCCCTGACAAAATAAATCAGATACTTCACATGGAGATTCTTCTCCTTCTTCAGGGTTATTGCCATGACCAGATCCTTCTGACACCCTCCAGTTTCCACAACAATCCCCACTGAGAGGGATAAACCAAACGAAACTTCAACAAGACATCACTGACACCAAACTCCCTAGTGCTGCATTCTCTTTGACTAAGTTTTGCTACTTTAAAGCTGCAGGATGAATTCTATGTGTTCTATTTAAAGTAGCAGTAAAAAGGCGAGTAAAATTATCCTGGTCAGAACAGGCTCTGCTATTTAAAAGCAGAAGATGCTCAAATATTTTGGCCATTTTAAGTCATTCCTGCTTTCCCCACAGAGTGTCTGGGGGAGCTGCCCTTTATAGTCCCAACTAAAAGCAGCTTGTGCTCCATGACTGGCCTGGCCCAGCTCATAAACCAAACCCAGGGGACACTCCCACAGCCATGAGAAAACCTGGAGGAGACACTCACAGACTCTTGGGATGGAAACACTGCAGCCACAGTGGTGGTGGTAACACCAGGGAGACCCAAGGGACAACGAGGCCCACAGACCCTAAACTCCAGAAGAGCTTAATAAACCTCAAAAAATGCTTTCAAAACAAATAAATACCTTGGAAAAGACTTCTACATCCATAATTCCCCCAAAATGTCAAGGTGGGGCTCTGATTAGAGCAGGCCAAACGCCCCTCTGTCAAACCCCTCCCAGCCCAGGCCACGGCTGTGCACACACTCGAGGCTGGAATGAGCCAGGACGGAAAGGAGCCATTCCCTTTTCCACCAAACCATCTGCTTGCTTCCCTCCCTCTGTGCCAGCACGAGGAGCTGCAGAGCCCACACTGAGGAGCCAGGCTGAAAAGAACTCCTCTGGAATGGCTTTGGTGAGGCTGCTTTCACCTGCTTGGATGGGCGAGGGCCACCCCTCCCCAGGCTCAGCCTGCTCCTTCCTTCCTTTGGATGGAGCTTGTCCCAAAACGAGGAGCAAGCGACGGAGCCGCCTCATCTTTTCATTTGGCTCCCACAAATTAATCTCGGAAATCATTCCAACACACCCGCAGTAATGATAAGGAAATATTTCCTAATATGGAATAAAAACTGGATATTGGAGTTGTGCTGCACTCCAGGATTTCCTGCTATTCAACACGGCTCTCCCATGCACAAGGGCCGTGATTGAGTTCTCTGCTACTTTCGACGAGCAGCAAACACAAATTCACTTCCCTGACAGGAAAAGGGGGAAACTATGTATGGATCCACAAAAACATAGATGGGAATACGTATAAACTAGGCATACCTACACCTACAGAAGATAGATGCACTACAGTTATTTCCCTTTAATCTTTTGTCCACTTCAAGCAGCAAAGAAACTTTGGATGCCGGCATTGTAACCTTGGCTTTCCCAAACAATGGGAGACTGGTCATCTGACGTTCAGAAACACAAACCCACTAAGAAGGTCACTGCCATGTCACTGCCATGCCGGCTCCACTCGCCTCAAGCTTTGGCCATACAACGACATTTCTCATGCTCTGCTATCGACTGTCCCAAAGTCAGGAGCACATTTTGAGACATTCTGTACTCGGAACGCTTGCTCAGTGGTCAGCGACACACCAGAATCTTCATGAGCTCAGTTCCTTCAAAATAACTCATTTGATTTTCTTGGCTTTTCAAGACAATCCAGTCACTGGGTTTAGCAGTACCCACCCAAACTGCCTCACTGTGTGTGTGAGGACTCCCCAGCCTCCCCGTGGGGAGAGGGGACACCGAGGGGCTGTGCTCCTGCTCCACCAGCAGGGACGGGGTGGGGCCAGAGCCAGGAAGAGGGAGGCAGTAGAGGTGCTGGTGTATCCACACTGTGTCCTCCGAGGAGTGCTCCCAGTGGGAGGTCAGCTCAGGACAACACCCCGCACGGCTGAAGGAAGCACAAGACCTGATGAGGGAACCAGATCCGCAGTCCCATCCCTTTCTCCCCGGCTTTACCGAGTGGCTGAGTTTTAATTTCCTGGGCACAAGAGGAAGCAGCAGCCTGCTGGGAGGCCAACAATGCTGTGCAGTGAAATAGCACTTCAGAGCTTCGCTTCAGCTCACTTGGATCTCCCCCGTCTCCTGCCTCTCCCCAGTTTCACAGCGCTGCAAATCTCTGTCCTCCCAGAAGTGTCTGAAAACAGGAAGCTCTTCTATTTACTGCAGTCATTGCATTCTTGTGCACTTAAGCATTTTCACAGCTTTTAGCAGGTACTTGCATCCAGGCATAAGGAAACATTGCTTTAATATCTGCTACATTAAGTGGCATAAAAAAAATCCAGCACTAAATATTTTGTTGTAATGTTTTAGGCCATGAAATGATTGCAAACAGAGCAAGGTCAGTGACCAAAAAGCTGTTTTCTCCTCAGTTGGTTTTCTGGTTAAAGTTCTACTCAGGTCCAATGGAAAATATGTCCCAGTCCAAAAAATGTACAAATGTCCAAAAGGAACATTCAGTCACAGTGAATTTCTCCACTTCTCTCATGGCCAAGAGACACAACTTAAGACAGAAGAGAAGGAGCTTCTGATGCATCTCCTACATGAAGTGCCAAAGAAACTGCAACACATTTGTGGCTTTGATCCAAGAAACCACACTCTCACATTTCAGGCATGCTGTAAAGCTCCTGTTTACCAAGAGGGAAGCAGGACCTTGGGGAACCAGGAGGGCTTTCTGCATTAAAGAATCCTGGAGAAGAGAGCACTGGCTTTGCTGTTCTTTCTCACTGATGTCCATTCGAATCCCCGACTCTTAGCCAGGCTCTTTTTAGATCCCATCAATCAAATTAAGTAATTACACATGATAAGTCTGTGCCAGCACAGGAGCTGGCTTCTAAATGAGCTGCAGAACATCAGTGACCTGCAATGGCCTGTGCAGTGCCTCTGGTCAGGGCTAATGAGCACAACAGATCCCCGTGGCCCTACAAATCCCTAAATGCAGGTAGTGCATGTTGGCAGCACGTGCAGTACTGGAGAACAGATGTTTGCCTGGTCAAATCCCACCACAACAGCTCGTCCCTTTAACTGTGATTTTTGGAGAAGGAGATACCTGTTGGCACACAGAGCAGACCACCTTAGTGAGGCCTATATATATCTATCTCACTGTAGCAGTGTAGGTATCATTTTGAGAACAAAAATACACTGCAATAAGCTGGGGCTTGTCCCTCTGAAATTCAGAGTTTAGCTATAGAGGGAAACAGCTTTTCCAAGGCAGACTCACAGAGTCTTCCTGCAGCCTTTTCTTCATGTCCCAACTGCTCTTCTCCTCCAGGGCTGAAGGGTGACCAGGAGTGCTTTGTTACGATCCCTGCTACACAGTCCCATATTCACCCTTCTAGGAAGATAAGAGAAAGGGAAGAAAGGAAAAGGAAATAAAAGACTTGAGTTGAAGGAAAAGATGATGTTTGTGATGGGTATTTCCCAGTGAAAGGTAATGCTTCGGTCTTGGACTGGGAAAGCTCACTGGGAATGGGTGGTGTTTTCCTTTAAATTAGCCTCAGATATTTGACTCCATTATCTGGTTTCCTAGTTAAAGGCCAAGAGAGGCAAAACAGGGTGTGGGTAAAAGCTCTGGCTATATCCAGCTGCAAGACAAAGTGAGAAGGAAAAGGGACAGACGAGATTTGCTGAAGTTTCTCTAAGATATTAGGGCTGGATGTTAAACATGTGAGAAAGGGTCAATTTCCAGGTTAAAACCAAATAAATCTTGAAGAGCCCACCGTCCTATGCTTTCAAGAGGAAACGGATTATGGTGACAAATCCTCTGGGAGCCAACCTTTCCCACCAAAGGAGCCTCACGAACAGCCTTGGAGCATGTCCTGAGGGTTAAGCACTCTTGAGTGAGAAAAGGAGCAGGACTCCTCATGGAGCACAGGTCACCTCCTGGCAGGGGGGAGAAGCGACACTTGTGCTCCTGCAGAATGGCTCTCACTGCTCTTTTCAAGGGCGCCTCTCCTGCCCCGGGAGGTGACCAAGTGCCATTGTGCCTCCGGTCCTTTATCTGTCAAGTGGAGATAAACACAAGAGGAGTTACCTGCAGGAAACCTGAGGAAATGCCAGCTCAGGGCAAACAATGGGCACAGATGGAGCCCGGTGGAGCGGCAAATAAAGGGATCTTTCAGGCAGCCACCTGAACTGCTGGACAGGCTGGATACAGCCAGCTATTTCCCATAAATAGCAACCAGAGAAAAACCCAAATAAGCCGTAGGAAGAATGAGATCATTTCCACTTGTGAAATATTATTTAACATTAACATTTCCTTATGGGGATGGGCCCCGACACTGAAAGCACAGGCACTGCTGCCAAGCCCTGTCTGACCATCTACAATTGCTTCTTAGACAGACAGGTCCTTTCCTCTGCACTCGGCTGACCCCTCCAGTCCTGGCCACACATTCCTGCCGTTTTCCTCACGCAGACACAGGTGAGTCAGGCAAACTCAGCTGCAACAACACAGAGCACAATCCACTGGATTCTCATGGAAATGGCTCATCCTGGTGAACTGCAATGCCTGGGACCTGATCAACAAGGGCACTCCAGGAACTTTAAGGTTGATTAATTTCTCACTCATTTCTTAACGCATCTCCTCTCATTCCACTCGACTCTCCCAGCAGAGTTACCAGCTCAGGAATCCCAAACACAGCCTGTAATGGTAACTTGAGGGGGACAAATCTGTCTGCAAAATAAAACTCCCTGAAATTTCTGGTATTTGCCAAGGATGCAAGCGCTGACGTCATGAATATTTTGAGTTTTCTAATTGCAGAGGATGCATGTACAGAGGAAGGATGCTCTTGTGGCTACAACACAGGAAGCTGCATTAAGAAACAGATGATCTGGGTGCTATTTTATTTCCCATGTGCAAAACCAAACCCTATAGGATACAAAAAAAAAAAAAGAGGGAGAAAAATGTACTTCGGGTGTGCCTCAGTTACCCTTCAAGGAAACAAACACCATCCCTGTAGCCAGCAGGGCATGGCAGGAGGCACAAAGGACTGTGGTCTTGAGTATTACAAACTATTAATTCATCCTGAAAATTGATTATTTAACCCAAAACACGAGACATGGCCTCTCCTTTGTCACTGCACTTGTGTGAGCTGCCCGTGTGATGACTGCAGGCATTAGTCTGGGTATTGTGGATTTGGAAGGGTGTGGGGCAAGATAAGCAACTGAGATGGTTTGCACTGTTCCAGGGACAGGGTTGGAATTTCAGATTTCAGAAACAGGAGGAAAACTCATGAGGAAGAGCAAGAGAAAGGACAGTGAAACATTAATCCATTGCAGGAGGCCAAGTTTGGTGACAGCATTTCCAAGCTGAGCAGCCTCAGTGAAATGTTGCTCCTGTGAGTCCAGCTGAAAGCATTCCTTGGAATGGCTCCCCAGCCAATGTTTACACACTCTGCTGCTCATATGCAAATAACATTAATCAGCTGCTTTTTAAAGGGCTGATAAACTGCAAACCTTGGGAAAGTTTTACACCTTCCCAGTCGAGCCACACAACATCAGGAATGTAGTTTGTCACACTGATGGAACACAGCGTAACAGAGGATACATCTCAATTCCACAAATCCCTAGGAAGCAGCTGCTCTGCTCCATTCTCTTCAGTTCTGGAAGTACAAGGAGCACCAAAAAATCAAGCGAAGGCAGTCTAATAATGTAGTATTAGCACAGAATCAAAAACATTTACATCTGTGATTCCTCGGGTGATTAATTATTGCTTCAACTGAGTCTTAAAGTACATTTTAACTGCACTCATTTACAGAAAGAAAACCAAGAGAAATCCCTTATTTTAGAAGCCCCCTGGCAGTCAGACAAGACCTGTGAAAAACCACCACTCTGTACTCCCCAGGTGATGCCCTACTGATGCTGAGCCCTACCTCCCTAACCTAGATCCATAATAAAAATTTCATTATTCTCTCCAGGTCTAAGAGGAGAACTCAGGGATGGAAGCAAGATCTGGAGGCTAGGCTGCCTTTCTTTTTTTTTTTTGGCATCTCCTCAAGTGAAATTTTGCAAAATAAATTATGGAAATTCCAGCAAATCCTGAAAGCACAGGGAAGCTGCTGGCAGCCTCCAGGAGGGAAGGTGTGCCCTCCCTCTTCCCAGTATGCCCAGAGCTGCAAAGGTCTCTTGGGGTGGCTCCCAAGCCTCAAGCTGCTTTCCTCTCCTCTGGGTTATTCCTCATGTTAATAATGCCAGAAAGGATCTTCATCTCCCAATGAGCTGGAGCTGCAGCTCTATCCTGCTGCCCTGGCTGAGGGACCTCCTTCCCAGCCTTCAAGCAAGGAGGTTTTTCCCCTTTACAGTATTTTTCACCCAGATCTTCAGGTACTTCGCAAAACTGAAATACAAACCACATGATCTTGGTAACACAAGTAGGCAACTGCATCAGCCCTGAGTGTGAAGGAAAGGAAATAAAGCCAGGCTTGATCCTGGGAGGAGCTGGAAGGTTCATGAGCAAGAGAAGGACTTGCCCAGAGATCCCTGACTTGTAACAAGGATGTCCAGCAGCCTGTAGGGAACAGGCCCCTTCCAAATCCACCCATTAGTAGCAGGAATATATCCAAGATAACAGAGAATCATTAAGGTTGGAAAAGACCTCCAAGACCATGGAGTCTCACCCTTGGCCAAACACCACCATGTGAACTGAACCACGGCAGTGAGTGCCAGGCCCGGCCACTCCCTGAACCCTTCCAGGGATGCAGATCCATATATACTGACACAGCACTCTCCACATGCAGGGCGCAAAAACCAGGGACAGTTTCCATCTGACTGCAGAAGTGGGGAAAGCGAGGCACAGCAAAACTAATCACAGCCACCAGAAATAGATTGGAAGAAACAAAGTCAACTCTGCAGCACCATTCCAGCATGTGAGGCACAAAGGGCAGTGTGCAGAAGCTGCCAAAAACCTGAAGGGAGAGCTGAGACGTGGAATTGCTGCACTAGCCCTGACTCTTACCTTGAGTTTTGTATTGCAGTCAGATCAGGTCAGTGCTGGGCAGAACAGCTTCTCTGGCAAAGCTTCCCACAGGTACACGTTGGAAGAATCAAATGTGTGCACTTAAGGAACATTAAAATGCTCTATGGAATCCTATTTTTAACACTAAATGGCACAATGAACTATGGGAAAATCTCGAATTACAGAAGGAAACAGGAAAAAAAGAGGTTTTTAGAGGTACAACAGGATCACATGGGGCCCTGGGGCTCTTGCAGCTGCTGTTGAAGGAGCACATTCTTCATGCTCTTCTGGAGAAAAACAAAGGGCAAAACAAAAGGAGTCTGGGAATGCACAAGTTTTGCTGTGATGGCGATACCTGAATTTAGCAGTTTGCTTCTCCTGCTCATCTGACTGTAACAGGTTTCTCAAGCACTCTCAGAGATCCAGCCTCAGCAAATGGATTTCACTTACAGCTAAAACATGTTCCAAAGGCCAAAAGAAGCAAACAAAACAGGTGGCACCCCTCTTCCCCTCGCCCCTGAGAGCTGGACCCGCCAGCAGAGGAGGACCTGGAAACTGTCTAATGTGGATGGGCAAATAAACTTCAGACAATTTGAATCCAACTGTGGCTTCACCACCTTGCCATTTTTACAGCCTTGAACTCTGGGTACCTCGCAGACAGCAAAAATATTCCCCACACAAAGCAAAAAGATGACTATCTGAAGTTCTCTATACATAGAGTTTGCTAAAAATACCTCTTTGGAGACATCCTTTGCCAAGTAAGTGCCAAAACTTCAAAGGCTGAATCCTACTGTTGAAATATTTGTAATGCAAGTTGTTCTGTTTCTTGTGACCAAGGCTGGCAGCCAGGGATGGCATCTTTCAGCTCCAAGACCTGGCCCAGGCAGGAACTGGAAAAAGCTCTTGGGGACTTACGTGAAATGAGGCAATGGATCTCAGTCCAGCTCTCAGTAAATTAGGAACCACATCACAAAAGCATCTGTAAGAGTCACTTCCTTTGTTGATACCACTCTAAAGGCCAAGGACCGAATAAGGTAGGGAAAAGGATTTGTCCTCCCTCAAAATAGCACATTCCTTCAAAACACCAGTTGCTTTTAAGCCAGCATCTTTGGTGAGAGCATCCCAGTGCACTTCTACAAACAAGAACTAACCAGGTATTTCTTTAAGTAACACACATGTAACCCGACACTTTCTCAGTAGTAAAACCCCAGACCTGCCAACCTCCAACATGTAAGGAAATGTAGCCCAGAAACAGAAGCTCACCTTGAACCAACAGCTTCATTTCACCATTAGGTGTATTCGCTTTGTCTCTCGGCAGGAAAGGGGCACAAAACAAGGGATACAAATTTAGAAAACTAAGGAACAACATTTTAAACTGTGCTTTGGGAAAACAGAGTCACTTTAGCTACGCCTCTCAGAAGCACAACTCAGAGCAAGGGCTTTGAAAGAGGCAGTACATTAATTGCTTTGAACCTTGTGCATTTGGATGGCCCAATGTAACCGAACCCAAGCACAGTGTCAGGGCACTGGTGCTGCTCAGTAAATTTAGAGATGCTGAGTTGAGCAAAAAGAATGTGGCTCACTCAAAGATGAAAGCCCGCAGAGTTTGGGTGCTCTGTAAACAGCTGCTAAACTGTGAAGCACGCAGGGTCAAACGTGCTCGGCACCTCCAAGAGCACCATATGTTTCAATATTGAAAAAGCATTGTACAAACATCCCAGTACATTCACATCTTCTTTCTCTGCCTAGCACTTCAAAGAAAAGCCCAGGTACCCACGACAGAGGCTGGATTATCCTCTCAGCCCCCTCTCCCTCAAAGCTGATGAGAATTATACCACCGAGTTCAATATGGGCAGTAGATTTATCAACAAAAGAGGCTTCTTGCTTAGATTTAGCATTGACTAAGGGCTACCAAAGGAGATCAAGAATTATAAGAAATTTATTTTATTAATATACTAGTCACTGGCAAATATTCATTTAGATGCCATTAATGTGGAAAGCCACTGGAATGCATTAGGTGCAGCTTCCTTGGCTGTATTTCACCCAAAATCCTACACTCACAGTCAAGCACAACCTGCATTCCTGATCTAGCCAAGGAAGGGAACACAGGATAGAAAACAGGCAGGTGCTTGCCATACCACAAGGGCAAACCCCCTATTTCCTTGTCTGGATGTACCTGTACATGCAGGGAGCCCACTCTATAAGTGGCTCCACCTTGTAAATCAGATGCTTTGCTGCCAAGATGATCACCACCCTCGAAGAGGAGGAAGCTGTGCCCAAAGCACCAACTCAGAGGCTCCAGACAGGAGCCTGGCCCTCCATCCAACACGGATATGGAGCTCCATCAGCATTGTTCCTACCGTGGTTTATGAGTCTGCAGGGCCTGGAGAGGATTTACTTCAGGATCCAAGGAGAAGGGAGGTGGGTGAGCCTTAACTTTGCAGCAAAACCCAGCCTTGCCAGGCAGGAGAGGGAGGGAAAGCACTTGGATTCTACACTGACAGAAGGAAGTCTCATCATGCAACAACATTCTTCATCTGCACAGACAGGCAGAGATTCACTCTCTCTAACGTCCCAGGTAAGGACACAGAAGCTTTTATCCTCTCAGCCCTTTAAACATGACACGAGCAATTCAGAGCACTCAGCAAAAGAGCCAACAAAATACACTTACACTGTGGTTCTCACTCTGAGAAAACTACAGCCAAATAAACAGGGAAGTCACTGTCAGGACCAGTGTCAAAGGAAACTTCTACAAGGAAAAAATACAAAGAACACCAACAGGTTTCCACTTTGGGGATTTTTTTAAAGAACAATACAATATAACCAATATTATCATTCTAATTCCTCTTTTGGAGCCCTTGCTCATCCCAAACCCGGGGGTCAAAATCTGAACCTGCAACTGGACCTCCTACAAAATGCAATTGGTTTTCCTAAATATTGCTGCTTAACAAAAAGGGCAGAGGGAAAATGAGCTAAAACTACTTATCTTTATTAGAGTATAATAATTTCCCCCCAATTACTTCGTAATGACTTCCTTTTTCATTTTTGACTTTCCACTATGATTTCAGTCCTTTTGATACAAAATACACATGAAAAAATGAATGCATAGCTATTGTTTTGGGGCTTTTTCCTAAGTGCTGCTTTTGATTGCAGAGACTATTTTACCAAGCAGAATGTTATTTGGCTTATTCAAACAGGCACACAGATACCCTCAAAAAGGGCAGAGTTTTGCACCTTGCTGAGGACTGAAGGTGAAGGCAGCAGCATTTCTGGCAGGCTCCAAGGAACCTCTTTGCTGCAGCACGAGCTGTGAGCAGCCACTCCAGCCAGTGCTGGAGGAGTGAGAGTGCTCAGACATGAGAAATTCTCTCTCCCCTGCTTTTGGGGATAGAACATTCATCTCTTTTTCCTGGACACTGAAAGGGATTTGCTCTTTCATGTGCCACTACAAAAGTGGCTTAAAGGTCTGTGAGCAAAAGCAAACAGTTCACATGAATCAGGTGTCCTCTGGGATTAAATGGGGCTTAAAGGTATCCAAGAGTGAGCTTAAGACTCCGGAGTCGTGAATGAAGCCCAGCTGCCAGAGGTGGGCTTTCAGCCTGCCCTCGGGGCAGGGAATGGGGCACGTTCTGCTCAGATGCCTCCTGAGAAACCAAAGTTCCTTTAGGGCACCCCTCAGTAATGCCAGCACCACCAATCCTGACTGGAGGAGCTGGAATACATCAACTCCACTTGAACATCCACTAGTGCTGACCCACAAACACATCCACGGGCTGAAATTGTCACCAGGGCTCAGGGACTTCAGTGTGCTCCTGCCTGTTGAAGGAATGGACGAGTGCTGCCTGCAATTACTGACAACTACAGCTGGTCCAGAACCACTGCAAGCTGCGACCCAAGAAAGAAGCTAAAAAAACCTTCCAATTTCTTTCAAGGTTTGCCAGTAAAACCTGAAAAGCTAAAGCATTCCACTTGGTTCTTTTCCCTTTCTCACTGGCTCATGGGAAAAACAAAACAGGGAGAAAAGAGAGGAAAAAATATTTAGGGGGCAAGAAGGAATCTGCTTCTCTACACCCTTCACCTTCCAAACCAACTGGTTTTGTTTTTCCACATCTCCTTCTCAAAATCAGAAAATAAACAAGTCCCTGTGTTCTGCACGCTGAGTTTTTCAAACACTTCAGGACAATCTCTGCTCTACAGATCTTTATTCATCTCATTGTCATGGTGCCTGACTTCAACTTTACTCAATTTCTAGTTGGAAGGACTCATAAAACAAGCAACTTAGAGGAGATTATTCCAGGTGTGCTTAACATAATTGTTTGGGGGGGGGGGGTTATAAAGATAAAAAACAAAATCAAAGAAAAGTTTCTAATTGCAGATTCTGCAACTGAGTGTTGAGGTCACCATATCAAAAGCACAAGATGCACAAAATACTTATTTTATATGAACTTCCCTTCTCTTAAAGTCCCTGAAAAGACAGAGCAGGGAAATAAGCCTAAGAGGACCCACGTAATACACTTCAGCATAAAATGGTCATCTCTGCCCTTGGATTTGCAAGAGATTTGAGAGCTGATGCCATGGAAAACTCCTGCTTTAATAACCCTTGATGCTCTGCCCTCAGTCATTATTGCACAAGACACAACCTATGGCTCTGAAGGCTGGGGAAGGACTAAACAGTAAGACTGCACTAGAAATTGTATTTACTGTATAATTATGGTTGGTTTGTTTGGTCTCCCCCCAAAAAACACTTGGATGTGAACGTTTCCTTTTCTCCCACATTCCTAGAGAGAGAGATACATGCTGTAACTAGTTTCATGGAGTGAAGGAAATAACCTCTTTTAAACTGTAAGCAGGCAGCTCAGTTTAGTAAGAGAAACCGTCTTTAGGCACCACGAACCTTCTGATGGACAGAAGTGAAACACAGCAAGCCAGTCATAAAGAACAGCAACTCACCTGCTCAGTCTGAGTTCTTTATCACTTCAGTGGGCCGACCAAGCATGGACAAAACCAATGAAGATCAGTGACAAAGACGCAAGTTAATGACACCAGAAATGAGAGAATTCCTCTCTTTCACCTTACCCTGAAAGTCAGAATTTGCTGAAAAGCACTTCACTGTTTTCCAAAACATGCAACCATTTTGATCTGCACCACAAGGCAACCTCACTTCACAGAATCCCAGAATGGTTTGGGTTAGAAGGGACCTCAAAGATCATCCCATCCCACCCCCTGCCATGGGCAGGGACACCTTCCCAATACCCCACCTAACCCTGCTCTCTGGCAGTGTGAAGCCATTCCCCTTGTCCTGTCACTCCAGCCCTTGGCAATAGTCTCTCTCCACCTTCCCTGTGGGCTCCTTCAGGCACTGCAAGGCCACAACTGGGTCACCCCAGATCCTTCCCTTCTCCAGACTGAACAATCTCAGCTCTGCCAGCCTTTCAAACTGAATTGCTAAGTCTCACCAAGAGTATTTGCTACACAAATATCTGATAACCAAAAGCCATTACTGCACCAAAGAGGAATGTGATTTAACAGCTGGTTGTTACCTGTCTGTACCAGCTGTAAGATTGTCCAGAGTCTCACAGAGAACCTCATAGGCAGAACACAAAATTCCCTCATAGTTCCAGATGTTAGAAGTTGTTAGATTGTATTTTTAATTATTGCTAAACAGGCTTCATTCTCCATATCAAGTTTGAAAAAACAGGTATTCCCACTTAAATGCTTACCCTGTAATTCAATTTGTTCTCCTTCCCTGCTCTGCCAAACTGCAAGGAGCCCAGAACAGAGGAACCTGGTTATCTTGAACTCTGAGAAACAACAGCTGCCTCTAAACAATGCAGTGCAATGCTTTTGTCTGGGGAGCTACTAATATAAGCTTTCCTCCCCATACAGGACTCAGCAGGCTCAAAATTAGTGACATTTTAAGTGGAACAATTCTTTCATCATCGGGCTGATATTTGGCTGCCATTCTGGTTCCCTCCCTTATAAGGCACCAGCAAGAGGGAAGGGCAGGGAACACATTATGCAACTGCTCATTGTAAAATGTAATTAAAACAAATGTTAAGAAAGGTCTCTAATAAACACTTCTACAATATACAAGGCAAGACAAAAAGAGCTCGATGCCATTGGTCTAAGGTCTTCTCTTTCTGCCTGGGTAATTTTTAAGAAGGGAATGTCTCCTGAAGGGAAAGGTTTTTCCTCAGGTTTTATGGAAAGAGGTGGAAAACAGTGAAACTGCTCCTGCCTTCTCCACAGCCTGGTTCAAATCCAGCTAATCAGCCACAGACTGTTCTGCACTGGGAGATACAGGGGCAGTTCCAGGGCATACCTGTGTCCTGGCACCTCCTCTGGGCTCAGGTGTGACCCCTGGAAACCTAAGACGGCAAATTTAAAGTTCAGCTTCAGACAGGTCTAAGGGGTCCTGTGGTGGGTCCTCCACACCTTGGCTGGCTTGTACACAGCAGCTCCTCTGCAGACAAGGAGATGTTTGGGATTCACCCATCCATTCGGCTCTAAGGAGGTTCTTTTTTCACTTGAAGAGGCCACATGTGTCCTTTGTGGGGGTTTCCAGTGACCCCCAAGGAAGCTCCTGGCAGAGCACAAGTGTGCCAGAGAAGTTGTCTCCCTCTGCTGCACCAGGGACAGGGACACAGAGCTTTGGACAGCCAGCAGAGCCCTCCAAGCACACGCAGCTCCCCACGCGCAACAAGCTGCTTCTGTCAAGCCACTCTGCTTTGCTGTTTCTGTCCTCCTCAGTAGTGGCTTCAGGGTGGCCATGTGTCTTACTGAAGTGGTAGCTTTCATTCCCTCCTCCCCCAGTCATGGCAATGGAAGTTTTGACTGTCATTCCCTTCCCTTTCCATACACTCCTGGCTTTGTAACTCCTATGGCTCAGCACAACTCAATATCTTCATTTGAATTGCACCCAATTTAAGCACAGCTGTGTTTCTCATAAGCCTTATTCTCCTACAGTGGCTCCTAAAAAGGGGCTTCAACCAAGCACAGCTTTCTGGTAAGATACACACTTTACTGACGTTTTCCAAGGGTTTGTCTGCTTGGCTTTGTTTTACTACGAGGAGATTTAATTGCCAAAACACCTTGGCACGTTTTATAAATGCATCAACAGTGCCTTACTTAATGTGACATCACACTCAGTGCTCTCAGAGAACTGTAAATAGCTATCTTTATTGCACACAGTAGAACAAAGGTTTCACAACCTTTTTATCTGTTCAAAGGTAACAAAAGGGTTTTTTATTTCCCCTTCCGTGAAAGGCAATTTAAGGAATCCCAATATGCCAAGATCTTTGCTAAGGCTGGAGCTCCTGCACAGCACGTCAGTGATCACAGGCTCAAACTCTGGAACACAAGAGGCAGAGCTAATACAAGTTGTAATACAACACACCCTCTTCCTCTCCCATACAGAGCCGAGTTATCCCTGTACTTCCTCCCTCCCATTCATTCTGCCACCTCACACAAACTCCATCTGTTTGCACAACCTGCTCAGGCCAAACTCGTACTTAATATTGTCTGTTCCTTGTTACTAAAAGGTGAATGGTTGTCTAGTTGTCTTTCTTTTTGCTGCTTCAGGACATTCTGACTCTTGTCAAATCCCACAAACCCAGGCTACCATTTTTAATCAACCACTTCTCCCTTTTACCAGGAAAAACAGAAAGTCAACAGTCCCTTAGACAACCAAAATCTCACAGAAGTCGCCTTCCCAAAGCCAGTTTATCACATTACAATTCCAGGTATCTGCTTCCTTCACATTCCAAGCAGTTGCAACTCTCATAAAGCCACATGTCAGCTAACAAATTGCAACTTTGTAGGTATAAATATTAAAGGCAGACAACACAAAGTTTGAACTGTAGATTTGGACCCAGAGTTTAAAATCTGACACCTAAATTACTGAGAACTCAGAAAACCAGATATTGGAGGCATAAAGATTCACGATTCTTGCTGACCCACTGGTTTCCTTTGCTTTCTTTGATCTCTACAAAGTGTTAAGAGATATATCAATGCAAGCCTCACAAGATTACCTGATTTCACAAGTAAAAGACAGTATTAACTACAACAGCTGCCCACTTTAATGCTTCCCATGCTGATCAAATTATTCATGACAAGGAAAGTAAGTTTTCCTTGATAATTTATTTATCCCTCTAGTTCCTGTCTTGTTTTCGTCTTTAAAGAAGAATGTTCTGTTGCTTCCCCCTGGAGATGCAGGAGGAGTGGGACTGCCAGAAGTTACTCTGCAGTTTCAGACCACAGAGCTGCAGGATTTTCTGTACCAATTAAATTGTGAAGTTTACTCTTCTGCATTTGACAATTAATTTCTGATGCTTCAAGACAAAATCCCCTTCCCTTAAATATACAGTTCACCATATAAATTCACACCAGGAATTAACTCTTCCCTGAGTTCATACCCCACAACATTAGACTGGGTCACCCTCAGTGTAACACTTTTTTTGTGCAACAAAAGATGTTATTTAACCATCAGACTTGAAAAAATCCTGCAGGAACCCATCCTGAAGGATGAGACTTCAGCTATTTATCAAACCCACAGTAATGCATTTACTGCTGGTGGCAGCTCTGCTCTAAGTGCAGCTGGCACTTAGAATGAGCTGTTGGAATGAGCAACAAGAGAAGATTAAATTATTTTGTGGACAATTGTATGTTTGATTTATGTCAACTGCCGTCACCCTAAGACACATAAAGCCTCTTTCTGGGGGACTAAAAGCAAACCATTTACCATCTAATATCAGCTTAGCAGGCTTTGTGCTGATGAATGCTGCATTCAGAGGAGCAATTCTGGCCATTGCAATTTGCATGTCTACCCTGCATCTCCTAGCACACAAATGTCAGTTTATCAACTGGCTTCACATTTAACAAACACTCACCTTAAACTTGGTGGGAAGAGCAACATTGCTATGAGAATAAACATGCACTGAGGGAAAGCTGAATTTGTAGGGAGAAGACAACAGGACAAACCCATTGCCTAGACAGATCCTGAGGACAAAAACAGTGACTAAGCTCCTTGTGGTCACTGAAGGATTCAAGAGAGATCTCCAACTACAGCAGGAACTTAAATGATTAAAAACTTCTACCCACCATTCAAGCTTCAGGGGCATAAACAGAGGAGGCCACACACAACTCCTGAGGGACAAGAGGGAAGGAGACCTCACCCACACACTGAGCTCCAGGGTGACATCCCCCAGCATTCCAACCCACCAGGGACTGACTCCACAGCGGATCAGACCCTTGGAGACCAGCACCAAAGAGCTTACACAAGCAGGCCCACAACAGAGCGGTGACAGAAACCCAGCATCTCTGTTCTCCTGGGAACATCCCCTCACCAAGAGAACAGGGGCCTGATCCAAGTCCACTGCGAGCTAAGGATGGGGCGCGGGTTGGTTGGTTGTTTTTTTAGGAAAGACTAACTTTCCGCAAGAAAAAAAAAAACAAACCAGAAAGAAACAGATCATAGTACCTGTCCACTGCAAATATTTGCTCCTGAATGGGGGTTTGTTTTCATTTTAGAATTTTTTCAAGCTCTGTGAAGCAATAATATTTAAATTCAGCATACAGTACGCCTTGTACAAGGTGAAAAACAAAGCAGCTCATTTCAGGGAGCTACGCAGGTCTGGCTTTTCCCACCCAAGACACTTTTTAACAAGAGCAGGAAAAAAAGTAGCACCGAAAGTGAACCTGCATCAATTCCTTTAGATACAGTAACAGGGTTCTCACATCAAAAGGGGGTGGTCTCTGCTCTTCACCTCTCAGGTCAGCTGCCTATGGGCTCCCATTTCATTTAATATCAAGGCTGATACTCTCTTGCCCCTAAAGGATAAGGAAGGAAAACAGTTCTTCAGATTTCTGTGTCTGTTCAGGCACCTTTTATGGAACGGGCACAACAAGTTAGAGAGATTTACGAGTGCCACAAACCCTCCCAACCCAGATCGCTGTGCTTCGAGTGACTTTTAAAAAGCTGTCACCACAACACCGAATCAGCACACCAGCCCAACCCCTGCACCTGCGGGCAGCAAAAACCCCAGCAGAGAGCGAGCAAAAAGCGAAACAAGAACACGGACATAGCCTAGCAAATAAAAAGAAAAGATTGTTTTTTTAAAAAATCGAGCCTCAGCGTCGCCTTACACTGAGGAGCTCCAGCAGGGCTCTTTCACCCTGTTTTGGGTCCGCACGTGTGTGAACTCCGCTGTCCCCCCGAGACGCTCCAGGCCAGCCAAGCCCAAAGCAGAACCGACACACCCCTCCCATTCCTCAGCTCCCTCCCCTCAGTCAACCCCAATCCCCAAAAACACGGCTTGGGATGGGTTTGGAGGAGCCCCCAGTCCCAAACTCCTTTAGGGAAACCTGCTCTTCCCGGCGTGGAAACTTGCGACGGTCCTCTTGGCTTTCCTAAGCGAATTACGGGGCGGTGGCGGTGGTGGATAAGTTAGTCCCCCCGTTTATTTATTTTTCAAGAGGGGAGGGCATCCTTAAGCCCCGAGCCCCCCTCACGGGGGGGTCGGAGCCTGAGGGAATCTGAGGGACCCTGAGGGGGCCTGGGGGACCCTGAGGGACCCTGAGGGGGCCCGGCTCCCCCTCAGCCCTGAGGGGCGCAGCGACCACTCACAAAACTCACCCAGGGTGTGCAGGGGGGAGCAGCGAGACCCCCTCAGGGCCATCAAGACCAGCTCCCCGCTGAGGGCCCGCAGGACGAGCCGCCCCCGGGGCTGCTCCCCCCCCGCCCCAGAGCCGCGCTGCTCTGCCCTCCCTCAGGCGATGGAGCGGCGATGGCTGCTCCTGCTGCCTCACGGTGCGCGCAGAGGGGGGTCAGACACGGAGGAAAGGTGAGACAAAGTCTCCCCGTATCCCCGGGCGGGTGGCCACGCAGTTTCTCCCCCCGTTCCGCACCCCCAGCCCCGCGGGCCCCCCACCGCCCCCCACCGCCCCCCACCTCACCTCAGCTCACCTCAGCTCACCTGCCGCCCGGTCCGCGCGCGGCGCCGCCCCCGCGCTAAT
>JAWWMP010000041.1:57033151-57049863 GCA_035047865.1 Dendrocincla tyrannina
GATTTACCCACAGGAACGGGGGCCCCTCTCGGGGTGTCCCCTGGAGGATGAGCAGCCCCGGCTCCCTCAGCCCTCCCTCCTAAGGGAGATGCTCCAGCCCCTTCAGCATCTCCGCAGCCTCCGCTGGACCCGCCCCAGGAGCTCCGTGTCCCTCCTGTCCTGAGGAGCCACAGCTGGGCACGGCACTCCAGATGTGCCCCCCAGGGCTGGGCAGAGGGGCAGGATCCCCCCCTCGCCCTGCTGGCACTGCCCTTCCCAGGGCACCCAGGATCCCATCCCTCCAGCACAGGCCTTGGCGCTCCGCAGGCTCTGGCAGGGGGGACTCACCGAGGGGCTCGTGGCCATGAGGGCTCTGGCAGCCAGGAGTCAAACTGGCCTCAGTGTGTGCTCCAAGAGCAGGCAGCAGAATGAAGTGGAAACATCCTACTGGGAGGCCTTTGGATTCCTGGATCCACCCCGGGCAGTGCCAGGGTGTGGATTTCCAGGATATTCCATCGTTCTGCCAGTTGTCTCCTGTCCCACCTCCCCAGTACAAGGCTGAGGGTGTTAGCAAAGTGAAGCCCCGCTGTGTTTTGGTGCTGCCTGGGCACAAAGCAAAGCAGCAGCAGTGGCAGGGACAGCTGTTACCCCGAGGGTGCCCTGGCACAGCCTCCCTGCAAACCCAGCTGTGCACAGGGCACACCTGGGAGCTGGGGCTGGAGGAGCAGGACGTGCACCCATCTCCTGCTGCCAGCACAGCGTGGGGCAGGGAAGGCTGGGCCTGGGGTCACCACTTGGCCTGAGGAGGGGGACTTGGCAGACACACTGGATTTGTTTTTCCTCACGAGTCCTGGTGCAGAGACAAGGAATGTGGGAGCAGATTTCCTGCCTGGACACCTTACAGCCTCAGGACCTGTGGGAGTATCCACACATCTCCTTTGCCTGCAGGCAGTCAGGGAATTCACCACGGACCTTCCTGCTGGAGCAGTAGATCTGGTAGGTTTGAAATGGCAGAAGCCTAAAATTAGCATGTTTGTAACTTGGGTGAGGTGCAGCAGTGCTTCCTGGGGGGACTGAGTATCCTTTGGGATAGCTGGGCTCCCTTTCCACAGCCTGTGGTAGGAGTGAAGTTGGGCACTCCCATTTGCCACGTGTGGAAAGCACAGACACAAACCCCAGAAGCAGAATTAGCCAGGTGGGGAAAAGACACTCGAATTCAAAATAAAGTGGTTACAGATCTAGAAAAGTGGGGGATTTCACTGAAACCCTCTTCCCAGAGCAAGAAAAAAAAAATCTGTGGCAGTCACAGTGGTAAGTGGGAATGACAGAACACCCCAGCAGGGATGGGGACTGGTTTTAACTGGGCATTGTGGTGTTTGGGAGTGGTGAGCTTTGCTCCTGGCTGGGGAGCTGGGGGAGGCAAGGGCAGGCTGGCAGAGGAGGAGGCCCAGCTGGGACAATGAATATTCCACCATGCCTTCCCAGTGCCTGCTGGGGCTGCTCTGGTGGGTCCTGCCCAAGCAAGCACTGAAAGGCTGCAGGGCCAGGGGAAAATTCCCGAGTTTTGTTGGCCCTGGGTGAGAGGGGGAAGTGGGGCAGGCTCCCATTGATTTCATCCTTTTGAAGAAAGAAAGGGAAGCAAATGGTTCCTTAGGGCTGCAAGGATTCCTGGCATTTAAGAACTGGTCTCTTATTTTACAGGTCTGATTACTTTCCAGGTTTTCCTTGTAATTCCCTATAACTTTCCTCCTAAGTTGGGATCCTGAGTTTGCCTAAACAGTGGTGCCATTAAAAACCAGCTGTTGCTTGAGGGACCTGTGGAAAAACTACTCATTTCATGCTTCTCTTTTTTCAGGTGGCTGCCAAAGTATTGGTGTTAGTGGGCTTTCCATTGCAGAGCAGACATGGTTTGGTTTAGTTTCCTAATTTAATGTGTATTTTTAACGTAGCTCTGCACGCAGGTTTATGTAATTAGACAGAGATATTCCACCTAGACTTTATAAAAGCCTAAATACTTCTTGTCAAATTCCACCAAAGCCTTCCAAAAACTTGGAGGGAGGTCTGTTGCAGAGCAAAACAATGTTGGCCTCGTTCCTGTAGGGAATGTCTTGTCAGGGAAAGGATTTTGGGGTGAGGTTTTGACATCTCTTTCTTTGCAGCCAATTGGTGTCACAAATCCAAGCTGCCATGGCAGAGTGCTGCTGGAGATGCCTCTTGGAAAGATTCCGAGGGGTTTGTAACCATGAAAGCTCCTTCTCAGCAGCAGAAATAACCTGCAAATGCTTCATTCACACCAGGCATTATGAGTAGTTTGCATTTAACTATTTAATCAATGTAACATTTAGGGATCAATTCCGACTTTCCTTTCTTGCTTTCTCACTGTTTTGCCAATATAATCCAGGTGTATTTCTTCAAAATATGCCAAAAAATTCCCAAACTTTTAAGCCTGGCCAGGAAATACTGCAGAGCTCGATAAGTGTGGTGTGAGCCATTCAGAAACATTCCCACAGGTTTTCCAGTGTCTTATCATGACTTCTTTAGCTGCTTTTGATACTATTTTTAATCCAAATTTTCCTTGTGACTCCCTGGTCTGTCTGAATAACAGAAGTCTCTGGTTTTGATACTTAACAGGTAGAAGGAGTGGAAGAAAAGCAAATCCTTTGATTTGTTTCAGGACACTTAGCGTGCTGTTACACAATTCAGATGAGATTTCACCCCTGCTGGATGTGCTGGAGATCTTCAGTTCCTTGTGAATTAAAGACTTAGGAAATGCTGCAGCACAGGCAAAAATGTCATTTCTTAAGAGGCAAAATGCCAAATTAGAAGGAGACACGTTTAAAGCCTGTCACTGTTCACCTGTCCCCAGCCTGATGTCACCTCTCTAAGTAGGAACTCCAAGCCCTTGCTCTTCCCAGTGCTTGTGCAGCCTCCTGCCAAAGCCCTGGACACATTCCCAGCACAGGGACTGTGTGCAGTTCACCTCCTCCTGTTTGTCCTGAGCCTCTTCCCTGCCAGCATTGTGGTGTGGCTGCTGCTCTTGGTTCAGCACAGACTGGGAGCTGCCAGGGTATCATCCCTCGCTTCTCAATTGCCTGTATTCCTTTATTTCCCACCTTTCACCAGCTGTGTTGCCCATCTCGGAGTCTTTTCAGTCTCTGTTCTGTTCTTTGGAAGTAAAGAAACCAGAATCACACTGTGAATTCAAGCAGGGGCACGTAACTCTTCATTTGAAGGCAGAACACACATTGTTTGCTGTGCCTCTTAAAAACAGTCACGAAGTTAAACAAAATCAGCAAATATAAATAATTACAAAGTCAAACCAAACAAGTGATGGGAGGGTTTTTGAAAAGAGGTGGCTCTTGGAGGCTTTTGTAACAGCCCAGCTCTGTTTCTGTGCCAGCTCTGTGCCCACACCCCTCTCAGACAGGTCTCGTTTCTGCTTTCCTGAAATCCCAGGTAATTTTCCTTGCATTAATGGCATCCATGTCCCAGGGAAAGCATTCCTACTGCCAGATGTGGAATCTGAGGGGCAAAGCAACTCCTCCAGCTGCACAGAGTCAAGGAAATCCCTGCAGTCACCTTCCAGACTGTCAGCTCACATCCTGAACGTGCTGGCAACTCACACCCCTCCTTCCAAACCCAGCATTTGGCCAGTTCTTCAAGGCAATTCCAGTCACTTCTCTCCTGTGCAGATAGTATGATTTTTTTTTTTATTTTATTTTATTTTTTAGTGTGAATTTCTGGCTTGGCTGTGACTTTTGCAGGCAGTTTGGAACCCACAGCATGGTTCTTCCTGGCACAGGGGTACCAAATTCCTCATGCTGGAGTTAAGGCCATGACAGGTTCGATGTGTTTTGTAAGCAATTAAAGTATTTACAGCTGACTCCACTGGAACAGCATCATCTCTTCAAATATTATTCCTGGATTCTCTTTGGGGAAAATCCTTGGTGGACTTTCAAGAGGCATATTTAGTGTGTGATCTTCTCCACAAGCAAAGAAACATGGAAAGTCTGCAACAAAAAACGTGAGCAACAACACCAACTCATAATCACTATTTTTAATTATTAAAGCAGCTCAGTTCTTTAATCACTTGGCACAGTCAACATTGTCCTTTAGCTAAAATTCCAGACAAAAATGAAGCTGACAATCTTTCTATTGAATCCCAGGGATACCAAATATATATTTAACAAAAATACTCTTATTTTTCAGGCATTTTGTTCTTGATCTGTCCTTACACTGCTTCGGGGTTGATCACGTGCTTTGTTTCCTCTTAGCAAAGATTCTCTGCAGCTTCTTTCCTAAATCCACTGTTCTTTTCCCATTATCCCTAGGCCAGGGAGATCATCTGCACGTTGCAAGCTTAACCACACAGTCTGCCTTCTTACTCAATGTTTGCTTCCTGTTTGGCTTTGCCATATCCCTGTCTAGTTCAGCTCTTCTGTCTGACAGACAGAAAGCTCCTAAAATAAATCGGGAAAAAAAGAAAGTGGAACAAGATGTAAACAAAATGATGTAACTTGCTGTTACATTCTGTTCCCTGGTTTTCCACCCTAATGCAGCTATTTTAGGGCCTGGTACTGAAACCTCTGTGGTCCCAGGAGTTCTGCCACAGCCTTGGGAGAGGACATTCTTGCTTGGGAAGGATGGCCAAACCTTCCCAGGACACAGCTGTGGGTCTGGAAAAGGAGAAGGAGATGATGGTGAGGAGACCTCAGGGTTTAGTCAAGTGCTTGGGTTATTTCATTTCCTCTGCCTTGTTCCCCCACCACTCTCCATTTCAGTGGAATAATTGAAAGCCTGGAAAACTCCACCCTAAAATGCAATCCCTGCTCTGCTGCATTCGTGATTTTTGAGTGTCCCTGCACATTCCCCCTTGATTTCCCCAGCCCATCATCAGCTTGGCAGAGCTCCTCCCTGCTTTCCAGGGGCTGGGATGTCTTTCACCACTGGCTTGGAATCCCCAGGTCTCCCACAATCACCATAAACGTGCAGGAAATTAACCTGTTTGTCTGGGAAAAGGTGAATTGTTCTGCTGGTGAAGTCTTGATAAACTATCAAGAGTAGTTTCTCAGCTGATATAAATTTTATGGGGTTTCTGCCTGTCCATTTGTCTCTTCTACCCACAGTCTGTAATTAAATCTGGCACGTGAAGATGTTGAGTGTACTGTAAAAAATGCATATAGACAAGCTGTAAATTCTTTTTTTTCCTGCTTTTCTTTGGGAAACTTCCTTTTGTTGCCCTCCCTTTTCACTCTCAAGGTAAGTGCAAACATAAATTCCCTAAGCAGCCTTCTCACTTTGAATGTACCACAACTGCTCCCTGGAACAGAATGAGCTAAGCACAGTCTCCATCTGCAGAAGAGAAGAAAGTGGTTCCAAGCTAACAAAATACTTACAAACTTAATGCAGCCTCCCACTTGTTTGGACTGCTAATGAGGGAGAGCAGGGAGAGGGAGACAATTCCTTTCCATCCCACTTATCTGGTGGGCTTGGATCTTTAAATGAAAATAATCCCATTAATTGTCACAGCAGGCAGGAAACAGTCGGGTGTGATAAAGACGAGGGGGGACCCTAAAGAGAAAAAGGTGTGTTTGAGGGGATCATTTAAGGTCTCCTGGTGCCCACGGACTCATTCTGTGCCCTGTCTCTGAAGAAGCCCCAGAGGGGGAGAGCAGTCAGGGCCAGCTGGACCAGGTGGACAAAGCTGGATCTCCCTGAGTGTCCCCAGTGGGGATGAAACCCTTCCAGGGCACAGAGCCCCGGGCAGGAATGGGAGCAGGGCAAGGAATCAGGCTGTGGAGAGGCCAGCAAAGAGCAGCTTTTGGAGACAGCCCCAGACAGCAGAGTGTGAATCAGTGTCCTCTCTTTTCTCCCTCCACTGCAATGAGCCATGCACGGCCACAGCTTGACCCCCTGAGCTGCCTCAAAGCTGCTGGAAAGCTCAGTGTGCTCAGAGGGATCTTGACAAAAGGGAGCAGCTTTGGGAGGACAACAAGCAACCTGGTCTGGTTTTGTGAGGGTCAAAGCATGGGGAGCACATACAAAAAGTGCAGGCAGGGACAAAACCCCTTTCAGTTTTCTCATGACTTAACTGGTCTGCCTGGGACAGTGGCATTTCTCTAAAAAACAGCTCAAAGGCTGTTCCCAAAGGGA
Organism: Dendrocincla tyrannina; assembly: GCA_035047865.1. Lineage (NCBI taxonomy): Eukaryota > Metazoa > Chordata > Aves > Passeriformes > Dendrocolaptidae > Dendrocincla > Dendrocincla tyrannina. The sequence continues at coordinate 57,039,284 of JAWWMP010000041.1, forward strand.
TTGCATACATTGGGGTTGTTCCGTGGGCTGGAAATTTGTCACCAGCTGAACTAACTGGGAATCCCTACTCTTTAATGAGACTCCTGTCCTTCTCCTCCCAGAGAAGCTGTGGCTGCCCCTGGATCCCTGGGAGTGTCCAAGGCCAGGTTGGATGGGGCTCTGAGTGACCTGGGACAGTGGGAGGTGTCCCTGCCCATGGCAGGGGGTGGGATGGGATGATCTTTAAGGTTCCCTCCAACCCAAACCATTCTGTGATTCTTTTACATACAGAGGTGAAGGTAATTTAGAGAGAAATCTCATTTATTCTGGAGACAAAGATGTGGTGTGATGGTTTCTGCCAGTTTTCATGTCCTTATCTTGCTGGTGTAGCCACAGGTCAGGGGTTGCCAGCTGCACTTACATGACTCCCCCTTTTTGTGACTCCTCGTTTTAGTAATAATTCAGCTCTCTGTGTTCCTTGTAGCTTTCATGGGGTATCTTGCTCAGAGATAACCTGCAGATTTCAGCAATTCACAGCAGCTGATACACAAAGTGAGAGTGTTTAACTTACAACAGCAGTAGAGAAGAATCTGATTTATACAGCTGGGGGGACTCTGCAGGTCAGTGGAGTTTTCTTTCCGAACTGAGGGCACAGAAACACGTCAGAGGGTCCTGGTGGTGGCCTCCTTGCCTGTCCCTCTCCTCATTCTTAGGGCTCCTGCTGAGGCAGCCTGGGTTTGTGGCTGCTTTCTCAAGGTTTCTCTCCCTGAGCCTGCCCCACACGATGTTCTGCTGCTCCAGCCTCAGGCAGACCCCTCTGACACCAGGGTTTAGTGGCAGCAAGAGCAGAGATGGGGTGTTTGCTTATCAAGAGCTGTGTCCCAGCTCCTGCTCTGGCTCAGAGCTGAAAGTGTGATAGTCACTCTTTCAAAGCTGAGGAGAGACCCAGCCCCAGCTCACTGAGGGTCATTTACATCCTTCCAAGCTTGCCCTCTGGTGCAAACCACACACAGTTGCCAACAGGTAGAGAACACACATTTGATATGTTTGAGTGCAGATTATTTTTGTCTGGCCACTCATTTTCCCCTTACAAATGTCCTGTTTGTACATTTGCTGTTTCCATGGCTTAGGGGACACAGGGAGGTGTCCCTTGTCAGCCTGGCCACCCTGGATCATCCCACCTGCACTGCAGGGTTAGTCTGCACTGCTCCCCCCTGGGCTTTGATGGGGGGAACCTGGAGCCAGTCTCAAACCATCCAGCTTGGACAATAGTGACAACAAAGTTGTTTTCAGGCAGATGAGGTCAGGTCTGCACCATGAGCTAAGGGGCTGGTCCATGCCTGCAGGGCCACACTCTGTACAAGGCTTTTACAGCTCATGCTCCAGCCCATTCTTGGAAGTCACAACAACAGTGCTATTGGCTCACTGAGAGAGAACACGAGGGCAAACATCTCAAAGGGTCCTTCCAGAACAAAGAGGAACTCTTGGAAGCCTTTCAGAAGAGACATGTCTTCAAAAGGGAATGCTTTGTGTCTCTTCTCTTAGTCTTTTGCTTGCTGGATCTGGCAGGGCTTCAGTTCAGAGCCTTTTTGACACATTTACAGGCACGACATGTGATACACCCGTGGTGGCAAAGATGTAACTCCAGCAGTTGATAATGGAGGAGGGGAAACTCTCACTTGGGGTCGACTCTGACCGTTCCAGGACATTTTCCTTGCTGTGGTTTTGTCCAGCTCTCTCCAAGAAGCAGAGCCATGTCAGAGCTGTGCCACCAGTTCCCCTTGCTGGTCAGTCTCCCTCCTCCTCCTCCTGCAGGAAAGGAGCCTTGGCATGGTGGGCTGAAGGCAATCTTTGACCCCAGGGCCAAATTGCCAGCATTTCTAAGCATAAAAGCAGCGCTGAAAGAAGGTGCCATTTTTCCCTTGGGCATGAGCAGGGCAGGTCTCCTTGCCTTTTGGCTTTATGTGGAGCTGCACTCCTGGCAGGGGCCGAGTGCAGGAGCTGGAAAGGATCCTTTTCCATGGGGTTTGCCATGATGCAATAACTCCTGCCCTCTTTGCCTCTTGTTTTCCTGCAGCCCAGGATGTGTGCATGCTCCTGCTCACAGGACCTTGTGGGACAGAGAGGGAACAGAGGCAGGAGCTTCTCCTCCAGCACAGAAGGCAGCACAGGATGTCCTTAATGCAACATCACATGCCCCCCTTTGTAGAGATCTGAAAAAGGAAGTGTCCACGTCCTGAACTCCTCCAAGGGCATCTGCTCCAGTGTTTTTCCACCCTCCCACCAGAAATACAGCCTAATGCCCACTGTGGGCTCCCCAGAGCAGTTTGTGGCCTCCCCATCTCCCAGCACCATCTGCCACTACCGAGCAGAGTTTAGCCCTCCTTTGGCCTGTCGTTTTGCAGCTCCTCTCCAAGTGGTTTGGTTTTCTCCCTGATTCTTCATTTTTAAATAGTTCTGCTGCTTTACAGGATGCCAGAAGTGCTGTGTGGTGCTTTCTGTAACTGGCTGTGGGAAATGGCTCTCTACACAAGCAGAATTTGCTCCTCTTGTGGTCAAAGGCCATCGGTCACAGGTAGGAGAGTAGACTGAGGAGGTTCAGTGACATTTGTTTTCCTTGAGGTTCCAATCCCTTCTTTTGATTTTGAAGCATTTTTAATCTGTGTCCTGAAGCCATTAATCCACTGGCAAACATTTAAACCTCAGAGTTGGTGCTGTGAGTTGTTCCTGCAGCTGGTAATGCCCCAAAAGCTCTTCAGCAATGACCAGCAAGAGGGGTTGCTTCTTTGCCCTTCCCTGGGAGTGGCTCTGGCTGCAATCTCCAGTAGCCCTGGGCATAGGTGAAAACCCCTTTTTGTTGTGTATTCCCATGGATCCTGTAAGGTTCTGCTCTGCTTTCAGCTCCCCTGGAATCTTTCTGGAGCACTCTGGGACTCCTGCAATGTGTTCCTGTTAAAGCATCTGCCTGGGACATCTTTGTTCCCCCCTAGGAGGTGTACTGGAGGCTGAATTTAGAGCTCCTGATGGCACAGTGAACGGTGCAGAGATTCAGTGAGGCCTTTTATTGCCTTTTATTGACCATTAGAGGTTTGCTGGCAAGGGCTGCAGGTACTGAGCTGCTGTCAGCCTGTTCCTTAGGCTGCCCTTGGGGGTGGTTTTGCTCTCCCCTGATTTTGCTTTTTCAGATGAGTTTTGTTAGGCACCAGTTGCTGCCAGAACGGGCACAGAGCAGTGAGCAGGTATTTAGATGAGACATTTGGGGAAATTGGCCCCCACTGAGCAGTGCTTGGGGTGCTCTGCCCAAAATGCAGAGCTGAGACTCCCCACACCAAGGTCGGGTGTGTGGGAACACAAGTGTCCTCACCAGAGCTGCTGATCAGGGTGTTGTGCTTGTTCCTCCCTCTCTGCAAGGACCCACTCTATTAAATTCCTGTTAAAATAACTCCTTACTGAACACTACAACCACCTCTGCTTTCCCCTCACCCCAGAAATATCTATTTCAAGCAGGATTTCTCTCCCACTCCTATTCTGGCTTGTCAGACGAAGCCACGCTGATAATTTTAGCCAAGTGATCACTGCACTTGGGGTTGTTTTGTTTTGAGCTTGCTTTTCTGTATCCATCCTTCACTGGATTTCAAGTTCACATGCTGTATTTTAAGCAAGAAATTCAGAGTCTGTCAGCTACGTGGAGAGAGCTAATGTTGTCAGGGAGCAAACTAGCACTACTTTATAAATAATTGTCTGCAGCCTCGTCCAGGATTCCTTTCCTACCCCTGATTAGGTTCTGTTGCCAGGAAAAACAGCATTTCACTAGCTGGCCTTTCAAAACTACCCTGATGCAGCACAAGGAAATCCAAGAAGGCAGAACATCTGCCACTGCACCATTGCCCTGGCCAAGAACTCTTTTGGGTTGAGTAGAATTGCCAAAAAATCCCCGAAAGAACCCCTGGAAAAAGAGAACATTCACCAAGCAACGATTCATAAGCACAAGGTGAGCATTGACACAAGTCCCAGCTCTTGTTGTATTTAAAACAGGCACTAAAACTCTCAACCCAGTTTCTTGAGCTCTCTTAAGAACTCTCTCTTCAGAAACACTCCTGATAAATGCCAAAATAAATGCCAAAATAGGATGTTTTTGGGGTAATGTATTAAGGGAAGCTGGCACCACCCACACCATCCTCAGTGACAGGCCATGGCAACACATACCCACGTCCAGTCTCATGTATCTTCCCCTCTGTGCATTTTAATGATGGCATTTTAATTTAAAATACAGAAAAGGCCTATGTTGTAAAGGAAATTGAGTAGTAGAACGTCTGGTGGAGAGTGAAAGAGCCAAATTGCAGGTCTTGCTGAGCTACGATGTTTGAAATTAAAGGAGCTCGAAGTGCCAGAAGTTGCTGGTGATTTTTACTTTCAAAAAAGGTTGGGTAATGAAAGCTTGAAGGCAAACTGGTTATGTCAGCCTGTGCTGGTCAACAGGGCGAGATTTAGCCAGAGGTAGAGGGATTTCTTCTTGCTGTTGTGTGCTAAAGGTACATGATCAATTGGTTGAGAAATTGGTTGGAAAAGGCTGAGAAATTACACACTTTTTTTTTTTAATGGCCAACAGGATCAGTTTATCCCAGGCAGGAAAGACAATTTAAAAAAAAAATAACATCAATTAAGATCTAACCTTTTACTGAAACTTCTTCCTGTATTTCCTCATTCAGTTAGGAAATAGAAACCAGCAAGAAACATGAAGTCCTTTGTAGAAAGCTCAGATTATTGTAGCCCCTGTCTGGACAGAGATTTGTTGTGGTTGTTGTTGTTATTATTATTATTATTATTATTATCAGGGTTAGCAGGATGGGAGATGGTCCAGCTGGGGCAGTACTGGCTTGTCTGAAGTCTCATCTGCATTTTCCATTCTTGCTCTTGTACTATCTCTTCCATTTTGTAACCCTTTTGAGTATTCCCTAACTGATTGTGGGTTTTGCTCCACAAATGTGTTGCTTTCTGTAATTTTAAAGAAAACTGAAGAGCCGATAGTGTTGGTTGCTTGTCCTCATGTGATATTTCTGCTCTTCATTTTACTTATTAAAAAGTAAAAAGTAGGATGAAAGTGCTTTCATCCTACACTGAACTTTAATTAAATGTTTCCTAGAACCCTTAATTCTGCACTCCCTTCCATAATTTTTACATTTCTTATCTTCTTTATCATCTGAGTGCTTGTCAAATTTCCTTCAGCTTCATCCCAAAAAGACTTAAAAACCCCTTCAAAAAGAAGTAGCATTTGTTCCAAAAGAAATCTCTGAAAATAAGCCCTGATATTTCTAAAGTCAACCTATTTCCCATCTGCTTTTACACCAGAAGAGAAGGTAAAATGAAAACACCCAACATCCTTCCCATTTGCAGGTTGTCTTTAGGAAGGAGCTCAGCCTGGGATGGGGAGAGTGGCCTTGTGTTTACTGCTCTCCCCTCAGGTGTCTCCTGCCAGGGGTGAGATGTCCCAGTGGGATTCTTTAACTGCAACAGGGGAATTGTAGAGCAGGAAAATGGCTTTAGCTGAGCCTTGAGAATTGTCCCATTCAGCAGCAGTGTCAATGCAGAGGCCACGGTAAGAAACAAATGGTTCCCAAAGAAAAAGGGGTAATTTATACTGCCTCTTTGTGCTCACAGAGCCTCAGTTTGTCTTCCTAGTCTGATTTAAGGGAAGCTGAAACGTGGGATTTGTAAACTTTTTCTGTCTGCCTTACAAACTCTTGGGACAGTGACCCATCAATGGGTTTGTGCACTGCAGGAAACCTGGGCATTGGAAAAGGGGATTCCAAGAAAGCAGCAAGTTAAGCAAGAAAGTCCCCAAATGAGCCAGAGGGAGATGCAGAGGGCCCTCCCAAACCAGCCAGAGGGAGATGCAGAGGGTCCTGCCCAAGGCTGATCCCTGGAGCCAGAGCAGAGACTGAGGAGGTGAGTTCTCCATGTGCTTCTCTCCCTGCATGAACTCCCTCTCTGGGACTGGTGCCTAATCCAAGAGAGCCACTGCCACGACAGGGAAAGGGGGAAAGCCCCAGCCCAGAGAGGAGCTGCATCCTATTCCAGCTGGATGTTAAGGCAGTTGTTGAACAGATACTTTAAACCCACAAATTTATTGGTTTGCAGTGGAGCTGTAAAAATAAGACTCCTGATGCCGGGCCTGGGTGTGTTTTAGGCTGAGCCTCTCTTGGTTCCTGCTGTTGGGATCACCCCCATTTGTACCCCTGCTGGAAGAGCAGTGGAGTGAGGAATGTCAGCCAAGGGAGAGCAGCAGGGCAAGGGCTGCAGCCTGAATCCCTGTCCCCACCTGGGACACACTTCTGGCGAGCCAATATTTATCAAAGGCAGGGAAAGCACATCCTCTGTCATCTTGGGGGTGGGTCAGGGCCAGCTTTAATTGTCTTTCTGGAATCAGAACTGGGCAAGCCAGAGCCAGTTTTGTCTTGCAGGTGCCTCAGGGCCAAAGTGCAGGCTGAGCACTCCCGTATTTCTTTCCTGTAACCAGTAAATACAGGAGTCTCAGGAATTTCCCAGTGCAGAAGGAAGAAGGGGGGAAGGTCCCTTGGGAAGCTTTGCTCTTGTCTGGGTGCTCTGCTGAAGGCATTGCATGGGAGGTGGGTGTGTCATGGGTGAGTGCAAGCAGACAGGGCAGATCCTTCAGGAACTGTGCAGGTAACAACATCTGGGCTGATCAGCCCTCCGCTCTCTGAACTGACCCTTGACAGAAAACCAGCCTGTGTCAGGGAAAAGCAAAGGACTTGGTGGATCTTATAATCCCTGTTGTCCCACAGTATCCTTAGAAAAGGAATTTTCAGCTCCTCTTGGCTCGCTGGCTGTTGCTTTGTGGTGGAATCTGAAGTGGGTGCCTGTTCACTGAAATACAGCAGCACTGGCACACCAGTCAGTACCTTTGCTGCAAGGTATGGATTCCCAGCTCCTTGCTTTATTCCACTTTATGGAGAGCCCTGGTTTACCAGCACAGCTCCTCCATGCACTTTATCCCTCTTGGCAGGATTTTTGGGATTACTGAGCACTCCACACAAGGTCAGGAATTCTGACAATCCCAAAAGAATCAACTGGAAATCTGGCCCTGAGCATTACAGGGAGCACTGGTGGACTTCTGAGAGCTGGATCCAGTTGTGGGAGCTGGATCTCTTGCTGGTCTGTGTTGTCAGAAGAAGCCCCCCAGCCTCTGGTGGGGAACCTCAGTGTGTGCAGAGTGACTTTAAAACACATCCACACCTCTCCACGTGTCCTGTGTGTTTGGATTTTACTCACACTCTTCCCCTCTGTGCCTTTGGAGAACAGCAGTGGGATGGTGGCTACAGGGGCACCCTGTGGGCTCTTTGAACCTCACCACTCAGCAGCAAACCCAAGGAAGGCAGACAAGACAAGGCAAAGGCTTCCCATGGTGGAAAGGTTCAACTTTGTGAATGCTCATGTAGACCTATTTTGTTTACACACTTGATAATTAATGGTGTTTGCCTCGTTGTCTCACTAGACTAATGATCAGTTTGACTCTGGATGTAAAAAAGGCAATCTGTGGTTATGGTAGAACAGAATCTCTCGCTGCGAGTTCCTCAAAGAACTGCAGATTGTGAAACACAAACACAAACATCTCCTCTGCCCTGCACTGTAATTCTGCCCAGGGTTGTCTGGCTGGGTAATAAACCTCCTGTGAAAGGCACAGGCTCCAGAAACAACAGGCTGGGAATTGGGAATCCAGGAGTGATCCCAGACTCGGTCACATCCAGCTGGTTTGTGCCACTGGAGGCATCCCTGCTCTCCCAGTGTGGGAAGGAGGGAAGGACAGGGCTGGGAAGGAGATCACCAGAGCAGCAGGGGTCGTGGTGTGGGCTGGCAGGGGGCAAATGGGACTCTGCAGGGGAATAAGGATGGGGATCCTGGGTCAGGCTGCTCCAGTCAGGCTGTGCTGGGCTCTGCATGATGGGGGTGCTGACTTACATTTTAGGAATGGCTGTGCTGGTGGATTAATCCTTAGGGCCTGCAAGCTGCTGTGGGTCCTGCAAGGGGCTGTGGTACTCCCTCATACCTCACTGCTCCCTGCTCTCTGCTCCCATCCTGCTCGACATCCTTGATTACCACGAGCACAGGAAGGAGACAACACATCAACCTGCTGATGAGAGTGGGTATTTCACAGACATCTCTCTTCTAAGCAGTGAGACAAGTAAGCTGAAAACGTGTCAGCACAGTCACAGCTCAGCATGACCACGCACGTGATTGAGCAAAACCCTGCCAGGGAAGTGATTCATTGGTTTGGGTTTGCTTTTTTTATTTTTCTTGCATTAGACATAATAAGCATTCAAATGTGCTTTATTTGTAGATGGCTCTGGGACAAAAGTACACCCTGTGTGCATCATCAGTTGAATAACCCATGTCTGCCTTTCTCCAAGGGTGCAGACATCAGAAAGGCATGACACAGAGATGACCACCATGTACTGATTCTGTTCCAGAGCCTTCTCATGCTGACTTAGCTCATTTTGGTGGAGGATGGCTCCTGGGAGATCATTCTCCCCGAGCATCTCTCAGAAATTGGGAGGCTCAGCATGTCTTGCCTGGTGGTGTCTACTCTGAAGTGCTCAGACCTACCTTACCCTGCTGTTCTGCTTAATTTGTTAATGGATAATTGATTTAGTGGGAAAGGAAAGTCTCCTGTTCACAGTCAGCTTGGCAGTGCTGCCTGCCTGGGTTTGTAGTATGCCAAGACAGTCCCAGATCATGTTTCTGATCTTCCACCTCCTCCCAGCATGGATCTGATGTCCTGGTTCACCATGTGTTCCAGCCAACAATGAGACCTGAGCAAGTCAACACTGAGCAGGTGTCCCAGGGTGCAGCTTATCAGGTGCAGATTGTCATCTCAGCTACACTGGCCTCAGGGACTCGTGTGCTCTTCAGAGACACGGGAAAAGAAAGTTGGTTTCGTGGCTTTTTGTTTCTTTCTTCCCACTAAGCGGGAATTTAAGGCAGTGTTTGACGTGAGACTTCCCGTGGGCTCTGAGACAAACCATGAGCTGGATTTCCTGTTGTCTGTAAAGAAGTGACCCTTCCCTGCCACTGGTGCCCTTGGGAATCAGCCTGGAGGTCATTTGGCCTCCTCAGTCCCTTGCAAGTTGGTTCAGTTTCGGGGCATCGGACAAGTGTTCGAAATCCTCTCTGCTTAAGACCAGGAAGCATTTCAGCACTCATAAAAGAAAGTGGGTGCTGAGCAAAGGGAGTTTGGAAATTATTGCCCTGATTATCAAACTGCAGTGCCAGTAAATAATGTGGTATCGTAAATGTAAATAATTTGCATCCAATTTCCACATTTTATTCCAGCCTCTGTCTGGCACTCGACGTGCTGCATCCCAGGCAGTCTCTGGAGCTCAGCCCCAGGGCAACATCCAGCTTTGCTGCTCCTCTTCAACTCCTGAAAGCAAAACCCAAAGAGAACAATCCCATCAATTTCTGCCACCAGGCATAGAGAGGGCTCCCCTTTCAATTGCTTCAGTGCCAAATTCAAATCCTCCTTCAGCCCTAGAACCAAACCCCTTGAATTTTAGCCCAGTTTTCCTCCCTGATAACCCTCCTAAGACTTCAGAGGAAACACTTTGTCTGGAAGACAAGAGCCCTGGGCTGTCTCCTGCTCTGCCAGGGCAGGTCAGACAGGCATGGCTGGCAGGACCTTCCATCCCAAGTGCTTCCTGCTGGCTCACTCACCCCTGTGCTGGGCCACTGGCACTGGGGACTGTGTCCCTGCTTACCCAAACTTCTCATGGGACAGGCTGGGGGGTTTGCTTTTCCTACAGAGGGAGTGCAGCAAAGTCTCTGGAGTGCTGACACAGCCCTACCCCTGCATTACCCAAGGAGGTTCATCGTGGGGAGGACAGTCCCCCCCGATGATGACAGTCCCCCCCGATGATGACAGTCACCCCCTGCTCTAACAGCTGATGCTCTGCCTCTCCCAGGGGGATCAGGGTTTGCCCCTCCTCATCACTGCCAGCACATCCAATGCACTGTCACATGGTTTCCCTCTGCCTTCCCTGCACCTACTGGGAATGCCACTGTAGGGCATCTGCAGGACAAGAGCCAGATTGATCCCCACAACTCCCTTCTCCTGAATTCTGCTCGTGCAGTGTGATTTCAGAGTGATCTGCTGGGAGTGAAGGCATCAGCAGCTCCTGTCAGGATGGACTCACGTTTTGGACCCGCCCTGGTCCCACGTGTGGCTGAGCCCAGGTGGCAGCAGCAGCTGTGACACTGTGACACCTCCACAACCATCACACACAGGTCACATCTGTCCCATCCTTTAGCCCGGGCACAGCAATGAAGATTCCCTTTGCAGGGCACATTAATAGTTGCTTTTGCTGATTGGGACCTTTTGTAGACTAAATCATCTAATTTCATAGAATCACAGAATCCCACAATGGTTTGGGTTGGAAGGGAAATGAAAGGCCCTCTCATCCCACCCCCTGCCATGGGCAGGGACACCTCCCACCAGCCCAGGTCACTCAGAGCCCCGTCCAACCTGGCCTTGGACACTCCCAGGGATCCAGGGGCAGCCACAGCTTCTCTGCCCAACCTGTGCCAGG
>JAWWMP010000041.1:57053214-57071111 GCA_035047865.1 Dendrocincla tyrannina
TCTGGGTTTGCAGCTTCTAGAGACAAAAGAACCAAACAAAGGGCTTTCTGTTCCCAGGTGGTTTCAGACTAGGATGAAGTGCTGTATTTCTGGCAGACACGTCCCTCAGAGTGATTTTGCCCTTGAGGACAGCATTACCTCACACACAACAAGAGAACCTCTGTGTGCTGAAATGTCAGGGCTCAGGAGACAAGAGCTGCTCTGCCCTAAGTGCTGGTGTAGCTTTCCACAGTCTTCTCTCTCCTTTGATCTTTTGCTGCCTCTGGGACAGGCTGACCCACCGCCCTTGCCCAGGTTTCCCTAACACAGCGGGCAGTTTTGGTTTAACACATTTTTGAGCCACAGCAAGGGGAGCAGCCCAGGTAAAAGTGCTTTAACAGCAGAGCCATCTCCCCCTTGGCACATCCTTGTTTAACCAATACCTCAATCTCCATGGCTCTGCCCCACCTGCCCCTTGTTTGTCCTGGTGCAGGGTCGTAAGGGCAGTGCCCGCCTCGCTGTGGGTACCTGGGTGCCTTCCCCTCCCCAAGGGGTTCCTGACCCTCCTGAGGCCACTCCACTGCCCGGGGCTGGGCACAGAGCTGCCCTCTGATCCCCCAGCTGATCCACAGGCCCCGTGCTCATTGCCCTTACACAGCAGGCTGCACAGCCTGAGTGCAGGAAAGCCCCTTGTGCCAGTGCCCAGAGCAGCTGATGAGAACAACCAGCCACTGACACCTCAAACCACACCATGAGTGCTGGGGAGCACGGCTGGTGGCTCAGGGCCTCTTGTCATCTCTGGGGGCTGGGGTTTGGCTTTGGGCTTTCTCTTTAACTTCCCAGTGAAAGAACAGCCACTTCTGCACAGCTGATCTTTGTAGGAAGTGGCTTTTCTTAGGGTTATAGAGCAATTAAAACCCTGTGGTGAGTTCCAGGAGCTGGGGTTAAGATTCCAGACTTGCCCATTAAAACTTCTGCCAAGGCCATGCCTCACTCTGCAGGTCAAGCACTTCATGGCCAGCTGGGGGGAGTGTGGGGAGAGCAGAACTCTCCAAATCCAGGCACTTCCACTGCCAGGCTCAGGTGTGGTACTGGGTGAAAAGGGGGCAGAAAACATGCTGGGTAGGATGCCCTTGTGTGCTGCTTTAGCCTGACCCAGCTCACCTGGGATTTCTGTCTTTAACAGCCCTTTGGCATTAGTCCTTACCACAGCCACAGAGAAACAGGAGAAATACACGTGAAAATAAACTACCTGGAGCTGAAACTTTGGGAAAGCAGCTGGAGGAGTTTTCTGAAGCTGGGTTTGATATTCCTGTCAGTTCCTGTGTCTGTGTGACACCTCTCCACAGCAGAAACTGGCAGCTGCTGAAAAGCAGTGCTCTTTGTTGGGGGAAAGAGCAGAAAATCAGTAATCTGGGCAGTATAAATGCAGAAAATGGGGCCTGCTGAGTGCTGGGCAGTGGTGAGGAGGGAATCTGCCATGCCATCACTGGCTGGGATTTGGCTTTCCTCTTCCAGGTGAAGCTACTGTGGGATTTTCCTGCCCAGTTCCCAGCACTAGTAGCTTTCCTCAGGTGGGTGAGACCATTATTGTTCTCCTTTGCAGTGTATTCTGTGGCTCTGCAGCTCCAGTAAGTCCCTTGGGTGCTGCTGGTGGCATTAATCCCATGCTCTGTGCAGGGAGAACCTGGGCCAGACCTCCAGCTCCCCGAGTGTGGGTTTGCTGTGGAGGCAGCTGGGCTGCATTCCACCCATGGGATGCTCTGGACTGCCAATTCTGAATGTCACTCAAAAGAAGGACATGCCCACAGCCTGATTCCCTCCCCTGTTCCATGGCATTATTAGCTTGGCATCATCAAGGGGGTGCCAGCAGCTGCCTCGTTGAGTTCCACCAGATGGGCTGGCAGAGGCTCCAGACCTGGATGCTCCTTTATTTTCCTTACACAGGCTGCATATGTTTATTTTGGGGGGCCTGTTGCAAAGCTGGCTGGATGGTTTGGGAGGCTCCTGGGTGCCTGCAGTGTGTTTGGATCCAGCCCCATGGGAAGGTTCACTCCTTTTCACTTGGAAGAGAGAGGTGCATCAGGCCTTGGTCCCCGAGATAAAGGCTGAACTGGAAAAGAGGGATGGCTGCAAAAGAAAAGCAAGGGAATGCTTTCTTTCCCATAGTTTGGAATACTAGTGGGTTTTTAAAGGCTGCTTCCTTGCTTGGAAAGGGAGCGAGGAGCCCTTCTGTTGAGAACTCCCCAGAAGAAAAACCTGCTGACGAGTTGCACTTATCACTAATGTGAAAATGAGCTGTGGGGTTTTATAAAAGCCATTTCTCCTTCAGGCAAGATCTGATCCCAAAATGAAAAATAACAGAGCGAGAAGAACTCCTAGTAAAAATTACAGGAAAAGCATCCCATGAAATCTGAGACTTTCAGTCAGCCCACCTCAGGTTTTCAAGGTGCAGAGAACAGCAGTGATAAGAACATTTCTTTCTCTGTCTCTGTCTCCTACCTCGACCTCTGCCCAGTGGGTGCTGTGGGATCCTTCCAGGAGGAAAACCTTGTCCATGGTCCACACTGTATCTCACAGGGAAATGAGGCTTCTTGTAAGTGCCTACAGTAACAGCAATTCAGGAACAGTCACCCCCTGGAGCTGGTTTAAAGCACAATCAATATTTGTACAGGAGGGTGGAATAACAAATAAAGATGGCCAAAGTTCCAGGGAGGAGGGAGGTGGGTGGGGGGTGTCTGAGGAACCCTTGGCCAGCTGGGTCTCGGAGCACTGCCAGGGTTTTTGGGGTTCTGGAATGCTCTGGCTGTCCATGGGCAGGATGCTGTTCACCAGGGGGACATTCTGCCTGTTCTGCTGCCAGCTCTCCTCAGGAGGAAAATCGTGGGAAAAAAGGGATGTAAAGCACACTGTGTGAGAGGCCACTGCAAACCCTCCCTCAAAAATATTCCATTTTTAGGCCTGAAGAAAGTTCTGTCAGAGGTCCTGGAGACATGAGGGCCTTAATATTTTGGGAAAGCCCTTTTTCAGTCACCAGGCAGCAGCAGCCCCTTTTAATTCTTTGGGGAATTAAAACCAAAACAAGCACCCACTGATGCCAAGCTCTGATATGTCTCCTCCCTGGGACTGCAGCCTTCCAGGACACTGCTGGGGACAGGGAAAGAAAGGCAGAGCAGAGCCAAATACACTGTCCACTGGGAACACAACATGCCTTTTTTTAAACCTCTGGCCATGTTATACCCTGACCACTTTATCCTGGCATGTCAAACCTGGACTCCCCTCCTCCCTGGCTCATTTCCTCCTGTCTTTGCCACTTGTGTGGCCCTTTACACTGCAGGACTGAAATGCTTCCATTGCATTTCTCTCCCTAATAGCACAATAAAATAGGGAAGTGCCCTTACCCAGGACTTGCAGGTAATGGGGCTGCACCCAAAGCTGTGGCCAGCAGGTCCAGGGGGGGATTCTGCCCCTCTGGCCCTGCAGAGCTGCCCCCAGCCCTGGGATCCTCAGCTCAGGAAGGACGTGGAGCTGTTGGGGTGGCTCCAGAGGAGGGATCAGATCACAGGGAGGGATCTCTGCTGGGAGGGAGGGCTGGCAGAGCTGGGGTTGTTCAGCCTGGAGCAGGGAAGGCTCTGGGGAGACATCCCTGCAGCCCTCCAGGACCTCAAGGGGGCTTGTGAGGAAAATGGGGACAAATATTTAATGGTTATATTTCGAACAAGGGGTATTTGGTTTTACAGTGAAAATGGGGTTGATTTAGATTAGCTCTAAGGAAGAAACTGTTTGACAACGAGGGTGGTGGAACACTGGAAGGGGTTGCCCAGAGAAGCTGTGGGTGCCCCATCCCTGGAAATGCCCAAGGTCAGGCTGGCAGGGGCTCTGAGCAACCTCTGGCTGAAGATGGCCCTGCTCGTGGGGGTTCAGGGAGCAGGGTTTCCCCTGGGTTTATGATTAAATGATTGTGATTATGAATATAGACACACTGTGACCTTTACACAGAAAGAATATTACAACATAGAATTATATGGATGTGAAAGAAAAACAGAAAGCTTTGCCACTTCCCAGATGATTTGCTATTGCTTTGATATTCCCCACCCTTGTAAAGAGCCTTTGAGAGCTGTTTCCTTGCCTAATGCTCCTGCAGGAGCTCTCCCTTGAGCTTATCTGCCAGCTAAAGCATTTCAGAGAAGGTTTATTCCCCACACCTGACTTTTCAAGTACATTGTGCCTGCAAACCTGTGAATGAAAGTGGCAACTACAACTCGGTTTCAGATGCAGCCACATAAACACCTCCTTTAATTCTGTCTTCTATATGAACACAAGGTCATTTCCATCTTGTTCGGATTGTTCCCCCTTTTCTTAGAGCTTATGTTTAAAAAATAAAGCAAGAGGAGACAGGGGGGCTCTTCACCTCATTAATGGGTCTGCAAGGGATATTTCTGTTTCCAAAGGGTATTTTTAAAAGAAAATACGTTCTGTATGAGAATTAAGTTCAGTAACTGTCCATTAGTCCCAGCATGCCTCTACCATCTCTGTAGGGCATTGTAAGAAGGCAGAGCATAAAACAAGGTGGTTTTCCAGGCAGGAAGTTGATTTCCCTTTGTCCTTCACCAGTGTTTCAACTACAGACCTCTGAGGGCATTTCTGGTTTGGAGATAAGATTACCCTATCTGAAAGGGAGGCAAAAAAGAAGAGCAGCTTGTGTGAGTTATTAAAACATGAGAGCAGCTTGGTTTCATCCCCTGCCCTCTGCTGACTCCCCCTGACCTTGAGCAAGGCCCCTTCGAGTTTTGCTCACTGGAAGGGAAGGGTCAGACCATTTCCTGCCTCCTGGAGAAGGGGGAGAGTGCAGCTCAACCTGGCTCAGGCACGGCAGGGGCAGTGGGGCCAGCAGGTTGTTCTGCCACGTGCCACGGCCGGGAAGAGTGACAACCACAAAGTCTGCAATGCTGGGAGGTCCCACCCAAGTGTCCCACCCAGGACACTGCCTTTTTTACCCCTCTGTCATTGCATTATCTTTCCCTTGAAAGAATCAATCAAAACATCCCAGCAATTCCAAGCTTGGAGCCAGGAAATGAAAACTACAAGATTTTGTCATCTTACAAGTACTTTGGTGATTTCGGTCAGAGAGATTCTGTCATCATTGTCTGGCTCCTCCAGGCCTGCCAGGTGTGGGAATTCACCTTTGGCAAGCACTGACTTTGGCACTTTGGTGGGGAAGTGTGGGAAGTGTGGGGAAATGGAGCCAGAGGAAAATATCCAGGGAAAACACAGGCTGAGGATGAGTGTGAGCCCTTTCTGAGGGGAAGAGAACAACCAGGCTGCAACTTGCCAGGGTGCTCTATAAACACTAGGTTTATAAACATCATTATGTGCTTGTTGCTTTTGCAGCTCACCCCCTTCCAGCCCCCTCTCCAGGCCTCCTGCCTTGCCACTTGCAGTGCTTGTGTCTGCTCTGGTTTATGCTTTGATAAGTCTCCTGAATTTTGGAGAGCATCTCTTGGATCAAACTGTGCTTTTAGAAGCAGGACATGAGTGACCCAAGAGTTGCTTTTGGTCTGCCAATGTGGTAAAACGTCTGTTGGAAGCTCATTCCATGGCCAGTTAAATACATTTCTGGAAATCCTCACCCTGCAGATTTATTTCCAATTAGCTCAAATCGACTGGTGAGGACCAGGACTGCAGCCAGGACATGCCTTAACATCAAAGTCCTCTCCTCCTCCATCAGCATCTGCTTAATTGGGGCTGTACAAAAAGCATCTGCTGCTCTCCCTCTGCTCAGTGGTGAAAAGAAACTGCCTTTGCATCTGAGGAGCTGCAGAAAGCTGAAACCTTTGAGTGCCAGGTGGAAATCATGCAGGGGCTGTGAACCCCAAACTGGCAGTTTCACGTGTTCCTCCCCAGAAATGCAAACACAGCTGGCACACACTGTGCTCCTTCCTTCAGAGCCAAAGGGGTTCCATCCTTCCCTGCTCAGCTGCATCACTGCTCTGTTTGGGAGAGGCAAACCCTTCAGTTTAGGGTAACTTTGCTAGAGGAAAACTGATTTCATGCTGTATCACTGATGCTGCTTGGCAGGCAGGAACGATGAGCCTCACCTTCCCATTCCTCAGCAGGGAATTAGCTGGGAAAACTGCCCTGCCTGGGGCTGCCCCTGGATCCCTGGGAGTGTCCAAGGCCAGGCTGGATGGGGCTCTGAGTGACCTGGGCTGGTGGGAGGTGTCCCTGCCTATGGCAGGGGGTGGAATGGGATGAGCTTTGAGGTCTTTCCTGACCCAAACCATGCTGTGCTGTTGCTCATGGTGCTGATTCCATGGTGGTGGTGAAGGCAGCAGAGGTGCTGGGTCACCCAGGGAAGTCTTGTGGAGCAGGGACACAGGTAGGGACACATTTTCCCTCGGGAAAGGCTGTCCTGGGCTCTCCAAGGTGGAAGAGCTGCCTCAGCCTCTGAAACTGCTCCAGGATATTGAGCCCTGAGCCAGGTCCTGCTGCCTCCTGCCCACTCTGGGGCCACCCCCTGGACTTCCCACCAGGGAGAGAGATGTCAGGGAGCTTCCATCCCTTGGGAACAACAAAAATGTAGGCTCCCAGTGCCATGCTGGGTTTGCCCTGCACGGGGAGCTGTGGGGGGGGGGATTTGCAGTGCTGCCTGGTGCTTGGGTTTGTCTCAGAGCCTGGGATCACAGCACGAGGTTTGCCTCTCACTCAGACTTAGATGTACAGGGGATTAAGGCTTTGATTCGGGACACATTTCAACAGGAAGCCTCATCTTTGGCAGCAAAACACTTCAAGGGCTATGCTGAATCTGTAATAACCCTTTTCTTTGATACTCTGACACCTCTGTCGAGAGAGGCAGGTTCTAAGTGCCTTTAACTGCTCTACCTCATGTGGTTGGAACCATGGAACTGGCAAAAAGTGCTCTTGGGAGGGAAATTAAAAGCGCATGGCACCTCTCAGGGACATTTAAAATGCCCTCTGATAAAGGAAGGCACAAACCCAACCAACCATAATGTATGTCTTGGAGGAGCACCAAGCACTGGAATAGACCAGCATGGAACACAAGGTCTCTTCTAGAAGTTTTTAAATCAAGACTAGACCCTTTTCTCAAACCAGGCTTTCACCAAAAATTGCCTTGCTGAAGGAAATGGGGTGAATTTTAGTTGCTTGTCCTCTGGAGAGGGTCAGATAAGATGACACTAATGGCCTTTTCCAGCTTTAGAGTTGCTGGGTGCTTTACTGAGTGAGAAGACAGTGAACTGTAAGGGCTCAATTATTTCAAATGAAAACTTTTTTGCTTGATGTGCCACTGGATTTTCTCCTGCATTACCTGATGGAATTGCCCCTTCCCAAAGGTAAATAAGGAAGCATGTCAGCTTTCCACAGGCTCTCTAAAATGAGGAATGCACCTCTCCAAGGGGTCTTTCTTCTGTTTATTTCTGGCACAGCAATGCTTAGGACCTCTTAAGGCATTTTTAGAGAAGTCCCATTTTTGTGAAGTGCTCATTGTTTTCTGACAGCAGAATTTAGGGGCACAGTCATCACTCTGTGTGTGTGTCAGTGACCTCCTGTTGCTCCAGGAGGTAAGATAAGTAGCATAATATTAATCTCATACTCCAGGGAGGAAGTAAACATTGAAAAGCCTATGGAGGGTGGGTGGCACAGTCACTGACAGGGCTGGGACACAATCCCAAGAGTTATTTCATATTTCTAACTCCACCTTGGAGCAGTTCCCTGAGTAATCTAGAAAAAGGAGAGAAAACACCATGTGGAGCAGCTATTGCAGTGTTGAAATGACCCCCAGGGAAGTGTGGGCTCCAACCCAGTGGACGTGGCACTCAGTGCTGTGGTTTAGCTGGCAAGGTGGGGATGGGCCCCAGCTTGGACTCCATGATCCTGGAGGTCTTTTCCAACCTAAATGACTCTGTGACTATAAAAAATAAGCAAAAAAATTGAGTGGTTTGTCCTTTGAAGCCCTGCTTCTCAGCCACCCTTATTGCATCTTTGCATTTACTCTGGCAGATCTTACAGTCCTTTCTGCTTTCTCCCTTTGGACACCCTGTTGAACTCCTTCCTGCTGCCTCTCCTTGCTGTGCTGCCCAGCAGGGCTGTCTCCAGCCTTTATTCTGCTGGAGGGAGGGAACCAGCCTCCCTTTAGTGGGTGCTGTCACAGGTGACTGAGGGCTCTGTTTGCCCTGGGGTGTGGAGGGCACAGCAGACAAGGAAACAGGGCAGAAACAGGCCCTTGTCTTGTGGTTGCAGCTGGAATAACGTGGGTGAGGCAGCCAGGTCACTGTGGTATCAGCCAGACAAGCAAGAGGAAATAAATGCCCTTGGCTGCCTCTTTATGGTTTCCCCGAAGCACAGGAGCAGGATTGGAGTGATGGGAAGGGGCAGTGACTGTGCATTCCTGTGTGTCACAAACACGTGGCACATGCACAGCCACTCGTGTTTCCCTCCCCTACCTGAGCAGGGAGGGAGGGCTCTTCGGGTGCAGCCTCACCTGCAGAGCCACATCACGGTCACAGGAAACTGTCCCATCCACTCTCAGGATTCCCTCTGGCATTTCAGACCCTGGGGGATCAATCAGAAGCCCCAGGGTCTCAGAGAGCGTGCCATGAGTGGGTGAGTCTGTGTGGATGTGTGCCAGGAGTGCAGCGAAGGCACCTCACCATAAACTCCTGCCTCATCCAGAGCTTGGGTGTAGCCATGAACTCGGGTATATTTGTATTAATGCAGGGAACAGAGCACAGCTCAAGAGCAAAGCCCAGAGCGTGAGGGCATCAGGTCGGGTGGTGAAACCACACACAAAGCCAGTCCCATTCACTGGCACTTTCAAAGCTGTGTGAGGGAGGGGCAGCTGCACAACCCTTGCCTTGTTCCTACGGAATTGCCACCACAGGAGGAGCTCTCAGTGCCCTCCCCTAAGGGCGGGATGCACAGGGGTTCTTTGCTCCATCCCTCTGGAATCTCCATCCCTCTGGAATCTCCATCCCACAGTTCCAGAGAGAGTCAAGCTGGATGTTCCCCTTGACTCCCAAGCCTCACAAGTTTCCCCATGGAACTAGGAAACTGTGGCACTCTGTGGTGGGAAGAGATACCCAAGTTCTCCTGGCTCCAAGGGATATGCAGAGCATCAGCTGGACCAGCTTGGGAAGACACGGGGTTGGGTGGGAACTGCTTGTTCAGGCAATACCAATGCCTCCTGTGGCAGCTTGATCCTGGCTTTATAAAACAAAGAATTCACAGTTGTGAATTCACAGCTGGCAGGCAGAGAGGGGGTTTAAACCCCTGGGTGGGGTTTTACCCACTTGGCTGGGCTTAGTCAAGGATTCCCAAAGGAAAAGCACGAGCTCAAGGGGCAGCTCAACCCCACTTTATCTCCCAGGCAGTGACAGACGGTGGGCTGGGAGGGAAATCATTCCCAACACGTGCAGGCTTTGCCACAGCTAATCTGAGCCTTCATATTTAACTGGTTTGGAGCTGTGGAATGAAGATGGAGTGGGGAATAGTAATTTCTGCTTCAGTGACTTTCCCATAACACAGCAACAACAAATAGGTGCTAAAACCACCCCAGACATTGACAAAATACCGACTGTCCCGTTCCTTTGTTGTGTTTTTTGTCCCTAAATATACCTCAATATTGTGGCCGTGATCTTTGCTTAATGGTGACCTTCAGAAACCCAGAGTGGCTTTTGGGCTGTATAAACACACACAAAGGCACTCTGCTTTCTAACAGCAAAGCATCATTTCCCCCCTAGGCTTTCTTGTTCAGAAATCATAAAATATCCACTGTTTTGGCTTTACTGAGTCGTTCATGTGGAGTGTCAGAAACCCTGTTTTCCCAGCTCCTCCCTGAAGGAGCAGTGGAGTCACATCTTTACTAGACACATCTTCAATCCCAAATGTTTCCCCAAGTACTTGTGTCCTGTGAGTTCTCAGTTACTGCTTTTTCCCGATGGAAACCATAACAAACAGCCGGAGTTAAGAAGCCCTTCCTCTTTTCCCCTGTTTATCTATTTAACTGTGGCAAAGACAGTTTTATCAGAGTTCAGGAGTTTTTGGAGCCTCAAAAATGTCACCATGTCTTTCAGGGTCTTTTAATTCTCTTCCCTGCCCTTTCTTTGACCTCTCCAGCCTCTTTTCCTGGTGTACTTTAAACCATTCCAAGATACAAATCAATCCAGTGCTTTGACTATGAAAAATATGGAAGAGATTTTTATTTCAAAGGTTTGAAACCCAGCAATAACTAAGGCAAAGAAAAAAATGTTTTCAGGAGGGAAAAAACAATTAGGCTTTGCCAAATGGGTGGCTCTCCTTCCTCCCAGGGGAAAAATAAAAAAACCTGCAATGACATTTCCAAGATTTTTGGATTTAATAGGATTTTTTTTTTACCAGGGAAAGAACTGGTATGATTAAGAGTAAGCACTGGCTGTTGTTTGGGATCACTGTATTTGGGAAGGGCTGGTAAGGTCATGGTTCAGAGAGGTCTGAGAGCCAAGAGGAAGTGTGAGTGAATATCTGAAGATGCAGGGAAGGGTTTGAAGGGTAAAGTTCACTCCTGATGGGCTTCAGGGTCTCCTGAAGTTGAAGAGAGAGATTCAAGTTCTTGAGGAGAGTTCTCATGAGCTTGGAGGTCTGGGGATGGCTGGAACAATTTGATGTGCTCCTGTTTGTAGCTCTGATAACACAACACTTGGTGCCCATCCATCGAGCTCCAGAGCCACTCTTTGCTTTACAAAGCAGCTGAACAATTTCCTGGGCAAAGCTGTGCAGGTGGAGCAGGAACTGAGCAGAGCCCTCAGAGTAAACACAAGGTGATGCTCCTTTTCCCATCATTTATGTACCAGCATCAGGTTTGAAATGGTGACTGTTCATTCCATGTGAGTGTTCATTCTCCAGACACAAAACCCCTTCCTTAAACAGCATTTCAGAGCTGGGGTTTTTTCCCCCCACTCAACTGAACCCATGGAATGCTCGAAACCTTGCCAGGCTCCCTCAGAACCTTCCCAGGTTCCCTCAGAGCTTATTCCCAGTGTGGAGCAGGAGCAGGCACAGGAATGTCTGTGTGGTCCTGCAGAACTCCCACCGGAGGGATCTCAGTTCCCTGCTGGGGGAAGTGAGTAACTCCGCCTGACTTCAGTGCTGTTACTCACATCCTGTGCGAGGCAAGTGGGAAGGGAGGAAAATCCCCACACAAGTGGAGGGGCATCCAAAAAAAGAGAGGGAGTGTGGTGGGAAGGAGGGAGAGGCAAGGACAGCAGTGAAGCCTCAGGGCTTAGTGGCCCTCACTTGCTCTGTCCTTGGCTGGCACAAGGCAGGGAAGTGTGTTGTAATTAAGGGAGCACAAGCAGGAAGATGCTCCCCGCTCATTACCATTTCCTTGGGCTTCTTTTGACAGTTCATCTCTCAGGCACACGTGGAATAATATGGAAATGGTAAATACAGCTGGGGGTTTGTGTTCCCAGACAAACACTGCCCGTGTGGGTGGTGTCTGTGTGCAGATTTATATGCACGGGGTATAGGGGTGGCTCTGGATATTTAGGGATAGAGCTGGAGAAGGTGCTCAGGAGTGAAATCCCTCCTGCAGGCATTACTGCAGCGATCAGCCCTGACCTGCCTTTGCTTTATGGAGCAAATACTTGACAAGAAGAGCCCTTACTGTGTGCAGAAGTTGTCACTTGAGAATCTAGAGAGCACTTGACCAGCTCCATTCAGGCTTGCCCAGCTCCCAGTCCAGGCACAAAAACACTGGATTTTAGAAATGGCCTTTGCTTCCCAGCAGAGGCAGATCAGGACATGCAGGACCTGGAGCAAGTGGGACTGCACCAACACACCAGGTTGTGCCCATATGGAAATGCTGAATCAGGGTCCAATCTAATGTTCTGTACTTAAAAATGCTTCCTGCAAGGTTTTGGAAACCTCTGCCATCAACAGACATCGTGTTCCCAAGAAATGAGTTCAAAATAGGGCAAGCCAGGTTTATTTTTACATCGTGAAAAGGTATTTTAAAAGGTACTTTAAAAAGCCCAGCAAACCACTTGCCTGCCACCCAAGGAGACCAGCAATGCCACCTGGAAAATGCTGTGCCTAAACGCACAGGGGGACAGAGCTTGCCAAGCATGTCTGGGAGCAGTTTGGGATGGCCCCATAACCCACTGCACACCCCCAGCCTCTGCCCTGGCTGGGAGGGAACTGTCAGCTCGCAGAAACCGGGACAGGAGCTGCTGAGAAGAAGTATTTACAGGGGTGGGAAAGAAATTAGGAAAGGGGTGAAAGCAGAAACGGTTTTCTTCCTGCTGTGAGTGTGTAAATGGGGTATGGCCTCAGGAAGGGTGGGACAAGCACATAAGCAGAGGGTACCAAATCCTCCTGGTCCTTGGGTGGCATCTGCTCAGCCTTAGGGGGACAGAAGTTTCTGAAGGATGGTAGGATGCCCTCAGTACCAGAACACTGTGCACAATGCTCACCCTGTGTTTTCTGTCACCTGTCCTGTCTTTAGTTTCATTAGCCACCCAGTCTGGCTGGTCCTCATTCAGGTCTGTCACAGGGGGATTTAGTTAAAACCAGCCCACCCTTAGGAGAGGCAAGAACTGCATCTCTCTGGGTGTCTGTGCCTGTGGAGGGAGTCAGAGAACCCCCTGAATTCTCTCCAGGGGGTTATTCCCACCCCTGCTCAGCACCTGGAGCTGTTTTTAACACTGATATGCCAAAGGAGGCATCTCCAAAGCCATGTGATCAGTGAACAGACTTGGGGCTGATGTCAGTGTGCAAAAGCCCCTTCCCACGACCCCTCTAAAGGGCAGGAGTGACAGTGCTGTGGTCAGTGAGGGCTGTCTGGTCACCTCAACCATTGACACACTCTGCACTCCTCCACCTTCTCCACAAAGACAAGCTTGGGGCAGCTCTCGTGGGATGACATTGTCCCTGGGTGACACAGCTCTACAGTCATTTCGTGACAACACTGGGATGACACCAGTGATGAGAGAAGTGTTCTGGCCTTTGCAGACACCTCTGAGTCATCCCAGGCTGCTCTTCTACCTCAGAATAGAGACACTGACAGGGACAGTGTTCTGAGAGCTGAAGCAGTGGCAGAGGCACTAATCCAGAGAGTAATTAAAGCACCTTGGGGACACATTCTGCTCTCTCAGCCTTTCACTTAATCAGGCTATTTTCCCCCCAACTTATTCCCATTTTGCAAGGTGTATTTATTGTATATCTCATTCCTTTGCAATATTAAGGCATGCAAGCTTTAAAACCCCCATCCAGTTGGTTTGGAGTGTTTAACACCTGTCCCCACGGGTGGGGAATTGGAGCCAGAAGGGTTCTTGCAATAACAAAACACTGTGCACAATGTTCACCTTCTGGGTTTTATTAACTGTTTATTAACTGTGGTTATTTAGTTTAATTAGCCACCAATCGGGCTGTTCCTGGTTCAGGTCTGTCACAGGGGTATTTAGTTCAAGCCAGCCCACCCTTAAGAGAGGCAAGAACTGCATCCCTCTGGGTGTCTGTGCCTGTGGGGTGAGTCAGGGAACTCCCTGAGTGCCTCCAGTGGGTTATTCCCATCCCTGCTCAGCACCTGGGGCTATTCAGCTGTTCTGCAATGGGCACTGTCTTTGCATCCTTTCCCCAGTTTGTCTCTGTGCATTCATTTTTGCAAGGCCTGGAAGCTGTGACTTTCCTGCTCCCCTTGGATGTATTGACTCATACCAACACATGAACCACATCCACAATGTTCCCAATCTGTCCTTCTGGATCAGGCACAATTTGAGTGATTCCAGGCGAGGTGGGACATCTCTGAGAGAAAATCCTGGCGTGGAATGGAGTGTTTTACAGCCTGTTGGGCAGGGTATCCCCTGAAAACTGTGAGCAAACAGCACCACAACCACTTTCAACAGACACACTTTGTTCTCTAGGACTCTGTGTTCTTCCAGACTAAAAGACTGGGCTGGAGGTGCCAGGAAAGGACTGAGTGTTTTGGAAGAAAGGAATCCAGCTCCTGGAGAGCAGGTGGTCCCAGCCAGGAAGGCTCCCTGTCCCCAGTTCTGACACACCTCTCTCCTCAGCACAGCACGAAGGAGGGTTAAAATCCCAGAGCAATGCACTTCTGGCAAGTGCCACAGCTGGTCTGTTGTGTCTGGGATGGAGTTCCTGAGCACGTCAGGATCGTGAGTCACAAGTGAAAAAGGGAATTAAGAGCTCTGCACTGCGGGGTGGCCTCACGAGCATTCCAGTGCAGCCCTGCTCTCCCAGTTCTGGGAATCACACTCCCTTTGACCTCAATACATCTCTGGGACAGGCTGAACACCGAGAGGTCGGGATCTGTGTGTAGGTCAGGTGGGGAATGACGTGGCAGGGGCTAGACACAGGATGGGGAGGAGAGGGGCTGCCAGCAGACAGGACCAGCTGCAGCCCACGGCGTGTTCAGTGCAGGCTGGCACCACACCACGAGGCTGAACTCCACAGCCCGAGGGCCCCCAGCACTGCAGCACCACAGGTTGGCTGGTGATGCTCCTCCTTAGCATTCTCCCTCACAGTTTCTCTGAAAGCAGAGCTTTTCTGTGTTTTAGCCTACAATTCGCTGTCTATTCCACAGCCCATCAAAGTCAGGACTTTGGAGAGGGCAACACCCACTGTTAGAAAGTTAAATATGACCTGGTCATAAATAACAAGTCTCCCAGTTGAGGCATCCTGGCATCTACAGGTGCTGAGGGATTTCCTTGCATCATGAACACGAGCTCATGGCACAACTTCTGTGGGAAGAGCATTGATCCCTCACTCCCCAGCTACACCTCAGGATGAAACACCTCCTTAACCCCTCTCCTGGGAGAGAGGCTGGCAGGGATTAATTCCTCTGGGCTGCTCAGTGAAGGCCCAGGTGGGAGGAACCCCACAGGTGATTGTGGCTCTAGGGAAAAGAGGACCAATTGTGCCTCCCTTAGGAATCCCATGTAGGTGTGATTTTCCCCCCTCCCTGCAGTGTTTCCCTTGCCATCATTTTGCCCTCTAAATCACACAGTGACTGCACAGACTGACCCCACTTTGTGGTGTGTGGGACAGCTGAGATGCTTCCTAAGCTTTACACACACATACTTAGTCCCACTGAAGTACAGGATCTGCTCCCTCTCCATCAACCCCCCTCTGTCAGCAGCTGGGTCACCCTGCTGGCTTTCTGACAGCAGAAGTTGGACAGATTCCTGCCCCTCATTGCACCACTGCACAGGAGAAAGCTTTCTGACAGCAGTTCACTGCCAGCTTCCAACCACCACCCAGTGAAAACCTCCCCTGCCAGAGCTCTCCCTTCAGCCCCAGGGCCATTAAACATCCCGGGTGCTCACTGGCACGTGTGGAGGGGTCGGTGTTGGCTGCAGAATGTGGAAACTGCCCAGCTTTCCAAATGAACCCTGGCTCAAACAGAGTGTTTGACATGAGCATTCAGAATAGAATGGCAGCTGGCTGCCAGCAGAGCCCACCCTTTCCGTGGTGCCTCTGGAAAGGCAGCACAGAGGGAACCCAATTCTTGTCTTTCAGAGTCACACTTCATTGCAGTTGTATCCTCACATTTGCCTTTAACATCCCCCTTCTTCAGCACTGAACTAAAATTTGCCTTTCCCTGGTTTTTTCCCCTGGAAAGGCTGCTCCTCCTTCCCGTTCAGCATTCCACAAGGCCTGGAGAAGCCCCATCTCCACAATCCCAGCAGGGTCTGGGTGCAAGAGCCCTCTGCTTTTGGGCTCTCAGCTTCCAAGGTGGTGTCCTTTTTAGGAACACAGCTTGGATCCCCATTTGGGAAAACAATCAGCACTTCTCTCTCACACTCCAAGTGCAGCCAGTTGCTTTCCCACACAGCCATGGGATGGAGTGTGTTGCTTCCTGAAAAAGGGCTTCTATTCCAATCTTCTCTCTTTCAGTGGGCAGGGCGGAGGGAGGATGGAAATTGCACAGCTGCAAATCTCCACTTCACAAAATTAATTCATCGAGGCCTTCAGTGAAGCATTTAAGGCTAAAGAGGCCAAATCCAGGACTTGGTAATCTTTACAGTAAGTAAATACCAAGTTAAAATAGTCAGTGGAAGAACTGTTTGTTCTGTTGGGTTAACACTTGGGTGTTAGCTAGAAAGAAGAATTCAGAAGCAACGTGGTGATGGTTTAAACACCTACAAAATAAGGAGCCCTCTGTGCTCAGGGCAGGAGGGGGATGTGTTTGGCTGCTCGGCTGGGCTGGTTGAGCACAGCAGCAGCAAGAATATCAAATTCCTGGTGTGCCTGTCTCCTACGAGGCTTTCCAACAAACAAAAATAAACACAAACCCTGCACCTAAGTGTACACAAACAGCATGCAGGAATTGTGAAACTCCACTCCCACAAATCGTGTCACTCTGAAAACATTAAAACAGGCAGAACCTTCCGCCGTGGGTGCCCCTAAACCAGAGTGTCTGGCACGCCTGAAAGGTGAAAAGAGTTGGCACACTCTGTTTTCTGTGCTCTTCACTGCTAGACCATGGGTTCCAGGGGGAAAGTTACTGTTATTTGTTCCGAAGTCAGTGAAAGCAATTCCAAACTTTCTTCCACAGACCTGAAAGAAGCAGCTAGAATAGACCTGTGCTCTGGTTGGGTGCCTGGAAACTGGGCTCTCATTATTTCTTACGTAAGGCTCCAGAACAAGCTCCCTAAAACACAAATGCCTTTCTTTAGAGGAGTCTGCCTTTGTCTGCCAGTGAGTCAGCATCATGTGACAGATCAATTTGCTCGAGTGTAGGATGTGGATTTTGCATATCTCACTCTCCAAGGGCACCTGTTGGAAACTTGGGTCGCCACAGCGTGGAATTTCACACCACACATAAGGTCAGCTCCACGGCCTCGCAGCACATCAATAGGGAGGAGGTGACACCAGAGAGCTCGAGCTTTCTGTCCTCCAGACCTGCCTCTGGGAACGGGGACACAGCAGTCCTCGAGGTTCTCTTGGCTCTCTGTGAGACTGTGCGTGTGCCGGGGACCCACAGGACCCCTCAGGTCAGAAGGGACCCCAGGCGGTGCTGAGTT
Organism: Dendrocincla tyrannina; assembly: GCA_035047865.1. Taxonomy (NCBI): domain Eukaryota; kingdom Metazoa; phylum Chordata; class Aves; order Passeriformes; family Dendrocolaptidae; genus Dendrocincla; species Dendrocincla tyrannina. Next base: position 57,070,233 of record JAWWMP010000041.1, read on the forward strand.
CACAGAGCTGGGTCAGCTGGCAGGTCAGAGCTTCAAGCAGCCAAGTCTTGAAAAGCCTCTCAGGATTGTCACCTTCTCTGGGGACACTGTGTTCCAAAATGCCATTGTGAAGTCTGGCCCTGTCTTGTCCTAACCCCCTACAGGTGTGGCCTCTGTCAGTGCCCCCATCTGCAGCAATAACCCAAGGCTAACCCCACAAAGGCACGAGGCTGAAATAGTGCTAATGCACTTCTATCCTTGAAAACAAGTGCACAAACTCCTCTGTGTGCCTGTGTCTGAAGGAGAGCAGCTGCTGGGAGGTGTTGCTTTCCTCGGAGCGCTGCTCTTTACAGCCAAGAACACAGGGCTTTGATCAGCTGCTTCCACTGACTAAATTGATTCCAACATCTTTGCCAGTGGGCTCCATGGATTCCCAGCAGGAGATGCTCCTGCTCGTTTGAAGAGCCTGAGATTGTTTTTCAATGGAATTTTCCATTATGCTCTGTACTGTCTTTTCTTCAAAGCACAGTTTGCTCCCTGGGCAGGACTCCTTGTCCAACATAATATGCACAACCACTGCTCAATACGTTGGTTTCCTTCCCATGATGTTTTACCTCCATCTATTCTCTTGTCTCAGCCAAAGTCTCCTTGTACAGCCCTCAGGTAACCTGTGTCTGTCAGCAGCTCCTGTGCAGGGTTTGTTCTCCCCCACCCTCCCTCTCGCCAGTATTAGAAGTTTGGAGCCAGCCAAGGCTTCTCAGGGAAGGCACACCAACTCAGGCTGGGGATGAGCAGATGGAGCAGCCCTGGCAGAAGGACCTGGGGCTGGACAGGCCCCATCCCCAAACCCCCCGTGCCCTGGGCTGCCCCCAAAGCAGCGTGGGCAGCAGGGTGGGCAGG
>JAWWMP010000041.1:57078809-57104717 GCA_035047865.1 Dendrocincla tyrannina
GGTTAAATCCCGGGGGGATGGAGGGGAGAGGGTCGTGGCTGGTTAAATCCCGGGGGGATGGAGGGGAGAGGGTCGTGGCTGGTTAAATCCCGGGGGGATGGAGGGGAGAGGGTCGTGGCTGGTTAAATCCCGGGGGGATGGAGGGGAGAGGGTCGTGCCTGGTTAAATCCCGGCGGGATGGAGGGCCAGGGGCTGCCAGAGCCTTTTTTGGGGGGGTGTGTGGGGTTTGGGTGTCGGGAGTCAGCGCTGTGTGCGTTCCTGGTTATCCTCACCTCTCTCCTTCATGAGCACCACCCCCTCCCTTTCTTCCTTCTCCCTCCCCCCCTTTTTTTAATGCTTTTCTACACTTCAGTTGCTGTGAGCAGCGTCAGTTTGGCTGTTGTGTGGGTAAGGAGGAGCAGCTTTGGTGGTGAGGTCGCAGGTGCAGGGATGTGCTCCCTCCCCACAGAAACACCCGCAGCCCTAAATGCGAGTTTGGGGGGAAAGGGAGCGACGTTAAAAGTGGGTTTGTCTTTTATTTGGTTGGTTTTATGGCCGTTTGACCCCCAGCCAGCGAATGGTGGGTTGCAAACCCACTGGCAGTTGTAAAACCAAATAAATGAGCAAGATCTCCTTGCTCCTTGGATCAATTTGCAGCTTGGTTCCTAAGCTTGCTTGCTGTCTGTGGTGATGTGATCTGATTTTATTTGACATGTTTTTCTGTGTGTTTGTTTGGGTTTTTTTCGGGGGGGGGTGTGTTTTTTGTTTCTTTTTTGGGGGGGTAGTTTCCCTGCGTTTCTTCTTGTGACTGAAATAGGAGCCCACATTTCAGTGCACTGGTTAGGGAAGACTTAACAGTTGCTTCTGTCTTTCTAGTTAAACTCTTATCTGTTCAAATAAAGGGAAAAAATATACAGTTTCCCCTCAGGGATAATTCATAGATAAGCAAGCAGTGCCTCACATTGGGGCTGGTATAAGCCTGCTCCTCTGAGTTTTGCTTTCTTTTTGAGCTTGAGTCTAAACATAGAATGGTGTGGGACCTTAAAGATCATCTCATTCCAACCCCACTGCCATGGGCAGGGGCACTTCCCACTAGACCATGTTGGGCAGTGCCCCATCCAACCTGGCCTTGAATGAATGAACATTCATTGTGCCAAAGGAGGCTCTTGGGAGACTTTGTAAAGCTTCATGACAGCATTTGGAACCATTCCCATTCTTTCTGTCCCCCTTCTCTTTCCCCCAAGTCTCATCCCAAGTTCTCACTGGAGAGCCAAGTGTTCCCTGCGTCCTGCAGGCCCTAAAAGCTGGTGTGAGAATGGAGGCTCGGGGTTCTTAGGCCTGAATATTTACATTAAAAACGCTGACAAGCACGTTTTCTCGTGGACTTGATTGAAAATGGGTCATGTGTTGAGCAATTTTTGTACAGTGTGTAAAATGCAAAACGACTGTGGGACTAAGTGAACTGCTTTGCCTTGAAGGAGCTGGTTAGTGTGTTTCCTTGTGGGATTGAGGGTGGAGGGGGCAAGCATTTCCCTGGTGAAAAGCTAATAAGCTGTGTAATTTGTGTGCCAGTGCCTAACCTGATCGTTAGGCCCTTTGAACAAGGACACTTGCTTAATGGTTCACTGATTTGAAATTGTCTTGTGGTTATTCAGTTGTGGCCACCCAGTTTGCAGTGACGGGCTCTCCTGACACCAGAAGATCCTGCTTCATTTTGAAAGTGCTGCTGAGTAAAATCTGTGCCTGTGTTGCTTCTCTGGGGTTCTGATGGGCTGCAGCTCTTCAAGCTTAGTGTTTGTGCAGAAGTGTTTGGTATAGCCTGTTTGTTACCCTCCAGGGAGCTCCACCTGTTTGCTACATCCCAACTGGCTTGTTTAGTGTTGGAAAACCCAAAGTGAATTCATAGTGTAGCCAGGACTGAGCAGTGCCCTTTTTTGGAAAGGGAGCTTATCTGTGTGGACCTTGTTTGTGCTGGCTGTTCAGTCTATGTGGAGACAGTATTTTAAACTGAGAGGTTCACACAAGGCTCCTGCCTCACTTTTCAGACTGTGCAGACCTCTGGCTTGGTGAACAGAACAGTCTTCTGGGATGGGAATGGTGCAGATGGTGACAAGCCATCATCTGCTTTAAGCATCAAACTGCCCTAAGCCCGAGGCTCAGTACACAGGCAATTGAAGTTTTCATGAGTCTTTTGGCTTCTTTTGGGGGCGGGGTTGGTGCTGGGTTTTTTGGGGGGAGGTGGGAAGTGTGGGAAGACAGAGACCTTGTAACAGGGCTGTGCTGTGCATCCCTATCTGCACGGCCTTGCAGGTGTGGTGGGATGTGGCTCGGGGCTTTGTTCTCTTAAGTAACTGTATGCTAATGTTTTCTTTACTCAGACTGGTGTTTACCCTGAGCTTGCATTTCATCTTCATTAAATATCTTCATGTGACTACTTGCTGACATACTCCCTACTTTGGAAAGCGCTCCTTTACCTCTCCCAGCTCACTTAAAATAAGGTTATTCTAGGTATCCCCTGCGGGGTGGTTGTCAGAGTAGAAATGTGTTTTCTCTGAGAACCTCTTTGTCTGAGGAAAGTGTAATGTTTGAGCTTGGCTCTGTAGGTAAAGACTGTCCCTGTATGGGCAGCAGTGGCATTTCTTCAGGTGTATTTCTTAGTGAAATACATCCAGAACCTTGTGTGGGTGTCTCTTCTTGCTGCTGGTGGGGAATGGCCCTTGGCTGTTGGAGCTGGGAATGTGGTTTACTCCCAAAGCATGGAAGGAACTGAGAGCCTGGCACTGAATCAGCACAGTGGAAATGGTTCCAGCTGGGTGTTGCCTGTTGGGGAAAGTGTGTGTCACAGGGAAGGGATAACAAGTGCTGGGCCTGTGGACTTGATTCCCGTGTTGCTCAGAGTTAGGAATAAGGGCTTTTGATCTCAGGAGAGCCCAAGAGGTTCCATTTCTTTGCTGTCTTTACCAGCTTTGCCCTTGATGTGACAGAGAAGATACCGTGTGGGGTGGCAGGGTGGCCTGTTTGCCTGTGTCCCTCAGCCCTGCCTGCTGGGCTGGCTGTGCCCCGGTCCAGCACTGGCACTGCTGTGGAGAGCAGTACCTACACAGTGCTCCATCTCTGCTCTTGCTCAGGGTCACTAACTCTGACTTCCTCTGGGTGTGTGGCCAGTTGATAGGCTCTGTAATAGTGGGGGTTCCTCTCTTGTATCTCACCCAAAACTACTCTGACCGTTACAGCTCTCCCTCAAGGCAAGGAGGAAGGGACAGCCTGGCCTCTTGGAGTGTTTCCTGACCTTCGCTGTTTGAAGCAATAAAAAAAGTTGGGATGCCTGGATTTTGCTCCTGGTTCCATTGCTGACTTGATGCCCTCCCTTGTAAGATGGTGTTATCTGTGCTGCTGGTGCTGCAGACCTGTTTGGTGGGCTGCCTCCAAGGGGGTCAAGCTTGCCCAAAAGAGGAGGTTGGGCACTGTGGCCTTCAGAGCATATTTGACACGGCTGAGCTCCCTGAGGCTCAGGCAGTCTCATACCTGTCTGAGAACTGGCAGCAGCAATAGGCCTGGGGAGCTGTGAGTTGGTGACCTTGTCTTGCTCACCATGTTCCCTTTCTGGCTCGCAGCACCACCAGTGACTTGTTCAAAGCACAGAGAAGGAGAAGGCTGGGAAGGTGCTGTGGTTTGTGACTGTGTGGCAGCAGCTGTGCTCTCTGCAGTGCCTGTCATCTCTCAGGCCTTGGCTGCGAGCGTGGCTCGAGGAGCCTGTGAGCAGCTGGAAAATACCTGTCTGATGGGTGGAGCTGTTCCTGTTCTTCACCCTGAATCCCCGCTCTTCTGCCCAGACTTTGGGCTAAAATGTGTGTCACATGCACCGTTCTGGGAGCAGTTATGCAAACAGCAGAGCAGTGTAGAGCACCATACCTTAATTCAGCACGCTAATTAAACTTGAGAGAGCGCCCTGACATTGCGAGTCTCATGATCACAGTGGAGCAGTGGATGCGTGCCTTGCTGACGAAGCTGCCCTTGTTGGTGCCCAGGCCTCTGGGTATGAGCACAGAGTGGAGGTGAGAAATGAGACAGAGCAGTGCAGCTGGCTGCCCTTGATGTAGATCAGAGAGAGGATATGTATGGTTTCAGCGTTTTTTCTTTGAAGAACATCTAAGCATGAGCATCTTGTGGTTCAGGAAACTGCTGAAGTTCTGAAAGATCAAAGAAAGATGTTTTCCCTGCATTCTAAGCTTTTGCTTCAGATTTCTGAGTGCACAGATGTATAGTCTGTGCCTTGTGAATGCTTTCCTTCAGCATTCACACACTGGTAGTTGCCTTTCTGGTAGACCTTGAACTCATGGGGGAAGGGATCTTGGGAAGGGTATCTGAATACTGAGAATCAGAAACTGAAGAATACACAAAGCTTCGTTTGTAGCTTGAATTTTGCATTAATTGCTGTTTGAAAACTTGGCATAGAAAAGTTTTCTACGTTAACACAAATTGCAGATGATGGAACAGAAAAACAGACTTTCTTTCCTCACAGGTGGTTTAGGATCCCCATATTTCAGCTGAGGTTTTATTGGTGATGCAGTGCTCGTGTGAATTGAATTTTGGGAGTGAGCATGTAAGGGTTGAAGTTCCTTGCTTTGCTGTAAGGTGAGGATAGGAGCTCACCTCTGTTGACAGATCATATCATCAGGAGGCAAAGAAGCTGACCAGGGATGCCAAGCACTAGCCAAAGAGAGCATTGTGGGTTCTGTGTGGCTGCATCTCTCTCTGCCCTTGGCCATCAGGAGCCCAGCACAGGGAGAAGCCAGGCTTGCTTTCAGGACTTGAATGACAAGCCAGAGCTGATTCTCAGAGATCTTATATGCTGGGTCATGTGGTTCTCTTTAAGTTTAAATGGCAGTGGATCACGGGGTTGGGATCATCATAAGAAGAAATGGTGTGGGGTGTGTCTAGGAAAAATTAGTCAGATTTGTAGATACAGAAATTGGGATTCAACAATGCTGATTACAAATAGCTTGGGGGCAAAAACGTGAAATAGCTGAGGGTGGGTAAGTGTACTTGTGTAAACTACAGCTTTCACTCTCTGTTCTGGAAGTTGGCTCCAGCTCCCTTGGTGTGTGGGAATTCACCCAGGAGATCTAATAGATACTGCCCAAGTTGGTTGGCTAATAGGACACACTTGCATTTCCCAAGGATCAGGCAGGGCTCAGTACCCTGCCCTGCTGTCTCTTTGGAGTGTTACTGGCTGTGCCAACTCCTGAGCTCCTGGCAGGAAGCCCTGCCCAGGGGTTTAGGTGAGAGCCTTTAGGGCAGGTTCCCTGGCTGTGCCTGTTCCTGTAGGGGCATCCCTGTCCACAGCACAAGCCTTGGGACAGCTTCCAGGACAAGGGGAGCACAGAGCAGCATCCTGCTCTGCTCCCAGCTGACTAATACTGGGCTGCTGGAAATTTCCAGTCTGCCCCTGGTATTTGCTTCCCTCTGGACAAGAAAATAACAACAAAATGTCTTCCTTTTTTTTGTAATGCAGGTCTTCTTGAGCTTTCCTTGGGCAAATTCAGGAACGTGCTCCTTAACCAGACCAACCCAGTGGAAGCTGTGATCAGGAACATTGCAAGCAACGTGACTGTGGTTATTTTTCAAGTGCATGCCCAGCAGAGTGATGTGGTGATATCCTTTGATAAGGTAAGAGTGTCACTCCTGTTCTTAAGTGCTGCTTTTCCTTCCCCAAAGGACTTGGCTGTTGGACATGTAGGACCATTGAGCTGGAGCTGTGTAAATAATAGGAGTGTCTTACCTGTGGAGTGTGGTTCTTGGACAGCAGCTTCAGAAATCCTGTCTTGTACTTGCATGTCAGAGCTGCTGCTTTGAGGGACTCAATGATAAAGGAATTTCAGAGCTGGCCTGAACATGTTTCAGAGCTGTTTATTTGGTGGAAACACTGCTCTTGTCATGTGCCTACTGCCTGCTGCCCATCAGCTTGTCAGATTCAAACCAGATTTATTCAAGTGCTTGCCAGATGCCTTGTAAATGATCACTTTGGGATGTTTAGTTGTCTGCTGTTTGGATCTGGCCACTACAGATGTGATGTTACCTCAGCTCCCTGGCTGAACAACAATATAAGCATTCCTGCTGCTATGCAGTGCATCCCAGCAATGCTGGGGCAAACTGAGGCTGCTCTGAAACACTGCCTTGGTTGTGGTGGTGCTGTGAGGCTCTGGCTGGTATTTGAACAGGACACTGACTGAGCTGAAGGTGGCAGATGGACACTGAAGGTCTGACAGCTGCAGGCAGGTTACCCTCTCGCCAGCAGTATCTTCCACGTGGGAATATACTGAGTGCCAAGGAGTATCCCGGGAGGTTTAGGAGGTGAATAACCTGTAACAAGTCCCTCCGCTTAGCCATTGTTTTACTGTTGGAGTAGCCAGGGGTGCAGGGCTGAGGCATTACTGTTGCACCCATTCAGTCTTTGCTTGCCACTGGTAGAATCTTCTGCTGCCAGTTCAGATCCTGCTTGCATTCATGGGCCTTGCCAAGCCAAGGCAGTGATGCAGAAAGACATCTCCATTGCTCCTAGGGCTGGCTTGCCTCTAGAAACATGAAGCTGAGCCAGACTAAAACTGTGCCAGGTCCAAAGTGCTTCCTTACAGTGTTGCCTCAGGTAACTGTGGCTGCCTTTGGCAAAGGCACACTTTCCATGCTGGAAAATAGATCTGCCTGTAGGTAATTGGTTGTTCTAGCCCTGTGAGTGTGATTTTTGCCTTTGCTGCCTGGTCTTTCCTCCAGAGCCCTGGTGCTGGAAGGGGTGGTGAGGGTTGGGTCAGTAGCTGAACACCTGCATGGCTGGTGTCCAGCTAGCTGTGACAGCCACCTCCATTCTGGTGGAGACAGCGAGGTGCTCCTCTATGTTGATTCTCAGAATGCTTCTTTGGTGCCATCTCACATTTTGTGAGTGATACTCCAGCCCTTTTCCACTTACACTACTCAGTCCATAACTAGACTTTAACTCGGTGGAGCTGGCACTGACACATGCACCTGGCCCCAGGAATGGAGCCCTGTGATACATCCAGCTGTGACAGAAAGCTCCTCGAGGAGAACTGCTTGCTTATGTAATGTCTCTGTGTGCAGGCTCCATCTGTGAACAGCTCAGGCAGCGGGGTGGACAGAGGGCTGGTGTCCCTCCTGCGGCCCCAGCAGACGGTGTGCACGTGGTACCTGCGGGCTCTGGGTGCTGGGCAGGTGCTCAGCACAGCCATCTCCATCCCCTACATGGAGAAAGGTATGTTCCCACCCCTGCTGTGACCACGAGTCATCTCGGCAGTGTTGGCCTGTCAGAGGTCACAGTCTTACGTGGTGGAAACTGGATGGAGAGGCCAGAAACTCTTTTGAAATGGCCTGCAAAAGGTTATTGTCACAGCTGAGCTGTGAGTTGTGTGTAGGATGCACCCTGTGGTCTTGCCATGACTTCAGCCTTGGAGTAGAAAACTGTTGTAAATGTCCTGGAATCACAGGGTATTTTGGGGTTGGAAGGGACCTTAAAGATCATCTTTTTCCAACCCACCTGCCCTGGGCAGGGACAGCTTCCACTTGCCCCAAGCCCTGTCCATCCCAGCCTTGGACACTTCCTGCCCAACCTGTGCCAGGGCCCCCCCACCCTCACAGGGAAGAATTTCTTCCTAACACCCAATCTAAACCCACCCTCCTTCAGCTTAAAGCCATTCCCCTTGTCCTGTCATTCCAGGCCTTTGTAAACAGCCCCTCTCCAGCTTTATTGTAAGCCCCTTCTCAGTACTGGAAGGCTGCAAGGGGATCACCCTGGAGCCTTTTCTTCCAGGCTGAACAACTCTGACTCTCTCAGCCTGTCTTCACAGGAGAGATGCTCCAGCCCTCTGATCATCTTCACAGCTCTCCTTTAGACTTCTGCAACAGGTCCACATCCTCCTTGCACTGGGATGGCTTTGAGCCCACCAGCCCCTCTGTTGGTGAGGACAAGGTCCAGCACAGCACCTGTCTTTGCTGGCTCCTCTATGATTTGGAGAAGGAAGTTTTCATCCCTGTGCTCCAGGAAGCTCCTGGATTGCTTATGCCCTGCTGTGTTGTCCCCCTAACAGATGTCAGAGAGGCTGAAGGAGCCCACAGGGACCAGAGCTGACCATGAGCCTGCTCCTCTATTTCTGTAGAGGCTCTCATCCTCCTGGGCTGGGCAGGCAGCCTGGAGCAGACCCCCAGTACAATGCCACCTTGTTCCTGCCCTCCTTCTAGCCCTGACCCATAGACTGACTCAGCTGGCTCCTCATCCATGCCCTGCCAGAGCTCTGTGCATTCCAGCTGGTTTTTGGCATAGGAGACACCCTCTTTCCTGTCTTCCTGCCTGCCCTTCCTAAGGAACCTGTGTCCTTCCATTGCCACACTCTGGTCATGGGAGCCACTCCAGAGCTGTCAGGACCTGTCGTAGGCTGCAGTGCAACAACTGCAGGGCCAGAACCTGACCATCCTCTCTGCCTGCAAGTGCTTAACTCCAGTTACCTCCTCTGTGTTCCAGATCCCATTCCTGGAGGCTGCAATCTAGAATTTGACTTGGAAGTGGATCCGAATATTTACCTGGACTACACATTGGTTGATATACACATCAAGTTTGCCCCTGCAAACTTGGGGTATGCCAGGTGTGTGAAAAACTTCAGAGCCCTCAGCAAGACCTTTTCTGTGCTGTGTTTGGCCAAGATGCTGAAACAAGATTGTGCTGGAATGGCCGAACTGTCCAGCTGCTGGCAGAAGTGTTTGCTGCAACACATGTAAATGGGGAGAAGGAGGATGGGGAGAGCTTAGACACGAGAGAGATAAAAGTTGTAGGAGAGGTTGTGCAACTTCAGAAGTGTAAGCAGGCAGCAAATACTGGATCTTCCAATTTCTCACAATGACTTAGTCTGTTTGAGGAGCAGCTGTGTGTTACAGCCAGTTTTATTTCTTTACTGGCACCGAGGCATGATAACACCCCAGAGTTTTGTTTAACTTGAGACTTCAAGTTAAAAGGCATTATTTTCTGAGTGCTGCCTGGGATCAGGGCTGATAGGGAGGGCATGGGGAAGGCTGTGCTCAGAACCACATGGAAAAACAAACAGTGCTGTGCTGTTTGGCTGTTGTGACCTCCTGGCATTCCTGTGCTGGTTGGTTATGGAGCAGTGTCAGTGAGGGGGTTCTGCATGGCCCAGGCACAGCCCAGCCCTGCCCTGGCTGCTGCTGTTAGCTCCCGGAGGGCAGAGGCCCCTTCTGCAGGCGGGGCTGGGGCTGGGGGCGTGTGCCGGCCCGTGGCTGACGGGTGTGTGGTTGCAGAGGAGCCAGCCCACCGTCGTGTGACACGGGGACGGGGCAGAGCTCGCGCTGGCGGCTGCGCTACGACGTGTACCAGTATTTCCTGCCAGAGAGCGACCTGTCCGAGGGGGGGCTCATGAGCCACGTCAGGAAGATGGCTGAGGTGCACAGCATCAGAGCCAACGGCGTCAAGGTGAGTCTGAGGCCCGTGGCAGCGCTGCTGTGCCTTGTGTGCCCTGCCCTGTGCTCCTCCTCCAGCCCTGGGGACGTGAGCCGGCCCGCTGGGAGGAGAACGGCAGCCCTGCCTGATCCAGGGACAGGGAACCTGAACCGCGTCCTCAGCGGGGAAGGAGCAAAGCAAAGGGGTGGAAGAATCCTGTCAGGAGACATCCTAATGCTGGGGGCAGTGGCACCCACCCTGTGAGCCTCTAGTGCCATCCAGATCTTTGCTTTTGCAGATGCTCACTCTGACAGCTGATGACAAGACCAGCGCCTTCTTTTCCGCCCTTCCTGGGCAAGGGGTGATCTACAACGTCATAGTGTGGGACCCCCTCTGGAACAGTTCTGCTGCCTACATCCCTGTGCATACATATGCCTGCAGCTTTGCTGACCTGGTGGATAACTGCTCCTCTCTCAGTAAGCTGGGACTTGTCCTTCCCTGCCAGCTCCTCTGGAGCCTGTTGTGCTCCCACGTGTAGACATCAACTTACATACTTGCATTGTGATGCTCTGAGATTACACCATACAGATTTTGTTCCTTTATGATGGTCTGCTTTGTGGTGGGGGAGAAATTCTAGAATGGTGAAATAAGACTGAGAACCACTCTCTTAGTGGAGATTTAGTATGTGGATTGCAAATGTAACATTCAACTCTGTAGTGCCACTCCAGCTTTTTCCATTTGAACTGGATACATAGTCTTAAATCACTTGGAGGAAGGTAGGTGCTGGGTGTGAAGCTGAGCTAATAAAACACACGCTGGATTAGGGGCCAGCCTGATTGTCCTGACTGGGGCTGACAGGAATCAGTAACCTGCAGGTATTTGAAAGGAGGGAGCCACATAAGCATAAAGGTGATGTCAGCAAAGGTGGAATGACTACAAAGTCTTGCCACTTTGTAAAAAAATTATACAGTGGGGGAATTTGAGCAGCAACAGCAAAGCTGCCACTCCCATTGTGACTGCAGAAGGGACACAAATAATGGGGAGAATTTCATTCATAAAGTAAGGTTTGTTCTAATAACTTTTTTCTTGTACTGTAACACAAGTAACCCTTGTCAGACTCCATGCTGGTCTTTGACAACATGAGACGAATGCCCTAGGCTAAACCTCTCTTCTCTGGCTCAGGCCACATGGCAAATGTGGTTTACTCTTCAAATTGCTGGAATGCAAGTGGGATTTTGCCTCGAAGACAGAGGTGAGCCCTGCTGGGATGCTGATAGTCTCTTCTTTTGTTGCACAGAAGATCAGTGAGAGGGACATGGTGCTGAGGGCTGCAGTGCAGAAGGCAGCAGCTGCTGCCTGGGTCACTAATCCAGTTTTTGTAGATGGATTGGATGTTGTTTGTATAAAAGCTGGGCAGAGAACTTTCAGGCAAAGCAGTATCTGTGTTATAAGCAACTTACAGCCACTTAACTGATTGTTACAGAAACTTCAGTCCTCTTGATTTCTTAATCAGTCTGGAACTACTCCAGTGTTCTGTTGGAGATCCTGCCAAGATGACTCTTAGTTCAGGCACTGCAGATCTGCCCACAGGGGGTGTCCAGGGGCAGCTGGAAGTGGGCAGCAGGTTTTGTGCCAGCAGCCTGACCTCACCTCAGTCTCACTGTTGGCACTACGAGGTGCAAGGCTGTAGTAACCCTTTTCCTCTCTCCTTGCAGGTAAACTCTCTACCAAAGTGTTCTTCACTGCCTTTGCTGTTCTTGGTCTTTTCATCTGCTTTTTTGGGCACAGATTCTGGAAAACAGGTGCTGGATGTTTGCTTGTTCTCATCTCATGAGTCTGCCTGGAATTGCATGAATGTAGCTTGGTATAACTTAGAATGGTGGTGTTCCACCAGGGTTCCCTTCATGGTGATTCCATGCCAGTTGGGTCCACTGCTTTGGTTTTACAGGATCTGAGCAGAGTGGGATGGTATGGAAAGAACAGAAATACAGAACTAGGGGCGTGCTGGGCAATATAGATACAAACATGACATTTCTGACTGTTTGAAGTGCCTGGGACTAACTAACTAAAGCTTACTGGTTCCTTCTTCTCTAGACTTGTTCTTCATGGGCTTCATAGTGGCAGCATTCTTCTTCTTTGTGTTCATCACGAGGGTAACTGGCCTTGGTTATGATGGTGAGTAGAAGTGCCAGGATCCCCCAGGCTCTTCCCAAAGTCTTCTTGTTGTGAATCCCTCAGGTAAAATCTCAGTGTTAGCAGCAAGGGTGGCAGGGTGATATCTGGGTGCTTGAGCTGAGCTCTCATTGCTGTAATAGCTGAATGTGCAACAGAGTTGCTGTTTTGCTTCTGATACCAAAGTGAGGCAGAATTAATAGCTGCAACTATAAAACACTAATTTAATTATCTGTCCAAGGAAGATACAGGTTTTTGGGCCAGACTTCCTCCTGCTCCTTTTCGCAGGGGGCAGACTCTGTTTCAGACCAAACACAGATTTCATCTGTAAAAAAGAAGTAGAAGGTCTGCACTTGCTCTGTTAGCAAGAACTAGTTATTTTCATGTGTCCCACATCCTATAATTACTCCTTTGCTACCTGTGCAGTAGCTGGAGCAACCCAAACTGCCCCAGGAACTCGAGGTACCAATGTCCAAGACTCCCACTCCAGCCCTCTGCCACTCTGGCAGGAATCAATCTCTGATGTTCTTGTTTGTTCCCTGCTGCAAACTTCCTGAACAAAGCCAAACCAGCATGTGAGGAAAGCTGCTGAGCGTGTTGGTGCAGCACCTGGAGCTCTCAGAAGGCTGGAATTCCCTCTCCTTCTCTTGCAGTGCGGCTTGTTGTGACGGCAGCAGCTGGAGTGGCCGGAGGCCTGCTCTTGGCTGGCAGCTGGTGGAGATTTGGCTCTGTCCTGCTGTGTATGTTGGTTGTTGGACTCGTGCTGGGCGTTCTCTTTGCATCCATGCTCTTCTTTACCCCGCTGGGTAAGCACTGAAATGCTCTGCAAAGAGCAGGTTGGTGAGTGGGGTGTTCCTGCTGTGTTACAGGGGCAGGACTCAGGGATCAGGGGCACTGTCTGCTGTGTCTCAGTGAGGTGTTCAAGTTCCCCTTCCCAGTGGTGGCAGGAATAGGGATGTACCTGAAGCCCCCTTGAAACTGTGCTGTCATTAAAACTGCTTGGGGAACGTGACCCTTATTCTGCAGAGGAGTCACTGAGGCTCTTCCCACCTAAGCTGTGTGACACCTCTGGCTGTGACAGCAGCTCTGCCCCAGGCAGGCACTTGCTGGCTTGTCCTCTGCCCACAGCAAGTCCCAGTCTAATCTGGAAGCTTCAGGCATAAAGGCCTCATGGATTAACAAGAGCTCTTGCTGTTTCCTTTCCTCACACAGTGAACACTGCAATGCAAGAGCCAAACTTGCATTTGTATCATCAGAGCCTTGAAAAAGACTTTAAGAGAAACAAAAGCCAGGAGAATTTGCTGCTTTGGGGTGTTGTGATGGTGGCACTTCCTCCATACTCTGCAGTAAAACTTAAATAGGTGCAGGTTTTTAGCTTAGAAACCCATATAGGCCTCAAAATGCCTTCTTATTGGGCAGCAGTGCTCGGGTACTTTCCATTCTTCCCAGATGAGTGACCTGCACCTCAGCAGAAATCTTTGTTTCAGGGGCAAGGTCTGCTGTCCCAGCTCAGGGCACAGGCCCTGTGCTCAGCTGGGACAGTCTCACTGCTCCTGCTCTTGTCTGGCTGTTCCAATCCATACTGAACAGTCAGCATTTGGGCTCAAAAGCTGAGCTTTCCAACAATGTATTTCTCCAGGTATTTCTGAACATACAGAACTTCTGGGTGAGAAAGCTCACACCCCTGCAATGGAGGAGATGTTTTACTGACTGGGCGATGTGGTGTCTTTGCAGGAGACTACAGGGTCTTCCGTGATGATGTGGTGTTCTGGCTGACCTTCACTTCTGCAGCCTTGATGGTTCCTGTGCTTTTTGTTGGCTGTCCAAGGATTGTAAGTGAGCTGTGCCCTCAGCCTGGGGGGAGAGATGGAGGAGGGGGTGTCAGACTTCTTAATGCAAGGTGTCACCCTGTGGGATACGTATTGAAAACTTAACAGCTTCCTGGAGCACAGGACCAGCTCCTGTTCAGCCCTGCTGGTGCTAAATGGTCCACAAGCCAAGGAATGACTCCTTGGGATGTGGCACCTGCATTTAGTTGAGCTCTGTGTTAACAGGATGGCTGCATGGCAGGTGTGTGCAGCCAATTTCTCACAGAAGAACTGATAAAAAGTACAAACTACTTGCCCAGAGAGGCTGTGGCTGCCCCTGGATCCCTGGCAGTGTCCAAGGCCAGGCTGGATGGGGCTCTGAGCACCCTGGGCTGGTGGAAGGTGTCCCTGCCCATGGGGATGATCTTTCTTGTCCCTTCCTACCCAAACCATCCTGTGCTTCCATGGTACAACCCTCTTAAGGAGATGGGGAATAGAGTGTTTATGATTCTCCTAAAGCTGTGGGTTCTGTCCCCTCTAGCTGAACATCCTGGCCTCTGCCATAGTGGGCTCTTACACAGTGGTCCTGGCTGTTGCCTGCTATGTCTACACCAGTCTGGCCTACATCACCTTAGACCTGCTCCGAAGGGCCCTCAACGATTACTTCAGCAGGGCTTACACCAACGTGCCTTTCCAGAGGAACGGTGAGTCCTGCGGGCACCTTGCTCTCTGCTCACAGAGGGGGCACTGCCCCTGGGTGTGGGGTGAGCAGCAGTGAGGGCAGGACGGGGTGGAAGGAGAACACAGCGAGTTAAATCTCACAGTGGGGGATTCAACACCCACACCATGAATTGTGACAGACCCAAAGGCACGGGCATTGCCCTTCCTGCAGTGCTCTGTGACAAAGGGCCGTGTGACAGGGGCCTTTCAGGCTCAGCTGGTGCCCTGCTGAGGGGTTTGCAGAGCGGGCACTCAGGAGTGAACAGGGTCCCGTCAACCCTCCTTGCCTTTGCACGGAGTCACTCCAGGGATGCAGGGGCCTCATCCCTTTCTGCCCCTAACCCTGTCCAGCGTCCGTGTGTGGGAAGGGAAGGTTTGGGAAGGGAAGGGAAGGGAAGGAACGTCCTGCTCTCCTCTCTTTCAGACTTCATCATGCTGTCGGTGTGGGCCATGCTGGCCCTCGGCGGGGTGACGGTGCAGCTGCGCCGCGAGAGGAGCCGAGCGCCCTTCCCACCACACCCCTACGCCGGCTGGAAGCGCGAGAGGGAGCGGCGGAGCACCAACATCCTGGACCCCAGCCACCACATCCCGCCCCTCAGGGAGAGGATCCACAGCAAGCTGCTGCACATCAGAGAGCTCTTCCACAAAGAGCAGCCGGCCGGCGAGAGGACGCCGCTGCTGCTGTAACTGGAGGAATAACTGGTGGGAATGGAGAGGAGGGATCTGGGAATGGCAAGATGATTACTGGCAAACCAGCCGGTGGGGCCGGGTTTACCACTGCTGATTGCCCTACTGAGCAGGAGGCTCGTGTGCTCCAGCTGGGCAGAGCAGTTCCCTGTCAGTACACTACATGCTCTGTGTGCCTCCTCCCCGTAACTGCCCAGCTGCAGGGCCTTGTGCTGGTGGCCAAGGACAGCTGCTGGTCTGGGGGGGTCTGGGCTGCCCTTTGGGTATGGGCAGTGCCAAACACCCTCAGGAAGCGGCCTGAGCCCCCCTGGGTGTTCCCTGGTGTGTGGGAGTCTCGCTCCTGAGCGTGCCCAGCTGCCAGGGCAGGGGCAGGCCCCACACAGGGCAGGAGCTGGAGCAGCACCTCCCGCAGGCACACTCCGTGTGGCTGCAGGCACCGTGGGCCCCAGGCAGTGTAACTGCGCCCTGCAGGCTGGGCTGAGGGACCGAGTTTAACTGCACTGAATTGACTGACTGCTGTCCGTGTGCACTGCGGGCTCGGGAGCTGGGCCTGGCCCGGGACAAGAGGACTTTCTCCCTCCTTTTGGCGGTTCTGTAGCAAGCTGCTCATCTGGTCTCTGTGCAGAGATGGTTGCTAAGAGAACACAAGGGGTTTGTCTCCCTGTTTGCTTCCTGAACAGCCTGTGTCTTGTTTCTGCTCTGGTACAGTCTTGGGGTTTTTTTGATGGTGCTGTCATAAAAGAAAAAAAACTAAATAAGCTCTTTGTAGCCAATGGCAATTTTTTTTCCTGGAGCTGGCTGAAACACTATTTATTTTAAATCTTCTTTTAATTTTGTCTGTCAGGGGTGAAGACAACATTCAGCCAGCCAAATACCAGGATTCCTGCTGGCTGAATGTGTGTGTTCCTCACCTGTTGGGATTGCACCTGCCCAAGGCAGAATGCGGTCTAAAAGCAGATGAGGGACCCCTCCTGTGTCCAGGGGGGGATTGGGATCTTCGCTCTCTTCCTTAAAAACAAAACCAGGGCTGGTTGAAGTCGTGCATCCTGTATCCTGACACAGGTTGTGGTGACTCTTCCTCCTCCCCCTGTTGTCGAGTCTTTAGTGAGGGCAGTGAGTGCACAGTCCTTCCTGTGGGCAGGTCAGGGGCCTGTGTGGAACCTCCACAAGGGAATCCCCCGGTGGTGGAAGCTTCAATTTCCATCCCCCACTTAAAATTCTTGGTAGTAACTACGTGAGAAGGGACCCTTTGTAAGGAAACTGGCAGGAGAGCTTTCCCTGGCAGCTCAGTTGGAGGTTACAACACCCTGCCAATAACCAGTGACTTTAAAATGACTTTTCTTTAAGGAGTGAAGGCTCCGTGACAGTGTCCGAGGTGACTGAACTCCTCTGGTGTTAGGGAGGTGAATCCTGAGCAGCAAAGCCAGGCTGGAATGCTGCCGTTTGGGTCTGGTTTCCCTGTGCTGGTGCGTGGTGTGAGCGAGGAGCTCTGCTGGGTTCCCCCTGCACGGATCCCTGTGTGATGGCAAACAGCAAACACTTGGTGTGGTACAGAAATGCTCTCAAACATGTTTACCTGGGTGGGGTTTTATAACTGCTGTGATTAACAATGTGCAAGACACAACCTGGACTCTAATTTTCTATCTTTTATAATAAAGATGCCTTTTGGAAAGAACGCTGGCACTCGAGGGGGTCTCTTTTCCGTGTACCCCCCAGGCAGCTGGGAAAGGAAAACTGGATCCCTCCCAGCTGTGCCTGCCGTGACTGCAGAGCCTCTGCTGGGCGGCACTGGCTGCCCTGCTGTGTCCCCTGCCCTGCCCCGCAGTGTCTCCTGCTCCAAGCAGTGCTCCGTGCTGCTCCGCTCCTGGGGCTGTTTCCCCTCCCACAGCCCGGCCCGGCAGGTTTGGGGGGCAGTTTGCTCCGTTTTGGGGGCAGAGGGAGGGGCAGGAGCAGAAGGTCGAGTGAAACTTCCCTGCCTGCTCAGAGCCGGGTTTCACTAAAGCACCTCTGATCTGATGGGGTAACAGCAGATTATCCAATGGGCTCAAAATCAGCTGGATTCTTTCTTTTCCCCCGTCTTTATCCTGGATGCTGAAGGGGGGAAAAGCCATGTGCAGGAAGCAAAACAGCTCAGGAACAAAAAATAATCCTTTTCGAATTGACTCATCATATACTACTCACTGAAGTCACCCCGGGACAGCCCTGCAGGCAGAGGGTGGCTCTTGGACACCTCCAGCCCAATGCTTTTCCTGCTGCATCCCCTTGTTCTTTCCTTCTTTCCCCTTTCTGGTTCCTGGTGGGTGGCACTTTGGACCTCAGTGCTCCTTCCTGACCTTCGGTGTTGCCAAGAGCGTGATGTTAAAAAAGTGAACAAGTTGTGTAATGCTGAAACTGCTCCACCACATCCCTTCCAGCCTTGCTTTCATCACAGAAACAGCTGTATTTTCAGTCAGCTTTATTGATAAAATAAGTTTACTGTACAGTACACAATTCTAGCCATAAATTCTTCCCAAGCCATCTGCATTACAAAAATAACAGGTATGCAATGAAAAATAGTCACTCCACACACTGTGAAGGCTCTTTAGAATCCTAAAGTGAACAGTCAGGGGAGAGAGAGGGGAGAGTATCAAATGCCAAGACTGGGAGTAGATAAATTAAGTCACATTTTGTTTTAATTTACAAAAATAAACACTAATCAAGCATTATTTCATAATAGAGCAACCTCAATTCCGGCCACAGACCAACACCCCTCCTCTAGCTGGAGGCCAAGGCAGAGCTCAGCCACGGAGCTGCACTCAGCATCAGAGGGGGAAGTGTCTCTGACACCACTCAGTGGCTGGAAAGGTGCTTTAGAAGCAGGAACTTCATCAGCTGAACCCAAAATCTCTCAGAAGTTTGCAACACATCACTCTGGGGGAAAAAAAGATGTTGCTTCTGGCAAGGCACGGCAGAAATGCAAAACCTAAATTAGAGAAGCATGGGCAAGGTCTTACAGGTAATAACAGCAGGCACGAATACTCTGTGCTTGGGCTACAGGGCTCCCCAAACACATTCCTCTTGGATGTTCAGCGAGTTTGGAGATGGTTCTAGCTTTGTTTCCATGCATGTGAATGTCCTCAGTGTGTTCCTAAGCCTAGAAAGAAGCCAAGGTGCTCTGGAAGGAGAAGCAGCAGTTCCACCTCTTACAAAAAGTGCTGTGGAAAGGAGCTGATTTATCTGCCCTTTCAGCTGATGCATTCACTGAGGCCCAGGAAGGTGGGTTTGAACTGGCACACGTGGAAGTTCCTTCTGCCTCGTTGTGACTGACAATCAAACTTGACTACGTGGTGGTTTCAGAATGGTTCAGCTCTGCTTAACTCACCATAAAACCTTTTTGGTGAGTACTTAGTACTGAAGAAAGGAAAATTAAGAGTATTATTTGCACAGAGCTGCTTCCTCCTTCCCCCACCCACCTTTGTGCTGCCACTGCCTCGGTGCTTTTCAGTTGCTATTTCCCAGTTAGGAAGTTTGGGCAGGAAATTGGAGAAGGAATAGATGGGACTAATGTGGCTTCTTCTGCCTCTGTGCCCTTTCTGTCAAACAGGTTTGTTGCAAAATGAGGATTTATTAAAAAAGAACCAAAGGAAAAACATCATGTGGATCATGCCCAGAGCATATTTGTGAGTTACTGCTTTTTAGCCAGAGACTGGACTTGAAATCTTACCTTTTATTACAGAATAGTTGCATTCAAACTTTGCATGAGCAATAATTTATATAAATTACTTGAAATCTCACCTTTTGTCCGTAAACTGACTTCATACCAAAAGAATTCCCATGAATCCCTTTCCTGCTGGAGTCAGGCCTATGGCAAGGAGTCTGTCCCACCAGTGCACTTTGTGTCAGCCAGTCCAACAGCACCGGGCTGCAGCCTGGCCCGCTCTCCTGCTGGTGCCCTATTCAGTAACAAGTGCTTGACCAGTGAGCCCTGATGCTCCTCTGGTGAAGTGTGCAAGTGAGGCTGCTGGCTCCTCAGGCCTTAGCTCTTCCTCAGGCTCAGGTCACTGCTGGTCACCAACCCTGACAGGGACGTGCTCTCCGATGCGTCCTCTTTCTTCAGGTTCAGGAATGATTCCCTAGTGATCTGAAGGATTTCTCTCAAGCCTTTGTTTTCTTGCTAAAACCAAAGAAAGAAGGCAGCATTTAACAGGACTCCAGAAAGAAACCTGCCCTCCACTCCACAGGAATGCAAACGGATGACAACCTCTGTTGTGTCCTGCAGCTGAGAACACCAGCTGCTCTGGGGTGTGGCCCTCAAGCACCCCCTCTGCTGCAGTGGGGACTGGGGGGACAAGGGCCGTGTGACAGGCCAGCAGCTGCCCCACACCTGCCTCCCTGCTGCCCCTCACCTCCAGCTGGCTGATGCGCTCCTGCTCTTTGCAGCCCTGCTTCTCATCGAGCTCAATGGCCCTTCTCATCACTGCTGCCATTTCTGTAATCTGGTCCACGTGCACCTGCAGCTCCTGAGACAGAAACAGGCAGGAAGGCA
This sequence comes from Dendrocincla tyrannina, assembly GCA_035047865.1. Taxonomy (NCBI): domain Eukaryota; kingdom Metazoa; phylum Chordata; class Aves; order Passeriformes; family Dendrocolaptidae; genus Dendrocincla; species Dendrocincla tyrannina. The sequence goes on from JAWWMP010000041.1 coordinate 57,098,155, forward strand.
TTCATTTAGTCATGTCTTTAGCAGAACAAGGCATTACACATGCATCATTTTAACTGCTGGGACAGTTTATTAACACAGACCTAGATTTTGGAAAACAAATCCTAACTTTATGCTGTGGGTGGCCACCATGGTCCTGTTTGTTTAAATGAATCTGGTTTGTCACACAGAGATCTCTTTCATCAGAATTTTCTAGAAGCTTTGTTGACTGTGTCTTCCACAGCCCCCAAACGGAGTCAGCCTTGTGCTTGCCCTGGCAAGGCCTTCCAGTGCAGCAGGAATTGCTGTGTGTGATTGAGGATATGCAAAACAGCTCAGTTCAGCTGAGAGCAGCAGGGTCTGCAACATTCCTTCCAGATGGCAACCTCATCTCCAGGGCCAGCCCATGCACAGGCACTTATCTCTGCAGAACACCAGGGGCAGTGGTCACCATCACTGGGTTGTGTACTAGGAAACTCACATCTGTCCTCCACTCTTTTTAAGATACTTCTGCTTGAATCCATTCCCACTTGCAGCTTATCTGGGCTCTGGGCTCCTGCAGAGGCTCAGGAAACACTGAGAGGGTCACTGCTGCCTCTCCCTGCAGAACTCCATGCAGAGCCCCTGCCCCTCTGGAATTCACTGCTGCTCAGTTAACCCAGAGAATGGAATGGTGCTTCCACAAGTTTTGGTCTTGCATTGTCTTTTCTCAATTTGTCTTTTCCTCCAAGTGCACTCTTTGCCAGTCCAATTGCCCAAGCTCTAATTTAGCTGTGTAGGCTTTAAATGCCCCCTCAGAATGGGAGGGGACGGGGAAGAACTTGCTGTGAATCTTCATTTGCTCCTCAGTTTCCAGGGCAGGGGATGACACAAACCACTTTTTCAAAGGACACCCAAATTTAGCTCGGCAGGAAGCTGTGGTCAGGCAAGGATGAGCCTTGAGCAGGACTGTGGGTTTCAGATACACTCTTGTCCTCTCTGCTTCCTATTTTCCCAGCTCCTGTGGCCTCTGGATCAATATGACTTTGGGCCTGCTCCAAGGTCACTAGTGCTGGATCAGATACAGCAAACTGTGAGGTTCTGCTCTGGAAATCACCCCGATGGTGCAATAGCAAAGAATGCAATGAAGGTGAAAGCCTCAAACATTTACAAACACTGTGCTCGCCTCTCTTTTGCACACATTGGGGTTTTTCCTCCCAAGAGAAATAAAAACTGCCACACACGTGTTTTAGGCCTTGTTTCAGCTGAGCAGGGTCATTACTGCCAACACACACTTTCTTCTTGCAGACAACGCTGCTAAAAGAAATCGGGTTTTTATGTCAAGGAGGTTCAGCAATCCATGACCTTCTGTAAACAGGCACTCAAGGTAAGGGCTGGCACTGGAGCAAACAGCTTCACTCCTTGGGTATGATGCATTTTTTGCTTAACAAGACAGAAGTATTTAAAAAGTGCTTCAAGATTGTTCATTCTTACTGGATGTGAAGACTGAGCAGGAGAATAAGTAATGAAATTCCAGAAATCCCAAGTGGCAGGTTAAGGGTGCTAAATCCCTTTCACCAGGCATTCTTGTGGGAACAGGTTTAACAAAAATGTTGAAGCCTGAATCACCTGTTTCAATAATATTGTGTGATATTATTTAACTTTTGTTCTTTTTCCCCAAGCTTTTAATCCACTGAAATGCTCCCAAATGGGATTCCCAACTCCACTCGAGGATAGATGCAATGTTACCTCCCTGCTGGCCCTCCTGAGGCTGTATGGGATGTTCCCCCATATGCTGAGGTAACTTCTTTTGAGAGGGATCTACACCTGTCCTTCTGTAAGATGTTATGCTGTCGTTCTAATCCAGTAGGTTTTTCATCCCACTGGCACTGAGTGCACACACAGGATGCTGTAAGCAGGGGAGAAAGCATCCAGTTCTTAAGCTTGCTTTTCTCAGTGAGCAGACACTATGCTCTAATGATCTTTTCATTTAAAACCTAATCTAATACTTTGTTACCAAGCTCCTGTTTAGATCTGTTCGTGACCTAGAATAATGAATTGTCCTCAAAATACATTGAAAAAGCTTGAACTATGTATTAATCTATAAGAGAATGTATTAATCTTACATGGAGCAGCTGAATACTCAGATATAATAGTTTAGAAAAATGTTGCTCAATGGTACTTGGTTTTTTAAAAAGCCTCTGAAACACAACTAATGCCAGCAACTTACACCACCCTTCCAGCATCTCAGGCTGCCCTGGATCAGCAATCCTGGGCAGGACTGAGACAAGAACCATGGCTGGGGCAGGAAACACAAGTGTGTGCTCAGTTATTCAATCTCCCAAAGGGCTTTTGAAATATTTTTTTAAAATGTATGATATTTAGGGTAAAAAATGTGAATATTGAATTTTAAAAGCTTGTTCTTTCTAGTAAGCACAGGTTTCCTAATTACTTCAATTAAGCAGGTACAGTAATGAAATGCTACTTGTTAAAAGTTTAAATGAGTGAGAAGCTGGTAAGGTTGAGTTCCTCAACTGATCGAGTTCCTGTTGGTGTTGCATGGACTGGATTGCAAAAATTATGATCTGTTAGTAGAACAGTGATACAAAAACTGAGACAATGCAAACTTTGAAATGATCCACTGCTGAGTGTTAACTAAACAAAACCCAAACACAAAAGCAAGCCCCCCACCCCGTGCAGTTGTGTTACCTTGGAATGTTGCTCTTTCAACTTTGTTATTACACTCGGATCATCCTTTTTGCTTGCCATGAGCAGCCTGAACATCTGCTCTCTGTACTTGCTCATGATGAGCTCCAGAGCAGACTGATGCTCCTCCAGAGACGTGCGCAGCTCTGCCAACACAATTCAAACTTCAGGGAGAGCTTCACAAGGAACCGAAACAGAACACACAACTATTGCAGCCTGAGAAAACCCCAGTGAGCCCGTAACTGAGTGTCCCCTCTGCTTGTACCATAGGCGACAGGCTCTGCAAAGGGCTTCTGGGGACAACTGTGTTCAAAACACTCAGTCAAAGGATAAATAACCCGCAAGGTAAGGCAAGACTCGTCAATTGAGACCACTGAAGCCTTTGCTGAGTGTAGCTTTTAGAATTCCTCAGGTATTCCAGGAGGAAAAGTACATTCCCAGCGTACAGAATCCCAGAAGGAATCATGCTACTGTACTTGCATCACAGCTTGTTCTGACTGCACCTAGGTTAGTCATTTTTGGCAGTGGGAAAACACATCTCCAAAGAGATCCCTGTATTGCAGAATTGAGTTCTAGTTATGTCCTCACTTGTGCTGGGCACGAGGTAGGGACTGAAGAAGTAACTTTCCCCAAATCTCTCTTTTTGTGCATCAGTCCCAGAGGTTGGACATCAGGACTCTAAGACTGAATTATGATCAGTTAAACTGAAAAATTGAGATTAGAAGAAAAAATTTCTTCTACGACTGTGTTTTGAGAAGAGTAAAAGTCTCCCTATTTCCAGTGGTGCAGACTGGAACCTGGAAAGGATAGAATACTCCTGTTTTACCTTTATTTTCCTGTTGCAACTCCCTGATCTGTCTGTTCTCTTGCTGGATGCCCATCACCAGCGTAGACCGAGGGCGATGTCTTGCTACTTCATTGAGCTCTTGGATTTCTTCCTGGTACTAGTTATTAAAAAAACCAACAAGGCACAAGGTATTTGAGTAAACAAAGGCCAGCATTACACAGCAGGTCACAAAGCACAGTTCTACTGTCAGTCAGTGTGTAACCAGCAAGACAATGTTTGGTTTTGAATAATAACATCAAGCACACGCCCTCCTGAGTGTGTTGCTGACACACTGCCCTTCAGAGACACAAAAGTATCACCTTTGTTTTCAAACAAGTTTCATACCACAGATGTAATGGGTGTTATTTAAGCTTCAGTTACTGCGGGCCAAGATCACCACCAGGTAATTTAAACCTGATAGAGATGTGATAAAGACAAACCATGAAGCATTAACCTCTCCATATCTACCATGGCTTCCCAATCTCTTAAGCCACAAGACTGTGTTGGGTACAAGTCACACAAATCCGAGCGAGCGGATCCTGACTCCCAAGAGAAGGGTAAAGTCTGCACTCCTGATCTGAAGCCATGAAGCCTCAGCATGACTAGTTTTACAGGGATGAATCACATGGAGGGTTTATTATTTTATAGCCCCATTAAGATATCCTGTGTTCTATTAAGGTGACAGGATGAACTCCCACATGGAAAGTCAGAACCCACGTTCTGACTTTACGTTTCCCAGGAGTTCTCTACTGAAAGTCACACTCAATCTAACAACTTGCCTTGACCAGCTTAACGTTACAGTAGAAATGATCCCAACTGAGAACTGTTCCCCAGGCTCAAGGGCTATAAATGACAGTGACACCTTCAATACCACCACCCGGTGTGGCACTGAAGGAGTGCCCAAACAGGGGGCTGCCCCCCCCGCCCCGGTGCACAGCAGCACCCAGGGGTTAAACTCCAGCAGCAAACCTGTTTCATGGCCTCCACCCGCTTGTTGAGCGCCGTGGTCTGCTCGATGAGCGCCTCGGCCGCGGTGTCGTGTTCCCGCAGCCGCTCCACCAGCGCCTTCGCGTCCGCCAGCGCCTTCTCGATGGTGCAGCTCATTTCTGAACATCACAAAGGCAGCATGTCCACCACAGCCCCTCTGCTACGGCACAGATCTGTTTTTATTCTAGCCTCAACTGCTGAGTGCAACCTCCTAACAGCCGCATAAGCTTCAGGATAACTGAGCTATAAAGCCAGGTTTACGGTGGGCGGGAAGATTATGATGCTAAAGGTTGTGTTTCCTTCCTGTCCGTAGATGAACACAAACATCACTGCATGGAACGAACTGTGAAACTTTCAACAGGATGGAGCAAGACAGCAAGGAAAAGGACTGACGGCATAATTAAAATACCAGCTTCTAATTGCAGTAGTTGTTAAGAGAAATTACATACTGCCAGAACTGCCAAACTTGCAAAATGCCAGCATTTCCAAAACACTGGCCTTTACGTTGAATTGTTTTTGTATTTATGCTTGGGAGATTAAGTTTCAAGACAGATTTTCAGCCTACTTTTTATTTTAAGAAACTTTGCACTTGTTCTGCTGAGAAGGAAATCTCCTTCAATCCCTTGACCAGTCCTTCAGCAATCTGACAGGGCAGAGGTTTATGAGAGTTATGGGCCTTACTCATGTCACACTTAATATTTATTTTAGGAGATGTTCTAAGGTACAGAAACAACCAACTAAATCCATTTCTTAGCCAGGCTTCTTGGGAAAGTAAGGATCAAATATTATTGAGTCTTTCCTGAGCTACATGAAAAACCAAAAAATTGCTTCAAGCTGATTTTCTTTCTCAGGCACCTTTACAAATCATAGCACAGGATCTTTAAGCCAAGCTTAAGGAAATTCTCAAATTTACCTCAGCTGACCTTTCCCCCCTGGCCCAGGTAAGGGGAAGGAAGGCTATTTCAAACACCAGAAATTTAACCTGTGCTTTCTGGGAGCCACATGTTATTGAAAACATCAGCATTCTGGCACATACAAGGGTCCTACAGGCATCCCTAATGCTGATTCCTTCCTCTTCATCAAACAGCATTTTCAGGTGAATTTCCATAGGATGGGTTTGAGGTATCTTCAGCAAACCTGAGTGTTATCACTGGTAGTTCCTTTATTCGCTCTGCTGTAACAGTTCTGAGTTCTTTTCAATATTCCATAGAAAAGAATCATAGTGCATTGTTTTTAGGGATCTGCTTTCCTTGCTCCTCCTTCCAGTCTCAGATTCCATCTGCACCCCTGAAGTATCACAGACAAGAGATGACTTTCCACACTAACTGGCTTAACTGTTGCAGAAATTGATTTAGTGAGACTTAAAGAAAATCTGGAGAGCAGCTTTAACTCAATTCATGTCCACATATGAACAATTTAGAATTCCCTCTGGCTCCTGTGAAGAACAAAACCTTTGCCTTATTCTGGGACTGAGCTAAATCTGTGAGTTAACCTGGACATTTTTGGGGGAAACATCACCCCCCTCCAGTTAATCAAATATAATTGATTTAAACAAATTCTCATAGTGTATTATTTTTTACAAGCATGACCACAGCAGCTAAACTTGCTGATTCCTGAACTCTGCCCTACAAGAGGTGCCCAGTTTAATGCAACCTCGTCAACAGGTAGCAGAGCAACAACTCCACACAGCAACACTCCTCCTACACATCATTCCCTGGCACTTCCTGCTATTTACTCACGGCTTCCATCAGCAAATTGGAAACAAACACCACCAAAGAATAAAGATTTCTGTGCAACTATTGCCTCCCTCTAGTTCTGTCCCTTCTTTCCTTTGTACCCACACTGGAAACCTTTTCCCACAGCGACCAGAGCCAGGATGCAGTTTCCAAGAAATTCAGGCTGATGTCAATGTCCATCACATTCCCGGTGGGACAGGAGCATCCCGAGGGTATCCCAGACACATTCCAGGTGGGACAGGGGCACCCCGGGGGTGTCACAGCCACAGTCCCGGGGGGACAGGGGCACCCCGGGGGTGTCACAGCCACAGTCCCGGGGGGACAGGGGCACCCCGGGGGTGTCACAGCCACAG
>JAWWMP010000041.1:57106648-57134009 GCA_035047865.1 Dendrocincla tyrannina
CCCGCGGCCCGGCCCGTGTAGGGCGACCCGCGGCGCTCGTCCCGCGTCCTCCTCCTCCTCCGCCGAGCGGGGCCGGGGCCGCGCCCGGGCGCGCCGGGGAGCGGGAGCGGCGCTGCTGCACCACAGGAGGAGCCGGCCCAGGTGAGGAGGGCTGACCGAGCGTGCCGGAGCTCTGCTTGCCCCGAGGGCCTGCGTTCTGGCGGGCACCGGGCTCGGGTGGGGCTCTCGGGGACCGGGCACAGAGCTGCTCCCCTTCCACCCCCCGAGCGGGGTGCAGCCGTGGCGTCACTCGTGTGGCTCTCTCTGCGTTGATATTTTGTCATTTCAACGAGCTCCTGTGTATTTTTGAGAGTTTGGGTGCTGTGTGATTTAGCAGAGTTACGTGGAAAAATTGTTAGGCTAGAAGCTGATAGGCCCTTCAGTAGTGCCCGGCCCAGGATGGGGAGCAATGGAAACGCGAGGATTTCCTCTTAGCATCAGGAGGAACTTCTTGACTCTGAGAGGTGGCAGAGCACCGGGAGGACGTGGAGTCTCCTTCTCTGGAGACATCCCAAACCCACCTGGATGTGCTCCTGTGTCACCTGCCCCAGGTGGCCCCGCCTTGGTGGGGGGATTAGAGACTGGATGGTCTCCAAGGGCCCCTTCCAACCCCAGCCATTCTGTGATTCTCTGAAACCTTATGGGAACATGGGAAGCTGAATGCGTTTGATGAGGAGTGTTTGGTTGCAGTTCAGTGGTCTGAGCAGCACCGGTCTCACGTTAATTTTCACATGTCGTTTGGGTCCCCGAGTTAGGATGTCCACCCTCACACAAGGATCTGATTCTTCAGAGGTATTTCTGGGCTGAGGGAGAGGAAAACCCAGGCTGTGGGTGGATGTGGAACAGGATAATACTTCACAGCCATTACACAGGGCTCAGGCTGCAGGGTTGTGAAAAAGACAAGGAATGCTCTTTATGTCTTGCCGGATCAGAAACATTTACATTCTAACTACACATTTGGTATATTTGTCAGACTGAAGTATAAATGCAAATGTTAGTTTAAAAACGAACATGTATTTAGGCTGAAAATCTGTTTAAAGTCTGATTATGCTACTCCAAGTTCCGTAAAGCTTACTTGTAAATTACTTTTTTCCACGTTACTTTTTTTAGGAAATAAGCTTTAAATAAGCAGCAATTTCTGTACTTATTCATTAAATTGACTTCTTCTTTTAAGGAAATGGAGAAGGTAATACTCTGCATAGTTGTTGCCTTCTCAGCAATATAATCTTTTTTCTCTATTTTTCTTCCTGAGAAAAAATAGTTTCTTGTGATTAGAAACCTGGTCTACTAAATAGGGATTAGTTAGAGTTCTAGAGGATGTTTGTTTCCATGTGAATAGATTCTTAAAGTGGGAATTTTTGTGGTTTTTAAAAAACCTGAACAGTTCTGTCAAAGTTGTTCTGGCTTCATAGAATCACAGAATGGTTTGGGTTGGAAGGGATCACGGGCAGGGCCACCTTCCACTTGTACAATTTCTCGCTGATTTTGATGTCTTGTTTCTTTCAGGAAGAAAATGAAAATATTTTCTGAGTCTCATAAAACTGTTTTCGTGGTGGATCACTGCCCGTACATGGCAGAATCATGCAGGCAACACGTTGAATTCGACATGTTAGTGAAGAACAGGACACAGGGAATTATCCCCCTAGCACCCATCTCCAAGTCCCTGTGGACCTGCTCAGTGGAGTCATCCATGGAGTACTGTAGAATAATGTATGATATCTTCCCTTTCAAGAAACTGGTGAGTTCTTCCAGCCATGCTGCATCTGATTCTTGCTAGTATAAGGAATCTTTTTCTGTCTTATTTAAGTGTTTTAATATAACTAACTCTTTGTTAGATTGAAATATCAAATATAATTTATTATTTAAAATTCCTCTCTGCTGTTGGCAGACTTTAAATTGGTTTTAGTAATATATGAATCCCATTGCATATTTAATTTTGTGACTTTTCATTGTCTTACTGTCACTTGACACATTATGTGGAGAGGGGCTTTAGGGCAACTTAGAGATTTACTGCTGTGTTCTCCTGAGCTATAACTTTACCAAAGCTCGAGGGAGGGATTGCCTTAAAGTGAATTTTGGTGCTGAACACACTTGGTAGCTCTTCATAAGGTTTTTGGTGTCAACTTTGAAGGAATTCTGGGCTTGAGGAAGAGGCAGGATCACCCTGAAACTGCCAGTTTGGAAAAGTGGGAGAGCTTCCTGGCACACACAGCTCCCTGTTTAGAAAAAGGGGTTTTCCTAGGTGGTGGTTTCTAAATCCTGCCAGATATTTACCCCATGATGTCCTCTGACAGACCTCAGAGAACGCAGTGGTGCAGTATTACAATTTATTTTGTAGCTGTTCTATTGAAAACACTGCTTAATTATTGAAATAATAATAATCTGCTGTTCTAATTTGGTGTAGAGGTTGGTTCTGTGGCTTAAAACTGTAGAGTAAGAAGTTGTTACATTGCTAAAGGCAAAACTGAGTATAGCAGCAGTGTGTGATTTCTGTGGGTTCCTTGGGTTATTTTGAGTTTGCCCTGTCATTGCCCTCATCTCCAGAATATCAGAGGAAAGGAGTGTAATTCGTGTTTGTTTGGATTTGGGGAGTTAACAACATGATGGCTGTTACCTCACCTGTGCTTTTCTGATCCTGTCAGGTGAATTTCATTGTGAGTGATTCTGGGGCTCACGTCTTGAACTCTTGGACTCAAGAAGATCAGAACTTGCAGGAGGTAGGCTTGGTAGCTGTTCTTTTGGCTTGTAGCCTAGCTTAATTGTGGGATAAATAGCAACATTTTACTCTTTCAGCAAGAAATAAATGGTTAATTAAAACGTTGATGGATCCAGTCTGAAATTGTTGCATAACAGAAATCCAAGTAGCTGCCTGTGAGCCTGGGTTGTTCTTTACAAAATTTAAAGAGAATCCAATGTCTTTGACTGTAGACTGACATACTAAGTGTTATGAGGAAGGTACCTATATATTTCTTCTCTAATTTGGTTCTGTTTACTGAATTCCTTCCCTTTTTTTTAACATTTGCACGATAGGCAAATAAACTGTGTTGAAAACATTAATTGTAAATACCCTCTTTGTTACCACATTGTTTCATGCTGAAAGGGCTCATCCTCTGAAAACTTTACAGTGGGGAGGAGCTGAATTTCAAAATTCTCGGAAAATTGTGAAATCACAAGTTGTGAAAATTGTGAAATTCGCAGACAGCAACTAGTAATGTTGGAATAGTTCAGGTGTTGGATATAACTTGTTATTATAGTCAGGTATTTTTCTGTAATAAATGAGAATATTCTCAAGGCTTAGTAACAATTAATGGATTGAATGGATTGAAAGATGATTTAGGGCCAGATCTTTTCCAGAAGGCCGCCACCATACAATGCACGTTGAGTGTTTAGTTTCTCTCCCCGCCGCATTCCTTTGCGTGCCAAACACCTCACAATGCGCCTTTGGGCCGGGGACTGCCCTCTCAGCGCTGCTGTGCCGTGTCTCCCCAGCTGATGGCAGCGCTGGCCGCCGTGGGGCCGCCCAACCCGCGGGCAGACCCCGAGTGCTGCAGCATCCTGCACGGGCTGGTGGCGGCCGTGGAGGCGCTCTGCAAGATCACCGAGTACCAGCACGAGGCGCGCACCACGCTCATGGAGAACGCCGAGCGCGTCGGCAACCGCGGCAGGATCATCTGCATCACCAACGCCAAGAGGTGGGCTGCCCGCGGCAGTGAGCTTCGCTGCAGCTCTGCTGGAGCAGCAGCAGTGTTCCCCTGCAAACAGGGCATGGGCAGGGGGGCGTTGGGCAGCAAGGGTCGGTGAGCCGGCACTGAGGGAAATGCCCGTGTTTTGTAGTGACAGCCACGTTCGGATGCTGGAGGATTGTGTTCAGGAGACCATCCATGAGCACAACAAGCTGGCAGCCAACTCTGACCAGTGAGTATTGCTTTTTACACACGTGGTTTCTCTCACCCTGCACGTGCCCTGGCATGTCCTCTGTGAAATGTGCATGTATTGTTTGACAGAACTTACTCTAAAGAACTGTTTGAAAGACTGTTAAATGGAAGGTGCTAAATTGTGATATTGTGGGCTGAGAGCTGGTGGATAAATATCTTTTCAACGTCATCCCATATCCTCATAGGGCAGGTTTTCTTTAGCTTGTTGCCTTCTCCTTGCTCCAAAAGGAGACACATAACAGAGCCTTGTTATATACTGTGTGTTTCTAAGCAGTAGTGCACCTAGTGCATTTTTTCTTGATAATACTGTGTTATTTTTGCATCCTTTGTTTGACTAAAGCAGCTACTTCTGTGAAGCTAGTTTTTAATTTCTGAATTACTGTGTTGCCTGACACTTCCCTTGGGGTAGAGGAGCCTTGAAATACAGGGTGTATCTCCTCAGGGAGGTCTTTCTCCCCTCTGTTGTGTCAAATTGAGCACTGAGCTGTTTGGCTCAGGGACTGTGTCGCCTTGTAAAGTGTAGAGCAGGTTGAGATCCCATTCCTGGTTGTGTCTCAGGCACTGGAAGAGCAGAAGCAGGAGTCTCCCATGTCCACTATAAAGAGGGAAAAGTAGTCTTGTTCCAGTAGGCAGAGATGTGGAACAATGTGTCCATGTTCCCAAACTTGGAGCCACAGTAGGATATGAGCATATTTCCTATTTTCTGTCCCATATCTGCATACTGTTTGGGTAGTTCTTTCAAAGTTCACTGGAATCCCCTTATTAATATCTGCACTTGGAGACTCTGTAGTTCCACTTTTCAGCTGAATAAAGCTGCACAGGTTGCACTATTGATATGTCCAAAAAGAAACAGTTCTGTAGTATCTGAAGAGCAAGAAGTGTTCGCTTTTATTTTTATTCTGATCAAAGCTTATTTTGAAGTATCTGCTTTTGGAAATCATCACTGTAACCTCATGTTTCTACATAATGCTTTCAGAAAGAGCATGTTGTTAACATATGTTCATGGTCCTGTGTTCTAGAAATGAGATGGGTTTAATTTCCAGGAGATAGCCTGCCACCCCGTAGGCTAAACAAAACGTTTCTCTTTTGAAGTCTAATGCAGATTCAGAAATGTGAGCTGGTGTTAATCCACACGTACCCAGTTGGGGAAGACAGCCTCGTTTCAGACCGTCCTAAGAAAGAGGTGAGCAGCCTCAAGGGAGGAGATTGAGCCAAGGGGCAGGAGCCACGGCAGGTTTGTGCAAATTATTGCCAGTTAATGGCAAAACCACCTGTGGGGGCTCTTTGAAACCAGGTACATACAAAAGATTTTGTCATGTGTTCAGCTCTCCATCAGCCTGCTCCGCATTTTACTGTGCTGGAAGAATGAGAAAAGACACAAGGAAAAAATTCCTCTCCGTGTCAAAGGCATCTAGTCCTGCATGTTATTTCATAAATGAAAAGGACTGCACCAGCTGCCTTCCTGAGATTCTTTTCTACAAAACTCTTTTGTAGTTGTGCTAAAAAAAATGTGAACAGAAGAGAATAAATTGAATTCTGTTTCCCTCTGTAAGGCAGTTTGGGTTTGGGGACTTGTTTTGTTTTGATTGAATGGGGAGTTTTGATTGTTATTACTGATTTTTGGGGGATTTTGGCGGGGATTGACTGGGGGTTTTTTGGTACTTTTTTGTTGTTGATTTTTGGTTTGGTTTTGTTGTTTTTATTTTGGTTTGGGAGGGTTTTGTTTGGTTGTGGGTTTTTTGTTTGGTTGGGTTTTTTTGTTTTGGTTTTGTTGTTTTGTGGTTTTGTTCTTGTTTTTTAAGCCCCAAACCCAATGTTCTTGTTGGCTGAGAAAAAAATCAGCTGCATCTCATGGCTTGTGTTTCTTTGCCTCGTGCATATATGAGGCATTTACAGGTCCATATATAAAAATGAAAACAAACCCAGGCCCAGAGCTGCTATTAAGATTTATTGCCCACCTTGTGATGTCAACACTTCCTGTTAACAATCAATGACCCAGGGTTTTTAGCACACTTTAATTTTCTTTGCCACTTGTAACAGCTGGCATAACCTCAAAATTCTGCAGTAGAAATCATTTTTGCTTCTTCCTTGTTAGTTTCCCCTGGTGTGGGTTTTTTGGGTGGTAGTTTCCCCCTTAGACTTAGCTAGACTTAGCCTTTCAAATCCTTCTTTCAGGGTTTTGAAGGAACCCTTCCCTGACAGTGGGGCCAATGCCTTAGTTCCCCCTGTGCCTTTGTTGCAGCTCTCCCCTGTCCTGACCAGTGAGGTGCACAGTGTGCGTGCAGGGAGGCACCTGGCTACAAAACTGAACCTTCTAGTGCAGCAGCACTTTGATCTGGCCTCAACCACCATCACCAACATCCCCATGAAGGTAATACTGTGCCTGCAGCTTTGGGGGAACTTGCTGCATCACTTCGAAATTGGTTTGAAAGCTTTTGATGTTTATTTTAATTGAATTTTTACATTGTTTTTTCTCTCCATGTCATATTTTCTGTTTTGTTTCTTTTCTTTTTTTTTTTTTTTTTATTAGCCCACATTCAATGTCTGTGACCAGGTTAGTAAAAATAAAGAAGGGGGAAAAAACACTAAAGAAGGATCACAGAACAAAATGTTGTATTGCTGAATCTCAGTTTTTGATGTAGCAATACAAGTGTTGTTTCTGTTCTGTTTTTGTATTACTTTATATAAATACAATCTTATTTATCTCAGATTAATTTGTCTGTGATTCTTTTATCTTCTCCTAGTTGTGTTTAGATATTCTTGACCCTTGTGCATTATAGTGGCATAGTGAGTCTCTTTTTCCTCTGTTTCATTATCACGCCCACCCAACATAAAGGTGTTTGTAACTGAGAGCTGGGTTTTCACTGAGGGTTTTCCAGGAGGTTTTCTAGTTTGGAGATCCAGAAGCAAGACACTGGGGCAGGATATACCGAGTTCAGAAAGATATTAAATTGAACATCTTGTGGTCAAAGTTATGTCCCTATTTTTAATATTTTTTTGCTACTGAGAGGGGACTCAGTGCAACTGAGAATGTCAAGGATTAAGTTTGCAGTAATTTAATTTTCTGATCAGGCAGCAAGAGACAATTGAAACAGAAGTGTCAGTATTCAAACAAACAAAGAGGGCAGGGCACAGAACTTTCCTGATTTAAAAAATTTGGTACGTTCTAATGCAGTCAATCATTAATTGCATCTTTGAAAACTAGCAGTATTGTATGGGTTTTATAAGTTAAAACGTGATATTAAAATTATTTTCACAGCTTAAGTGAAGCTTTGAACATGGGTCATGGCATAAATGTGACTTAAGTTTGCAAATACCTTGTCTGTAACTTTCTGACCTGTGTGCTGCTGTTTTGCCTCTCCCTTCTGCCTTTGTCCTCATAGTGATAGACCATGTTGGGTTCTCTGGTTTTTTCTCTTTTTTATTCTTTTAAATTTATTTTTTTTTAACTTGGAATAAATTACCAAACTTACTGTGCTGTTCTGGCTCATCCTCTGCAGCTGTTTAAAGATGCAGTGTCCTCTTTACAAAAACACGTTTTTAAATTATAAAATATTAAGCAAATACACTCTTAGGTGCAAGAAAATGGTAATAAATTCAATGTAGGGCTGAATTCTTGAGCTGTTTAGTTATGAAAGGGGATTGTCACTCTGCCCTGCAGTGACCATTTGTTTCTCAGTATGTTGTAACTGCTGGTGGGATTCAACAGGTTGCAGTTTTCCTTAACTTCATTAATTTAAACAAAGTAGTTCAGCCCAATTATTACATGTTTTACACTATGCCCCCTGTCACCACACTTGTAAAAAGAGGAATAGGGTTCCACAACAAAGAGGAAAAGCAGAGGGCTGCATCTTTAAACAGGCAGAGAGCAAACAGTTTCCCCAACGTTGCAACCCCCTTGTTGTCTGAGGCACTTGGGAGACTTTGTTTTGTTTCTGGAGTGAAAGGGAAATGTAGAATCACTCATGTACGGTGACCTCGAGCTAAAATAATTGTATTTCTTCTTTCTGCTTTCTGTTTTAAAGGAGGAACAACATGCCAACACGTCAGCCAACTACGATGTGGAGCTGCTTCATCACAAAGAGGCACATGTTGACTTCCTGAAGAGTGGTGAGTAGAAAGAGTCCTCCAGGGGTGGCTTTTGAGCAGCCTGCTGGGATTCCTCACAGAGAAAGGTTGGCAGCTTCAAATTCATGGAGATCTCAGCCTTGAGCAGCACATTTTTCAGTAGTTCCTTGCAACCCAAAAAACTTCCTTTGTAATGCTGGCATTGGACTTTTCCTCATTATTGGCATATTTTAATACAGTAATAAGGATGTGGCAGTGAAAACAGAGGTCACGTTCACACGTTCAGGATATTTCTGTGTCATTGGAAGGACATGTCAGCTTCTTGCTGACACACAAAAAGTAGAGGTGAGATTTGACAGAACCAAGTCCCTCTTGTGGTATTTGTGCAAAATTATTCCTTGCACAGTTGAATGTTGTTAAGTAATAGTAGTTCCCATCACTTCGATCCCCTAGGCCTGTTTATGGCAGCAATTGCTTGGGAAAAAACAATACTTCCTTGTCTGTTGAGCTTTTTTGGTGTTCTTTCTAAATTTGGAATTATTACCTTATGTTCCTCTGCAGTGAATTTTTAATAACTTGACTAGGTTAGAAAAACACAACACTCAGCCTCATGCCAAACTGTTTTGTAGAGGAAACAGTGCTTGATATAAGATTTTGTTCACAAATCAGATCAGAGCTTCTGTATTGGCAGAATTACAAGCCATACGGTCCATACGTAGGCATTTTGGGGAGCTGGTGCTTTTTTTCCTCCTCAGGGGATTGCCATTACCTTGAGGAAAAGGAGGTAACTCCTCTGTCTTCTGTCCCCCATATTTTAGTGGAGTGTGTGATTAAAGATTGGTGGAAAAGAACAGTGTCACAGTAATGAATTCGGTCACCTGAACTTGGGTTATGATGGTGAAAGCTCAAAGCTTTACTGGAAGGGCTCAGTAGTTTTGTAATAACTTTTGCAAGTTACCTGCATGGTTAATAAGCACATCAAATGAATATTTCATGTGTCAATGTCTGATATGAAATAAAACTTCTTACTCATAAGACTAGACTCATCCCTACCCTATTACACAGGGCTGCCTGGTGGTGTCTGTGTTTTTCCTCCCAAATACTGGATTTGAGCATATTCAGTGACTGTGCTGCTGTAATTGTGAAACTTCATGCAGAACTTAATTCTTTCCTGAGCCAGTGTGAGTCAAAGATCATAAACACTCAAAAGCTCACTAGAAGAAATGTAGTTTATTGTAAAAGGGTATTGATACTGTCTGGTTTAAGGCCTTCAGGTGGTTTTTGCAAGGCCTGTATGAAAGGATTTTAATAATAAAATATGTCTGATTAGTATATGTTCATGTTCTATATATTGTACCTTAAAAGTTGTTTTGCTTTAATAAAGAAAATGTGGTTGATCAGCCCTTCTTTCTGACTTCCTGTGCAGGTGATAATCACACGGGTGGCAACAGCAGGGAGGGCACCTTTAAAGAAACTGTGACTTTGAAATGGTGCACCCCTCGAACAAACAGTGTGGGTAGGTAACCTGGAGTCCTGCCGAGCTGATTTTGAGCCGGTGCTGAGCACTGTCCCCTCTGGGCACTGCCGAGAGCCTGGGCAAGGACGTGATCTGCTCCTCGTTTTTGCTCTCTAGACTGAGCACACCCTGCTTTGCTAAAGGTCACGCCGTGGCCGTGCTCTCCCAGCCGTGACTAACCAGGGGTTTGTGGAAGCTCAGAGAGGCAGCAGTGCTGTTCCTGCTGGCTTTTACAATGTGCTCTTAAGCATCACCAAATTGTTCCTTAACTGAAATGATTTGCCCCTCCCACAGGGCTGAGTGTACCTGGTCAGTCCCACTGTGAGTTTTCATCGTGGCAGCTTTGAAATGTTGAATTCTTTTCAGTTTTAATTATTGTTCTGTGGGTGTGGGGGATCAGAGTACTGTCTTTAGCATAAAGGCTCTATAAGGAAATGAAATGTATGCAATGACAGTATCAGTAGAGTAGTCCCTGTGTACTAACTGTGTGCTCTGAGTAAGGGAGAGATGTCCACCCAAATCTGAGGGAAAGGGAATTCCTGAGGTAACACAGGAGTCCCCTGGCCATTGAGCTCGTGCACCCTGGAGACTCTAAGCTATATATGGTGAGTCATTGAACCAGGCAGTCAGAAGGACAGATGAGAGAAATGAGAGCAGACTGACTGCAGTGAAATAATTGAGGAGATGCAGGGGGTTGGAAGCAGGGATTGGGAATGGCGTGGGCTCTCAGAGCTGAGGGGGATTGGGAATCCTCCCAGTGAGCCCTTGTGAGGAGGTGGTGAAGGGAGCAGACTTGGAGATTGAGAGGCATCTAGACTTTTTAATAAATTCTGCTCATTGTGAACCAACTCCCTCCTCTTCCTTCCTTTGATTTTGTGGATTGCTTTTTCTGTCTGTGGAATTAGAATCAACTTCTCTCATTCCTGTTTTTCAGAACTGCACTATTGCACTGGAGCATACAGAATTTCACCAGTAGATGTAAATAGCAGACCTTCTTCATGCCTTACAAACTTCCTCCTCAATGGTAAATTTGTGTCCCTGGCTAATGATTTAACATTTTAATTTTCAATACTGCCAACAGAGCACTTAGCACATTATGGTTTGCATAGCAGTAAATGTCTGTGTACTGTGAAAATACCGTTTATTTTAACATGTCTTAAGAGAAGAAAGTTGTTAAATGTCCTCAAAGGCAAATGGAATTGTTTTGAAACTTAAGGATGGGAGGAAAGGTGTAAAAGAGGAACAAGTACTGGAGTCAAGGTTTGTATGTTTGCAAACAAAATTGCATTACAAACATCCTTTTACTGGAATGTTTTCTTCAGTCAAGTATTTTGAATGTCTAAATGTGCAGAGGTTTTATTAAACACTCAGGTATTTTTCTCTAAAGATTCTAAACTGAGAAAGTACTTGGATTAATAAAAATTGTTAGAACCAAAATTAATAGCATATTTCAGATATTTTTGCTATTTTTGCTTCGTCATAACAATAAGCAACTTCTTTGGAGAATGCACCCTTTTATGTTTAGTGTATTTTACTGGAAACAAGGCAAAGGCAGTTTTATTCCTCTTTCTCAAAAAACAATATCCATTGCAAGCACTAACAATAGGTATCAACTGATGACTTTATACTCAAGTGGTTATTTTTTTACTTTTTGGGAGTTGCTTTTAATGAGGGTGTTTCTGCAGTAGGGCCATTTCATATCTTAGGAATATGCATATTTTCCAAAAAAAAAACCAACAAAACAAAAAAGAGAAAGTGATTGGTTGGTCCAGGAAAGAGGCTTTTTGATCTTTATGTAAAATTCAGGAGCATATGACACTGTTCTGTGTAAATGCTCCAGGAGATGGCAGTGTGAAAACCACTTTAGAGGGTTCAGAGCCCTCCTGGCTTGGTATAAACCTCTCTTTATGTGGGGTTTAATTTGAAATGGCAGCAGGCAGGAACTGATGAAAGTCATCTCCACCAGGTCGTTCTGTTTTGTTGGAACAGCCACGCAAGTCTGGCTCCAAAGTCATCAGCCACATGCTCAGCAGCCACGGAGGAGAGATTTTTTTGCATGTCTTAAGCAGCTCCAGATCAATTCTAGAAGATCCCCCATCAATTAGTGAAGGGTGTGGTGGAAGAGTCACTGACTACAGGATTACAGTAAGATTTTTGGGTTTTTTTCCTTCTCAACTGTTACTTCTCTTCTGCATCACAACAGATGTGTGAAGGAAGTGTTGGTATGTTTTCTGGAGAGGATTCCATGGTCACATTTTTCATTGTACTGCTGACAGATATTAATATAATATAGTACATCTGCTTACTGTTATGCTTCATAAAATACTTGCTGTGTCAAAGAAATACTTGCCTCCCTATGTACTATGATATTTAAAGTTTGTTCTGGTTCTAGAATAACACCTCTTTTGGCAAATTTTTTCTGGGGGTGGGATGCACACAGGACTATATCCCAGTTCTTGGCAGAAGGGTACATTGCACACAAATGGCTTGTACAATAAACAGAAAACAAAGGTGTCAGCTTTGAACCCTGATATGGAGCAGACAAAGGAAATGTAAAATGAATGCCAGCTGATTATTTTTCCCAACACATCCTTTATATCTCTTGTAAACAAGCAGGAGTGGCTTCTGGAAAGATACGATAATATAACACCTTGCAGATCCAGAAGGCCTCCTCGTGGATGTTTAACCCTGTTCTGTAGCACTGTTTGTGTGTTCAGCCTGATGAATGGCCATGGGGAAGCTAGAAGAGGGTCCCGTTGGCAGGGTCGGGGGGCACAGGGGACTCCTAACCAGGCTAAGCTGTTTCGCCCCTTCACTGAAAGCTGCTGTGTTAGAGAAATGCCTAATTGTATCTTGTTTGGTTATCATTAGGATTTTGGTGAATTTATGAGGGAAAACCGATTAACTCCTTTTCTAGAGCCCAGATATAAGATCGATGGCAGTCTTGAAATTCCTTTGGAACGTGCAAAAGATCAGTTAGAGAAACATACTCGTTACTGGCCTATGATTATTTCTCAGACCACCATCTTCAACATGCAAGCTGTAAGTGACCTTTTGGGCTCTTCTAGATGAAGTTTTACTTTGCCACTTAATCAATTATTTATTTATGTTAAATCACTTGCCACAACATCACTTTATTTTCACTGAAGCACTGTATTTAATGCAGTAGATTACTGGAATGCCATCTAAGTGGGGTGGAATATTTGACCTGGGTAAAGACAACATACATCTACTTACACCTGCACAGAGTTGCTGTTAAATTGAGGAGGAGCTGATGGGCTTTGGTTGTTTTGGTTGCTTTCCTGTGCCACACAGACTGTCCTGTTGCTGACTTGTGTTTGGTCTTGCAGGTGGTGCCATTAGCCAGTGTGATTGTAAAGGAGGCAATGACTGATGAGGACGTTCTGAACTGTCAGAAAACCATTTACAATTTGGTAGACATGGAGAGGAAAAATGATCCACTGCCGATTTCCACAGTTGGTACCAGAGGAAAAGGGCCAAAAAGGTTACATGCATGTCTCTCTTTGTTCATGCTGGGCTTCTGGCAGTAATACTTCAGTGTTTTCAAACCAAATTTTCAAAATACAGCCCAAAGGAATACGTAGTCAAATGTTGTATGTGCTGTGAATCCTTTGCCTGTATCATTGAGGGGCTGTCACTGTACTGGTATTGCTGTATGTTGAGGAAAAGAATTCCCTCCTTTTACTAGCCAAGAATTTTAAGTGTGTTAAAAAATATGACAGCAAAGATAGTCATCAAGAAGGGTGAGAGATTGATACAAGCTGGACAGACAGAGTGGAATAACTTCCAATTGATATAAAGGAAGACTTAAGCATATTATAAATGAGCAATGCTTTCAGCTTCAATTAGAGTAGTCAAATCCTTTTGAAACAGTTACTAAAAATATGAGGTGCTTCTTTAAAAGCAGAATATCAGCTACAGATTTGCCCACATGACTGGAAGTTATTTACAGCAGCGTGGTGCAATTCCTCCTTATTTCTCAATCCACAGTATTAATAATTTGAATGTCATTACGTGAGTGGCCCTCTGACATTGCATAGTCAGACACCTGAGAGGTTTCAGAAGTGCCTTTTGGCAGTGGGAGTGGTGGAAGAATATGATTTCAGTGGACATAGTTCATTTCAATTTAAACTGAGCTGGGGTTTAATTGGGAAATGCCAAACACCATATGTTCTCAAGGATGGAGTAATCCCTGGATTGGAGGAGAGACCTCCAATGCAGGAGGACACAGAACCTGGTTGGAGTTAGTTTGGATTTGGGGAGTTCTTTTTTCATTTATTTAAGTCTACTTTGTAATGTAACCCTGACTCTTTCTGTTTCCTGGCCTTTCTTAGGGATGAACAGTACCGGATTATGTGGAATGAGCTGGAGACCCTGGTAAGAGCACACATAAACAACTCTGAGAAGCACCAGCGAGTCCTGGAGTGTCTGATGGCCTGCAGGAGCAAACCCCCAGAGGAAGAGGAGCGCAAGAAACGGGGCAGAAAGAGAGAAGACAAAGAGGACAAGTCAGAGAAGTTGGGCAAAGACTATGAATCAGATAAGCCGTGGCAGGAATCAGAGAGGTACGTTTTCTAAAGGGATATAAAGCTGTAGCATGATAATTTCTGTGCCTTGGGATATTGGCAGGCTTGGGAAGTGAGCATCTTACTACAGGGCCTGCTTGTTGGACTTCTTTTAAGCTGTAGTTAGTTTAGTGTCCATGTGGATCAGGAATCTGGATAGATGTGGCTCTTGAGTTGAACGTCAGCATTAATGTCCATGCACCTACTGTCTAATTCATGTTGCTGTTGTAGCTTGTCTAAGTGGTCAGGATCTGTCAGCCTGTTCTGTTTTCCTTCTTTCAAAGTATTCTAAAGAGATCAAAAAACCCTCATGGTAATAAGCTTACTTTGCATGTGTTTTGTGCAGGCTGTGGTCATTTTGCTTGGGAGAACCTTTTTGCCTTTGTTGTCACTGTGCAATTTGTGTGCATTATCAAATCCATTCCTTCAATAGCTTTTACTTCCAATGTGGCACAAAAATGGGGACTAAGGTAAAAGGGATTTGCTATAGGATGGCTCTGAATTCACCTAGAAAACAGGAAATTGTGTGGTGTTTTTGTAGGTTCATTGTTACTTAGTCTTTCCTTCAAAATTGAGGCTGATCAACTGTCTCAACAGCTGCAGTATAAATATTGCAAAATAAGATGAAATTTGATTTTAGGATCCTTCTCTTT
Organism: Dendrocincla tyrannina; assembly: GCA_035047865.1. Taxonomy (NCBI): domain Eukaryota; kingdom Metazoa; phylum Chordata; class Aves; order Passeriformes; family Dendrocolaptidae; genus Dendrocincla; species Dendrocincla tyrannina. The sequence continues at coordinate 57,121,446 of JAWWMP010000041.1, forward strand.
ACATAAGGCTTTATCCAGAAGGTTATTTAGCTAGTCTTCCCTATTGTTTTTCATCCATTCCAAGGGGTGAAAAGACATTTTCTTATGCTATGGGTTCTGTATAACTTTGTGAAGTACAGAATGATACCAAGGATTACATTCTGCTCAAGCATATTTTTCTTCACTCTTTTCCTTCCCTCTCAAAAAGGTTAAAAGGTCTCTTGGATCGTGAGAAAGAAGAACTGGCAGAAGCTGAGGTTATCAAAGATTCCCCTGATTCTCCTGAGCCCCCCAACAAAAAGCCTCTCATTACAATGGATGAAATGCCCACAGTTGAAAAGGCAAAAGGTAAACCAGAACTGCAACAGATAATTTCCTTTAAAGATCGATGTTATTGCATCAGTCTGTATTTTTAAAAGCAAGGAGGTGAATCATTCTGCAGTTAAAGCTAAGAAAGTGAAGAGAATTTTTAATTAAACACTAAATGTTGAGAAATCCTTGAGAACCATGTTAGCCTCACCAGGTCTGTGACAAAAGACATACTGTGGGGGTCAGAAATGCTGTTTAATGGCAGGCATCAGAAATCACTTTGTCTCCTGCCAGCCAGTAAATACGGACGTGCCTGAGCAGTGTGGTGATTGGGATGGGCAGTTCCACTGATCTCCTTGGGGTGAATTATTTCCTGCCCCAGGGGCTGAGCTGATGGTGAGGTTCTGCATTTAAAGAGGAGGCCTTTTCCTGTGGAGCACCCACTCAGTTGTTACCACGGTGCATATCTTAGCCTCTTCTATGAGCTTGTTTAATACTAGTGGGTTTGACATGTACTACCACAGTCTGTAACTCTTTTAAGCTGTTTAATCACTTATTTTACTTGCAATTTTAGGGCCCATGTCCTTGCTGTCCTTATGGAGCAACAGAATTAACACTGCCAACTCTAGGAAACACCAGGAATTTATTGGTCGTTTGAACTCTGTCAACAACAAAGCTGAGCTGTATCAACATCTGAAAGAAGAAAATGGGTTTGTATTAGTAAATGCATCACTGCAGAGATCTTAGCAGGGGGCAGGGTGGAGGAACACTTCAGTTTACAGCATCAGAGACTCCTCTTTTGAGGATTAATTCTGTGTGTTGAATGTATTCATTAAAACCCACAAACTGATGTTCTCGTTAGTAAAATAAAGTGGGGGTAGTCAGGGATCAGCGTGAGGGGGAGGAAATGAAGTCCTTGAAAGAAACTGCCAGAGCTTGTTTTCAAAATAGATTCTCTGGGCACATGAATATTCTCCAGCCATAGGAATATTTTGGGGTTTGGTGAGGTTGATAATGGATGGCTTTTCACTGTTGTTGCTGGAATGTTTCTTGGCAGAAACCTTTCCTTCATGTACTCAAAGAAGTATTAGGAGGAGATAAGATTGTGTATGTTGGGGCAGGGAGAGACAGAGGATGGTCAGTGGTGTAAAAAATATTTATGCAAGTGTTTAAGTCTGGTAGTTTTTTTCTTAACCTGTTGATTATTCCTTTCAGTAACAAGCCTTACCACTTGTTTTGCATTTCAGGATGGAAACGACAGAAAACGGAAAAGCAGGCCGGCAGTGACGCTGAATCCTGGTTCTTCAGACAAAACCTGGCCAAGTCACAGAAATATTTAATGCTGGAATTGCTCTTGGTACTGTTTCAATACAATTGTATAGCTCTGGTTGGATTGGTTTTTACATTTTTCTATTCCTATTTTTGCTATGAAATGAAAAATGCGCATATCACGTTAAAGGAGCTGTGTGCAAACAGGAGGTGTCCTGAGGCACTTCCAGCCATGCTTTAGGGGGAAGAGAACCCATGCTGCCATGGACTAAATCAAGTAAACCACAATGTTAGTCAGCCTAAAGTCCTTGCCCAGAAGTATTGGTGAACATTTCAAAATCTGATGAATGTTTTAAAAAAGAAAAAATGGAAGTAATTTGTAATAACCTGATAACATTCTTACTTTTGGTTCATGAATACTTTTATTTATATGAAACTTCCTCAGGAGTCCAGAATTATGGAAAAAACCCTCACACTGAGTACCTAGTCAGTGAGCTGAGAAAATGCCAGTCTTGGTTTGCAGCTAAGGGGTGGGAGGGCAAGGGGTTTTACACATAAAAATTGGTGGTTTAAGGACTTTTAAAAATGGAATGGAAATGGTCTTTAGAAAGCAAAGCCTTTCAGGTTGTTGTGTTGGAGTTAAGGCTTTGTAAGCAGAAGTCAAATAAAATTTTTGCTATTATTTTTCTGATGAAGTGTGCTCTCTGAGGCACTGGTGGTTGTAGGCCTGAGCTCTTTGAATGCCTTACTCTGAATACTTATGGCTGTGAAATGACACAGGAGGTGCTCCATCTTCAGGTCCTTTGAGCAGAGCCTCTCTTGCTGGAGTGTAGAATCCTCAGCCAGTGTCTGTGATCTAATCCCTTCTAGGATTTGGGTTGGCTTCCACATAGGTCAGCTTGAGTGGGCTGAGGAAAGGTGACTAGCTGAGCTCTCCAAGTGTGTCAGCCTGCCTCTGGTCTGCATGTGGCTTCTGTAAGCACCTGAAGCCCTCACAGATGTCATTGGTGTAGCAGAAGTTGATTTAAGGCACATCTCTGAGATTCTCTAAATATTTCTTCAGCTGAACCTTTCAATAGCATGGTTTGTGATGGATAGATCTGGACACAAATACCCTGCGAGTGTTCTCCCTCACATCAGTAGCTGAGTCCTTGGTTCAGCTGTGCTGAGGCACCGTGCATGATTTCAAGGGCATTATTTAGCCTCTGTGCTGCAGAGGTGTTTTCTGTGAGATGATTTTAGCATCCTTATTACAGAGTGAGGAAACAGTACTTGGAATATTTTTGATCAGGTTCTCAAGCTTAACGTAGCTGTTACAGAAGCAGTGTGTAATTTTGGAGATCCTACTCTGAGGACTTTTACTCCTTTGATTTTCACTATTTCATTGAAAATAAGATGTCCTGGACCACCACATCTCTTGATATCCCATCTGAAATGTCTTGATGCCATGAAATTATTGTTTCTCCTAAGTTTCTGGGTTGTTTTAATGAGATTTTTCTGCATATCATCCAACTGCTTCTGTATGCCTTTTTTGTGAGTAATAAGGACACCACCTTCTAGTACAAATTGTCTTTTTTTTTTTTTTGTAGATCTGCTCTTAATAGTATTTAAAAGTTCTTGAGCCTCTGGCTGTTGCACTGGCCGTGCTGGGTGGTCACCCCCCCTCCATAACAGGGAGGGAGTTGGTACTTTGGTGGCTGGAAGGGTGGTGTGATGTGGGGCAGTGGGAGTGCCCTGGGATGCTGATTTTGGGAGGTGAGAGGTGCCCTGGGTGGGATGCAGGACGGAGGTGGAGGTGCAGCCCTGCACTCGTGGACGGGGGCCTTGCGGGGTTTCAGCACGTCCAGTTCCACACCAGCACAGCTTAACTGGGAGCTCCTCTGGGACAGCACAGACTGGCATCCAGGGATCCTCCTGGGACACTTCCAAAGCCAGCAAACCAGGATGACCAGGACCACCCCAGCAGTGGCACAGAGGCTGCTCAGGAGGGCAGGAGGGCTCTTCCCAACCGTGGAGTCATTCTTGGCTTGAAGTGCTGGCACGGTGCTGCTGGGAGAGCTGTGGAACGGCCTCGTGGTGCCAGAGCAGAGGCCACTGTATGAAACACTGACAATCACATCAATCCTGTATTCTGGCAGCATTGCTTGGGCAAAGCGTGGGCTGATGTGCCCCCCTGGCACCCCCAGTTTCTCCAGTGCCCCCTGGATTTCATCCCGGGCACACCAGGATCCGTCGGCACGGGCGCACAGCGAGCCGTCGTACCACGAGATGACTGTGGAGCCGGGCTGCAGAGCCGCCACCACGAGCTCCTGGGGGCTGCTGCAGTTCAGATACTGGGACAGCTTCTCCAGGAACAAAGTGACCCTGCTCCTCTCCCTCAGGAAGGAGGAGTAGCTGTTCTTCGTGCGGAGGGTGTAAGTGTGGCACGGTACATCCGTGGGCCTCAGCAGCTCTACGGTGAAGGATTCCCAGGCTGTCAGCCCTCCTGAGTCTGTGGCAGACAGCACAAAGTCCTGAGGGGAATGCTGGAAGTCAACATCGAGGGGATAGCCGTGCATGGTCTGCTGGGAGCTGTTGAACTGCAGCCAGCCCTCGGGTCCCGAGGGAGAGCCGTCAGCTGGAGCCACGTGCAGAGACAGCCGAGTTGAGTTCCCATCCTCCTCGTCGTGGAACGTGTTGGCAGGGACAGGGAAAAAGAAGAGGCATCCAAGAGTTGCTGTTAGGAAGTTAATGGATTGAACAACCTTTGGGGGAGTGTTTGCTTGCCCTTTAGAGAGGAGGGAGAAAAGGGAAGAATTATAAAGGGGAAAAAATGGCAGAGAAATCTTGTCAGCCCTAATTAGGACTGTGGGGCGTGCTGGCTAGAAGGGATCTCTGGAGGTCACCTGGCCGAGCTGCTCAGAGCAGAGCTGTAGCCAAGGCAAATGAGATCAAGCATGGCTTTGCATAGCTGAATCCTGAAAACATGGTGGGGATGCAGGGTCACAGGTCTCTGGGTGACAGGGGAGGGTTAGGTTGGGTATCAGGATAAAGTTCTTCCCCCAGAGGGTGGTGGGCACTGCCCAGGCTCCCCAGGGCAGTGGGCACAGCCCCAAGGCTGCCAGAGCTGCAGGAGGGTTTAGACAACACCCTTGGGACAGGATGGGATTGTTGGGGTGTCTGTGCAGGGCCAGGAGTTGGACTTGATGATCCCCCTGGGTCCCTTCCAGCTCCAGAGATTCTGTGATCATTTTGAAAGACGATTTGAGTATTTTTTGAAGTGATTTCTCTGGACTCTGTTGAGGTGGAAATGAGTTAGTTATCTGGAGTTTTTGTAGCGTCCTGTGCTAGTTCATGGGAGACTTAGACTGAAAATATGTAGGTGATCATGGTGTAAAATCCAGTCAAGCATTCTGTTTTGTTTAGTCTCTTTTTTCCCCAAACCCAGCACTAACAAAGACTGATTTCTTGGAATCAGATAATCTCTGAAGTAAGTAGAAAGGTGGGTGGTGAGCCCATCCCCTCACAGCCTCTGACCTGCCAATGACAGTGGTCAGTGCTGAAAACAGGGAAGGGAAATCCTGGACTCACTTCTGCTGAAACTTAAACTTTTAACAGTAAAGTGTTGTCCTTGGTCACCTCTTAACTTTGTCTGTTAAGCACACTTAGGGATTTGGTTGTTTAAAGAACTGTAAATGTCCTCAAAACTATATTTCCAGCCCAGCATATTGGTCAGGCCTTGTATAGCCCCTTCCCAAACAAGAACACCTAATTCTAGTAATTTTGGCACAGAAATAACACAGTGTGCCTCTTCCAGGCTTTCCTTGTATGATTGGATAATCCACTAAAATCCAAGTCTGGGTTACAGTTCAGAGCTGCCCAGGGGGACACTGCCTGGTAGTGTGACACTTCAGCTCTCACAGCCACAGATGTCCCCTCAGCAGGGCTGCCATCAGGTTTTGCCTTTATTCCCAGCATTAAGTTTGCAGGAGGCCCCAGGAATGTGTTTGCACAAGCTGAGATGCTCAGAAAGTGCAGAAGCTCATAATTCTTTTTCCACATGAAGTGTCCTCTGAGGAAACAGACACAAATGGCTGAAGGAACAGCTCTGGACTCTGCAAACTGCTCCCAAGCCCTGATGTCTGAGCTCTCCATCATCAGATTTGGAAATGGAGCTCATGGATGAGGTAGTTATTAAAACCTCTTACTGTTTTGTCTTCAATTTCCAACACTAATCATAGGGGTCTTTTTGTTCGGGGGTTTTATGAGCCTTTGGGTGTCCCAGCATCACCCCAGGGCAGCCTGCCTCCTGCCTGGGCCAGAACTCCTGTGAGTGCTGCACACCTGCCTGACTGGGAGAGCCCCAGTAAGCTGTGGCATGGTTTGTGGGGGGGAGGAATTTGAATTGCAAAGGAAATCTCCTCTCTGTCACTGTCTGGTGAAGTTTGCTGCCCAGGCTCAAGGAGTAAGAAAGATCAGGATGCAGGGAGTTCTTGCAACCTGTGGCAAAAAAGGTCCTCTCTCCCTGATGGTTCTGGATCTCATGTGTTTGTATTCTCTACATTTCAGGACAAGGACTAATTTGCAAGATTGAGTAAAATCATGCCCTGTGTTATCCTCTCCTGGTGTATTACCTAAAGTAAATAAAAGGGAGGGATTAATTCAGGACATGAATTTTTAGGTCATAATCATTTGGGGACTGAAGGGGTTCTAGCATAGGAAACCAGGGACTCCTTGCAAGGTGGATAAAAAGGTTGATGACAGCCATGATCAGAAGCAAGAGCAGAAAAGTCAGCTTGTTTTTTACCTCGGGTTGTGGTCTGAGGCTCTTGTGACACAGAAAGTGGAGGAGGAATCCATGCACTTTGCATGGACTGGAGTGTCTCAGATGTGGGAAACAGCTGGGTGCTTCGGTCCTGCTGCCATGGCAGGAGGGTCTGAATAACCTCTGGGAAAAGGGGAAGATCACTACAGTTGAAGGTGAAAGATCACTCAGATATAATGCAAAAGCAATCTTATGTCAATAATTGTTACAAGGTTGGGAATGTGGTTTAAAAGCTTTATGGCATGTGATGGAAAACTCTTTGCCAGCATGGGAAGGACTGTGGGAAGGAAGCTGGAATTCAACCTCCCTTTCAGAAAATGAGGAAACTCTTTACCCAAGTCTCTTTCTGGAGAAGAAATAGATTTTTGTAACACCTCTAGGTGGCCTCTTAGTTTGAAGCCATTCCTCCTTGCCCTGCCACACACTGCATGGTCTTGTAAATGGTTTCTCTCAATATGCTGCTTGCCTGGACACCTGATTGGAATCTTAAATTTCTCAGACTACAGCCTTACACTTTGGGTGTAGACTTCATGTAGGTCTAATAAAGTTTCACAGAGAAGTTGGTTCTGAAGGACATCAGCAAGGTTAATGCATTAAAAATAGGGCCAGTCAGGTCACTGCAGAGTGAAGGAATAGTTTGGCTCTGAATGCTGCACTTAGTAACTGCTTAGCTATTGTATGTGCCTTTTTACAGATCTAATGTAGGCTGATTCAGGCATAATCCTGCACATTTGCTCCACTGGCACTACAAATAAACCATCTCTGTAGTCTAGGATATACTTAAGCCTGAATCACAGATTCATGCAGATGGGGGAGAATGCAGACTGGGAAGTGTGTCTGGTCTAATTCCTTACTCCAGAGGATGCTTATCTACTTCTGTGTAATTTGTGGTAAATATTTACTGTTCTGTTCTTAAAACCCCTCCACATCTCTTCTAATGTTTTATTATCCTTACTGTGAGAAAGTTTATCTGTCTAATGTTATCTGTCTAATCCATCTTAACTGCAGTGGAAGGGCATCAGTGCTGCATCAGTTCCCAGGGGATACTGTGAATGCTTCTTTCATCTTTTAAGCAAAATATTATATAAACCTGCATATTTTCTCAGTCTTCCAGACTCATTAGTTCAGTTTGACATGTTTTGTAGACCTCTGACAATCCTTGTGTTCCTTTGGAGCTTTTTTAAGGGTCCACATCTTTCCTTAGGCACGATGGCCAAGGCTGGGCCTGATCATTCAGCTGAGCTGTTACCTGCTCCCAGCTGAGGAACAAAACTGCATTCCCTTACTAGGAAAGCTGCTGCTGATACATCCCTTGGGCAGGGAAGCTGTGGGTTTGCAGAAGAAACTGCATGGAACTTCTGTTGGGACTCAGGGCAGGAAAGATGACAAATGGAAAGTCAAATCTCAAACATACCTGCTGTGCTGCTGGGTAGGTGGGAATTGGCATTAAATAAAGTCACCAGAGGTACCTCCACAGCATCTGGCTTGATGTCTGAGGTTTTGTGTGACTCCAAGGTGGGCTTGGTGACATTTGGCAGAATCCCTCTTGTTCCCAGATCTCTGTCTGAGTGCAATTCCTTTGTGCCACTGGATGAAACACTTGCAGCTCCACTAGTGACAGTGCTGGTTGACATGCCAGGAAGGCTGGCTGAGGCTTCAGGACTGAGTGTTTCTGGAGAGAGGGATGCACTAAAAAGCATCTGAAGTTCTGGAAGATAGCTTTTTGCCTTGTCACTGTAAGCTGGCACTTCTGACACTGACATTGCTTCTGGCAAAAATCCATGAAAATGGGTCTTAGGAGGAAATGCCTCTGCTGAGCTGTGAGGCCATTCCTGAAGGGTGTCTGTCACCCACACGGGCCTGGAAAGCTGGCCTGTGCCTGCAGTGGTGTCCTGGAGGAGACGGTATGTGGGTATTTCTGATTTACTGGGAAGGAAATACGAGTCTGTCTCGGGCATGTGGGGCTCCAGCTGCTCTAACAGCAAGGATGTAGCAGAAGCCCCAGCAGGCAGCACTTCCAGCTCAGTGAAGAGAAACCTGGTTGCAGTAATCAGGGAAGGTGAAAGATCTGGAAAAGCAGAGCCTGCAGACATCAGGGATGCTGCTGGGTTAGTTGGCATGTCCCATGCTGGGCCTGTGTCCAAGGTGACTGAGCTCTCTTGACTTACGAGGTGGGTGTTACCCTGCATCTTGTCACTTGCTGTTGTTGCACCTTCTCCACAGGAAGGTGATAAACCCTGAGCAGGTGATGCCACAAGTGGTGTGAGTAAAAGGCTTGGCACACTAAAGGCCAGAGGCCTGGAAGCCCCTCCTGCAGCTGGAGTCAGGGTGGGTCTCAGTGGTTTCAGTGTAGGTGTTGGTGTGATCATTAACTGCCTGCGTTGTCGCCTTGGAGACTTCCTTCCATAGTCACCTCTCCTAAGGATTCTCCAGCCTGCAATGTCGTACCCCAGCAGCCGTGAGAGGTGGTGGGAGCCAACGTTGTGCTGCAGGACTCGGGTGAACCCTTGGAGCTCGGCAAACCCTCCACAGCTGAGGGGCCAGGAGAGCCCCGCGTGGTGGTTCCCCATGAGGGCCATGTGCTCCGTGTGTTCAGCCAGCAGGGTGGGGCTGTGGGAGCCCCCCGGAGCGGGGAATGGCAGCAGGGTCAGCGCGGAGGGCTCCAGGCGCAGGTACCCGGCCATGGTGCGCACGAGGCGCAGCCGCGCCTGCACCCCCAGGGGCTCTGCTCCAGTGCAGAGCAGGATTTCAGCAGAGGCGATGGCAACGGCCTTCCCACACCTGGGAAGGAAGTCCAGAAGGCGTGTTCAAAGTCTAGAATGGCACTGCTTAAGAGGCAGTTTTTCCACCCCCCCTGTTTTGGTGAATATCCCTCTTTGGATTTAGTCTATCATCTTATGCACGTTGATGGGTCAAAATGTTACCCCTTAACCCAGAAATTCCTCCTCCTGGATATATGAATGTTTTCCATTCGTTAACTTCAGCGATCACCAAGTGTGATCCCATTGCTTGTGTAGCAAGCAGCATGGTCTGAGTTTACCAAACACTGTCCTCATTATGGAAACAATTCACTTAAGAGGTACTCCCAGTCCATTGGACATCGAATGGAGGTACTTGCAGTAAGAAAGCACCATCAGTGGTAACAGACAGTGTGTTGTGGAGGCAATTCAGAGCCTCACTGGGAACCTGCCTCTCTCCCTGCTGACAGAAAAGCTCCAGTTCCTGCCTGGAGCAGGGAGGCTGGATGGGGCCACCTGGAGAATCAGTGTCCTGGTGCTGCTGGGCTTGCAGTCTTCATGCCCTTATTTGCACTACGACAAAGCCCCCTGCTTTTAGAGTCAACAAGTGCTCATTTTTGGGGGTTTGTTTTCTTATAGTTTCCATGTCATGCCAGTTAGAAGGACCCATCTCTCCCTTCGAATTGTTTCTCCTCCCCCCACTGATGAGGGCAGAAGCTGCTGAAGGCCAGCAGTACTCACTGGTAGCTGCTTGGCATGTGGTTCAAGCTCTCCTCCGAGGATGAACTGCTGTCCTGAACGTGGATGGTGAAGTTTGCAGCAGCTCCTGGTGTTTGCTGGGCGTGGATCCTTCCAGAGGCAGTGATGCTGAGCAGGTACGCTCCACCCTCCCCTGCCATCGGCAGCCCTTGCAGCGTGTTTGTTTGGGAGTTGAATTCCAACCATTTTGGCAAAGCGGCACCGCCGGCTGAAGTGACCTGCTCCATAAGAGGGTGGCAGAGAAGCAGGATTGGAGATAGGAAATGGTGTTACTGCTCTAATTTTATATATTACAAGTTCTAACAGGACAGAAGTCCAGGAACAGCTGCAAAAGGTCCATTTCAGGATCTTAGAAACCACAGTGCCTTCATTTTCATGTAGTGCTTGTTTAGTGTGGTTTTTAGCATAGTGGCAACACTTCCTGGCCATTCCTCAGACCCTGCATCATGCAGGCTGCAGGCAGATAAAACACAGGCTGTGTGCAGGGGGGTTTATTTGCTGCCTGGGCAGGCAAAGATGGTGAGATTTCTGCCATCAGCTCTGAGTGTTTCTAACAGATCTGAGGCACTTTCTAGGAGATGTTTAGCAAGTTCATTTTAAACACAGAAAGTGAATGTTTGCTGCAGGATTGTACCAAGAAGAGTGTTTAATAGCATTACCTTGTACTGGGTTGTCGTTCCCTGCACTGGCACTGGATAATGGAATATTTTTCCCATAGAGATGGTGACATCTGGGATTCCTTGCAGGCTCTTTGTTTCTTCACGTGTGTTACTCGATCCCTTGGCAACCCCAGCAGGTGAGCTCACACAGACACACACCAGCACAAGGAGAACAGGGAGCAGGGGTAGGACTGGCACCCCTGGGAGCAGAGGGGACCCCGAGGCAGGAGGCCTGTTGTGGGTGCCCTGGGGGTCACCCATCCTCAGCCAGCACCGCTGCTACTTCAGCTCACTCGGGGTCTGCAGGGGAAAGAGAAAACCCAGACCCACACACACCTGCACTTCACATCAGGCAGCTTCACCCCGGGGGGAAGCACAACTCTGTCAGACCTGTGAGGTCTCACGTGGCAATTGGGCCAGCCCTGCTGGTCTCTTTGGGCCACAGACACACCTGGGGAGGGTTGTGGGCTGTTAAAAAGCCTCGGTACTTACAGTCGCTGCTCCGTTCGGCCGAAGGTTTTCCAGGAGAAAACACCCCGTAGCACAAAGCCAGTCCATGATGCTTTTTACCCCAGTTGCCTTCAGTCTCGCTGTTGCTCCCATCTCTGCTTCTACTGTGATAAAAAGCCCACTCAGAGCTGAAATGCTACACTGGGGCCTTCAACATATGGTCTAGGGGAGAGCCAGGTAAACAGTGCAGAAACCTGACCCACTGGGATTTCGTGGTGGTAAAGGGAAAAGTGAGCATGGCATATGGCAAACAAAACAAATCAGGGGGCAAAGCCAGGCTGAGACTCACTAGCCTTTGCTTTGTAGCATCCAGGGCTGGACTTTTTATTTGTTACATTTGAGGCTGCTTTTTCAATAGGAGGTAAAAGCAATAAGGGCTCTCATAAGCCTGTGAGTGACTTGCAGCTTTTAGATGAGCAGTGTGCACAATATGCTTGGTCTGCTTAGGGAACAGCTTTGTTTAAGAGCACACAAGAAGAATGCAGCATTTGCTAACCCAACTGATAGAGCTGGAAAAGTGTGGACAAGGTTTTGGAGCCAGCCAGCAGTGCAGGGAGTGCTCCTTTCTTGGTGCAGCAGGATGTCTTGGAAACCACGGCCTGCCTTGTGTTGCCTCTGCCAACTCAGTGGCCACGGATCAAGGAAATGAGGTCTTGCTCTGCTGGCTTTTAACAAGAACTTTCTTCCTTGTGTTTGTGGATGTGTTTGCAGTCACTGCTTTGTAGTTGCCAGGCTTTCTGCTGTGCTCTGTCGTGCAGATCCCTTCCTTTTCAGCCACGAGCGGAGCGTGCTTTGGACAGAGCAAGAGATGGTCATGGAAGTCTCAGGGAAAGACACAACTTGTGAGATAACTGCAGAAAAACAGCAAAACCTGTTTCAGTGGCAACCACGATTGGCTCTGAATAAATCAGAAGTTTCTTTGCTCATGCCCAGTGATGCTGAGAAACAAGTTGCTACACTCACCCCTCCACTTCTCACTGTCAGCGTCTCCCAGGTTCCTTTCTCCTGCAATCCCTGAGAACATAATGGCATGTCCTCCTTCACTGATTGTGAAAAGAGAGAGTGGGTGGTGGGGCAGAAGTTCAAGTTGGAGATGAGGACTTTCATTTACAGACTATAGTTCTTGTGCAAGGCAATGGGTGCTTGACAGCTGACTAATCTCTCCTAATGAATTTGCCTCCTGAGAGCTGAGTAAATATTGCCATGTAACCATGTGTGAATCACCAGCCTGCTCTGAAATGATGGGAACACTCTGAGATCCCATGGTTGCTGTGAGCTGACAGTAGTCCAAACCACCCCCAGAAGAGCAACATCTGCCCAGTTTGGGCATCCAGAGCCTGTGGACCCACCTGTGTTTCGGGTGGGGAAATGCCAGTGAGCATTTTACCTGTTTGGATGTGACAGGGAAAGGGGGAATGGCTTCACACTGACAGAGAGCAGGGTTAGGTGGGATATTGGGGAGAAATCCCTCCCTGGGAGGGTGGGCAGGCCCTGGCACAGGTTGGGCAGAGAAGCTGTGGCTGCCCCTGGATCCCTG
>JAWWMP010000041.1:57134363-57153198 GCA_035047865.1 Dendrocincla tyrannina
GCCAGGTTGGATGGGGCTCTGAGTGACCTGGGCTGGTGGGAGGTGTCCCTGCCCATGGCAGGGGGTGGGATGGGATGGTCTTTAAGGTCCCGTCCATCCCAAACCATGCTGGGATTCTGTGAAACCATCTCTAATGCCACTCTATGTCTAAATGCAGGAAAACTTGTGAAGAAATGTAGCCCATTCAGAAACAAGGGCTTCTGGCTTTAAGGTATCCATTTCCCACACAGAACCAGAAAATATCAAAAGTTTTATGGAACAGCTTCATTCTCAGGTGATTTCATGACCAGGGTACACAGATAAAGGTGGGCAAGTGTAATCCAGAGCTCAGCTGAGTCAAACGGGACCTTTCAGGGTATCTGTAAGCACTTGCTTCACTTCTAGCTCCAGACACTTTTTCCTACATGTACAGATATGATTCTGAAACTGAGGAAAAACCCCACCCCTAAATCTTTATCTGCAACACCAAAGAACACGACTGAAGGATGCACTGCATCTTCTGTTTTCTTTTTTGGGTGATCGTGTGATGTGGAAACTCTGACTGCCTCAGTTCCCTGCACTGCCCCTGCCTCCTGCTTAGAGGAAATGGGACCAAATGCCCAACACTTGTCTTAGCAATCCTGCTGGGTGGGGTTTGGGGTCTCCTGCCACATCCTAAATAGCCTGGGATGGTTACATTTTCTGGCATCTACCACACAGCTAATGTGTTTTTGATGAGGTTGTTTTTCGTGTCTATTAAATCCCCGCACCTGGAATCAAGCAATTGCTTGGCAATTGTAGCTTCCTTTCAAGTCTCTTTGATATTCCAGCCGCCTGCTCCGCTGCAAAGGAGATCTAGAGCTTTTCCCAGCATCCCCAGGAAGCTCAGCACGCAGAAGGTGACCTGACAATAGTATTTTGGTGGCCAGTTGCGTTATTTTTTAGTGTCTGAAGCTGGCAGTGCTGACAGCCCTGGAGTCCTCACCTTGAGAACGTGCCAGGAGGTTTCAGGACAGTTTGTGCTGACACAACAGGATGTCTGGTGGTGGCACATTCTCTGCTGAATTGTTCGGGGTATGAATTTTCCACCCTTGACTTCCATTATATTCCAGGAAAAGCCTGCTGTGTTGGAGTTGCCTGGAAGGCTGTGGAGGTAATGCCTGCAGAATTGGCTGTTGGTGCATCGAGTCTTATGCAAAATGTGGGAGATGTTTTTGTTTGGAATGTTGCAATGAACAGGCTGCCTGTTTCTGGAAGGCAGAAACCTGGAGACTGGGAGTTGGGAAAGACAAAAATGAAAGGGATGGGAGAAGGGAGCCTGTGTGTTCCTGTGGGTCACAACCATGTCACCCCCGTGGTGACAAATGCAAATTAAGGAGAAAGTCAAGGGTCTGGTATCTGGGATAAGTGTCACAAAAAGAGTTGGGTTTCTTTTCGTGCCTTTTCAAAACAATAATCACCATCACCCCCCTGGTTTATTCATTTTAATCATGCTGATGTTTTGTCTTTGAGTTGCTGCCTCAGGTTTTATTTGTTTGGTGTTTTTTTTCCCTCTTATTTTAAAACAAATGGGGAAAGAGTGGAAAGGACAAAGGAACAACATCTGAGGGAAAGCTGCTTCTTAAACCTTGTCTTTACTTGCTTCTAGTTCTCCTTCTGCTTTGCACTGGGAAAGTCTCCTCACTTCCCACCTCCCTCCCCTTCCAAACCCTTCTGTTTCCTCTGACAGAGACGTTGTCTACGTGGGAAAGTTTAAACATGAAAGCCACAGCAAGAATTTATACCAGAGTTAAATTGGGTTTAAACTACCCATGTGAACGCTCCTGTTTTCCTACAAGCTTATTTTTTTCTCCAAATGATGGTTTTCGTTTCCTCTTTGAATCTTAGCTCCTTATGTTGCAAACTGATTCAGCTGGGAGAGGTTGTAGTGGAAGGACTCAGGCACTTACAGAGTTACAGCTCCATATCTAGCAGATAAAACCTTCCTGCTCAGACAAGCCCTCACTATTTTATCTTAGTTTTGTTTTGGTTTGTGTTTTTTTCCCTGGGGAGTTAAAAACTGAGAAGAAAGAATTTACTGTCGTGTTTTCATTTTCCTTGAAAATGGGTTAATTTCAGTGTCCTTTTTTCTTAAATGATAATTGTCTTTTGATAGTATTTAATTTTGGCCTTTTCAAAGTTATTAGTTATTTAATAAGGAAAAGGTCACTAGGTTGGTTTGAATAAAGATGCTCTGTTGTAGGAAGGTTTTGGGTTTCATTCTGGGCTTTGCAGGAGGGCAGACAAGTGTTGGTGCTAGAACTGCCCACAAAGCAGGACTTTTGGCTTTGCACCTTCTGTTACATTCATTGTGAGACCTGCAACCCCTTGAAACCTCTTTAAAGCTGCATCTCAGCCGTTAATACAGACATGGGCTGTCCCTCTGGAAGGGATTTTAGAAAGCCTGATACCACTCCAAGCTGCCCTTCATGGCAAAAGGGGCTGAAATCTTTTGGCAAAGTCATTGTTTTTGCCCCTGTGCCCTCTTTTTGGTCAAATGAGCAGAGCTGAGGTTTGCACAAACACCAGGGCAGGGTGGAGGATGAGGTGCCAAGCTCCAGCCTCATGGGATTTTTAAGAAGGGGGGTGATTTATGAACCAACAAGGAGCACAAGGTTAATAATGGCCACACTGACAGAACCTTATTTATGGTGCCTGCTGCCTCTCCCAGGCCCAGCTTTTACATTCAGCTGGTGTTCCTGGCTCCCCACAGCAAGTTTTCAAACAAGTTGCTGTAATAACCTCAAAATGGTTTTTGTCTCCCTCAAAGGGCTCGGTTTAGCCCCGCTCTGAGCTGATGTGACAGTTTGGGACAGTTCCCTTCCCCTGGCACCAGCCCCAAATCTGGCTCAAAGCTCTCTGCTAAATCCTCCACCAACACAGATGCTGTGGCCATTGCTCTGCCTTTCTATCAGCTGGTGCCTGCCTGCTTTGCTGGAGAGAAGGAAAATCCCACGTCCCCGTGGTCAAACGTGGCTCTTCCTCAGAAGGAGGGTTAATTCAGCCCTGCCTGGAGGTGATGAGGAGGGCACAGAGGAGATGCCCAGAGGCTGGATGGCTTTGGGGCGTGCAGAGCAACTCTGTCACCCCTGGGCAGTTTCAGAGGTGCTGAAAACAGTCTGCCCACCCTCCTTCACCCCTCTTTGTCGTTTAAAGCCAGGCCTAAATCTCCCTTTAAAAAGCAAGTAACAGCTGAACCCCTGTGCCTTTCTTGTGTGTTGAGTGATGGGGATAGGAAGCAAATTTGCAGCCAGATCCCTCTTACCAATTTTTCCCCCCAGATGTTTTTCTTTCAGTGTTTGTTTGTTTTACTTTGGCAATTAGCTCAACAAATTGCTGTCTGAGCAGTGGAGCTGATGGGGTCTGGTTTCCTTCAGGTTTTTCTGCAGTTCCCTCCCTTAATGATCTCAGCTTCATCCCCTGCCATGGTTTTTGTGGGGAGGGACAACCAGGAGCTGAACAGGGCTGGTTTGGGCTTTTCCCTGCCTCACTGGGGATGTGGTTTGGAATTTCTGCCCTTACCTGACTTTTAGTTCTCAAAAAAATAACATAGCTTTCAAGGCATCCCTAAGATCCCTCCTCTTCCAAATGCTCTTGGCTGGCTAAGAACAGGGTCAGGCATTTCTGGCTGCAGAGAGGATTGGGTTCTCAGAGGGGGAAGGCAGGCTGGAATTGCACAAGTTTCCTTTCCTCACGAGGCCAAGGTGGACGTTAGTTCCTGGAAGCCTGTTTTGTGAAAAGGCCACTTGTTTTCTGTGTCCCTCGGGGCCCTCTGGGCGAGCTGCTCCTGCTGCTGCTGAGAGCTCTTGAGCAGAATAAAAATCCTTCTCCTCAGTAAAACACGCCAGGCTGCCTGTGTTGCAAAGGAGCAACAAAAGGAGGGAAAGAAAGCGTGATAACACTTAAAAAGTCCTTTTCTCTTTAAAATAAAGGAGATTCTATGCTACTTGGAGTAAAAGCAGGGTTTATGCTTATTCTTGGTTTGATGGCAGTGTTGGCAGCTTCCTTGCCAATGGGTTGCCCATAGCTACCTGTGGGATTCAGTTTTCTGCCTCAATTTATTTTTCTTCAGTTTATGCCAGTTGTCTTTTTGTAGGTGAAGTCAAGTGTTGGCCAGAAAAGCCCAGCTCAGGAAAAGTGTTCTGAGTATGACTGGAGTCACTGAGTGTGAGTCAGTCACTCAGCCATGAATCTGCCTTCATGGCTTTGAGGAATTACATGGCTTGTCAGTGATGAAGCCACATCTTTGGTAGGGGATTGAATGTAATCCCTGAATATTTCATATGCCAGGAATTAAAGAAAAACAATTTGTCAGATTTTTAGAGTGGGTTGAGACTTGCTCCAAGGCCTTGGTAAGTATGTGCATGACTCATACTGAAGGTGTTCAAGGGTTTTATTGAGGCTTATCAGTATAATAAGGAGGAAAAAAGGGGGGTGGAAAGGCAGCTCTTGAGGTTTGGAGAGAATTGAACAGTAGGGAAAGTGAGGGAGCTGAAGTCAAACATGGGAAAGGGCTGTGCATGTGCTTTCCTTACAGGTCTGTCACAGATTTGTGCCCAGTTGGAGGAGATTTCTTAATGTTTATTGAATATAAGTTTTCTTGCAGTCCTTCAGAGCTTCTGGAAGCACAGCTGTTCTTTCAAAGCCCAAGCTCTGGATCAAGCAGCCTTACTTCAGGCTCTTAGTTCTGCAAATGTCAGTCTGGCTGTTTGCTTCTTCTTAGGCTGCTGTGCCTGGCTGCCTTTATTCTCATACATAATGTTTGTTCTTGCAACAGTCCCTGCTCTAAAAGTTGCCAGGGTAACAGCTGTCCCTGTTGTTTCCCTTGGAAAGCAGGGTGAGAGTACCACCAGGACCTCCTGGCTGGGTGCTGATCATCCTGCCTTGGCCCCTGGCATTTGGCTTTGCCTGAGGTGCCCCTGGCAGGAACCAGCAAAGCATTTCAGTCTTTTTTTTTTTTTTTTAATTTATTTATTTGTTTGCCTGTTGTTGGGCAGCCACCCAGTCCCTGCCTAGCAACCTCCAGCATCCAAAACATTTGCCTAAGGGACTCTTCCCACATCCAAGGGCTTTCCTCACACCTTGCTGGCCACAACTGCCCTTGCCCACACACCAGCTGGACTCCAGCCCTCCCTCCTGCTTCCCCGAATTCCTTTGTAGCTCCTGCCAGTTGCCTCTTGGTGTCTCCACTTCCCTTCTGACCCCTGCTCTGCCCTGTGGACTTCAGGACTCGTTGAGTTTGGGGCTGTACCTCTGTTTGTCTGTACTCTGTAATTGCCACCAAGCTGCTGGGCAAATG
This sequence comes from Dendrocincla tyrannina, assembly GCA_035047865.1. Lineage (NCBI taxonomy): Eukaryota > Metazoa > Chordata > Aves > Passeriformes > Dendrocolaptidae > Dendrocincla > Dendrocincla tyrannina. The sequence goes on from JAWWMP010000041.1 coordinate 57,139,681, forward strand.
TTGACTTTTTTGGGGGAGCAAACTGTATGGAAAAAGGAATCTGGGTATGCCTCTCCTGTTACTGACACTCACAGATGTTTGCTTTGTTTATTTTGTTTCTACCTACGTTCCTGGTTCTGGAATATGCCTGGACACGTGAAACCAGTGATGATCAGCCTGCATTAGATAAATTACCTTCATCCTGCCTGACATCATCATCTCCAGCTCATCCACTGAAAGCACCTAAAGAGAAGGGCACTTTTGGGTCTGTGTTTTGGGGTTTGTTGGTTGGTTGCTTCTGGTTTGGTTTTGGGGTTTTTTTAAGGAGAATTTTTTTAAGCTCACCCTGCAGAGCAGCAGCAGCAGAGCAGGACTATGGGCAGGTCTGCTGAGCCCCCTCTGATCCCACTCCCTGATGGATCAGCCTCTGCCACTGAGAAGAGAGGAGAAGGGGCTGTTCAGCTGGAGAAGAGAAGGTTGTGTGGAGACCTCATAGCACCTCCCATGTCTGAAGAGAAGCCAGAGAGGGACCCTTGATCAGGAACGGTAGTGACAGGAAAAGAGGGAATGGGTAAAAACTGAAAGAAGGGAAATTTAGGTTCCATGTGTGGAAGAAATCACTGGGAGGGTGGGCAGGCCCTGGCACAGGTTGGGCAGAGAAGCTGTGGCTGCCCCTGGATCCCTGGGAGTGTCCAAGGCCAGGGTGGATGGGGCTCTGAGTGACCTGGGACAGTGGGAGGTGTCCCTGGGTTGGAACTGGATGATTTTTAATGTCCCTCCCAACCCTGGCTGTTCTGTGGTTCCAAGTTCCATTTGTGGGGCTGGGCCACTAAAACAACGTCATTTATCTGCCAGCTCTGCCTCTGTGTGTCTGCCAAGTGATAATTGGGGGGAAGACAGGCCCAAGCCTCCTGATACCCATTTGGTGCCTGAGTGACAGATTTATGACAGGCTGCAGTTTCCTCCGTTTGTGTGGCACTGGGTGATTGTGTGTCCACCCTCTCACTTCCAGCTGCCTTGGGGCACAGGAAATGATCCAGTGAAAGGCTTTTGGTGGCAATTAACACAATTCCTGCTGATAACTTCTTTTTTTCCCTTTTGTCCTCTCCTTCAGAATATTTTTACAACCAGCCCCTAATTGGTTGTGAGTGGTGCTGGAGGTGGGTGGTTACAAATATTTGATGAGTGTGTCATGGATCAGCTTTTATTTCTGCTAAAAGCATGGTTTATTTTTTTAGTCGACCTCTTTAGTATTCAATGACCAGAGAAACATCAAAATTTATTTTTCTTACCAAGTGGCGTTACCCTAAAAACCATCCCAGCTTGTCCTCAGGTGAGGGAGAGCTGTTGTAAACTCATCTTGCCAGGAACAGCAAGGGATCAGGTCCTGGGATCACAAGGTCGTGTCAGCTTGGGAGCATGTGTTTAAAAAAAAACCAATTTCTGTCCTGCATTCCTGTGTGAGGCAAAGAGGGGAAAGTAACTATTTGTTTGTGGTCACCTGTGTCAAGACAAGGAAAAGATTGATGTTGGATGTGCTCCCTCAGAAAGCTTTTAGGACCTGCCTTAGATGCAATGCTGGAACCCAAATAACTTTCCTTAGAGCTTTGTGGTCTTCAGACCTGAGGTTTTATTTCTCACCGTGGGTGAGAAAACAGTCTGAGCCCCTCAGTACTGCTTGTTCTCTTAGAAAAGGAGGAGGAAAGCAATCTTTCTGGAGAGCTGATACAGATGGGGATTAACCAGCTGTGCTTTCAGTGGATAAATTGCAGCTCAGGAAATTAAATTAAAAGTGAGATGGATCTTTGTCCTTGGGAATTTGACACCTGTAAACAAAAAAAGCCCCTTTATTGTGAGAGTTTAAGGAGCTGCTCTAGGCTTTTGTGCTGGTTTTGTGCCTGAAGACTTCTTTTCTCCACTGATGTTTATTGCACTGGATTCTCCAGACTGGAGTGCACTGGAGAAGGGCAAAAGACAGTGAGAATGGAGAGAGAAAATGGTCACAGAGGGTGGAAAACAGGCAAGTGACTAGACCATGGAAACTACAAACAGAGAGTGTAGGAAAAGTGGACAGAAGCTGGAAGAGTCAAATATTGCAGAGCCACAGGAGAGGCCACATCCTGGTCTGTAACTTCTACCCAGAGACAGCTTGGGCTTCAGCTACAGAAGGGTTTTCTTCCCAGGTATCCAATGATTTCAGTCCTACCAGCTACTGGGACCTGGGGAACAAAATGCCTTGGAATATTAAGTGAGTTTTTGGACCTCAGTTATAAAAATTCCCCTTGTCCTTCAACAGAAGTTCCTGTGCTCCTCTCCCCTCCCCTCCCCTGCACAGAGACAGGTGAAGAAGAGCTGGAGTCCTGCTGTTCTGCTGACTGCAATTTTGGGGGTTGAATGACAGGTTTAAGTCCATCTGTCTCCTTGATCCACATTGGTGTGGGCCCCGATACAGGCAGGGTGAGCACACCGTAGGTGTGTGAAAGACCAAGAGGAAATCTCCACCTCCTGAGGCCAGGAATGGAAAATTTCTTCCCTGTGAGGGTGGGCAGGCCCTGGCACAGGTTGCCCTGAGAAGTTATGGATGCTCCATCCCTGGAAGTGTCCGAGGGCAGCTTGGACAGGGCTTGGAGCAACCTGGGCTAGTGGGAGGTGTCCCTGCCTATGGTTGGAAGTGGATGGTCTTTGAGGTCCTTTCTAACCTGAGTTATTCTGTGGTTCTCTATAAATCCTGAGCACCTCCACTAGACCAAAGTGCTGCTGGGCAGGTGTTGGGGACTGTGACCATGTGCTACCCCAAACCAAAACCAGGGCCTCACCTGGAGACAACTGAGGTCTGCAAGTGACTGTGTGCGGTGTGGCTAATCCAGGCTCTGCTCACAGGACCCAGTGACTCCACAACTCAGCTCAGAGCTTGGAAGAGAACCTGCTGGTGGGGGAGAGAAGGACCCCTCCTGACCCAAGAAACCTTGATGCCCTCGTGGCAGACTCCAATTCCCTCAATCCCTCAAGAGCTGTGCTTGCTGGGGGTCTGCTCTGCGGTGGGATGGCCACCCCGTGCTTCATTTCATCACCTCTTTTCTGAAGGAGGCTCACAGTGCCTTGTCCTCCCTCTTGGCTGCTGCAAGAAGAGGAGCTGGCAAAGCCAACAGCTGCTTGGAGCGCCCCAGACCTGTTTATGCACATCCTTGCTCCCAAATTCCTCGGCTTTCCAGAGCAGCTAGCCAGAGCGCTGAAAAAGCTTTCCTTTTAATCTCTTGATCTTCCCTTCTGTGTGTTTTTGCCAGCACAGGTAAAACAGAGGAGCACGCCCCGTGCTCTGCGTGTCCTGCTGTTCCCACCGAGGCAAACAGGAGAGAGATAGTGTCAGCAATTACCAGGAGTGATCTCAGGGAAACAGCTCGTCCCTGCAGCTCCCTGGGACACAGCAGCAGGAGGGCAGGCAAAGCCGACCTGCCAGGACGGCACCAGTGTCTCTCTCTGTGCAAACAACATGGAATGACATTCACGGGGCTTTGCTCCGGTTCAATTCCAGCTCAAGCAGGAAGGGAAGCTGTGTCTGATTGAGGTTTGCTGGGAGTGGGGGGGGGCTTGCTGTGCTTTCAGAGACCCATCTTGAGGGGGTTCTTCCCAGGGTGCAGGTTTGCTCTGGGAGCTGGGCGGCCACAGCCCCTGGAATCACTTCATTTCTCATTTGTGGTGTTACAGACAGCGATGAAAGAGTGTTTGCTGAGGTGCAGCCCTTGGAACAGGGCACCACGTTGGACAAGCCCCAGAGAAACCTCTACCGTGGGATGCGTTTCTAAAGCAGTTGAAAAATCTGTGTGTTGGTTTTTATTGCATTTTTAAGCCAGGAGACAATCCAGCTGAAAACCAGCAGGATTGCATGATATTATGGAGAGCAGAATTTGGCATGCAGGTTACAAACCAGTCTGAATCCCAGTGCATGAAAATGTTCACTAATACTGCAGAGCTTGACTGCCTCCTCCCAGGCTTCAGCTGGGACTGAGGACAAATGCCAAGGAGAATTCTGTCCATTCGTAGCAGTGACACTCTCTCTCCATATATACACATAAAATATGTGTGTGTGTGGTTTAATTTGGTTGGCTTTTCCTTGGCTAAGATAAATGCTAGGAATTACCTTAGCTTTTCCAGTTGTATGCCAAACTTTTTGCAGCTTGCTTTAGAAACTTTGATTTTCTAAACAAGCGAAATGGAATTGAAGCCAGATTTATTCAGACCTGTTAAAGCTGGGCCATTTTCTTCAGCGGTGACAGGAATGGGGACACCTGCTCAGGCTGGTGGTTCACCTGGCTCAGTATCCTGCCCCTCAGCAGTGGCCAGGGGTGGATGCCTGAGGAGAAGCATGGGTTTTGTGGAAGCTGGTTTCACCAGGAGCTTAGGCTGATGCAGTGGAACACAGCCCTGCTCTGGTTTGCTCCTTAGTTTTTTCCTAGCAAAATGTCAACCCTTCCCAACCTCTGCACCACGTTGTTGCTGAGCACTGGGACTATCCTGTTAGAGGGTCTGGAAAGGACATTGCCTCTCCTCCAAGGGTTCAGCTGGCTGCAGCCCAGGAGCAGTTTGAAAAGAGGCTGGAAGAAACCTCCTCTGTCCCATCCCCCCAGGGCAAACACGACGTGATTCTAGACAATTCAGCCTGCAATTTTGGGCTGGTCAGAGACAGAACAGCTGCTGGGAGCTGGGAAGGAGCAGGGGGCTGCATTTTGCTGCAGTCCTTGGAGCTGCTTTCCAAGGGGTTTCTTATATATGTGCATGGAGGATTCTCATCTGCTGAGCAGGTAGTAAATAAATGTACTGGAGTGTGGGGAATGCAGTTGTTTGGCCCTGTCCAGCTGGGAGTTGTGAGATTTCTTTCTCTCCCTCTTGTCCCATGTTTAAGGCCAGGTGTTTTTGGGTGGATGAGGCCGAGGCTGGAAGGTGACTCCTCAAATGCAGTGCTGAAGGTGGCTGGTGGATCTGGGGAGACTTATTTGCCTCAGAACTTATTTCCCATCCTGATTTATCACATCTCAGAGGATGTGCAGCTGTTAGAAACAAACGTCTTTGAGCACTCATCACTGAAAGCTGCAAAGTAAGTGCCACAGGCTAAATTATTTTCCACTCCAAGTCATATTTGCTTCACTTTTTTTCCTGTCTCTAATCCAAGCCATGAGTAGTAATGCCTCCCTCTCCCAAACAGCTGTCACATAAATGCCACTTCGGAGCCTGCTGGAGAACAGTCACAGCTCACCCATCCTGCCTGCCATCACCTTTGTGCAGAGCTGGGGCTGCTGTTCCTGGAGGAAGCACAGAGGTGAGTCCTCTGTGGATGTGCAATCTGGGCCATTCTGCAGAGTTCAATTTACCCCTGTTTTGGGCACTGGGGACCTTCAGGCATCACAGCACCCCCGGGGGTGGTGGGGGCTGTGATACTAAAAAATGAATTAGTACCCTCATTTTGAGGCAATTACTAGTGCTGGCTTTGGGGAGTTTTATTGAAGCCCTTTGCAGTGGTGTTACAAAGCATAATTACATGACTTGAGGTGCAGTTAGGCAGATGCAAATCTTCTGGGTATGATATCTCTCCATTTAATCAGCGATTTGTTTGCCCTTTGGGCGGCAGAAAACACTTTGTTTAAAAATGAGCTGAATGCCCTTGCAGTAAGAGTGGGAAATAATGAAAAGGAGGTGATTTAGTGGGAGCAAAGAGCACCCCAGAGCTCCCTGGGGTATCCCCTTTCCTCTGGGCTTCGTGGAATGCACAGCTGGTTCCACACCCAAACTGGACGTGGCTCCTCGTGTTCTCTCTTTATGGTCTTGCCCATTAATCTCGAGCTTTGTTAGAAACACATGTGGGCTCCTTTATTTCCCTTCAGTTGGAGTCCTACTTTTCTTTTTGGGGGATATTTCTTCGCTTTTTGCTTGCACTGATGTGTGTTGCTGATACACTGGTACTTTTCTGGAAGTAAGAATTCTGTAGAAAGTTCATGGCTTTTGGTCAGGGAACACAAATTACCCCTCCCAAGTAGGGTTTGTCACCTTGCAATATAAACACAAAATAAATCAATCTTCCTCCATGCCTGCTTCTCAGTGGCTAAACTGATAAATATCTTCCCAGACAACTCAATTCTTCCATTCCTCAGCTGTGCTCTGCCCTGTGTGGGTAATGCTTTGCTTTCTCACAGAGAGGTTGTCAAGGTGAGTTCATTAATGCAGGGCTTGGAATGGGGGATAAACCAGTTTTTTCAGATGAGATAGCCAAGAGGAAACTTTTATCTACCAAAACACACTGAAAGCTTCTTGCAGCTGGGGGAGGGCTGGTTTCCTGCACTGCTTCCCACATCCTCTGTGCTCCCTGTTCAGAGCTGATGTCCCTGCCTTGGAAAGGGATTGAAAACAGGGGGTACGAGGTAGGGAGAGATGAGCAAAGAGCAGAGGAGAGCTTGGGGTGCAATCTTGCCACATCTTGGAGGAGGAGTGGACACCCCAGTGTCCGTGTGCTGCAGCAATGACACCTGCAAGGGTCCCCCACATCATCTGCCCCCTTCCCAGCCCTGGGGAAGCAGCTCCCCTTCCCCTTCTGCTGTGCCAGCCCAGCTGCCAGGGGGGCGGCTCGGGGCACCTCTGGAGGCTCTGGGTGCTACGGGAAGGGTGTTTTTATTCCCCAAGATGCCAGGTAACAAACTGTACCACGAAGGGGAAACTGAGAGAAAGCAGCCATTTCTCCCTTTTTGGGGCTTCCTTTTTCCCCTCATCTCGCTGAAATGTTGGCTCTGTGGTAAGCCTGGGCTGTGCCCTGGTGTGATCCCGCTCCAGAGTGTCTTTGGGAGCACTTTTAATGCACTACCAGGTGTGCAGGAGGCAGGCCTGCTGTCCCTGCCCCAGAGGAGGGGACAGTCCCCACGGGGGGAGCCAGCCCTGTGGAACAGAGGTGCTAATTGTGGCCCCCACCTGTTTGCAGCCAGCAGCTCCACGAGGAGATCAGCTCCAGAGCAGCCCTGCACAAGTGCAGCCGTGTGCCTGTTCAACCTTTGGGTTTGCTGCCCAATTCCTGCAGTCTCTTTGCGTGGGACAGGGAGCAGCACACCTTCCTGCCGTGCTGTTTGAACGAGGTCCCATTTCACTGGCAGAACCACGTGCCTTCTGCAGACCCACCAAAGGGGAACGGTGGGTTCTGCTTTTGTCACGCCCGTGTTTGTGGCTGCACGCAGACCAGTTACCAGCCACCTTCCTGAGCATATCCATGTCTCTAAGCTGCTCTAGGATGCAAAACGTCTTGCAAGGCCTGCTGAGAAACTGCAGGTTATTTCACTGGTTTCTGTGTAGCACTGAAAGAGGGATTTTATCAAGCACCCACATCACTTATCTGTTTAAATCTCATGATGCTGGAGGATCTGAAATTGCATGTCTCAGCTTTTCAGGATTCAGCTGTGTTATGCTAATGTTTAAAATATCTAAGGACGGCAACCGAATGAGGAACATCTAAAAAAAGGAATCCCACAAAATAAACCCAAACAGAAAAACCCAATCCAACTCTCATGGACAAGGCATGAGGCATTCTTAAATGTAAAGGCAGCTCAGGTATTTCCATGTGTTTGTTATGCAGCTTTCTTTTAGTTTTTCAAAGTGCCAGGTAAATTTAGCAGTTCAGGATTCAACATCCTTTGGGGCAAGATTTTTGTTTCAATCCACATCATTCTGCACTATTAGGAAGGGAGAAAGTCCAGTCTGGGCATCCAAATGTGCTGTAGTGTTTTGATGTCCACAATTTCCTATGAATTTATAAAAAACCCTCTGAAACTGTTTCTAATTTCTTATTTAGGTTCTTATTTCCTGAGCACAACTTACAAGCTCCATGATTGCAATTCAATTGCAGCCACACTGCTATTACTGCTGTTTCCCACTTATTTTAATATGTTAGCTCCTGTTGCCACTTCATCCAGCTTGGAAATACAAGCTGTGTGTTTTTAGGCTTCTTAGCAGAACTGTTGTTTTTCTCAGACTTTATTGTGGAAATTTGTGCAAAGTTTTCTTAACTTCGGAGTTAAAAAAATACAATATTGAGTTTCTGGGAAATGTTGCTTGTTTGATTTAATATGTAGTTATTTTAAAGAAGTGCTGTGTGTTATTTATGCTGTATCCATGGTGTAACCACTGCCATAGGGTCAGCTGGTGATAAAGCATTAATGACAGGACTCAAAACACAATTGCTATTTAATGACAAGGCAAGGCGCTCTACAGGTCTGCTGATCCTTCTGTTGCAGAGGTCAGGAGTGGCTTGGGACTGAAAAGGAGGCGCTTTTTTGGTTTTGTTTTATGAAGATCATTCACTTCTTTCGCTGCATTCTCAGATTTGAACCTTCTGAAGTCTCCTGCCAGCCAGCAAAAGTGAAAATTCCCCCAAGGTACGTCCCTCTGCCTTTGTTTTGCAGGGAAAGGCTTCATTTCCAGGCAGCCAAGCAGCAAAGGAAAGCCCAGGAGACACTGCCTGACTACCAAGTCTGTGGGGGCTGGCAGGGAGTTCTGCAAGGTTGAAAGCAAACTTGGTGTAACCCTTGGCTCTCGTTCCAGGCAGGAATAGTAAGTCCATTTGTGTGCCCTTCCTGATGCTCTCTCTGTGGCTGGGAGCTGATAGAAGGCAACGCTTCAGCTTCCTGAACCCTCCACATAAAGCGTCCTTTCTATAGGGATGTTTTTCAGAGAGGGGCACATTGTCCTTCCTGCTTTGCTTGGGTTTTCGTATTTTGGCTCTTTGAATGAACAGCTTTGGTTGTTAAACAGTTGGAAACTTATTTCAAAAAGGCCTGAATGTATTGCAAGGGGAAAAGATCTTCACTGGAATGGCTCGGAGCTGCTCTCAGGAGTTTATTTACATAGCTGCTGTGTTGTGCCACAGCTACCAGGGCAGCCAGGCTTCCTCTTTAATCTGAACTCCTTTTACTTCAGTAATTAATGCACAAATAGCTTCAGTTTTCTTTATTTCCCAGTTTGCTTCTTTCAAGGCATTATTATAGCAAGCCAGCGATTATTTAATTACTTGACTTGGTACATACATTAGCTCTTGGAGATTCAGGTGTAGCAAAGAGCAAGTCAGACAGTCCCTGCCTGTGCATTCCCAGCACAGTGTGACCCAGTGAGGGTGCAAAGCTCACAGCCATGTGCTGGTGGGAGCTGAGCACCCCTAATGTTGAGAAAAGGGTGTTTCCCTCTGAGAGAAAGCCCTTTCCAAACCAAGGTGTCAGGAATTTAGCTGGAATTTCCTGTTCCCACTAAGGCAGTGGGCAAGCCAGCACTGTGTGCTCCATATTCTGGTTTTCTTGCTCTCAGTCCAATAATGACTTATTTTTCATGATTCACTGGTTTATTACGTTACTAAATCACATTTATCTCTGTCAGGTCTCCTGTTCCCCGGGGTGTTCTGGTGGTGTGTAGGGGGTTTTTAACCTTATTTTGTACCAATACCTGCATATTGTTTAAAACAACACCAGGAAAGAGTTAACTCCCACTGAGAGGGGAAAAAAAAAGGCCAAATGAGTCCCCACAGCTGGCTATCTCTCAAGAAATCATCCGTACCCTGAGTCTGCTGTGGGCAAAGGAAAACAAAGCCCTACCAGCCATAAATCAAGCCTTGTGTGCGGGTCCTGTCAAAATAAGCTGTTCTGGCTCTCTCTGATCCAACCTGTGGGCCGAGTGGTGCTGCCTTTCATACCTCCCAGTGCTTGGAAATGCTGGGGGGCCTCAAATGTGGACACCCCCAAGGTAATGGGCATCTCCAGCTTGTGTGGGAAACCTCACTGGGTGCCTTTAAAAGCTTCCTCACATCATCTGTTAATTGTGCCTTGCTCGAGATACGTACATTAAAAATATTCCAGTTACAGATGGGCTTTAGAGTCAGAGTTGGATTTTAAATATCAAAACTTCTGGAATTTCTTCCTGTTTTATTCTTCTTTCTCTATTAGAAAGATGATAAACAAGCCCAAAGGTTGGGGTCCAAACTTCCATACAGCTGTAAGTTAAATCTCTGGGGTGTCTGCTCTCATCTCCATCCATTGTAATCAAACAGTTAAAGGCATTCTTCTCTTCCCCCTTTTCACTGCAGCTGGAAAGCACTGTCCTCTGCCTTCCTGAACACAAACATCAATGCTGCCTGTTGTGTAGAGCCTCTGGTTGGTTCAGTTTGCCTTCACTGGAGTGGCCTCTGTGCCTGTGACTTCATGCAGGAGGGAGGTTGTGGAGGTGTGGGATTAAAATCCTCCCAATCAGGCAGTTTTCAAATGCATTAAAAAGCTCGACTTCTGTTTAGACAAGATGAGCAGGAAATCCAGACATCTTCCTGAAATGTGAGGGGTGCAAAAGGAACACGAATATGATGACATCAGCCTATTTACTTGGTGAGTTTTTGGAGTCTGAGGACTTTTCATATTGTGATTTTCCCATCTAGAGTGGATGCTGAGTGCTGCAATGAGGAGTTTCTGTTGACTCCTCTGTGGGTAAACTGCTTCTCTCCTGTGCCTCAGCCCCTGAGTGAGCATCAAAATCTGGGACACAGAGCTCATGGTAAAATTCCCCTGCATTAAAATACTGCCAAGTGCTTTTACAGAGAGAGCTGATTTCAAAAATACCCCTGCAAAAATCACTTGACTCTCTGAAAATAAGTAATAGACTACAAACGAAAGTTGGGAAAGAAAGACTTCCTCACTTCTCCCCCACACGGGGCGGGCAGTGTGTGCACTGGGGCTGTCTGTCAGCACCCACTGGTGACTCCTGAGCCTGGGTCCTGCTGCACAGCAAAGCCTTGGGGCCAAAGACCACCAGAGAGAACTGCTGGAAATCCTACCCCACTTCTGGACCTGCAGCGAATTGCAGGGTTAAAAACTGGAGTGAAAATGCCCATTTTATTATCAACCAGTTTGGTTTATTCCTGCTCCAGATAAATGAAGCAATATTCTATTACCATCTCTGACCAGGCTTTAGTTTTTCCTGCGTAGACTTGTTATGACAAAATCTCTTTCACTGTAATTAAGTTTTTCTAGATACTATCTCTGTAGAAGCAGCACTCAGAGAGGCATTTAATCACTATTTTTAATAGGAGAAGGTTAATGCTGTTAAAAATGCTGGAGGAGCATTTGTCACTGCTGTTGTTTGTCAGTCTGCAGGGAGAGCATGAGCAAGGGTTCCTCAGATCTGCTTTGCCAGGGTCATCTTCGTACCAATTTCATTCCTGCTCTACAAAAGTGGGCAAAGAGCTTGGTTATCTTCAGCATACAAATAATCTGGTGACCTCAGTGACATTGTTGGAGTGTTTCAGGGACACAGGTTTAAAATGAAGCCTTTGCTGAAATACTTGACTGCTCTTTGGGTTTGACCTCTATTTTTTTTTTCACTGCGAAACTGCTGATTTCATGTGACTCTTTTCTAGTTAAGAGCCATCACTGCTTGGAGCTGGGCTGAGATTTTTATCTCATTTATATCGCTAGACAGCTACGAGGGGGTAACAGCTTTCAGCTGCTGGCACCATCCAGCCTGAGCCAAGATGGACAAGCCTAGCAATGAAGGAGAATGCAGCCTGTGCCTTGATTTCCTTGGCAGGAGGGGAAGGGACAAAGATGACTGCAAGTGTAGGGCACTAAATATTTTCTCAAGTGACCTAAATTAACCTTCTTGTAATGGCAAAACACACAGAGACAGAGCTGTCAAGGACACAGCAGTCCTGCTGACAGCCTCCAGGGATGTCCCAGCTACCAAAGGACACTTCAAATGGCCCCAATAACCTGTGTTTAGGCAACAGGGTTATACTTTCCTTCCTGAGAATGGTCCCAAATGGGGACCTGCTCCCAGGCACACCAAGCACAGGCAATCTTGCTGCTTGGCCAAGTTCTGCAGTTTGTTCTCAGGAAAACTCCCACTGATCTAAGGCACGCCAGGATTTCATTTACTGCTGGGAAATGTGAAACCTCCCTGGCTAAAGTATCTTAATTAGGTCATTAGAGCCTGGTATAAAATGGCTGAGATAAACAGAGTCAGGAGGGCAGAGGATATTGGCAAAGCATTGCAAAGCCTCTGCTGCTCAGCCCCGGGTTAGACTGTCCAGAACCACATTTCCATGGCATAGAACACCTGTGTGGTGGCTCCTGGGAGGGCCCTGGGCCAGTGCTTTGCCCTGTGGGCAGGGAGATACAGCTTCTCTCCCCTTGTGCTGCTCAGACTTTCAGTTTCTGATCCTGGTGTGCTTCTATCTGGTCCAGCTTTGGGATTGCACTGTGTGTTTGGGGCAGTTGGAGGAGCCTCATCCCTGGTTTTCCTGGGCAGGGGCTGGTTCCAGAACGGGGGATCTGTCACCTGTTCTCTCCTTCTTGCTCTTCCAGAAATGCTTTAACAACTGTGCTTGGTGACTGCAGGGGACTGAAACCAAAGAATTTGGTCTGTGTGTGTACAGGGGAGATGCAGAGCACAGACTCATACACCAGAACCACAGAATGGGTTGGGTTGGCCATCCAACCCGCCCTTGAATGTTTCCAGGGATGGGGCAACCTGTGCCAGGGCCTCACCACGCCACAGGACAGAATTCCTTCCTAATGTCTAATCTGACCTTGCTCTCAGTTTGAAGCCGTTCCCCCCTCTCCTGTCATTCCATGCCCTTCTAAAGTCCCTCTCCATTTCTCCTGTAGGTTCTGAAGGTACTGGAAGGTGCTGTAAGGTCTCCCTGGAGCCTTCTCTTCCACAGGCTGAACAACTCCAGCTCCCTCAGCCTGTCTTCACAGCAGAGTCCTTTGGTGGTGTTTCTGTGTCCTGGTGAGTACGAAAAAAGCGACAAATCCAAAATATTCACCATGAAAGAGCAAAAGAGGGACTTCTAGAATGGCATAACAGGGTTTTTTCTGTACATCTAGATGGTAATGTGGGTTTTTTTGCTTTGAGACTCATTATTTCTGCTGTGAAGAATTTATGCTCAGAAGTGAGATAAGGCTGCAAGCTGGAGATGTGGGAAATTAAATGCAAGTGTGAATCCCTCAGCTTATTACTCACTATCAGCAATCTGCACATTCCTGGGACTACATTTATACTGTTATCATCTGAGAGTTAGTAATTGATCAGGCTGTTAGACCTGCGGGAGGTATTGTTTCTTTTGTTGTTGTGGTTGTTGGCTTTTTCAAATCCAAACAATCGGTTGGAAAAGTACAGTGGGGAACAAGTACTGTGTTTAGGAGCTGAAAAATCAGAAAAAGTAGAAATACTATGATTCTTAAAACTGTAAGAATAAGAATCCCCCAGTGGCAATAGCCTCTGTGGCAGCTGGGCCTCCTTCCTCTGCTGGGGGAGGCTGCAGTGCCCCTGCTCTTCTGGGCAGAAAAGGCTTCCAGAGTGCTCTCCACATCCACAGGGGGGGCGTTGTTTTGTTCAATTGATAACAATTATCTTATGGAAATGTGTGCTGTGGGGACCTGCCCCACGTGTGGCAGTGCCTGCAGGGAGGGGGCAGAGCATGGCCCGGGCTCTGCTCGGGGGTGCCCGGCCATGGCCCCAGAGGGACGGGCAGGA
>JAWWMP010000041.1:57163869-57178398 GCA_035047865.1 Dendrocincla tyrannina
CAGGTTGGATGGGGCTCTGAGTGACCTGGGACAGTGGGAGGTGTCCCTGCCCATGGCAGGGGGTGGGATGGGATGATTTTTAGGATCCTTTCCAACCCAGCCCATTCTATGATTTTATACATTCTTAGACTCAGAAAAGGAGCCAACGAAGCAGTGGCCAAGGCTCATGGCATTGTTTCCTGTGTCAGTGACCTGAGATGTGGATCCCACTCCTGCAAAGGGGGAGATTTAAATTGCAGATCTCTCACGAGGCAGTTCTAATGAAGGACCCGTCGAACAGGAGCCAAGCTAAGATTTCTGCTTCCTTGGCTGCCCCTTCAGGGGCACTAAAAGATGGATTAGGATTTAATCATGAAACCCCTCAGAGGGGGCTCTGCTGGGCTGGGTCAGAGGGCTGGGTCAGCAGTGGCTTTTCTGGCAGGAACAAAACAAGGTCAGGACCTGGCAGGCAACAAGTCCTGTCTGTATTAACTTTTGTAGCTGAACAGGTTTTTCTGCCACTGAGTGTAAGGACCAGTTAATGTTCCCAAGCAGAGACTCCAAACTGTGGGCCAGAGCTCCTTTTGAAGAGTTTTGCTGCTGAGCTGGGGAATGCAGAAAGTGTTTTCTCCTGGGCTATGTCCTGGTAAGCCTGGGAGGGAGCCAGCTGTGACAGAGCCAGTTAGTGCAGTGAAGTTCCCATGAGCCAAGAGGTGTTTTATTTCAAGTGTGCTTTTAAAGATGCAGAATGGGGTTTGTCATGACAACAAAAAGGTGTGCTGAAGAGAGTTTTACCCTTGCTTCTGCTCAGACGTTGGGGGGAACCTCACTGAGAGTGCTAAGTAGAACTATTAATGCTCTTCCTTTGGTATGGAGGGGAGAGAGAAAATCCTCCCTCCTTTCTGCAGCCAGGTAACTGAGGAAATAGAAGTCATCCCCAAAGCTCATACACTTGGAAAAGCCCGAGTAAAAGCTGAGAGCTGCTACCCAAGAAGCTGCTCAGAAACAAAATCAGCATCAGCATCATCATCAAGCTAAATGGGCTTGAGTGAGTACAGAGAGGGCGAGACAAAAACCTCAGGGAGAGGCAGAGCAAATCTGCTGGGTTGACCCAAGGGCAGTAAAAATGAGTGAGCTACTGGGCACTCTTCTCTCTGCAAGCTGTTCTCAAGCACAGTCCTGCTGTTTGGGTTGTCCTCTGGCCAGGGAAAGAGGAATGCACAAATTCTGGGCCTCGGCTGGTCATCTCAAAGGTATTTTCCAGCCTAAACGGTTCTGTAAAATGATTGCCCAGTGAATGATCAAGAGAATACCTGGAGCCTTCTCAGGCTTTCCTTTAGAGCAGAGACAGCCTTTAAGACTCCAGCACTGACATAACTGCTTGTGACTAATGATAAAGTGGGATCGTGGGATGGATCCAACCTCCCAAAGGGAAATTTGGGATCGTGGGGCCACGGGGCAAGAAATAATACACCCCCTCAGAAGAGACCAGAGAGAGTTGATAGGGCTGCTAATACAGGATGTGGAAGCCTTGCAGGTGGAGTTGAAGCAATAATAGAAATGCCCTCTGAAAAAGACCTTGGGTGCATCAGGAGGAGTCAAAGCAAACCCAGTGTCATGGTGACACTGAGTGAGGGTTTGCAGGGGAAGGGGAAACCTTTTGTGGGCAGCAATTGGAAAGTGTCTGGGAGAAGAGCAGGTGACAAATCCACCCTCCAACAGCCAGCTGGGCTCACTGAGCTGGGCCAAACTCTCTTTGCTGTGGTGCTGATCTGTTTTCCCACAAGACACAGGCGAGGAAAGCTTTGGCTTGCTTTGTGCTGGAGCACATCAGTTACCCAGGGGTGGAAACGGAGGGAGGAAAAGCCAAAGGGCATTTGAGGAGATGACAACACAGAATGCAGTTTTTAATCTGCTGGGGGAGAACTTGTGTCAGTGCTGAGAGTTTCAGACACTTTAATTTATCTGAGGAAGAAATACACCTCAGGACCATGCTGAGGCATCTGGAGAGCAGCTTCCCATTCAGTCTTGGGAACTGGTAGGGCTGTTCTTTCAGCCCCCAGTTGCTCCCAGATCTGGGAGCAGATCCTTGGGGACCTCCCCCAAAGGAACTCTTTGGAGACTCCTTGCAGGTACAGCCTTAGGCAGAAGATCAAAGGATTATTTCAAGGAATGACTCTGCTGGAAAAGGCATCACTCTTTTCCTTTCCTTCTCATAACTTGCCAAACCTCCTGAGTAAGATGCAAACCCTCCTACCCCGAATCATTCACTTGTTTGTCCTGGAATGGACTTCAGGGCAGCCCAAACATTTCACCTTTGGGGAGATAACCGAGCCTTGCAACCCTCTGGAGGGGTCGAATCCCCTCCCAGTGGCAACATCAAGGGGTTCTGGCCATGTCAGCAGGCTTGGAGTTCAGAAAGGAGGTGGCACAGGTAGGTGGTTCTGTTCGTTCAGAAATTGTGCCCTGGGTTTGGAACTGCTGAAGTCGGAGGGGGCCGTGAGAGCCGTGTAAGAAACGGGAGCAGGATGGGGAAAAGGGTGAGGAAATGGGATGGTGGTGGGACAGGTCAAAGAGGCAGAGCCCCAGGGCAGGGGGCAGAGCCCCAGGGCAGGGGGCAGAGCCCCAGTAAAGAACGCAGAGCCCCAGGGCAGCAGCATTTTCAGGGCAGCAGCATTTTCAGGGCAGCAGCGTTTCCTGAAGGGCTGAGCTTTTTGTCCTGCCACAGAATCCCCAGTTCTGAGGCACAGCCGTCACTGATCTCCCCAAATCACCCAGGGCTCTGCAGTTCTGCACCAAAGGGCACTGCCCACAGGAGAGAGCCTTGGCTGGGGGATTCCTCCAGGGGTTTATCTAAGCCTTTATGGACCAAAGGAAAGTTTTCATTCCCAGTGTTTCAGCAAGTCTTTGGGACTGAAGGTTTCCTATCCCAGGGTGCCCAAGGGCTGATGGCTGTGAATCCATAACCATTCCTTTCTACTGCCTTTATTTGAGAGATTCCAGGAAATCAGGGCACCAGGTCCCATTGCTTTTGAGGAATTCAAAGCAGGAGTGGCTGAGAGGCTGAATTACAGCCCAGAAGTCATTTTGCTTCAGTGTAAAGCAAATCTCTGTACTAGGAAGGTATTTTGGTGTGATGTGGACTGAGCAGGAGATCAAACACTGGACTGGAAAAGCTTGTTGGAGCTGTTTGGTAACATGAACATTTCTTGGATGCACTTTTACAGGAAAATAGTCTGTGAAGCCCAGGGATTGACTGGATGTGAGGGAGAGACAGTGGATCAAGGAGAATTTAGTCCCAGTTGCACTTTGTGCCTCCTTTCTGTGTGTATTTGAGTTATGGCTTTAAATAGTCTGCCCTTGTAGTGACAAGTGCATGGAGTAGAGACCAAGGTCGTGTCCAGACCAAAGAATGAACATTTCCAGCAAGCTGAGGGGAAAGTGCATCTGGTCAGGAGCTGCTTTTCCTGTATTAGCTCAGTTTAGCAGAGGCCAGAGAAGAACTAAAGGGATTTTATCCCTTTAGCCTGGAAGGACTCAAACCATCTCATCAGTTCTTTCCAGCCACTTCAGTCGGCCATGCATGACAAAGAGAATGCATTCCCAGACTTGCCTGGGTGCTGAAATGGCTTCAGGTACCTTCAAGTGCTTCAATCCTGGTTGGTGGACGGTGTTACCTGCTGGAGGAGTTTTGGAATGTCTCTGTTCTGTCTGGGTTTATGGGGCAGTGGATGGAAGGGTCAGGCCTGAGTTCCTGTTTCCCAGGGATTGCTGAGGACACCCCTTATTTCTGGTAAGAAACAGATGCAGGGTTTTTCCTCCCTGAAGCAATATGGATGTATTTCTGAGCTGGGGCCTAAATATCTTCCCTAAGTTCTTGGTCTGCTCCGTATGAAATGGGACTGAATGATTCTGGATGCAATAAGGCAGGTGATTTAGCTGAAGAGCAGAGGGGGAGGTTGTTCCTGTGCATTCAGTGAACTGTGTGGGTGGCTCTCTGTGGTTTGTTGTTTCCAGCATTGACTCTCCTTTGGAGGAACTGGGAGCCCCTCTGGGCTGTGTTGCTGAGCTCTGGTGACTCCTGACTGAGTGGTTTGTGCTGGCAGTGCCACCTGCAAGGGGACATTTGGTACCCCTGACACTTCTGCCCCGGCACTTGCAGTTTGGGTGGTTGGTGGCAGGGCGCCAGAGGGGAAATTTGGGCTGCAAAAGGCCCACACCACTCGAGCAGGAGATCACAAGTGGTTATCTGTTATCACTAAACACTCCTTTGCTCAGCTTCTGCTTTTAGGGGACACTGAAAAATGAGTTAATGAAAGCAATGCCTTTTGGTACCCTGTTAGTTTGCAGGAAGGAGGAGGAGATGCTCTGACCTTTGCCTGGATTAGGGATTAACTCAGGAATTTGGTGGTTGCACCACTACCCAACCCAGAGACTGATCCTTTGGGATAGACCATGAATGTGAAGGGGCTGAGGATTGCCTGGAAGGGACCCACATGCTCCTTCTAATAGCAGAGATGTAAATGACATGAGATCCTTCCTGCAAAGGCAGTGGGCAGGGTTTCAACACCTCCCCAGCTGGCTGGGGGCTCTCTGTGCTCTGGAGGTGATGGATTTTCTGTTGAGAGGCTCGTGTTCCCGCCCTAAACTGGGACCTGAGCGTCCAGAGGAATTTGTATGTGTCTGGATTTCCCAGCTCTGATGCAGGAGCAGCTGCTCTCAGGTGGGTCTTGGCCAGAGGGGCTTGCTGGGGCTGCTGTGAAGGCTCCTGTTGCATCCTCCACCGTGCTGAGAGGAGGGGAGGTGGGATATTCGTGCCATCCCTTGCAGGGGCAGAGCTGAGCTCTTGCTGCTCTAGTTTTCTGGGCACTGCGTTTTCAGGGGAAGTCAGCAGAGAACCTGACCCCAATGCCCATTGAAACTGCTCCGCAGCTCTGACGAGATCTCTGCAAGGTTAGCTGGCAGGAGCTAATGCAGAACTGCTGAGTTAAGTGCGGGGATACTTTTTTATCCCCTAATTTCAGGATGACAAGTTAGATACAAGCTTTTCTGTTGTATAAACACAGAGCTGTATACACAAACAAGTAGTTATTTTCGGTGCTGGTTTCCTAAGGGAAAAAATTAAACTTGAAAGGTAAAAATAAACAAAATCATGTTCTAAACCTCCTTCAGATTAAAGGTTAGAGAAAAGAAAACAACAAAGGCTCAAGCTGACTTCCAGTTGACATAATTGCTGACACAAAGCTGCAGAGCAGGCAGCTGAGCTGCACACTGTGAGGTGCAGGAGCAATTTGTAGTCCTTTTAAGTTCCCAGAGCACCCAGCAGCACATCCAGGTGGCGCAGTACATCCCTGTCTGTGCTTCCATTTTCCTACGAACTATTATCTCTTTAGGTTCAACCAATACTATTGGTGTCCTAATGGATCCCGGGAGAGCAGCTGACTTGTGGGGTGTTCCTCAGGGCTGTGCTGGTGGGAGGACTGGTGTGGGAGTGCACTGTGGTCAGAGCTTGTCGTGCCCCGTGCCTTGGCTCATGGTTTCTGAAACCAGAGGCTGGGAATATGCATTTGCTCTGAAAGCTGCTTTTTACCACATCGCTGCTGAGCCTCAGGACAGTGTCTGTGAGCGCTTCTTAGCCCCCTCCAAGCATTATGAATTGCTCTACCTAAACAGTTTATCAATAATTTATACCTAACCAGTGTGGTAGCTGATTTGTGCCAGGGGAGCTGGCTGTGGCTCAGAGACCCTCCGGGCTCTGCAGGGTTTCACATGAACACGTTTGGGTCACCTCGAGCCTTTTATTGACTGTTGTGATCTCGGGGCTCAGAGGAGCGCCAGGGATGCTGCTTTATTTCCACGTGTCAGGTCAGACACGAGTGGAGACCTTTCCTCCCAGAAGGGGCGTGGGGCAAGGCTGTGGCTGCGATTCCCAGAGAGAAAAGCTTTGGAGGAGCCTGTCTGCTCTAGCAGGAGGCCAGACCTTCTGCCACTGCGGCTGGAGCGTCTCGATGTCCCCTTCAGCGGAAGCATTAATCAAAATATTGCAGCCTAATTGTTTCTGGGAGTGGCTGAGATTGTCCCGGCCAGCGTGGGGCTGTGTGCCCTGCACAGAGAGCCGTGTGAGCTGCACAGAGTGCGCCCCAGAGACAGGCAATTGGCCTTAGGATTCCGTCATGCACTGGGCAAAGGTGACAAGAACGCAGCTGATTCTTGGGTGGGGTGCTCGGCTATCTCCTCCCATCAGCTCAGAGCTGTGCAGGATTATTTACTACGCACAAAGGAATAGGGATTAGGAGCTGAGGCGGTGGGCTGCTTTTTAATCTTAATGTGCCAGGCAGTGGGTTAACTTCTTGTGATAACGTGTCCAAGAGGGTTGTGGAGTGATAAGGAAAAGGTTAGAATAGTTTTACTGGGCTGAATATTGTTGCACAATATGAGATTAGAAGTTTTTAAAGGGGGGCTGTGTACACCAATTAGTTTGTTTAACTTGAAAGGAGATGTGAACTTTGGTATGCTTTTTTTCCTGTGCGTGTCCGGGTTCCCCTGGCAGGGAAAGTGTGCAGTGGCTGCTCCAGAGAGTCCCTGTGGGAACCAGGGTGGCAGGGATTCAAACCTCGGGACCTCAGCCTGGCCTGGGACTGCATTTGAGACCTTACACTGACACACAGGGGTGGAATGCACCAAGCCCCAAAAGGTGGAACGTGTTCTTCCTCCTAAATTGTATGCCATTTACTTACAGTTTGCCCATTAATAAATAAAATAAAAGTGGCCTGGGAGGGCTGACATCTCTGGAAAGGGAAGCAGGGATTTCTGTGGCATCTGTTGCCCCCGTGGTCCCCCCCAGCTGGTCAGGCAGGAGTAGATAACCAGGAGTAACTTACTCCATCTCCCACCACGTTCTCACCTTGCTCCAGTTCCTCGTGGTAGCTGCACAGGCTCCTTCCAGCCCTGCCCCTGTGCCATCCCACTGCCAGCCTTTCTCACAGATTGCATTTTCCCCCTTTTCCCACCCACCTGCTGCTTGCTGGGCACCCATGGGCATCCAGAACTTCTTGCTGCAGCAGGACAAGGTAAATCCTCCCCGTGCTGCAGCCAGGGCTCTGCTCCAGGTGTGATCCCCAGGCTCCCCCTGTGCCGTGCAGCTGCTGGGACAGGGCCTGCCTGTGAATGGAGAAGGGGAAATGGTCTTTTTTTGCCCACGTATACAATGCAAGGAAGTGCTGTAAGAAATGGAGTGAGGTAAGGAAGGCTTTCCCAGCACATCCAACACTTGTCCATCCTGCCCCTCTGCCCCGGGTCCCCCTTGGCAGGGCTCTCCCGTGGGGAGGTGCTGGGCAAGGAGCGTGTCCAGCACCTGAACCTCCCACAACTGGACCTGCCTCTGCCAGCCCCTGCGTTCCTCAGGCAGGGAGAGCCCTGCTTTGCCCTGTCCAGGAGGAGAAGGGCACCTCTGCCCTAGATCTGGGCAAAAGCAGCTCTCCTGCACCTCAGCACAGTGGAGCTGGTGAAATGGAGAAGTGCTGTTTCATTGCTGATTAGCAAAAGGAATAATCAAGTGTCCAGAAATCAAACTGAAGGCAAGAGGGGTGGGTGGGAGGGTGGAGAGAGGAAATACTTGGAGATGTCTGCAGTGCTTCCTGTTTGCTTCTGAAAATTATGAGTCAGATCCCCCAGAAACAAAAGAGAAGGGGTTTGAAAAGTGGTGAGATGTTAAAAAAGTAATCAGGCATGTATTTGTTCTCCTCTGGTTTTTGAGCTTCTGAGGGTGTTTTTCACGTGTCTCTGGGCAGTGGTGATAGCAAGGAACACTCACTCTTCTCCTCAGTGAAAGCAGAGTGTTTTTAATATGTCTTAATACAGCATCAGGAAGCAGAACAATAGAAAAGGTAGCAAAGATCACAAGGTTTGGGATGAAACGTGGGATGACGTCGCAGTTCTTCCAGAGTTGATTGCTTTGGCTTGGAACTCTTTTGCAGCCTGAGTTAAGTGTAGCCCTGGAGATGGTTTGCCTTTGCCTTATGAGATGTATACTTTGGCACAGGACGGAGAAGGTGAGTTGTGTGTGCCTGGATTGTGTTTGTCTGACCCAGAAAGAGCAACCATGCTCCTTTTTCCTGGGTTAAACCCAGCCTGCATGTTTGAAAACTGGGATTGTAATGTGAGTGGTACTAGGTGTGTGCAGCAGTAACGCACTTTAAAGGCAAAATGAAGTGGATATAATTGTTCCACTTATCACCAAGGGCAGGCTTCTCTAGGAAAAGGGATTTCTTTGTTTCTCTGCCAGTTCATTCCCAGTAAATGTATGCAAGTGATAAAAGACTCCAGTTCTCCAAGCAGAGGGTGATTATTTGCAGGCATTTCTCCCCGTTACGGTGTCGGGATAAACCCTGTGAGGAGACCTGGAAGCATTTCCTTCACCTGAAAAGAATGCTGCCAGACTGGAGGGCCTGACTGGGACAGGCCAAGCTCATTTCTTTGGATCAGAGCGTGTTGTTGAGACACACCTTGCTGGGTGATAGAACTGCCAGCGCTCTGTGGGGCTCAGCAGAGTCATTGCTGAGGGCACAGGTGGGCCAAAAAGCATCCTGATGCTCTATGTTAATAAATCAGCATGTGATCTGGGGTGCTGGGATGCAAGAGCCTGCATTCTGAGAAGGGGCTGAAGCAGTTTGGAGGGTGAACCTGCTTATTCCACCATTTTCCCCCACTTCAAAATGCTAATTCTGGGAAGCTCACACAAGGAGCACAGCAGGGCTTGGGCTCTTCCCAATTCTGTGCCCTTTGCCCTGCACAGAAAGCAGCATTTTGCTGTTTCTTGACTGCTTCCCAGCTCTTTCCACTGTGGAGGGAGCATTTCCTCTCCAGGCTGGTGCTCTGGGCTGGTGCTGGAGCCCTCTCAAGGGAATGTGTGCAGGTTGGGTGTAGGTGTGGCCAGAGGCTCCAGGAGCTGCTCCCATGGGGCAACTGGGAAAGCAGCTCAGAGGGAACCTGGAGCAGCTCCCACAATGATCTCTCCCAGTAGGAAGCTGGCTCTGCTCCCTTTAAAAACAAGTAAATGGGAGCCACTGTCATTTCCCAGCTGGTTTTTGTTTGGCAGGTGGTGTTGTGGGGGTTTTTTAACATCAGAAGAAACAGAAAAGCAAAGAGAATGTGCAATAAACACCTGTCCCAGCTCCAAGCATTTGTAAACATTTATTGTTGCAAAATGAAAATCTCAATAATAAACCCCTCTGTCGAGAGAATTGGAGCTCATGTTGGAGCACAGGTATCTCTGGTCCCATGACAATTCCCATTACCATCAGTGGGAGCTGGACACGTGTCAGACCTCGTCCAGGCAATGCCTGCAAACCCAACTCATTGTCCCTCGAGGCAGAAGTGAACCAGCAGCAGGATTTTGGGAGCTGAACTGTGTCTTGGCTGCAGGCTTGGTGGTGGTCATGCTGCTAAACTGAGAGCTGCCTCCTGTCCTCTGAAAGCAAATCCAGGCAGGGCTGGAGTTCCAAAGCTCTGCCTTGGCAAGAGGGTGGTCAGGAAAGGGTCGTGTTCCTGGTTCCAGGATGGGAAACTCCCTCTGGGAGGGGGCTCACCATGTGTTGCATGGGTGTGTTGGCCTTGAGGGTGGTCCCTGGGGCAGCTAAAGGGATGCTCAAAGGGTAGGAGAAGCACTGGGGCAGACCTTTGGTTGCTGTAGGAAGGGGCTGCTCGGCTCATTTCACTGCAATGACACATGTTCACACTGGCTTGGGACTTGTCACCATTGGAAGGCCTCTGAAATGAGCCCTTTCTGCATTTGGTGTCCTGACACATAACAAAGTTTGTGATATGGAGTGGTTTGGGATCCGTAGTAGCGAAAAAAGGGAATTTTTATTTATTTTTTTAAACCTAAGCAGAAAATAAGGCACGTAAATTTTGCTGTTCCTGTTTGAAACAAACACTGTAAAAAACGAAATCAACATTTCGCTTGAGCCATGTTTTCCATGCACATTTTTACACAGTGTGGCGTGGGTTGGTCTGCTGGCTTATCCCTGTTTATGTTGCAAATGGGGAAAGCAATGTGCTTGTTTCCTGGGCTTTACATTGCTCCTCGTGTTTGCAGGACTGGTAGTTGGTGGGTCTGTATTTGTGTCCCTACAGGTGTGTGTTTGACCCTGTTCCTGGCCCAGGAATTGGTGGGCTTGGTTACACACCTCACAGCATTGGAGGCTGCTGTGTCTGCTTACACAACAGCATTTTTCCTCGTGCTGTTTGAGCAGAGTCTCCCAATTCCCCCTCTTGTGCTCCCCTGCCGCAGTCAGGGTAGGTGTGACTGCCCTCATTGCCATGGCCATTCCCAGGGCTGAGGTCACCTGGTGGTCACTGCGCAGGTACTGCCCTTTCTCAACAGCCTTTGCTGGGAGAACCTTCCCCTCTGTGTCCGTTCAGTGCTGTTAACAGTGAAACCCCAGCTCCCTGGCTCCCTTCACTGGCACATCGTGCCTCCAAGCATCCTTCCCAGGGGCCACTCACAAAGACCTGAGCTGGAGGGGCAGGCACAGCCCACATTCTGGGGCAGACTGAGCACGGATTTCGTTTGCATTGTGATGATTTTCTCTCTCTTGCTGGCTCAGCTTTGCTGTCTCTGGCTGAGTGGGGAACTCTGCGATGGGTTCTGTGTCTGCTTGAGTTTGGGACCAGTTTCTGAAGTCAGTGTGTGCCATGGAAACTAAAGCTACTCAGTCTGATAGGGACTGCTAAGTGAACTCAATGACTACAATTCGTGTAAGGATGGCTTTTATAGTCCTGAAAATCCCATTTTTAGTTAACAGTGGTCCCACTGTCTATTTCTAGTGTATGTTAGCTCAATGTACATAATAATTCCACTCCATCCCCCCTTTTTTCCAGTGAGGGAGCTGAGTTGCAGACCTGTTACGGGTAGTTGTAAGGTGGGAGCAAGCAGGGTTAAAGTCACGTGTTTAATCTTGATTTTTCTGATTTACTTCTGAATCAAGCATCGTGTTTGTGTTGGGCCAAATCCTAGACTTGCTCCACACTGTTTGTATTCCTTATGTAGCTACTTTTGGAGTAAGGATTAAGTAGAAGAGCTGCAGAAGTTAAGGTTGTATTAAAACACTGCCAAGAAAGAAGTCTCAGTGTGAGGTGCTGATGCTGCTTTGAACTTCACCCCCCCGATGCACCTTTGGGAAGGGGGAACACTGGGGGGAAATCCTGGCCTTGCAGAGACATCCGTGGAAATTTTCCAAGTTCAAAAGGAGACAAGATTTCACCCAAGAAAGAACACATTAGTCATGGAAAAATTGTCTAGTCTTCCAGGTGATGTGTGTGAGTGGCTCTGTGTTCTCCCAGCCTTCAGAAAGCTTTCCTAATGCTCACTTTATCCTTCCCATTTTTCGGCTTTAAAAGAATTTCTTAATACAGACTTCATCTGAAAGTGTTTTCCCACTAAGCACCTTCAGGCTCTTGCAACATCCTTGTGTGACAGACTCTTACTTTTCATGTTAAAAGACACAGAAGAGGCAGAAGCAAAGGAAGAAATGGGCCATTTCCTTGGGTTGAGTGGAATGGGATTCGTTTCTCGAAGGTGCTGAGAGAGGCTGAATCCAAACCAGAAAAAGCAGCAGCAGCGTTTTGGAGCAGTGTGGCAGGACAGGGTGTGAGTGGGGAGGGAGCTGGGTGGGATGGGCTGGCACACCTCCTCCCGTGGCCAATTCCCCGTGGAATCACGGAATATGCTGAGCTGAAGGGACCCACGAGGTTCCAGTCCAGCTGCTGGCCCTGCTCAGGACACCCCAACAATCCCACCGTGACCCTGAGTGTTGTCCAGGCACCTGTTGAGCACTTCCCCAGCCCCCTTTTCTACAGCAGGAAAGAGGGGTGCTTGGCACAGCTCAAGCCGACTTGCTGTGTGTTGTATTGATGAGCAAATGTTTCTTTTCCTTGGCAAAAATGAGCCTGGCCAAGCTAAGCTCAGCCTCATTTCCCTCGGGCATAAATGGCTTTCCTGTAAGGCAGGCCAAGAAAGTTGCAAAACTGAGACTAAAATCCCAAGAATCATGTTTTGTCCCCTCCACCGTCATCTCCAAATAGCATTTGATTCCTCTCTAAATCGTTTGGTTTAGCTCTTTTCTGACAATTTAATTGGAATTGCACAACACTTTAAATGTAAATAAAACTATTAAAAGGGTTAAACAAGTTCTACAGAGCAGAAGCTTTTGCAAGCTAAAAGCCTGGCTGGATGCAACACAATAAAAAGAAAAACAAAGTGACATTGAGGATTTATAGCTGGATTACTTAATTGAACAGGAAAAACTTCTGCTTTTGTTTTTCCCCCCTCTGACATGCCAGCCTGCAGGTACAGTTACAAGAATAAATGAATGCACCATCAGATAAGGGAAAAAAACTTTAGGGCTAATTATTTGTGCTGTTGCTAATGGAGTTTTGTTTTCCCAGAGTAAGAGTATTCATTTAAGAGCCTCTTTCAACCTGTGCTGAGCTTTGTGTTTGTGGCAATTAAAATTTGCTCAGAAAGGAAAGGAAAAGCTGCTCAAATTCGGGGCAGGCAGGAGTCCAGGCTCTGTGGTCTCTCTCTGTGCTGCTGCACCTCGCTGGCACGCAGAGAAGTTCTTGAAATGTTGTGCACTCTGGTCCTCCTGTCTCTCCAAAGGCATTTTTAGCATGGAATTTTCCAAAATGGTACAGAGATTTAATAGCCCTGCTGTAAGTGGAAGGCACATCCTTTTTGTTGTCCCAGTGTAGGAGGCCCTGAAAGATCACAGATGGGGAAAGACGATGGTGTAAAGCTTTGGCTTTGGAAAGAGACAGGAAAAAGGGCAAATTCCATACGGTGGGGCTGGATCAAAAGCTGTAAATCTTTCTGAAAGAGGACTGGTAGTCATAAAGGAGCATGAACTCACATTTTGGGAAGGGTGAGGTGCGATGACTGCAGGTTTTTGGCAGGAGACTGCTGGAAGCACACAAGAAGTGGGCTGACCTAGATGCCTGATAAGAGGCTCAGTGAAACGAGAAGTGGGTGGACTTGGAGAAGAACTGGGTGGACCTGATTGTTTTGGCACTTGGGCATTTGCTGCTTGATTTCCAGGGCAGCAGAATTTTAATAACCTATTGTTTGGTGTTGGTGGGTTCCTCAGTGGCATGAGCAGCACCTCTCTTCCCAGTGGCTCCTGGATGCTGGGGATGTGGAGCGCAGGAGGGGGCTCGTGCTGGAGCTGGAAGGGGAGAAGTGCCTTGGGTGGGGGAATGTTCCTGATCAGGAGGGATGTCTCGAGGAGCAAAGCTTTGGGGGCTGGGCCAAGGAGGGGATATCGAGGTTATGAGAGTCTGGGGTGCAACCTCAGCATGGTTGGTAAAGTGATGCTGAGCAAAGATGTTGCTTGGCTCTACAGGCAGCAAAATGTACTTTTTAACAAGTTACCACACACAGGTGTTGTTCCATGTGTGAGTCTGTGTGCTTGTTTAGGTATTGTTTTGCTTAATAATGCTGTGAATATTGGCTGGAAGTTCTGTTGGTAGGAAGAGACAAAATACATTTCAGGGTAGTGGATTGTTTTTTTATATTGAAGACCCCAAGCTGGGATAAATGATATTATGTGGCTGCTTTCTTTGAAAAACAATCTCACGTTGTGAGAGAGACCTGTGAGAGAATTCCTGGGGCCCATCCTAACTCCTTTTCCTACATTGGTTTGTGTCCTTTTAGAATGCAGCAGCATCCCAGGATGACCATCCTTGTGACCAGTCTTTCTAGGGCTGTAGCTGCACAATTATTCCTTGACTCTCACTCTACATCTGCGAGTTCCTAGAAACCTGGGGTGTACTCACCTTTAACCTGTTTTAGGTGGTCAGGGCAGGCATGAAGACCTCCCCAGCATATGATTCACCCTATAAACCCAGGCACCACTAGACTTTAGTGCCAACATAGCTTATCACTTACACTGCCGCCACCTCGTCCTGCTCCTCCCACCGCCCTGTCCTTCCTCCTGCTTCCCCAAACACACAGCCAGTCCCCACTGGCTCTTCACAGGCTCATCCTGGTTTCTCCTCCACTGAAAGCCCCTACAAAGTTGCTCTGCGTGGCAGAAAGGTTTGGTGGGCATTACAGCCAGTTATTGTTGCCCGGTGTTAAAAGCGCTCTGGGAAGTTTGAAGTTGTTTATATTAGGCAAGTTCTGAATACAAATAGTTTTGTGAGAAGCTGCTGAAACAGCAAAGGTGGGAGGCACTTCGTTTGACACTGCCTGTGAGTGCATTTACACAGGTGTCACTTGGTCCCTGGAGGTCACTGCTGGGAGCTGTTACTGACCTGAGTGTGATACACACGTGGGTGGGGCTTTGCACGGGGGGAGAAGGGGCAGATTTGGCTCCACCAAACGATGGGGGATAGTGAAGGGAGAGGAAAACAGGTGTGGAACTCTGCAGGTTTGTGCTTTGATCACTTCACAGGGTATGGTGCCCTGTCCGGGCTGATGCCCAGCCAGTCCCACCTGCACAGGAGGGAGAACCTCTGACCCAGCCCTGCCCAGGCTGCCCAGGAGGGTGT
>JAWWMP010000041.1:57195733-57209557 GCA_035047865.1 Dendrocincla tyrannina
TGGATGGGGCTCTGAGTGACCTGGGACAGTGGGAGGTGTCCCTGCCCATGGCAGGGGGTGGGATGGGATGATCTTTACCATCTCTCCCAACCCAGGCCATTCTGTGACTCTATTCAATGATATGTTCTTTTCTGATAGCCAGAACCCACCACGGGCTCTAAGCCAGTATTAGACACTGACATAGCTTGGCCTCAGAAAACCGAGATGAAATATTCTCGGTGCAGTTGTGCCTGACACTGAAAGCTTTGTGAGGTTTGCCTGAGTATCTGAAACTCCCACTGATATAAGTCCTTGTCCAACATCTCTTCAGGTAGGCTGTCAACAGGCAGGGGAGCATTTTGTCCCCTCAGTCTTTTCCAATATCAGCATCACCAGCACTTGAGATCTTCAGGACCCCCGTTAGGAACTGCACAGTGATGTAGCTGAGCCACATCCCCTGCCATCCTAGATGTGGTGTGGGCTTTCAGAAAAACAGAATGTCTCAAAAAAAAAAGAACACCTCCTAAGACTATAATTCTTCTCTTTTTCTTTCTCTAAAGGTAAATGCTGTCAACTGTAACACCAGCTGGAAAATTACTTTGTTCATGAAGTTCAGTAGTTACCGAGATGATGTTCTGAAAGGAGTAAGTAGGAATTTTGGATTGGTTTTTTGAATCTGAAGAGCCATACTGTGTTTGTAGAGAAATATTACATGATGAATGAAAGAAGAAATGAGGGCTTCTGTTTCACATTGCTTTAGGGAGATGTTGTGAGGCTGTTCCATGCAGAGCAAGAGAAGTTTCTGACCTGTGATGAGTATGAGAAGAAGCAGCACATTTTCCTTCGTACCACGCTACGTCAGTCAGCCACTTCTGCAACGAGTTCTAAGGCCCTGTGGGAAATAGAGGTATTTTTTGTCCTTTTATAAGTATTCCAGGACCTGAAGGCCAGGGTTCAGTGACAAAACTGTACCACAACCATGAGTCATTCATAGCCTCTTGATATCATCATACACCTCCCTGTGACTATTATTGTTTTATGAAGTGGCTTGTGTAGGATGAACCCTGAAGAGATGCTTTATTGCTGTGCCTGGGGGGGGAGAGGAGGCTTCCTTACTCTATTTGCCTGCACTAAAATGGGGAAGAGACAAATTTAAAATTCAGACTTGATGTAAATGGTGTGATTTTACCAAAGCCAATCAAATGACACTCCCCTATCCTGAGTTTTGAGTGTTTGGATCTAACTTCATGGTGTAATACAGAAAATGGACATTTATGGCTGGCAGGAAATCTCTACAATGGTCATTGAGTCCATTCTTCTGGAATAGGGCACACCAATATCTATTTAAAATTAGTCTGAATAAGGGTGGGGTTGTGAAAGGGGGGGATTTTGAGCAGATTACTGAGAAAGATTGGGAATTGTCACAAATCCTTGTTATTACACCAATGCAACTTCTATACCCAAAAGTCCCTGTGTGATGAACAAACTTGGTGCTTGTAAAAGAGAGTCCTGAGGCAAATGGTTGATTCTTTCCCTGGTTAAGGACTGTGTGGAATGGAGTGCCTTGCACTTGCAGTTACTGGAGATCACTCCTTAAGAGAGGCAGGCACTGCTGGGTTTGAAGGAGGCAAATGACCTACAGCTTGGTCATGGGGAAAAAAGAAATACCCTGGGACATTTCCAGTGGTACAGGGATGTTTTATCACTTGAATAAAAGGTTTTCAGAAGGCCCTGGTGCTGTCAAAAAGGAGGCTGGTATGATTGGCAATCTAAGATGGCTTGGATTTTGCTTTGAAGTAGTGCCTGGTGGTGCAGAGCAGCTACACTGCCTTTCTTGAGCTCCAGATTGTCCCCATGTCATTTGAAAGGGAAACTTGGCTCAAGATGCTTGCATGGGAAGTAATAGGAGGAGCATTGCCTGGCAGAAGTTCTGTGAGTAGCTGTTACCTGTGGTGAGCTGATCTGAGCTCAGTGTAGGCACAGAGTCCCTCCCTGGGGCAGGTTGTTTGTAATGATGTAACTCACCTACTTTCATCTGAAATGAGCTGTAAGAAACGTCACTGGTCTGAGTATGACCTCGAGGAGCACAGTGAAAATCTGTCCTTCTTCTTCTTTCAGGTTGTCCATCATGACCCTTGCAGGGGAGGGGCAGGACAGTGGAACAGCTTGTTCAGGTTTAAGCATTTGGCAACTGGGAACTACTTGGCTGCAGAGGTAAGGATGGGTTTGCAGCTCGGCTGGTTGTTATCTGGTCCTTTGTGCTAAGGCAGAATAATATTGTGGCTCTCCAAAAAGAGCAGCTGAATGTCTTTGAAGACCTGTAATTGTCCTCCAAAATAAAACATGGCTTTAGACAAGCTGGCACAGAGCAGGTAATACCAAGTGTATGAGATGGTACAGCCTTGGATTTTTACACAGTTGCAAGAAGCTGTGAACTTTAATCCACATTAACACTGATCTGTGTCCAGGTTCTATCCATGGAATGAAAAGCAGGGGGGGTTTTCCCCACTGATTTAGTTAAGTCTGTGCAGGATTGCTTCTTTTAACTTATGCTTTGAAGTATGAGTGTGAGAATTTACTACAAGAGCCAGCTATACATCACTGTATGATAGGGAATCCCTGCAAAAAGACTTGCTCTGACTGGGTTAGGTTAATTTTTACACCAGTGCAACTTCTCTGTGCAGACAACTCCTTAGTGTTCCCAGGGTGCTGCTTCCACTTCCCAGCTCCTGTCACAGCCTGCACTGATTCCAGAGCAGGAGCAAAGAGCAGCCATCAAACCTTTACTTGTTTCTGATTTTGTCAAAACCAGTGTCAAATCATAAATGTTGGACTGCTAACAATAGATCATTTTCAAGAGGCAACCAGCACATCCCCCTAAGAGTGGGAGTGTTTTCCTTTCTGCTTCCAGCGAGATGCTCCTAGTAGGAAGATTTTACTCAGACTGCTGGAGAGTCAGGAAAGGCATCAAACACTCTGCTGTGCTTCCTTCTCCCACCATACCAGATGATCTGGCTCAGGGGTTTTCAGGGGAAGAGGTGTCACACTGCACTGAATGTCAAACCCAGGCTTAGGTCCCTTCTGCCTCTGGAAGGAAAATCCCCCTCAGGAAGGCCTGTAATATGCAGAATGCAGTTAGCACAGTGTGTGAGGGCTGGCAGAGCTCCTGGGTTGAGCAGAGGTGATGTGCTGTGTGTGGAGAGCAGCACTGTGGCAGTGTCTCTGAAGGGTGAAATACCTGCTGCAGTAAACCCCTGGGAAGTGTCTTTGGCACAGTTCACGTGTCAGGCACAGCACAGCAGGCAGGCAGACACGTCAGAGATTTAGGAACAGGCGGGCAGACACCCCATGAGCGTGACTGAACTTTCAATCAGTGGGGCAGAGCTCCCTGCACACTTATCTGTGCTCCTGCAGCACGGGGGCATTACTCATGGGCTGGATTATCAACAGCCTCACACACTGCCAGGACCTGATGTTGGTTCAGCTTCCACGATAAAGATGTCTGCAGTGGAATAATAAGTGCAAACACAGGAACAAAATTCCCAAATCTTCGAAGCGTTCTGCTCTTGGCTAATGACTCTGTCACAGTTTGAGCTGTTGTAAGTCAGGATTGATCACTGTTTATGGCTGTCTGTTCCTTACTCCATCCTCCCTTCAGTCAGCTTGATGTGTACCAAGAGCCTTCTGCAGTGGCATCTCACGTGGCTCGAGCCTCGGGCAGTGAGCAGGAGTGTCCTCCCCCTGGCTGTCTCCACTTGCTGCTCCACAGCTGGGCTTGTGCCTTCCCTTCTCCTCTGAGCCTTCCTGTGCCACAAGTAAACTGGGCCTTCTGCTCTGGGACCTGGCAGGGGTCACTGCTGAGCCTTGTTGTGAAGGGATGCCCTGAACTTTGTTAAGGCCAGGGGCTGGTCTGGGGGCTAAGTAAAAATGAAGATTTTCCTTCAGTTGGAAGATCCCTTGCTTCAGAGGATCCAGTAATTTAAAACTGATGAACTTAAAGGTGTTTCTTTACTACAGCGAGTTAAACAAGTGAGGCAGTAGAGTTGTTCAGCAAACCAAACGTAGGTGAGTACTTGTAAGTGTAATTCCTACCAACTTGAGGGAATGAAGTCAGGGTGTGTAAATCCTAAATTCCCCGTTCCTTAGAATTGCAGTCAGTCACCCAACTTTTGTTACCTTCCAAAGACCTCTGACTTCTGACACAGTCTCAAGTCGCAGCGTTTCCTTTAATCCTCTTTCCACTTGGCATTATTTAGCCTAATTTTAATTACTGTGCTTTGAAGTTCTTTAAGACCTGCTAATACCTTAAAGCAACTTTGATCCTTCCCCGAGACTCTGGGCTGAAGGTGAGCCACCCTGACAGCTCCTGTGCTCAGGCAGTGGGAGCCACTTGGTGGTTGCACTGTCACTCCCCTGCTGCTCTGCACATCCTGGGGACGTGCTCTGCCTCCTCAGATGTGGCTGTGCTCTCACACAGTTACCGAAGGAACAGGAGGGAAAAGGTTTAATGCTGGGGAAAAGGTTTAATGTATGGTGGTAAGACTTGTGACCTTGGAAATCTGGGTAGTGGTAATGATGCCTGATGTTGGGAACATTAAACCACAGGCTCAGATGTTCCCAAAACGTTGGAATCCTAGAAAAGTGGAGCCAAATCCGTGGCTGAAAAGTTGGAAAGAGGAGCTCTCCTCTTTGGAGACAGTGGGAGTTCCTCAGTGGTGTCAGAAGGGCTTGATTGCCCCCAAAAGAGCTGAGCCACATCTTTAGCAGGGGATTTAGACACTAAGCCACCAGCTAAGATCCAGGCTGCTGAGTGTCATTCTCATCCTCAGAGTCAGCAATCTCTCAGAAAAAGTTCTGAGGAGGTTCTTTTTTTAGCCCTGTCTGCAGCAAAATGGCCCAAGTTATTTCAAATCTTGGTGTTTGTAAAAGAGAGGCTGTAAGGTTATGTGAAAATTGGATGTTTCAAAGTAACAGAGATTTTCCCAGAAGTCTTTTGAGTGCATGTAGCACATGTGGAACACCCCAAATCTCTGTGGCTGTGGGACTGAGCCTTTGAGATCGTGCATGTTGGGACCACACAGCTGTGCCTTTCTCATGAACACACATAACCTTTTCACATTCAAGATAAAAATCGCTTTAAACTGCCTATCAGCTTGTCCATTGTGCTGAGCCAAACCATGCCCCTTGAATAGTGTTGTCCACGTGTACAGCATCTCCAGTTCTGTGATTTCCCAGCTGGATAATTCGTGCTGAAACTATTGACATTTGCTGTGCGAGGCTCTTCCACAGAGACGTGTGTGCCCACACACACAGAGTCAGGATAAGTCTGTCATTTCAAATGCAGCCTCTCAGGTGAGATGCATGTGGCTGAAATAATTACAAAATACAAATGCATGTGTCAAATCACGTGCTGGTCTCAGATATGGCAGCAGACAATAGATAAGCCACAGTACATTGCTTGTGAAATGCTGTGAGCATGTGAATAATCCCAGTGCAGAATTGGTGAGGAAAAACCTGGGACAATTCTGCTTTCCTTGGCTGAGCAAATTGCTTAGAGTTACCTGGTGCCCTGGCCAAGATAGGGCAGTAAAGCTGGTGAGTGGGATTGTCTTCAGCACCAAAGTGGCTGTGCTACACTGAGTGCATTCAGATAATGCAGGTGAGACGGCAGCATCAATATTTACATTTTGTGCTTTTGTAGAATTATGGCCATAAACAAACAAGTTACACCATGGAAAACTCCTCTGGCTTTCTCAGAGGAGTCACTTTCCTCTTTCTGCAAGAGTGAAAGGGCAGGGCTTGAGCTCTAAAATGTTCAAAACCCTTCTTAAAATCCCCCATGAAACATCCATGGGGCTTTGGGATTTTGTTTTGGCACTAAAGACACAGAGGAGTTTCTTGGCAGGGAGGAATGACTGAGTGCAGCTGGTTTTCCCCTCGTTCTGCTGTAAACCACTTGCTGAGCCCCCGTGGATCAATGGCCAGTAAAAGTTACTCCTCTTGTCTTTCTTGAATAATTTCTTCTCATGTTAGCTCTGTGTTTTGTCAAAATTGCCCCAACCCACCCCTTTCTTCTCAGAGAAGCTTATGGATAATTCACTTTAGATTGAGAATTGCTGTTAAACTTGGCTTTTAAATGGACTTCTGATATGTCTCAGTATTAAGTCCATTGAGAGGGGATTGGAACTGGAGGGTCTTTAAGGTCCCTTCCAGGCCAAACCCTTCTATGATTAAAAACATTAGCCTGCCATGTGATGTATATTGTTATAGTAATTTATTTATCCAGGTGGACAAAGCCATACCTTTTCATAATAAATTTACCCCTGTTGTAAGAATCCTTTGATTTGGATCATGGTGAAGATAGCTGAGTGCATGTGTAAGTTCATATTGATAGAAAATAAACCTCTCCTGCCTCCTGACTGGGACATGGTAATGAATGTCACAAGAACAGAAAACAAAGCATTTAGTAAGATTTTAAGAAGATTACGTATTTGGATGGGTAATAATATCCCCAGCGTTAGCCAAACTACCACAAATGTAAATGGGAAATTGGTTCTTAAACTCGAGGCCATAAATCAGGATTAACCTCTTGGAGCCCTGGAGAAACTTTCTCTGTAGTTTTATGGCCTTTTCTTCCACCTCCTTAAACTGCTGTGGAAAATGAGAGTCCTGCATAGGGTGTTTCACTAAGGCAGCTGAGGTTGAGTATTTGAAGTTCATAATTTAGGCCTTTTGTTATGCAGTTTATGGAGACTGGACTAGCAAAGAGATTATTTGCATTTAGGCAGCAAAAAGAGGACCCTTTTGGTTGGCCAGTGTTATTTTGTGGGATGGCATGGAAGCAAAGCTTGGCAGAAGGACTTACTCATCCAGGAGAGCACAGTGGCAGCTGCTCAGTGGTTCCCTCTGCCTTTAGGGCCAAATAACGGGGTGCAAATGGCCTTGTTTAATAGGTGGGCAGGTGCCTTTTGCTGGGGAGAAGAGTTTGCAGACCGGAGGAGGTGCCAGGAGATGGCAGCATCCACCAAGGCCATCACACGCTGCCTCTCTTGGTACCTGGAGGCTGCTTCCAAATCCTCCTCTGGAGCTGCTTTTCCCCCCAGTCTCTTCATTAAATGTTCCTGCAGCATTGGGGCTGATTTCTGCCTGCTGGGCTCAGTGCTTCGGGGCTGTGCCCAGGGGAGGGGCTGAGCCTGATTGCTCTTTGCCACCGTCTCAGAGGAGCAGAGTGGCTTTCTTTAGAGCTCCACGAGGAGTGAAGGATAATTCACAGCTCTGCGTGGAGGGATGGAAGAGATCCAGAGGCTGGAGGAGATTACTGATTTACAGAGCCAGTCTGACCTGTTCTGCAGACTTGGCCGTGGCTTTTTAACGTGGCAGGGTTAGAAGGTGCCCATTTAGCAAAACCCAGAGCTGGGTTTTTCCAGGGCTTTTAAGAATCTTGAGAATGCAGCGAAATTTCTTGACCCGACTTGCCTTGAATGTGGTGGAAGGTGGGAAGAGCATTTGGATCTGTCAGTGTGCAAATGCCTCGATAAACCTGGCTCTCGGGGGATGGATTTTTATCCCTCATTCAGCTCAGCAAGGCTTTCTCAGCCCTGCCTGAACTGGCTGGGCTTGTTTGCACACAGGCTTTGGGAGGAGGGAGGTGCAAAGCCATTAGCACAGCACTGATTGGCAGCCTGCAATTTTAAGGACTACTTCTGTTATTACGAATGCAGCATCTCCTGGGGTTGCATTTTGATGTGTCCCCAACCAGCAAACGCGTTATTTTGTTGTTGTTGTTTATTATTACAAGATTATTTAAGAAGCTTTTATCTGATTCTGTTTGTGCCTCTTGATTTGCGATGCTTGGGGGAGGTTTAGGGGCTTCCCTTGTTTGTTTTTTATTGTCTGTTGGGGGTTTGTGTGCATTTTGTTTTGGTTGGGTTTTTTTTAGCAGCAAAAGCGTCAGCCATGCCTAATTCAGTCATGCTTAGTTCTTTTTGTGAGGGGCACTGGCAGGGATATGGGACATTAATATCTGGAATGTAACTCTTGGACAGATGGGATGCTTTTTCATCTAGCACAGGTTGGGGTGGAGCTGCTGGGACTCAGGCTGAGCTTGTGGCTCATTTAGGTGAGACTAAAGGGTTTGGAAGGTCTCCTCAGATGAGGGTTATCAGGAACCCTGGGCCAGGTTTCAGGGGGGTTTATCAGGGTAAAGTCATAGCCAGCCTTTCTCTGGCAAGTTAATGAGATGGCAAAAGTCCTTTGCATAGCACTGAAGTCTTTGAAACTGTGCAAAAGTCCCTTGGATTTATCGAAAGCTAATCAGTATGACATTAACAAAGAACAAAGCAAGCCTAATGAAGAGGAAAGGTTTGAAAAGGGGGTTATTTTTCGTTTGTGCTGGCTTTTTTCCCCCTGAAACACTTGTCCTTGTTGACTGGGTAACAGGCTGGTTATCAAATGAAATGGGAACTGTTTGTGTGTGTTGAATGAGATCCTTTTATTCTTTGTGTGTCAGGGTTTCCTTCATAAATGCAAGTTTTAACCAAGTCATTAAAATGCTCATTTGGCTGAAATTTGGCAACCTAATTCTTTCCCTGACAAGATGCTTTAAATATCCTCTACCTAGTCAACCAAATTTGATTACAACCAGCATGGGTGTTTCTTTCCTCAAACTCCTCTCTCTCCCTCTTAATTGAGTGTCCAAAAATACCCTCTTTGGGTACTTTCCATGCATTTCTCCAAGCAAGCAGCAATCAATTTAAATGTGAAATTTCCAGCTGTTTGTCCACAGTTGCTGGACTGTAAAGCACATCTTATTACCTGAAGATGCAGAAGGAAAATTAAAGCCAGGAATAACCTGTTAGCAAGAAGTTGTTCTGCACAGTAGTAGAACCTCAGGAAATGATGCACTGTTGAGTCCTCTGGATTGAAAACATTTAAAACATAACTTTGACTGACTTCAGCGTGTAAAAAGTGTATAAAACTGTGATGTCTTCCATGGTGCTGTGATGTGAAAGAAAAGTTGATAAGGTAGACTGGTTTTATGGAGTTTGGGGATTCTGTGTGGGCTGGAGGATGTGTAGAGGAGAGTCTGAGTTTAGACTGGATATTGGGGAGAAATTCCTCCGTGTGAGGGTGGGCAGGCCCTGGCACAGGTTGGGCAGAGAAGCTGTGGCTGCCCCTGGATCCCTGGGAGTGTCCAAGGCCAGGTTGGATGGGGCTCTGAGTGACCTGGGCTGGTGGGAGGTGTCCCTGCCCGTGGCAGGGGGTGGAACTGGGTGATCTTTAGGGTCCCTTCCAACCCAAACCATTCTATGATAACATGCCATGAGTTTCAGGGTCTTTGATGCTGTTTAGTTTTCAGCCCTGAGGAAGCTGAACCCTCATTTTGTGGTACCTTTTTCTCTCCCATCCATGGGAAGGTCGAAAATGGCTGTACCTAAATTTGTTGAAAAACAAGCAGTGGAGGATTAGGATTTGTAGCTTATTCTGCATTTGGAAAGCAGCTGTTGAATATGTACTCTAAAAAGACATATACTCTAAAAAAATAACATCTAATCAAGCTATTACAATAATGGTTTCTGCAGTCCCCCTTGCTTTTGCAGTGCATCATACTGTTCCTGCATAGTGACTGCAGGCACCTTCCAGTGGCTCAAAACCCCCTGAAGAGTGTTGAGCTGTAATGAGACCTGTTTGAGCACAGTATTCTTACCTTCTAAACACCTGCAAAAAATTGTGCTTGTATTCATTAGCAGCGAGGAAAAAAAAATATATGTATTAGTGTTGTTATTTTGAAGGATTCTTTTGTTTTGGAGCCTTATTGGAGGACATGGAAGTGATGTTACATAAATCAGGACGGGCAGTGGGTTTTGGAGTGTTAAGGCTGTCACTGTGTCCTTAGGTCATTGTGTACTTGGATATTGAGCAGGACTCAGGACAGGTGGAGGATGACAGACAGCACTACATGATTTATGCTCCCTCTACCTGCAGAATACAGGATGGGATAACAGCTCATAGCCTGGTTTTCAGAAATCCTCAGCACCAGCAACCTCAGCTGGAAGGCAAATGAAAGTGGCAACTGGCAAGCACAGCTGAAAATGGGGCTGTGAGTGTCAGCCCTCAAACTGTTCTGTCACCAGCATCTCAAAGCTTCCTCCAAAGAGCACAGTTTCACTGTTAGCCTTTCTGTAACAGTGGGGCAGGGGAAAGCACAATGAAGGATTGGATTTCTCACTGGAGCCTTCTGTCTCCCCCCACCCTCAGTCCACCAGTGAACTATTTGGGAGATTGGAGGGCAGTCTGTTCAGGGGGTTTTAAAGCAGGCAAGAAGTGTCGTGGGAGGGAGGTTTTCCTGCTTTCTCTTGTTGTGGCTATGTTTGCCAAAAAAATTAAAATCATCATTATGTTGAAAGCAAGCAGCTGAAAGATATCACAATCCAAGGCCTGATTCATACTGGGGAGGCAACTCGAGCCCTTCAGTGAAAACCTGCAGGTTTATTCTGTCTCAGTTCCTGTGCTGCGTGTGCTGACACACCTGAGGTGACCCAGGCTTTGTCTTGCTTGCCTCACAACCAGCAGGATCTGAAGGTGGGATGGAATTTGGCCTTTGTGCCCCTTCTCTGCCCCTGTGGCTGAGCAGCACTGCCTTGAGAGTTCTCTCTGCTCTGGATGGAGAACCAAAGGGAGAGAGCTCAGCTTGGCTGCCAGAATGGGCAAGGAGAGTTATTGTAAGGTGTACAAATGTAGTGCTGAAAGGAGTGTGAGCACCAAAACTACAGGAAAAGAGTCACATAGACCTATAGCTTGTATGTTGTGGGGTGTTCCCCTCCCATTCCATGTTGTTGGGCAGGAGTAGATGGGACTTAGAGCCAGGAGAGTGTGAGAATGTCATGGAGGAGCCAAAGCAAGTGTAGGGGTAGGAGTCAATGCAGGGGGGAAAGCAGGTTCCCTAATGGGATGGTGACACAGAGGCTAATGCAAGTGATTTCTGTGTTAACACAGCAAGTTGGGACACAGAGGGAAGGTGTTTTCAGCAATTTCACAAATAGCTAAAAGTTTCCTGTCTTTCTTCAGGCTCATGGGAGAAGGTGGCTTTTTTTTGGGGGTGGGTAAAGGGGTATAAGTGATAATTATTATTAAAAACCTCATAAACATAACAAAACCCTGCACAATAGTTATTGTGTAATGTTAGATGTACGATGATATGATATAGAAAAGTTTCACTGGCATTCATTCATCTTGCCCTGTGCAATTCACTTCTGCCTCTTCCACATTGGTAGTGCCAAATTCAAGCCAAGAAAACGACTGTGCCTGTTTATAAGGCATATACATGCTGTGATTGCTTAAGAAATTGCCTTATATAACTTACAACGTCAGCATTTTCAGTGCTTTGATGGCCTATCCTGTGTCAGGGAATATTGGTAAATACTGAGGGGGAATTGTTTCTTTATGTAAGCCAGATCTTGGAAAGTTTCATGTGCAGCCAGTGAGTGGGTGTGTGTGTTTGTTTATTTGAGATTATATCTGCCCACAAAATCACTCATCTTATAGGCTGCATATTTCCCCTGTCAAAAGTAGAATCATATTAAAGGCTGTTAAATGGTAATACTTGGCACTTACTATTATATTGTGTCTTTCATCCAGGCCCCTCACATTACCTCGGCTATTGATCAGGGCTTGATAGTCCTGGTAGGACACAGAACTCTTCTCCCCATTAACAGTGGCTTAGCAGAACCATGGGGCAATGAAGCTGCTGTGTGCAGAGGCACTGCCAGCCCTGCTTCAGACGTGGGTTAATTGGGGTTCGCTGTCTTCCTGTGCAATCTCAGCAGACACAAAGAGTGTAATTTTTACTTCTCAAGGCGTCTGCTCCGGGTCAGTCCTGGAAGTGATTGCGTGTGTGGGTGACTGTGTGTCCTCTTCATCAGCCTTTTTGGGTTTGGTTATTTGAGATTCCCCTACGGTTCACAGGCTTGATTGCAAGATGCTTTTTTAAGGGGAGGACAGAGCCAGTTCAGTCAGAAATTGAGTTGGTAATTCTTAAACCCTCATTCTTGTGCTGCTTCTGAACACTGTGGATCCATCACACACAACTGAACCAAACCCTCTCCCCCGCTTCTGAAATGTCTAAAAGCTGCCAAGATATAATATTGGATTTCTTTTCTTTTCCAGCTGAACCCACGCTATCCAGAAGGTAACAATGAAGGCAAAGCCTTGGTAAGTGGAATTTCTGTGCTGCATATAACCTGGCCAGCCTGGCATGAGCTTTCCTTTTACTTCCATGCTGTGGCTGCTGGGACATCTTTGCAAGGATCCAAACTGTCCTTGCTGCACCACGGGTGGGTTTTGAGGAGGAAACAGCCTTTGCCTGTAGAACATCAAGAGCACGTCAGGCTAATTCTGACCAGCCAGGCAAGGCCAGACTCGTGGTTTATAATGTTTGAAGGAAGTGGAGTGAAGACCTTGGGGGGATCTGATTGTTACTAAGACAACAAATATTCCAGAAAAGAGTCATTCCTCCATCAAATTCATGAGACTGCTTCGAAAACATCGAGAGCCCCTTCCAAAAAAACCAGTTTCATTTCTCTCTGCTTGCCTTCTGGCTCCTGTTCTTTAAGAGGATGCATTTTAAAGTTTTACTCTGCACGGGCAAGAATTTTTTTACTTTTCATGAAATGAAACCCAAGCTTCTTACATAATCCCATGCCTCGAGGACTGCAATTGTAATAAAAATTGAGCCTTTTGTAGGCGTTGACAACATTAGCTTTCTCTCTTCAGCGGTATTTGGTAACAGAGGCAGTACAGCAATAACAGCTCTGCTGTCTAGAGCAGTGAGACTTCTCCCTTCCAAAAGCACAGAAGCTCCACCAGGTGTTTCCCTTTTGTATTGGGATGACACCTGAGGCCTTTGGAGCTTTGTAGCCCTTTCGATTCGTCTAAAGAGTTAAATATTCCCTGGACTGGGTGATGAAGAAGGCACATGAATGTAACATGAATGAACGTGAATGTAAGTTTGGCTTATCCTTCCTGGGTATTGGTTTCAACTGAAAACCCAGACCAAATAAATCATGGTAGGGAAACACTTCCAATAAAAAGATTGATCAAAGCTGATTGATGATCAGAAGTGACGTCTCTGTGGCAATTTTAACCTAGGCTCTCAGCACTCTCTTGTGAAAAGGGTCCTGTGAGAGAGCTCCTAGCAGTTTGTGGTAACACCTCCATGTAAATCCAAGCCTCCAGGCACTTGTAGCACGGGGGAAACCCTTTGGATCCTCCACCCCTTTGTAGTCTTGTTGGAAATGCCTTGAGTCAGCAGTGGCTGTTTTAAGCCTTCATTCTGGCCTTGAGCAACCAAGCAGAGAAGCTTCACATCCCTGTGCAGGAATTTCTTTCATTACAATGAGAGTGTTTGGAATTACCCCTCAAAAGTGCAAGGGTCTTGTAATATTTGGAGTTCTTT
The DNA here is from genome assembly GCA_035047865.1 of Dendrocincla tyrannina. Lineage (NCBI taxonomy): Eukaryota > Metazoa > Chordata > Aves > Passeriformes > Dendrocolaptidae > Dendrocincla > Dendrocincla tyrannina. Next base: position 57,209,166 of record JAWWMP010000041.1, read on the forward strand.
AAGGGTCAGCTGTGTCAGTCTTGTATCCAATAGCTTATAACCTGGAGCACACACACTTTCCTTGCTCTGTGGTTATCATCGAGGGTTTCCTCTGCCTGGCTCGTTCTCTGCAAAGTCATCTTCTTGTTCGTCTTCTGAAGCAATATTTTGAAATACTGCCCATGAAGTAAATCTGCTCTAGAGGGGGAGGGGGAAGTGGCCTTACCCCAGCAAAATTTGAAGTTTGAGTAGCAGGGAAATGGGAGATGAACACTTGAATCCTTGTGACTGAAGGGCTGAGCCTGTAGCCTGTGCCCCGGGGGCCAAGAATGCCAGTGGGATCCTGGGTGCCCTGGGAAGGGCAGTGCCAGCAGGGCGAGGGGGGGATCCTGCCCCTCTGCCCAGCCCTGGGG
>JAWWMP010000041.1:57215823-57230001 GCA_035047865.1 Dendrocincla tyrannina
AAGCAGGGGAAAAAAATAATCAAACATGAGCAAGTTAAAATCTGAGGGGTGTTCATGGGTAAACAAAGGATGTATAAAACATGATGCTGCTGCTGTGACTGGGTAAAATAATTATAAGGATGAAACAAGTGACACTTAAAGGAAGGCTGTGAAGAGAAAAATAATGGGCTAAATATTGCTCAGCTCTATATGAGGGCAGAATTGAGCTCTGTGCACTGCTTGAAAAAACCTGTGTTCCTAAGGGATGTGACTGGCTTGTTCCCAACAAAAGAGTGTGTGTGCTGAACTGGGCTGCTGCTTCCCTGCCAGAGCCTGATGCCACCGAGGGCATTTGGTATTGAGATGAATTCAGCAAGTGGCTTCTGGGTGTCAGTTGTCAATATTCGAAATTTCAGCTGTGTTGCAGAGCTGAGAGTGGTTAGATAAGTCACAGGCTGTGGCTGAATGGGCTTGCAAACACTTGGGGCTCGCTGTTGTGAGGGTGCATTTTAAAGCTGGGTACCCCCCTTTGAAGTGTGTTTGCTGTGCTCAGTTCTGCCAGATAATTTGCTTCCTTGAATACTCACAGCCCATCCGCGGGAAGGGGAGAGCGGGAACGAAGACCACAGTGAATATATTTAAAAAGTGAAATTGGGAGTTAAAGCCGTGCTTGATTTCACAGCTCTGCCTTTTGGTAATGCCACAGATTATCATAGGGAAAGCATTTCGAAGCATCTCATGCCTGCTCTTTGTTCCCTTGGTTCTCAGCTGAGGGCTGGTGCTGTGAATGCTCGCTGCCTGGACCAAGGGTCTGCAGAGCACAGGGGTGAAGCTGGGGGACCACAGGCAGCTTTGCTGCCTGGCTTTTGTGCTGGGACAGCTTCAAGAAGGTTGTTCTTCCACAGAAAGAAAAACAGTGAAAGAATTGGGTTTATTCATGAAAATGCAGTTCTATTCAGATGGGATTTTATAACATTTTCCTTTTATTTTTTTTTTTTTTCCTGTAAAGAGTATTTTACTCCTACTTAACCCAGCATTCTGCATAATCCCAGGATGCTGCCCTTGTTGCAGCTCTGCCTGTTTGCTTTGTCCTCCTTTAGGAACTCCTATGTCCGGCTGAGGCATTTATGCACCAACACTTGGGTCACCAGCACCAGCATTCCCATCGACACTGACGAGGAGAGGCCCGTGATGTTAAAGGTAAATGGTATATTTTGGGGTTGAAATGCCACACTCATTGCTGAAGCTGCCTAATCTCCCTTCTACCCTATAAAATACGTATAATGATTAGGATAATGGTAAGAGGACTGCTCACCCACAGTAAACCCCAAACTGTTGCAGATTGGGACGTGCCAAACCAAAGAGGACAAGGAAGCTTTTGCCATTGTGTCCGTTCCTCTGTCTGAGGTCAGAGACTTGGACTTTGCCAATGATGCAAACAAGGTTTTAGCCTCGACAGTTAAAAAGCTGGAGAATGGAACAATAACCCAGAATGAAAGGAGGTTAGTGAGTTTTAATTTTTTTCCCTGCCTAAATCAGTGTTTGGTTATTCATGGCATCATGGCCTCCCAGTAATGGGTAAGTTAGTAGTGTGCCCCTGGACACCGAGGTAATTGGGAGAGGACACTTTGGGGCTGGCAGTGAAAGCCTGGGCTGAGATCCCACCTCTGCCACAGCATCCAGGCTGAGCTGTGCACCTCTTCTGCAACCTGGGGGCAAACAGCACCTCCCCAGCTCAGCTGGCCGCAGAAATGAATGGCCAGTGCCCTGGGCAAGTGTGTTTGTCTTCATTGTCCTTTGAGAAACCTTCTGAGCTGCGATATGAGGGTTCATGGCACCTGGTTCTCCTGCACAAGAAGGCCATCTGCACAGTGGGCACCACAGCAGGGCTCTTGGTCTGTGCCAAGTTCACTGCACCTTGTATTCGTGCTGCAAAAGCCTCAGAAGAAGGTCTTAGTCCCTTTATTTCTATTTTCCCCCGATTCTCTTTTGCTATTTTACATCATTTTGCTGTTTACCCTTTGTATTCATTCCCACCCTGCACCATTAGAATGTCTGTTCTTCCCACCTGGCCCTGAATGAAGGGCTTCTGTTGTTGCCAAATACATCCCACTGCCAGTGATGGAGGTGACTGTTTGCCTTCACCTGCCTGTTTTTAACTGGTTACAGGACAGTGTTAAGTTGTAACCTGCAATGCATCATATACAGCTTTTTTTTCCCCTGTTTAAGATGTTAACTTTTGGTGATAAAACTGGATTTTTGCAGCAATTAGACCAGATGGTTTAAAATCATAACAGGCAGATCTGTAATGGCCTGGGTGTTGGTTCTCAGCCTTGAAAAGCTGATGGGCCATTTCATGATTGAGGAGTGTGAGAGAATGAAGGTGGGACATCCGTGTATTGGCCTTGTGTCACTGTCAGCATTGTCACATCCTGGTGTTGACGGGTGGGTACAACACACATGTGAAACACTGTGGAGCAGTTTGGGAATAGTGACATTATTTGTTTGCTCCTGTGATTTCCTTTGGGGAAAAGCCCCCCAAACATCTTTTTACTATCTTATCACTGTCCTGCTTAGATAAGGAGGATCCCCAGCAGTTTATTCCTGGTTGCTCCAGCTTACAGCTGCCTTTTCTGCTGTTTTAAATTGGGGGACACACACACCTTGCTGTTCTCCATCAGTGGGCTGAGATTTCCTTGAGTCTCAGTTATATATGAATATCTATATATGGGAAAATGTATCTATGACATATTTTCTTGGGTCAGTAGGGAAATTACCTAGTGGCAGAATGTTTTTATTCCTCTACTGAGTCCATCGTCTTGTTTCATGGACTTGTGATAAAGCATAGAAATCCTGGCTAGGCTGTTTGAGTTTCTTTTTTACTGCTGCTGGGCCTTGGGGCCAGCTGGTATGGATTTGGGATCCCTGAATACTGTATCAATCCAGCATCCTGTGCTTTGGTCCTGTTTTCCCTCTGGTTGTTGTTTAATGCCTTGATAAACAGCCCTGTGATGGATTTAAGCTCCAGCTGAACCAAGGCTTGGAATCCTTAAGTACATGCCAAGCTTAACTTTGCAGCAATGGAAGTTCCAGATAAAGCTTGTTATTAATGTGGGGTTTGTTCTCAGCAAGTGTTGAGTGACTGTATATAATAATGACCTGTCCATTAATCCTAGGTTTGTAACCAAGTTACTGGAAGATCTCATTTTCTTTGTTGCTGATGTGCCTAATAACGGGCAGGAAGTTTTGGATGTGATCGTTACCAAGCCGAACCGGGAACGACAGAAACTAATGAGGGAGCAAAACATACTGGCTCAGGTCTGTCCTGCTCTGCTGATAACTTCTTTGTGCTTACAAACAGATTTGGAGGAGAGAGTGAGGCGAGACAATGGGGGGTTTGGGTCCCTTGGCTTATGCCATGTTGGGTTTGGGTGGATGCAGCCCTGCTGGGTCAAGGCTCATCTCTTGGGCCCTGGGTCAGAGTGAAGCACAAAGGGCTGTGTCTGATGGCTCGGAGTTTCATGTCATTCTGAGGACTTTTTACACTACATTTGAGAGCAAATTGTTCACAAAACTGGCCCTTACAGACCTTTGGCTTTGTTTGCATGAGGGCAAACTTGCAAGTAAACCAAAATTAATATTCTCTTCAAGTAGCCTGCTGAAGTAATTAAAATAAAAAGGGGGAAAGGATGAAATTGGACAGCAAGCCAGCATTGTCTTCCCTTTTCATCCTTAATGTACCCAAAGTTAAGGCACTTAACAATGGTTAATATGAGGGGTTGGAGGAAACAGAGCAAGTGATGTCAGTCAGGCTGGTGGGAAGTGTAGAGCTAAACACAAATGCACAAAGCTGTGACGTCTCAGATCGTCCCCACTTGCATTTAGGCCAGGCTGTTGTGCTGACCCTGCCAGAGGATCAGTTTCCACTGACTGCTGAAAGTTCAGCAGAAATCTGGGTTTGGCCTTCATTCTCCATGATTTTGATTTGGAGCAGATATTTGGCATCCTCAAAGCTCCCTTCAAGGACAAAGGTGAAGGATCCATGCTGAGGCTTGAAGACCTGGGTGACCAGAGATATGCTCCCTACAAGTACATGCTGAGATTGTGCTACCGAGTTCTCAGACATTCCCAGCAGGACTATAGGAAGAACCAGGTCAGTGGTATGGGGGATGATTTCCCTCAAGATTCCTATAATCATAAATCCTGGGTTGGACAGCGCTCTCTGCACTTACAGGTGGCATTCTGGGATGGTGGAGAAGGGTTTGGGGAGGTCAGGAGTGTCTGAACTGAAAGTTCAGCAGTGAATATCCCAGGTTCACCTTGTACTTTTGCTGGGACCCTCTGCTTCCTTCATGAGCTTCGCTTTAGTGAAAATATGCTCTTGGAATGTGGATTCTAGAGTGGGAAGTCTGCAACGTGTGTTTGTGTTTGTAGAGGGATGGCAGTGAAGCAGAGCAGAGGTTGTTCTCTCAGGTGGCCTCATTTCCCACAGCTGGAGACTCCCTGGGAGCAAAAAGGGTTCCAGCACCTGCACTAAAAGGACTAGAGATTCAAGCTCACACTGCTGTGTGGCTTCTTTGGTTTTTGATTTTTTCTAATGCTGTACAGAAATATTTCTGTCTTGGAGAGAGAGAAAGGGAGGAGGGAAAACTCAGGGAAAAATATTCTTAAACATTATAAAACCCTTTTGGTTTTTCCTTTTGAAAAATTAGCTGCCATTTCTGGGATTTTGTATACATTTTTGTGGATTTGCATGTGTTTTTGGGTTATGAAAGAACAAGCAGGGTTAGTCATCCCTAACATGGAATCTGCTTCTTGGGGTGCATATTTGAGGTGTTCAGATGTCGGTTTTTTCCAGGCCAGGGCAGAGAGGGGGGTTTTGAGGCTGTTTTGATGAACTGAGCTGAGTGCCTCTGGTTCCACAGGGAAACCATCACTGCTCAATGGCTCACTGTGGGGATTTTGCTTTTTTCAGGAATACATTGCAAAGAACTTCTGTGTCATGCAGTCCCAGATTGGGTACGACATCCTGGCAGAAGACACCATCACAGCTTTGCTGCACAACAACAGGAAGCTGCTGGAGAAACACATCACGGCGAAGGAGATAGAGACGTTTGTGAATTTACTCCGGAGAAATCGAGAGCCGAGGTTTGAAGGGACCCACAGTTTCCTTTTTCTGGAGTGGCAGTGCCTGTGGCTCTGCCTGCTCTTCATTGCTCTGCTGTCTCTTTCTCCCACTTTTGGTGGGGCACACAAAAAAACCCACAGAGATAATACATAGTTCCTGGGGTTCGACCACATCCGTATCTCAGAACTAGGACTTACTGAAAAGGGTTTATACATGAATGGGACAGTTTAGAAAATCTGCTCTTAATTCAGATCGGGACAAAGAGAAATGAACAGAGAGTTCAATTTCTCCCCTCTGAAACTGCCCCTTGTGTTGGTTCTTGGTGTAAATTACACAGATGTCGTTTTTTCTAAGCTTTTATTAATACCAGTTTCCCTTCTGATTCCAGGTCAGACCTGAAAAGGGCTTATGGCAGTGAGGATCCCAATAAACCCGTGTCCTAAACCAGATTTTGTTCCAAATGAAAAAGTCTGGCCTTGAACTTCACTCAGCTGACTTTTTTTTTAATTATTATTCCCTTTAGGTCAGAATGTAAAGGATATGGATTTTTTTTTTTTTAAACTGGAAAATCTCTTTATTTATTGGATTTTCAGCTATAAAATTAGCAAAGTGATACAATTATAAGAAAATATTGCACCGAAGGCCAAATCCTGTGCTCTGTAATTGTGAAAACCATTTTTTTGGTGGCCATTGGGATATTGCTCAGAGAGTTTGTGGCATAATTACCTTGTGCACCTTCTTTAAGTTCTTTAACTTCTGAGCGCCTTGCCCAGTTTTAGCTACATTTTCCAGAGCAGAGGTGGGCTCAGGGATGCTCAGTTCCTGTGAATGTCATGGAAAGGGGAAACAGGCGCTTTGGCTATCCCAGGGAGGCAGAGGGTGCAATATGGACCACTGTTAATCCACACAGAGGGGACCATGGAAAAGGGACATAACCAGATACCTCAGCAATGTCCCAGCTGTGAGGAAAGCCTGGGCCTGAAGCTTGTTAAACATCAGAAGATGTAAATTTGAGAGATAAATTCATAGGAAACTGATTTCCCTGCAAAGCTTCGTTATTCCTGCTCGACATGGAATGAGCTCTTTGAATGCAGAGGGTCCTGTCTTCAGGTCCTGCCAGATCTTCACTCTCTCTGCTTGCCCAGAGTTCCCTGGCAGTGTTCAAGGACAGGCTGGATGGGGCTCTGAGCAGCCTGGTCTAGTGGGTGGCATCCCTGCTGTGGAAGGGGGTTTGGAACGAGATGGTCTTTGAGGTCCCTTCCAACCCAAACCCATCTGTGTTTCATTCTTCACCAACTATTGGCTGTGTCACCTCCAAGGTTTCCAAAGGGGCAGGTGTGGTCTCCTGCAGAGCAGAGGAGTCCCTCAGAGGGCACATGGCTGCCTCTAGCACAGGGCACATCTTCTTTCTGCTTGGGTTAGGGCCATGTGTGTCACCTGCTGGGCTGAGGGGGGTGTGCTCTTGGGTTTGGCTCCTGGCAAGGACGGTGGCCTCCAGTGCAGCTCCCCTGCCAGCCAACCTTAGGGCAGCCTCAGGCTGCTCTGAAGGTCTGGCACAGCCCTTGGGCCTTTGACTTGCTGAGAACTGTCACACTTGGGGGATTTTTCCTTTCTCTCCCTTTTCTCTCTCAGCACCGTTCATGGTGGCTCTCAAAGCTATTACCCACCTGTATCTGTCGTGAGCTGCAAGAGGATGAATGGCCAGAAGTTGTGTGTTTGTTACTAAACAGTGGGATTTATGGTCCCTTGAGCATCCATGCTCTAGTGCTGGCTGCTGGGCATTTCTGCTGCCGTGTCACTGAGGAGTACTTTAAGCCTCACTTTTTGTTGGGTTTTGCCTACAGATTCTTGGATTATCTGTCAGACCTGTGTGTGTCCAACACCACGGCGATACCAGTAACTCAGGAACTCATCTGCAAGTTTATGCTGAGCCCAGGGAACGCTGACATTCTCATCCAGACCAAGTGAGCACCCCTAAGTGGGACACAGCACCTTTTTGCTGCCTGCTCTGCTGTTCCACCCCTGGCAGTTTGCTCGTGGCTCCATCGTGAATGGTTTGTGTTCGCAGGCTGGTTTCGGCACAGATGGACAACCCCTTGGAGTGCCCCGTCATCTCGGATGACATGGACGAAGAGGAAGTGTGGCTTTACTGGATCGACAGTAACAAGGAGCCTCATGGCAAAGCCATCAGGCATCTGGCTCAGGAGGCCAAGGAGGGCACAAAAGCTGATTTAGAAGTTCTTACCTACTACAGGTAAGAGTGCTGACCCCGGTGCTGTCCTCAGCCAGTCCGTTTGCCAATGTGAAAATAGGAAACCAGGTCTGGTGCCAGAAACTGGGATTAAAAGTTTGACTCAGTTTTTTTCTTGCATGAGGCATCACAATCTGTGCTGCCTGTTCCAGGCCAGTCTAGAGTTTCCTTTGCCCATGACAGCTGCCTCTCTTTCATTTTGCCTCTTAGCTTTTATTTACTGGGCTTTAATTTTAGGTTGTGCTGCCCTGGGAGCAAGGCATGCTCTGAGCAAGGGGCGTCCTGAGGGTCTTGAGGATTCGAGGGGAAAGGGGGTAATGGAAAAGTGCCTGATATGGATTGAAAACAGAGAGTCCAAATGCTCCAGCCTTCCACTGAACTGTATTTCCTTTGACTTCCAGAGGGACCCCAGTTTTGGGGGCTGGGTCCTGATCACAGCCTTTTTAATGGCAAGTCAATCCCTTGTTTAGCAAAGTCCCTCTTGTTCCTTTGGAGGATTTACACCGGGAGGGCTGAGATCAGGCTTGAGGGGTGCTGTTTCATTTCCAGCTGGTTTCTTTGAACCCCACCTTATTACCCTTCTCCTTCTTTTTGAAGGTACCAGCTGAACCTCTTTGCCAGAATGTGCCTGGACCGCCAGTACCTGGCCATCAACCAGATCTCTGCGCAGCTCTCGGTGGACCTGATCCTGCGCTGCGTGTCCGACGAGAGCCTGCCCTACGACCTGCGCGCCTCCTTCTGCCGCCTCATGCTGCACATGCACGTGGACAGGGACCCCCAGGAGTCGGTGGTGCCTGTCAAGTACGCCAGGCTCTGGACTGAGATTCCCACCAAGATCACAATCCACGAGTGAGTGGACAGCGTTTCACACTAAAGCACAGAGGCACTTTGTAGGGGCAAAGTGGGAATGTCCACAAGCCCAGAGGTGGTGGTGTTGCAGAGCACAGAACTGTTCATTACTGGTGCTCTCGGAGGCTTTCATTCAATATTTACATGGTACTTTTCACTTTGTTTTCCTGGGTGTTGCAGCTTTTGTTCTGTGCCTCGCTCTGTAGGTATGATTCCTTCACTGACTCCTCGAGGAATGAAATGAAGACCAAGTTTGCACTAACGATGGAATTTGTCGAAGAGTACTTGAAAGAAGTTGTGAATCAGCCCTTTCCTTTTGGAGACAAAGAGAAAAACAAACTTACATTTGAGGTACTTCTCAGCTCTCTGCATCCTACTTACAGCACTCCTCCCTTCAGCCAAGTGGGCATATTTCAAAATAAAGGCAGTTGCAGAATAAATGCTGGGTGAAATAGCCCAGAGAAGCACCAGTTCCTAATTCCAGTGTTCTTGGTGATGGCTGTTACTGCAGCAAGTATTATTCTTGTCTGCTGTCAAACAGCTGTGTTTTCCCAACCTTTCCCCTCCTTCTCCTGAGGTGGTTGCATTTCAGTGGGGGGATGAATGGCCATATTCTCTTTCTTTCTACGTTACATTAAAATTAAATATTAATTTAATTTAATCACATTAAACCACACGTGATGATTCTTCAATGAAGTAGGTACTGTTCTCTCTGTAAGACATTGCACTGAAGAAAACAATCCAAACCTGTGGTTTAAATATTGCTTGCAATTCCTGACAGAAACTTTAGATAGGCCTAAATTTTCTAGATTTGATAGACATTGAGTAAAGCTTTTGTAGTTCCTCCTCCGACCTCCCAACCTGTGTCACCTGGAATCACCTCTGTCCTTACCACAAGCAGCTTTCTTCTGGCCTCCATCTTCCCCACAGCTGCTGTCTATCATTTAAATAACTTCCTGGGCTCTTCCTTCTTCATCTCAGGTGTTTCCACAGATGCAGTTCAAGCCTTCCTAAATCTCACCTTGGTTTTGCTGTCTTCTGTAATGTGACTGACCAGCTGTTTTTGTCTAACTCTCACTAACATTTAATGCCACCTTAATGGGAGGCCCATTTGGGTCAGTGGGGGCCCTGTGGTGACTGGAGTGCCCTTGAGGTGTGAGTCTCTGTGGAAGCTGCTGTGGGAAACGTGCATTGCACAGCCCAACAGCACAAACGCTGCCAAAGCTTCCTTCATTTGTCATTTCTCTTTCTCCTAGGTGGTCCACCTGGCTCGAAACCTCATCTACTTTGGCTTTTACAGTTTCAGTGAGCTGCTCCGGCTGACCCGGACGCTGCTGGCCATCCTGGACATTGTTCAGGTCCCTATATCCTCATACTTCGAGAGGCTGAGCAAGTTTCAGGATGGAGGTGAGAAAAGCAGCCAAGTCTCTTGTGCCAGTGTGCAATTAGGGGTTTTTTTTTTAGGTTGGAAACAACTTATGGAACACCTCCTAACTCTTTGAAGGTACTTTATTCGCACATGACCCACCTACAGCAAGGTACCTTCAGAAGGTTGGGTGACAAGGAACCTTGTTGAACAGAGCTGCAGCCTTCGTGACCTGTGGCTGCTGTGGTGGTGTTGCTGCTGGAGCTGAACCTTCACATCTGGTTCTGAGCCTCACTATCCCTTGCAGTGAACATCCCAGGCAGGTTCAAACAGCATCTGCCTGGGCACACTGGCACAGTCATCCTGGTGAAAGGGAGATTATAAGGTGGTAGTGGCCCCCCAGCTGCAGAACCACCTGCTGGAAGTCCAGAGGAGGATGCTCTGCATGTGTTTGTCAGCTTAGAACGTCCTTTTTTTTAAGCCCAGGACTATCCTGTAAGACCCACTGCCTTTTCCACCATGGCTTTCAGCTGGGTTGGAGAATGGGTGTGCCAGGAAGGTGCTGAAACTCAGCAGTTTAGTTTTCCTGTGTGTGTGGAAGAGAGGTGTGCCAGCCGTGTGGGCTCCAGGTCCAGGAGACTGACTGGGGGCAGATTCTGTTTTAATATGTAGCTGGTGTTGCCAGCCAGCTGGCTCACAGCACCCAGATGGATGAGCTGTCTTGTGTGAGACAATTATTTTGTATTTTCTCTGGGAGGCGTTTTCCCAGCTTTGAGATTTTTCTAATCATGGCTGTGCTCAGTCACTCCCACGGATGCCCTGCAGGAATGTGCCATCCTTCATAATGTTCTCCTCCTTCGAGTTTCTTGCACTCTGGAGAAGTTTAGGCTGTCAGTGTCATCTCTGAACCAATAAGTTTTATGCTTGGTTCTCTTGATCTTCCCTCCATCACTGCCAGTAGACTGTCCTGGAAGGCTCTGGAAGTGTTTCCTGCAGTGCAGGGCAGCCTGAGCCTCACTGGAGCTGGAGCTGGCTGCAGTCCCTGCACAGCACCAGGGAAAAGCCTGTGTGTTCAGACCCTTGGGACTGTGTTTCCCTTTGTGTCCCTGGCAGACTGCATGGCAGAGTCTCTTCTTAAAAGGCTCTGGACACAGTTTGACTCCAGACACAACGTGGAACATGCAGGTGTGGTTCTTCTGCTTAGTTCTCACTCTGCCCAGGTCTTGAAGCCCGTTTGTACATCCCATTCGTGGTTTTTACTTCCATCCGCTTGCCATAAAATCGTGTTGCATCCTTAATTCCCTTTTATTTCCACTGAAGGGTTTCCTTCCTCTTTTACTCAGATATTCTGTGTTAGAAACCTGAGTTGTTGGAACAAATTACTTGTTTTCTTGCTTACCTGTCTTGGTTTTTTATTTTCTCTTTTAATTTACAATGCTGCTCTCTTAGGCCATTAAAAAGGATTGAAGTGGGAATGAAGTAAGTCTGGCTTTCTTGAGGTTTTCTAAAATCAGAATGGTCTGTTGATTTTGTGTGTTTTGGAAAGTGTTTTCTTATTCCTAACTCCATAAACTACAGACAGATGGATTGTTCCCTGCCCTGTTCTAGGGTGGTGGGAACATCCCTCCACTCAGGTAGGAGGGAGGGTGTCTTCTTGCCTTCAAAGAGGGTCAGAATCCACTCTTCCCTATCTCCAGACTGCAGCAGATCCAGCACTTCCAACACTGGGGCTGCCCCTCCAAGACATGAATGCTCTCAGGAGGTGCAGCTTTACACAGCTGCTTTTTTTAAGGAAAATGAACCTCCTTGAGTTGCAAAACTCATTACATTGGGGCTCTTTAAACAAATAAATAAAAAGGTAAGATTGTATCTGCTGTGAATTTGTGTATATAACACGAATGTGTGGAAGTAAATGTTTAGTTTTGGCGTTTATAAACATTGTGGGGTTTTATTTGTGTTTTTATGTTTGTGGGTTGGGTTTTTTGTGTTTTAAAGCACCCAGTCAGTGATCACAAGTGTCTGGGCATTAGCTTCCATCAGTAGGAACGTGTGTTTCATTCTTGGAGCTCAGAGCTTTGAAGTGTGGCTTTCACATCAGGGATGTGACCCTCTAATGTAGGAAAGTGCTACTGAATGCCAGCTTAGGCTCTGTGTGTTTTAATTTTCCTCACTATCTTACTGTAAATTAGAATAACATTAAATATGTATTTAATAATTATGCCCACTCAGAAATGCAATGGTTTTCAGATTCTAGGAAAAGTGATTTAAAAAGAGGCTTGGCCAAATAGAAAAGTAATTCCTGTTCTTCTACCTGCAGTAGATAGAGGGTGGCATGTCTGTAGAAGAATTTTGGTCAGGTTTTATGTATTTCACATGAGAGGTCCTGCATTTTAGTTTTGTTTAAAAGTATTGATTTCCACGGGAAAATCAGTGCTGAATAAATCTGGGGACACGCTGCCTTCCCATTACTGCCACTGACTCCTTCCAGATCAGTAAGAACAAAAGCTCCCAGCATCTGCTCCCTGGACTGGGAAGGTGTAGGGAACTGCTGAGCTTGATGCTTCACTGGTTTGACCAGTCCACATGGTGGAAACTCTAGCCAGGATTTTGGGAAGCACATTAATGATGGGTGGAGGAAGGTGGTGAGTCGTGGCTGTGGGGAGCCTGCCTGGGGTTGTGCACCTCAGCATTGGAACAACCAGATGTTCAAGCAGCAGCCTGGAGCCTTCTGCCACGTTCAGTATTTAGTCTTAAATAGACCCACTTATTTCACCAGAAGTCCTTGCAAAGTAAGGAAATATATATGACAAGTGTTGAACTGTTGAAGCAAATCTGCAAAATAGGATGTATTTTTAGGCTTAGTGGAAGTTGCATGAAGACTTAATTAACCTTTTACCTTAAGATGTCCTTTTCTGTGCTTTGCTTAAATTCTGAGCCATCTTGATGGCTGAGGTAGTTCTGGATGTTTTGTGTCAGTTTTCCTCTCTCTTGGTTCAGCAAAGATTCTAAAAACATTTCAGAATCATAGCATGGCTTGGATTGGAAGGGTTCTTAAAGACATCTCATTGTACCCCCCTGCCCTGGCCAGGGACACCTTCCACTGTCCCAGGTCACTCAGAGCCCCGTCCAGCCTGGCCCTGGACACTCCCAGGGATCCAGGGGCAGCCACAGCCTACTTGTTCCAGTGTCATACCACCCTCAGAAGGAAGAATCCTTTCTTAATATCCAATCTACACCTACTCTCTGTCAGCCTGAAGCCATTCCCACTTGTCGTGTTGATCCTTACATCATTGTAAATGTTATGCCTTGCTTCCTTTAAAAAGCTTGACTTTAATGCCACTGTCACTTACTTTGCCCAGAGCTAAATTAGCATGCATGTAGTTTTCAGGTGTGACCTTATTTGACAGAGACAGATTGGGAAAAGTTGGCTGGAAACACTTGTGAGAAAAGATCCTGGAAAAAGTAATGATGATGCATATGTTTGGAAATGCTTCTTACCTAGACTGCATCCTAAAAATGAAGTGACTTGAAAATGTGGCAACCAACTTCTCTTTTGTTTCAGTCAGTGTGTCTTAAATTTGAATTATTTTTGTGGTTATCTGAAGCTTTTTTTTTTTTTCCCCTGTTCCTTTTTTTCCCTTTTAGATTCTAAAAAGAAATAAATATGAAGTGTACAAAGTATACTGCTTGTATGCTAAAGAGGCACTCTTTTTTCTTACGGACAAAGTGAGGACTTCATTTACTAGTGCTGCCATTCTGGCACCTTTAAAGAACATTCTAATCTCTTGCAGTTTTAATTAAAAAGTAAAATCATTGCTTTCCTAGTGAGTGCACCCTGCTGTATCATTCTAGAGTAAGGAACCAATCTGCCTTATCTGACACTGCTGATTTAGTCTCTGTGAATTAAAGTGCACATCTTTCTCTGGGTGCTATTTGATGTCTCCAGTAGCTGATTGCAGTCAAACCGTGCAGCTCCAGCATGGGCCAGCTCTGAGAGATGGAGCAGCACGGCAGGAGTAGTGGGGAAAGTGCACCTTTGTCCTGGGGCTCTGGGCTGGTTAGTCCTTTGGGCCTGAGAATAATGACATGCAGGGAAATCCATCCCTGAATGGGAGCTGCCTGTGCCTTGGGATGCAGCTCACCGTGCTGGGCATCCATTGGAAAGGCCCTCAGGGGTGCAGACTTTATCTGAGAGCGTGTCTGTCCCCCAGGGGCTCCGTGTGAGTGGATGCAGCTTTCCTGAGCCAGGGTCCACTGACATCAGGGAGAGTCTTTAGGATCCCTTCTCTCAGTCTCCTTGAAAAAACAGCTTTTGAAAGCTACCTGTAAGCAGCTCAGATTGCTGCTGCCTCTGTGATTCTCACGTGAAATGTGTTGCTCATTGAAATGAAATGTGTGAAGTGCATCACGAAAAGTGTGTGTGACACTGCAAGCTTTCCTAGAACACAATCACAGAATGGTTGGAAGGGACACTAAAGATGATCTCGTTCCACCCCCTGCCATGGGCAGGGACACCTCCCACTGTCCAAGGTCACTCAGAGCCCCATCCAGCCTGGCCTGGGACACTCCCAGGGATCCAGGGGCAGCCACAGCTTCTCTGCCCAA
>JAWWMP010000041.1:57233789-57244913 GCA_035047865.1 Dendrocincla tyrannina
TTGGATGGGGCTCTGAGTGACCTGGGCTGGTGGGAGGTGTCCCTGCCCATGGCAGGGGGTGGGATGGGATGATCTTTAGGGTCCTTTCCAACCCAAACAGTCTCTGATTCTCTATGGCAGCTGCACTTTAGGTACTTACTTTCAGGAGCATTGAGCATCCAGCTTTTCCCACCCCTTATGAAAGCTGCTGGGTATTAAAATCCTTTTGAAAATATGGGCACTTCTGAAATATCTGAGCAGGGAGGTGAGCACTGTGGAAAACCTTTTGAGCCAAAAAAATGGCTGAGCAGTTTTGAAAACTTGTGAGTAGCAGCAGAGTCTGTCCCCCTGGGGACCAGGTGAGGTGCCTCCAGTTAATTTTTAAATAACCAAAGCTGGAAGGCAGTTCCCTTGGTGTCTTGGGGATTTCTGTGGAGCTGTAAGGGCACCTGCCAGCCTTTGAGGCTCCCATTCCATATTCCCCTCTTGCCACCCCATGGTTCTCTGCAGTGTGTGCCAAACACCCAAAATGCTGTGGGTCCTGCACCCCAAACCGAGGATGCTGCACAGCAGCTGCCTGGGGCCAATTTGAAGAGAAGGCATGAGTTGCCAGCTGCCTTTGGCTGTTGTTTTTCTTCCTGAATATGGTATTTTGTCACTTACCATCCACACTGTATTGCAGAGCAGATTGTTGTTTACTTTTTTATTCTGCTTTTGGAATTTTTCTGCAACCAGTAAATGACTTATCAAGAAAATATGTTTGTGTAGAAAATGAAGTGTCAAATTATCCACTGTTTCGATTACTTGGGTGGTTGTTATTTTTTCCCCATAATTGACTCCTCTGAAAAGCCTTTCTTCTCGGAGAGGTCGTTGTGTTGTCAATTGTGCCAAATTGTATGAGATTATGTGCTACAGTTTTGTGACAGAAACTGATACTCATTAGGAAGTTGTGATCACCGTAATAAAGAGTAATGAAAAGGAGATGCACGGTTGTCTTTTCAAACCATGACAAGCATTCTCTTCTTCCCTCTTCTTTCGGTGTCTGTCAATCTGCAGCTCCTTTAAATTACCACTTGTGCATAGTGATTTCACTCTGTATGACTAACCTTGTGAGACTGTACCTGCAAGAGGAGACACTCCCGAGGGGTCCACTGCTTAGGGAAGCTCCTGGCAGAGGGAGGAGCAGAGGGGAAGGGAGGACTGGAAGAGCCATTCGTGGAGATGGCCTTGAGTTGTTTGCCTCTGCTGGTCAGTCACAGCCCTGAGCCCTTCTGCAGTGGCTGGATCCACACCCGAGCCTTGGGACATTGCACTGGCCGTTCTCTCCCTGCCACCTTCCCACACTTATGTAAATGTTAGTGCCTCGACCTCCAGGCAAACCACAGGAGGTGAGGTCAGCAGGTTCAGGGCAGCAGTACTGGGTGAAGGCACAGCTCAGGCTGCTCTGGCAAAGGGCACACTGCAGGAGTCAGGGTTCACACCTGCTGCCTCTCTCTCCTCATTTAGCTCAGTTAGCTGGCTGAGGCAGTAAGTTCATTTTTCTTTGGTCATTGGTATTCAGGAAGCACTTTGGGGCCGTGACTAAGATCAGGGCTCCCTTATTTTAGTCACTGTGTGCATATGTACTAAGCACTTAAATCTCTTTTATTGAGCCAGTGTATTTTGTCTTGCATTGTTGCAGGCTTAGCTGACACAGTCAGTCACTCTTTAAGCCTCAGTAACCTCCGTGTGTGCCTCACCTCAGAGACACACACCCTTCCCTGCTGAGGGAACTGTGTTAAAGCCAGGGGGACACAAAAGCATAGCAAGGAGGAACAGCTCACTAGCAAGGCTGCTGTGGCCCCTGATGTTTGTGAGTGACAGCTTCAAATCCGTGCTTAACTCAGTCTAGATTTCCAAGGCTGGGCAGAGAACACTGAGCATTGTGAGTGCTGGCCACTGGGGGATCCTTTGGAAGAGAAGCTGCTGCCCACTCTTTGTGTCCATGAGTGGTCCCCAAGGCTTCTTTCAGAGGGTGGAGTAGTTCCTCTCACTGCCATCCCTGAACGTGCTGTTGGCTGCTCTCTGTCCTTAGACATTGTTCCATTTCATCAGCACCCTACAAAACACGGCTGTTCAAACACCTTTCCTAGAAAGAAATGCCACAGGAACTGGGGCAATTCAGCATTTCAGCTCTGGGAACGTTCTCCCCAAGCCTGCTCTGGATTAATGGAAAGTTACAGTCAGCAGCAGGCAGTTGGACACTTCTGGCAGAGGGTGTACCCCTGGCACGTTGTCTCACTGCTGGTACTGACAGGGGCAGTGCAGTGCTGAGCCACGACCCCATTCAGCTGTAAAGACTCAACTGGATTAAGGAGCCTTTTCTCTCCCTAGAGTCCTTCCCTAGGCATTCCTGAAACACAGTTTGAAATGGCAGGGAAAATAAGTTCCACCTTAATCCTCCCCTGCTTCCCTGCTTCTGCCTGGTGAGATTTGGCTGCGTGAAGGTCAGTAGTAAAGGCATGTTGTGGACAGAGGGTTTATCCTTCTCACTGATGCTGTCGGGATCAGCTCCATAGCTGCTGCTCACTGCCCTTTGACCACTGCTCTTCTGTGTCATTTCTATTTCTATTTCTTCTGTTTAGCAGTAATTTCTATTTCCTACATGCTTTTCTCAGCCCCAGTATCACGTTTATTGCTCACAGGCCTCTCGCTGTCCTTTTCAGAGGTGGAGAACGGGGTCTCCTCATTTATGGAGGTCGTCCTGAAATGCAGAAGTGCTGGCCAATCCCTTGGCCGTGCAGGGAGTTGCAGCCCATCCCCTGCCATGCCTGTGCAGCACCCACAGTGTGTGTCACTGTGCAGTGACAGCTGAGAAATACACAGGATTGTGTTCTCCAGGTGACATCCCAGCTTGCTTTCTCAGAGAATTTGAGGTCCACCCAAGGTGTCGTCTGACTCCTTATCCAGAAGATACCAAGTCCTTTGTTAGCTTTACACCAAGTAGACTTCAGTGTTGAGGGGTGAGCTGGAGCTTTTCAACATGGAGTTCTTCTGTCTTATTTGGGGCAAACTGCAGTTGCATGTAGTTTTTGAGAAAAATATCTTCTTCGCCTTAGACTTAAGTGGTTTAATTATCATTAACCCCATCGACTGAAGTTGTTTAATGAAGAATTTCTGAGTGTTCCAAATATCCTACCTAAAGGCAAAGGGATTTTGAAACCATGTTGTGATGACTTCTCAACTGAGCTGTAGAGCAGGGTTATTACAGGCCCTGAAGCAGCTGTACAGCCGTCAGGGCTTGTTCTGGACACCAGCCTCAAGGGCAGGATGAAATGAGTGATGTCAGTTGTTTCATGGATTGAAGATGAAGAAGGTGCCAAAAGTCACGTCATCTGAAGGTACTTGTAGGGTTGAAGGTCCTCCCCTTGGTCCTGTAGCTTTACCCAGGTGTGCTGAGTGGTGGGGGAAAGGTGTTGGGCAGTGGGAGAGAGAGAGAGATCCATACTATGTTACTCCCCAGCTGCTTGATTTGATTTGAAAGGAAAACGCAGTGTTTTCATTTTGCAACAACAAGGGGATGGATTTGGAATGATTTCTGGTGGGGATCCAGCCCTTAGCTTGACTTCTAGCTTTTCTGTTTGCCTAGCATCATGCAAAGGCAGAAACACATTTTTTTCCTCTCCTTTGCGGGCACTTGAAGTGTTATTTTCAAGAGACCAATTCAGAGCGCTTGCACACCAGACCAGGTGCCGAATGGGACCTCAAGCCTGACACTAATCTGCCTCATGTGCTTTGAAAAAGCAAATGCTTTGTGCTCTTCCCTTTTAAAGGGCTGAAGTTATCCTCTTCCCTTGTGTGCAGTACTCCAGCTTCATGGCTTGAAGGAAGAAGGGCATAAGAGGAGGATTTTGCCAACAAAAATAAAATAGAGCTTTGGCTCTTTACTGCAGATTGTGTGGGCAGAGGGGCTCTTCAGGGGGAGGAAAGCTTGTCCATGGCACGGTGATGAAAGGGCCCTAAAAGCCTTACAAGAACTGTTGGGGTTTTTCTCAGCACAGGCACATTTGCTCAGCCTTTTCTTTACCTTTGGTGTAATCTAGGTCTTGGCACAATTCCTGTGAAGAGGTGCTGTCCTTCCCTTCCTTCCCTCCATTCCTTCCCAGCTGTGCTTTCTTAAGAAAGGAGAATAATTCACGTCAGTGGGTTGCACAATGTTCTCATTCTCTCCTCTCGCCGCCTTTGCGAGGGGGCAGTCGTGGATTCACTGAGGTGCTTTCCACATCAGAATTCACCATAAACCAGGACAAGCTGTGGGAACAGAGGTATTTCTTGGGAGCTTGGGCTGAGCTTGCAACTGGGCTTGATAAAGTTTCTGCCACGTGAGTGGAAAATAATTTTTTCTTTATAAAGGGCACTGTGATTACAGATACTAGTTTGATCTTCAGGACAGTTTTCAAGTCTGGCACTCTCCTGGGACTATTTAATATTCTTAGAAACAGGTTAAACAAACTTTTTGGAGGAATTATCTTAGATGCAGATAAACCTTCAGGCAAAGGAATGGGTTGGGTTAACTGCTAAGATTTCTTTAGCTCTGCTTTTTATGATGTATTGAGCATGTTGAGAGAGCTCTGAAAATATTTTGGCATATTTTCCACCTGCTGACCTGGAAGGAATCACACCTGTAAGAAATGATGTCCTGGAAAATCAGTGTAGGAAATTGGTCCCCAAACCACTGGGTAATTTGAATTAACCCCTTCTCCTGGGTTTGATGAGGAATTGAGGAGTCCTTATTCAATATGCCTGTTGAGACTGGAAAGGGGTTTGATGCCAAGGGGTGGGGTGTGGTGCACGGCTCTGTAAGCAAGCTTTACTCCTGGCAAACGTGCGGGTGCTTTGTTTGATGCCCAGGAAACAACGTCATGAGGACCATCCATGGCGTAGGAGAGATGATGACCCAGATGGTGCTGAGCAGGGGCTCTGTGTTTCCCCTGAGTACCCCTGACATCCAGCCCAGCGCCCACCCGAGCAAGCAGGCCAGCCCTGCAGACAGCGAGGATGTCATCGTGATGGACACCAAGCTGAAGATCATTGAGATTCTGCAGGTGATTGTGCAGCACTGCACGGCACTCCCCTCATGGCTCTCTGCTTATTCCCACGCTCTGCTCCCTGCCCTCCTGCTCTCCACTGGGAAATCACTCTCTGGGGAGAGGAGCAAGAGTCCTCTGTGTGAGCAGCACACATGTGCTCCTGTCAAATCCCACTTTCCGCCTCGGGTAGCTCCTTACTTCTTTGGAAGGGCTTCTTTGGTCCCAGGGCTCCTGTGGACCCTGGTGGTGGAGGACAGAGTGCCACAAAGCTAGAGCTCCCCAATAATACCATTCCTGCCTCTTAGAGCTCCCCAATAACACCATTCCTGCCTATTAGAGCTCCCCAATAATACCATTCCTGCCTATTAGAGCTCCCCAATAATACCATTCCTGCCTATTAGAGCTCCTCAATAATACCATTCCTGCCTGTTAGAGCTCCCCAATAATACCATTCCTGCCTATTAGAGCTCCTCAATAATACCATTCCTGCCTATTCTCATTTCATTTGGTTTCCTGACTGAATTTCTCCCTGTACTGTCATTGCTTTCCTGGTCAGTGCCCAGGAGGTGATGCCAGGACCTTGTCCTGGGCATTCCCTGAGAGAATCACTGTTTGTCTCATTCTGTCCTCTTCCACAGAGCAGTCAGTGCAAGAGCAAGCAGGACTGGAGAGCATTTAATCCTAATTTGTTACTTAATCTGTGGTTTGTTGGTTCTGGGTTAGTCACATGGTCAAATTACTACAGATTAACAAGTTTTCCTATGCTGGATGAATCCCTGTAAATGTGCATATATACGATCCTAGTTCACAAGAAAGACTATATAATTCACTTTTATTTAATATGCAGTGAAGGAGGATTAATTTAAACCATGTTACCTTTCATTACTGTGTTATTAGAATAAGAATATTTTAGATTTATTGTATTACCATGCACAGCTCATACAATGGTGATTAAAGCTATTTTATTCTAAGAAATGTGTCAGTTTATAATAATTCAATTCTCAAGACATCCTCCTATTGCTTTAAGTAAAGGCTTTTTCACTTATGAGCTTCCATTCTGCCCTCAGCCAGAACTAAACAGATGGCCTGGGAGACTTAGTTGACTGTGTGTGCACTTGGAAAATTCTTGGTTTTAAAAGTCTTACTTGTACAATTATAGGATAACGTGATCGTGGGACCAAAATAACCAAATCCTCTTGCAGTGGGTCTGGGAAGCATCTTTGAGTTTAGTCACAGGTGAAAGAAACAGGCTGCCACCCTTTGTCACCTAAAACAACAATGCATCCCCCCCGAAAAATCCTATTCCATGTGTATCAAATGGCAGAAGAAAAGCCTTTTTTGAAGCTTTTTGTTTTCTTCTTGTAGTTTATTCTCAGTGTGAGACTGGACTACAGGATATCCTACATGCTGTCAATCTACAAGAGAGAGTTTGGGGAAAACAATGAAAATGTTGATTGCTCCACAGCATCCCCACCTGACACCCCAGGGGCTGCCTCAGGTAATTGTTGCTCTCGCGTTGCAAAGCAAAATAATTCTGTGTAGAATTAGACTGCAAACAACGAGTTTAATTGCACCAGGAAGGCCCGTGCTGCTTGAAGTTGAAAAGCTTGTGGAAAAAGGGAAATTCTAAGGAATTCCGTAAAAATGAGATTTTTTTTTTTGTGATTCCTTTTTCCCATTGTGACATTTTGTTCTCTTATCTGTGCTCTTCCCAAAACGCTGCCAATGCCAGATGGAGGGTAGAGCCTGAAGAGTGGTTGGGGCTGGGTGAGGACAGGTTTGAGTGAGGTGGGACAGGGATGGAGTGGCTTTGCCATGCTCCTGGGGTGCAGAGGGGCTGTGTGAACACCTGCAAGTGGGGGAGAATTGCTCTGACTGGAGGGGGCACATACATAACACAGGGTACAAAGTTATATTAAAGCTGTTCCAAAGGCAAAACTCAGTGTGGTAATTTTGGTTTGTAATAACTATTCCAGAGTTCCTGTGTGTGCTTTGGAGGGGTTGGCTTATCTGACATAAAAATGGAGAAGTTTTAATAATCTCTGTCATTTGTGGGTCTCTGCAGGTGGTTAGTACAGCTCTTAGCACTGTGTGCCTTTGGTTCATCTCTACAGTTTGGCCCTTCCTCAGTAAGAATAAAACAGAACATGTCCTGTTTCTTGCCTGCCACTCCTCCAGACAGCCAATTTCACCCAGCTGAGGCATGACCGGTTAGACCTTTACTCGATGCCATCTGCTTTAAAGAGCAACAGAGTTCATTTGCCTGTGCAGATTAAACAGTGATCACTGGCTTTCCCTTTTGCCTTTTTAAGTTTTTATTTTGACTTTTTCCCCCCCAGCAATCGTTCCTGACATTGATGAGATTGCAGCCCAGGCTGAGACCATGTTTGCTGGCAGGTACATTCTCTGGGGTTTTACCTCTGTTGTCTATGTCTGTTTGTTCACTTTGATATTTCTCATGGGCAGCCTCTGTTTATTCTGGGCTTGTTTTCACAGCCCTTTCTCTTCCTTTGGCTGCTTGTTATTGCATAACCTATGCATAGAGAGACTAAAGAAAGACTTTTTTTGTAGTACCTTCTGGCTGTAGCCCCAAATTTCCTGGGTCAGTAAGTTACTGCTGACCTTCAGTATTTCTCTTAGACCTCTTGTAATTGCACTTCTCGTTTGAACCTATTTGGAAAATCGTGTCAACAGTGCCCTCTTTCCAATGACTCCTCAAACCAGGAGTGGACCACTTGCCATGATCTTCTGGACCACCAGAGGCCTGTAGATGACAAGTTAATGCTTGCAGAATTTTGGAAGAGATTTCAGCTACGCTGTGAACAGTAGGAAAAAAAAAGGCATGGAAAACACACTGGAGAGTTATTACCATTATCACTATATTGGTTTAATTTTATGGGTATAATTATAATTATACCAGTAAAAATTAATTCCATTTAGACAAGGCTGTAGACTTTAAAGCTTTTCTTGGAGCTGGGGAGAAGGATCTGCAATATGGGCACTGTGAGCTCTCCTCTCTCAGTCTCTTTTGCATTCCCAGTCTTCACCAGCACAAGCAATGCCTCCAAGTCCTCTCCCTGAACTCCCACCATGTAAAACAACATATAGCCTTTGGCATCTGCATCTTTCAAATGAACAGAGAGACCGAATGGTTTCTTGGAAACATTTCTTCTGCTTTGATATGTTAAGTGTGTATCTGCTTTCTGCCGTTCCACATTATGAATATGATTCCAGAAATATGATGCTTTTGGCAATTCTTGCTATTTTTGATCTTATTTTTTCTTAAATGAAATTTTAATAGCAGCTGAAAAGGGAAGGAGTGAAAAGAAAAGGGTCAAATTAATCTCTTGTGGAATGCAGTTTACTTCATTTAATTTCAGTTGGGGATGAGTTTGGCGCAGTTTATCGGAAACACAAATTAATGGTGTTGCAGTATGGGCATTAATCACAATGTTTGACACATTTCATATATACTTCCTTGCATTCCATGGTGTCCATCCTGCTGCAAGATTGCTGCACCAGCACATAATTGCAGGCCTGAAGTCCTTATAAAATATGGTAAAGTGATATTTATAATCTCCTTCCCGCAGCGGATTTGATTTGATTTGAAGAGCTCTGTCGAGTGAAGGTTGTGTGTACAGGCATATTTATGTCAAAAGCTTTTATTTTTTTGACTTATTTTATTTCACTGCTCCTTTCCTTCTCGCTGTGGCAGAAAGGAGAAGAATGCAGTTCAGCTGGATGATGAAGGGGGCAGAACTTTCCTACGGGTCCTCATTCACCTCATCATGCACGACTACCCTCCCTTGCTCTCGGGTGCTCTGCACCTGCTCTTTAAGCACTTCAGCCAGAGGGCAGAAGTCCTGCAAGCATTTAAACAGGTATGGATGGGCATGGCGTTATTGCAGGGAACTGGCTGCAGGGAACCTTTCCCCAGGCAGCTGTGCCACCTCACCCGCTGCTGTTTGCTGCCCCAGGGGGTTCTTTCCTCAGAGCTCTGGTATCAGCAGCCTTCTTTGAGCACACGTGCCGGTGTATGTTGGCGTGGTGCTCCCAGAAATGGCTAATCCTGGCATTGCATCCTCTAGGGAACGTGCAGGTCTGTGGGGAGCATCTCAGTGGGACAGGGTGGGGCCAGAGGGGGTGCCTCGTGTTCTTCTTGCAGGGTGCAGGTGTTGGCAGGAAGACTTGCCTGTCTCCAGGGCTGCCTCAACAGCCCTTGTGTGGTTCAGGCGCTGTCTCTAGTTCCAATTCAGGTGTGTCCACACCGTGCTCTGCTGCCTGATAGAGATATGCCCAAAGAACAGGAAGGCAGCCCCAGGGCCGAGCCTCTTCCAGCTCTGATCCTTCCCTGTGCATGTGCAGGCTCCATGTGTCAGTGGATTAGGATGGGCAGAGCTGGTGGCATGGGGCTGGGTGACAGAGGCATCTCTGTTACGTAACCCTGGAGAGCATATGTTGATAAGACCATCTGATGCTTATTTTGGGAGCTGGATAGCCTGTTGTCTCATCCTTATGTAAGAGCGGGAGGTTTCTCTTGTTTAAAGCCAGATGAGTGATAAAGGCCTGAAAAGCTTTTGTTTAAGGTTTTTGTTGTGGGGCATAATGGTCTCCCACCAGATAGGCTGGTTAGCTGCAGAAACAGCTGCTCTTCCCAGGTAAGCAGGGGCTGAGTTGCTTAATATGTTTTCATAAAGGATGGAAAAGGCTAATTGAGAAATAAACATAAAACCCTGAGAGAACATGGGATCTGAATGTGTGCAGATGAGCAACATTCATAAATTCTGTAAGGTACCAAGGTTGTGCCAAGCCAGGAGAGACGATGGTGAAAATGTTGTTACACAATAGTGAATATTTGCCTGCATGGAGGGTTGTTTGCTTTTTGTGTTAAAAAAAGCATCCCCATCAATGTTCTTGTTTGCCACGTGACCTTAATCTTTTACATAAGTATGATTTCTTAATAGTGTTTATTGATTTACTGCAGAGGTTGTTATTAGTTTTTTGGAATACTGTCCTCACTACTAATCTTGGTGGAACAGAGAGCGTTACAAAGAAAGAAAATGTGAGGGTCATGCTAAATCAAGAGCTACAAATTACAGTACAAAAAAAGGCAAAAATGAGATTAATCTTTGTGAGAGGCCACCACTCAGATGGGGAGAAATTGCAAGAACCTGGGAGTCACTTTGTCAGCTGTATTCAAACAAGTTTTCCTGCTCTGGCCTAACTGTGCTAAAACCTGTTACTTTTCAGTATTTGGGAAGGGTGATGTAAGTGATCAGTAAAGTTGCTGACTTTTCTTTGGATGCCCAGATGTTTCCCTCTATTCTTCCCCAGTCCTGTGCTGCAGGATTAGCAGTTTCTAACTGTAGGTGCTTTAATAGAATATAACTATTGTTTCAGTACCACGAGGATCATAATCAGTGCATCAGAGCTCACTCCCAGCTTGTAAACTGCTTGTGCTGGCAATGATTTGCAGTGTGATGAAGAAGGGGAGAGAATGTTATGAGTGGCAGAACTATCTTGTTTTCAGTCTCTGGCTCTGTTGAGGATTCTTGATGAATGGGGGCTAAAAGCCTGGGTGTGCCATGTTTGGATTCCACAGAGGAGGTTGCATGAAGCACCTGAAAAAAGAGGCTTGGAAAAGGAATTGTCGGGCAAATCCCCCAGGCCTAAGTGCTGGTGCTGTAATAGCTTTGCAATTTTCTCTCTTTCCAGGTTCAGTTGCTGGTGTCCAATCAAGATGTGGATAACTACAAGCAAATCAAGGCTGATCTTGATCAGCTCCGTCTGACTGTAGAAAAGTCAGAGCTGTGGGTTGAGAAGAACAGCAATTACGAGAGTGGAGAGGTGGGGGACAATCAGACCAAAGGGGGAGAAGAGCCACTGGAGGTGGGTTTAAAGCCTTTGCTGTTAGAATTGTTTCAATATTGATGGTTTAACGAACCTCTGCAAAACTGTGGTCTTGTTAACCCAAGTAGCAAAGTGTGCAGCACTCTGGCTGAGCTTTAGGAACAGATAGAAAAGGAAATAACCCCCCTTTTTCAATGTGTTCAGTATCTTCTCATGCTGCTTTCAG
>JAWWMP010000041.1:57251949-57273035 GCA_035047865.1 Dendrocincla tyrannina
TGGGGCTGTGCCCACTGCCCTGGGGAGCCTGGGCAGTGCCCACCACCCTCTGGGGGAAGAGCCTTTTCCTGAGATCCCCCCTGACCCTGCCCTGGCACAGCCCCAGGCCATTCCCTCAGGTCCTGTCACTGGTCACAGGGAGAAGAGCTCAATGCCTGCCCCTCCTCTGCCCCTTGTGAGGAAGCTGCAGACCCTACAGAGTGCCCTCGCAATGTGTGTACGGCGTGTGCCTTCACCTCCCACACGGACACAGGTTTTGCTTGTGTCCACTTTAGGACCACCTTGCAGTCCCAGGGAAGGGTGGAGAAACCCCCTCACAGAGGAAAGCCAGCCCCAAGAGCACTGCTCAGTGGCTGGGCTGCTGCATGCTGATTGTGCCAGTCCCCTTCACCAGCGTGCCTTTCCCTCTCAACCTCAAAGCGAATCCCCTCCTCTCACGGTTTGGTTTCGGGGGTGACCCCTTTGCAGCTCCTGGAGGCTGAGACCATGAGGCACATCTTCATGAACAACTACGTGCTGTGCAACGAGATCAGCGAGCGGGTGGTGCAGCACTTCGTGCACTGCATCGAGACGCACGGGCGGCACGTGCAGTACCTGCGCTTCCTGCAGACCATCGTCAAGGCCGACGGCAAGTACGTCAAGAAGTGCCAGGACATGGTGATGACAGAGGTGAGGGGAGGCTTCCCAGCCTGATCGCTCGTGGGTTTTGAGGTCGGAGGGTTTTATTTTTTTTTGGGTATAACGGCAGCCTCGCTGCGGAATTTGGAGCGGTATCACAAATAATGAATATTTTAGCAGACGGTTTTGGGAGTTTGATCTAATTTTGTAAGGCCATCTGTAGAACTACTAGAAAGAAAACATGAGTGTTAGCATGGTGATACAGAGATGTCTATTTGTAGATGATGTAGCATAGAAATCTCAAAGTTACATAAACCTTCATTTTCCTGTACTGTCATTTAGGATCCCTTTTAGCCTTCTTGTGGCATGGGTTTGCCATACAAGAGGCTCTTACCTCTGTGGCTTTGTCTAAATAGTTTTGTAGACCATTTTTTTCAGCAAGTAACAATTCTAGATTCTAGTTTCTGCCTTTTTTTTTGTTGTTTTGTTTTGTGCAGGGTATTTATGTGAGTCAGTAGAGCTGCTCTTGCCTTAACTAGCTGGGTTGTGAGTCTGACCTGGGAGCTCCCACTGAGTGATTTGTGGACAAATCTTTACACCAATAAAGTTCCTAGGAAAATACCTAATTGCCTGCTCTGCAATTAGGATTTGATCTATAGTGAGCCTGGTAAATGAAGTCTTAAACTTGCAGACACTTTTGCATTTAACTGTAATTATGATAACAGTTCAATGAGATTAATAAGTGGGTAAAGTTGAATATGGTGAAAAGATCCTGGGATCAGAGGCCAAGGAATGTTTTTCTTTACTTTGCAAAGTGTTTTTCTTTTTCTTGTTTGTTTGTTTGGTGTGTTGGGGTTTTTTTAAGAGTCATCTTTGGAAAGAAATCGCAGATAAACTCTAGTTGTGGTACGAACCAAACTAAACCCTGCTGAATTTTTATGCCACAGCAACAAGAGGAAAACCTTCTAATTAAGAAAATAAAGCTTCAGCCTACATGGATAACCTTTAATGGAATCCACCTCAACCTTTTCAGTTTGACTGAAGGGTTTTAACATGCAATATCAATTACAAGCCTTTGATTTACATAATTCAAACAGTTCTTGTGCCTTTGGGGGTTTAGATTTTCCCCCTTCCACCAAAGCTTCGTGCAGGTTTTTCCTTTCTCATCCAACACAAATTTTAAGACTGTTCTCACTTTCAATATATTTTGTTGCTGACCTATAACAGCACAAAGATCAATTGTCATATTCCATTTTCAAGCTGGCTGCATGATGAAAGTAGAAATTAACTTGGATATGACATCCCCAACATTCCCAACCTGGCTTATTCCCTTGTTCTCCTGTCCTTGCTCTCCATGTCTGTGCAGTGCCAGGAGCGATGTTTACTGACCTGAAGGGCTCCTCAGGGTGCTTTCCACTGGAGGTTCCTGGAAGAGCCATGCCTGTCAGTGCAAACATTATCCCAGCAATACATCACACAGCATCAGCAGCTGCTCCAGCACTGACCACCCCTCATTATACCTCCACGGAGTTCTTAACTCATTGAAAATATGCTTTAGTGGAAGAAAATGCTGCTGGTTTGGGGCTTTTTTATCCCCATCACTGAGCTCAGGAACCTCAGTGAGAACTTTGGCTACCACTGGATACTTCTCTTCCTTTTCAGCATTTCAGGGGATGTTATTTTCTCTGCTTGGGCCAATCTTTGGATGCCCTTTGCAAACAAGGGGGTAACTGGGGGAGAGGGGCTGACATCTTCATCAGTCCCTGCATTTGCCATGATTACCATGTCCCACTTAGCTCTGCTTGTGCTGACACAGCATCACCAGCTTCTGTTTGTGGCTCCTCCCAGTCAGTGGGCAGCAGACATGCCATGCAGCATCGTGATCCACAAGTTCACTGTGCTGCTTCCTCATTCCTCAGTCATAAGGACGAGGAAAGATGAGGGGTCTGCCTCGATATGATAAATACCAAGCAATACTGGTACAGATTGGGTGTGGATTTGACATAAGAGTGTAATCCCAGGGGAACCAGGAAAGAGTTCTCTTCTTCTTCTGTGTGCAAAATGTACACAAGTGGAAAAAACTATGGGAATGTGGTGAACAACTTCATAGAAAGTGATAGAGACTGTGCCTTCCCAGAGGGTTTGGTGTGGACTTTTTTATGATGATTTTGTTCTCAGAGCATACTGACAGGCATCAGTGTGGAAAAGTTAGTTCAATTTTCCAACATTTTGAATACACATATTTTCCCTTTTTGGGGGGTTGATTTTTGCCACTGAGTGCAATGAAATTAATGGGTGCCTGCCTTGTCTCTCTCCTCCTTCCCAAGCTCCTGTGCCTTTAAAAAACTTTTTCCTGTACTGTGGATTGTCCCAAAAATGTCAGAAAAGTCATGAGTAGAAATGTTTCAGAAACCCAAAGATAAGCGAGTAATAGGAATTGCAGGAAAGACTGAATTCACAATTCATTCCAGCAAAATGTCAAAGTAAAAATAAGCAAGAAACGGGGGAAACACAAACAGAAAAGCTGTGAATTTGAAATCTGAAATGTTGAAACCCTGGGAAATGTAATGGAACACTTGGCTTTTCATTCAGAGAGACTAATTTTCATTCCTGCTCTTGCTGCTTTCCCATTTTTCAACAGCTCCACCAGCCTTTATGCCCACCTTGAGTTCTGTAAGCCGGGTGTTCATGCCACGTATGGGTTAGCCATGTCAAATGCCGGGTTCACAGAGGGGGTTGTGCTGCCATGCTCTGTTTTGGGCTAGGAAAGGCTTATTTTCACCCACACTGAGAGGGCATTATTCTTGAAAGGAAAGGGATGGCCAGAGGAGACGATTCCTCCCAACTCCCAGCTCCACTGAAGCTCATGGAGCAGCCCTGGGAGGGGACGATAATTAATTAACTTCAGCAAACACTGAGGCTGTAGGAATAATAAAGGTGGTGTACTGTCTTAGGTAAAACAGAGCTACATAGAAATCAAACCTCAAATTCACCTGGATTAGCTCACTCCTTGGTGAGATATTCCAGGTTTGCACATATGTAGATAAGGGTAGAAGTCTGGCTGCTATTTTGACATGTACATTTGGTAAGCCACATCAAAGTAAGCTTTGGTTGGTTGGT
Organism: Dendrocincla tyrannina; assembly: GCA_035047865.1. NCBI lineage: Eukaryota > Metazoa > Chordata > Aves > Passeriformes > Dendrocolaptidae > Dendrocincla > Dendrocincla tyrannina. The sequence continues at coordinate 57,255,688 of JAWWMP010000041.1, forward strand.
TGGTTTGGGTTTTTTTTAGCCAGGCAGCCTTTGCATCCTTAAAGACAGAAGGAAATAAGAAATGAAGAAAATCCTAGAAGCGCTTCGGTTGGAAAAGCCCTTTGAGATGGGTGAGCCCCAAATTCCTGCAGTGCAGGGCGTTTCAGACTCAGCTGTCTCTTCCAGCTGGTCAATGGTGGGGAAGACGTGCTGATCTTCTACAACGACAGAGCGTCGTTCCCGGTGCTGCTGCAGATGATGTGCTCGGAGCGAGACCGGGCCGACGAGAGCGGCCCCCTGGCCTACCACGTCACGCTGGTGGAGCTGCTGGCAGCCTGCACCGAGGGCAAGAACGTCTACACCGAGATCAAGTGCAACTCCCTCCTGCCCCTGGACGACATAGTGAGAGTGGTGACCCACGAGGACTGCATTCCTGAGGTGGGGCTCGCTGCAGGAGCAGAGCAGGCTCAGCCTTTCTAGAAACCCCAGGCAGTGCTTGGTCGCTCAGGGCATACCACGTGGAGTGTTTGCACACAAAACGCAGCAGGTGGAAGAAGTGGCAAAGGATAGCCAGGGATTTCTGCAGCAGAAGATCCCTTGTCCCTCTGGGTGCCCCCGTGGGTTGTTTCCCGGGGTGTGTCCACTCACTCCCATTGTTTGATGCTCCCACACCTTCTGGCTGCCGCTGTGAAGACCCAGCTGCTGAGGGCAATGCTCTGTCGCTGCCTGGCTTGGCTGGAGGTGATGGGTAACATTCTGAGCTGGGAGTTTGGGGTGAAATCTCGGGGTTTTTTACATTCCATTGCAATGCAGCAAATGTTTTTTCACTCCCTGCCTATCGAGGTGCAATTCTGCAGCTGCTGCCTGCCATGCTTCAGTAGGACTGGGGCACTGTCTGATGGAAAAATGGGGCTCAGGGCAACAGATCTGGGGCCTGCAGGAGTGGAGATTCCCTCCGTGCTGTGGAAAAGTCCCCTTGTGATCAACTGATTCTTCTATTAAAAAGAAAAATGTTTGATTTGCTCAGGAGTTCCTCCTACTGTTGATTTCAACAGATGCTAATTAGAAAAAAGCCCAAACAAATGAAACCTAAAGGTCTGCTCTGAGTTTGCTGCTGACTGCATTAAACATATGCAGCAGTCTCCTTTGACCGTGACAAGAAGTTTTCAGTGCATCTCCATATGTTTGTATTTAATCTATACATTGCAGGCTCTGGTTATCCATTTTTATGCTGTGTGCATGCAGACTTACAGAGCTGGGGAGGAGTGGGGAGGAGTGCTCCCCTCTGGAGCCTTGTGTTGCTGTTGCTGCAGTCCCAGTGCTCCACGACCTCTCTCTTCCCTTGACATGCCAAGGTGCTGCACTGGGATTGTGGGAACACAGGGACTGCAGTCCCAGCTCTGCTCGAGACCTTTCATTTGATATTTGGCAAGCCTGTCCCAAGGCATCAACCCACTGCAAGTGCAGGGGTGTCCTGCATTTTGGCAGCTCCTGGGTTTGGAGCCGGACCCTCCGAGCCTTAACATCATATTAAATGCCAGAATGATTCCTGGGTTGTTTGGTGGGGGTTTGTGCATTATTGTGGTTATTAAGGCATGTTAGTACTGGCAGGCTCATCTGCAGTGTTCAGTATTTTTGCAGATAGAAAACCTTCCATGAGTTGTTGTTACTGTTCCATTTCATACTGCCTGTGTTCCTGCAGGTGAAAATCGCCTATGTCAATTTTGTTAACCACTGTTACGTGGACACTGAAGTGGAAATGAAAGAAATCTACGCCAGTAACCATATCTGGAAGCTGTTTGAGAACTTCCTTGTTGATATGGCAAGGGTAAGCTTTTCACAAGATGTTCAATATTACAGTGGGGCCATGGGTGGCAACTGAACTGGCAAGGACTTTTTTTGGTGAACTTTATTTTGCCAACTATTTTTATTCAAAGTTGGCAATAGGAGAAGAGTGGTTTGCTGTTCCTGTCATAATTTAACTGCTAATTACTAGCAGCCTTCTCTTTCTGAAAGGGCATCTTTCTCTTTTCTTCCAGAAAAATAAAGTGGCTTGAGGGCCTGGGTACACCTTTTGAGAGCGTCTGTTCCATGTCTTTGTGATGGTGACTAAAACAACCCCCCACATCTGTCATCTCTTCCTTTGCTTTGTTGTTATAGTGAGGATCAGGGTGTTCTTTGGCTCAGGTTCCTTCTTTCATCTCACTTCTGCCCCAGGTTCTGGGGGGCTGTATTTGGCCCTTGATGCTGGACAGTGTTTTGGAGATGTTATAGAGCATGTTGTGCTAGTACATGGTCCATTACATTTTATAGTACTGAAGTTCTCACTCTTTGCATTCTTCATTTTGTTGAAATAAAGGGAAAAAAGGTGAAAGAATCTCAATTTCCCTCCAGCAGACATTCACCTCAAAGTAACAGCACGTCACAAAATACTTTCTGTGAGACCTATTGAGAGAAAATGCCATGAATTCTGGCTAGAAGAAGAATGAGTGCAATGACTTGTGTTGTTTGATGGGCACTGGGGCCTGTTCATTGCTGTGTGCAACAGAAAGCTTAGAAATAGTTGGGTTATTTTCTTCTGGATGTTTTTTCCCTTTTTTTTTCCCTGGAGCAGGTCAGGGCAGGGCTGTTTGTGCTCTCACTCTTGCTGGTAGCCATTTTCACCAGTAATTAGTTCTCTACAAACCCTCCTTTCTTGCTGTTTGTCTTGTCTCTCTGGCTGTGTTATACAGCAAAAGCCCTTCTGGACAAACCAACCTCAGCTGAAAATTAAGATGAGAAACATCCTTGGAGGGCTATTGTGACTTTTAACCTCGCTGCTTTTACCCTGAGAACTGTTTTCTCCTGTTTAATTCCTTTCCTGGGTTGCCCTTTCCTGACGTGTCCTGACCCTGATCCTCCAAGCAGACTATCCCTCCTCCCCAGCCCTTGAACGTGACCAATTTTCTGTGCCCTCGGGCTGCAAACAGGCCCTTAAAAGGAGGGCTCTGGCCACATTTCCCCTGCTGAGCCTGGGGACAGACTGCACTGTGCTAAGTGAGGCAGGGCTGTCCTCATGGCACTGAGCACCGGGCTTGCTTTCACGAACCTTCTGCTAAGAGAAATTGGTCTCCAGGTCTTCAGAGGGCGTGACCAACACTGCATTTGGTGTGCAGGTGCTGTTGGCACCCAGTGGCAGAATGCACTTTTATTTTGCCCTCCCGCAGGCGCTTAATTAGTCCTCTTAATTTCCTGCTTAATGGCTAAAAGAACTAAAGGAGCATGTCAGAAGGGCTCTGGCCTGTCCTTCTCTCCAGCCAGGTCCCCATGGATAGCCCTGTTTTGCAGGTTATTGAGCCCATTTGTTCAGGTTTGGTGTTCTGGAGCCCAGGCAGAGCCCATGTGTTAGGAATACATCAGCCTTGTGTAGCTATCAGGGCAGTCAGAGGGCTGGCAGCCTCATGAAAGATGCTACAATAGCTTTCAAAGCGTGGAGAAAAAGAGCCCTTTGATCCTCCGTGTCCCAGGGAGCTAAAAGGGATGCTCTTGGTGGGGGAAGGGGAAATGCTTTTCTTTTGGCTGCCACCAGTGCCTGTCAGTGGGTGAGTTTGTGAGCTCTGAGGGTGTTATTAGAGAGCACTAAGGTGAAAGATGGGGAGTGTTATCCTCAGGTTGGAGTCCTTCCTGTTTATATATATAGGTATAAAAAAATAACTGATTTTTTGGGTCTGTTTCTGGATTGAGGAAGGAAATATTTAGCCCCCAGCTGTCATTTTGCTTTCAACAGGGATCCATTGCAAAGCAGGCACGAGGCGGCTTCGTGTGTAAATCGGGTTTGCCAAGAGCGCTCCCAAACACCCCCTGTTTCTGCAGCCTCCTCCAACCTCCTTTCTCCCAGAAAGTGAGTGACTCCCAGCCTTGCTCTGAGCACAGGGGGTGCTGCTGCAGGAGAGGCTTCCTTGCTCTGAGCACAGGGCTGCAGCTGCAGGCTGGGCAGGACTGCACACAGAGCTGGGCTCTGGCAGCTCTGAAGACATCCTGCCTTGCACTGCAGAATTTCTGAAGGATTATTCATGTGAGGTTTGGTCCCAAAGCCTCTTAAGGGGTTTTTAAACGCTGTTTTCTCAATCCTCATCTCCATGTCATGCATTTCAGGGTGGGTTTTTTTTTCCCCTTCCACGGAGAAAGATCTTTCAGTCCCCACAGGGCAGAGGGATGAGAACAAACGAGAGGATTTCCAAATTCCTTCCGTGCTGGGAATTTTTCAGGCCACTGCTGGAGCAGAGTGGCATCCCCACATATGGCTCTGCTTTTCAGGCAACTGAAGGGGAAAGCTTAGAAGTGTTTTGGGATTTAGTTTTGGTGATTTCTGATTTCAGCACTGCACAGCTCCCTGTCCTCCTATTGGGATTGCAAGTGCTGAGCCTCAGAGCTGCTGCTTCCAGCCCAAACTGGCATGCAGATTAATTAAAGCAGGAGAACTTCAAGAGGTTTTTGGTTCTGTGATCTCTCTTTTTGTTGTTGAAACAAGTTTGGATTATTAAGCAAATCATTTACCTTTGTGAGGACTGGGGGCTCTGGCTGTCTTCTCCTTTTCCCAAACCCAAAGGGCTGCAGAGTTTGCTCTTGCAGTTTAGCCACTGTTGCTTCTCTGACCAAAACCTTTCCTTTGCTGGCGTGATAAAAAATGCATTCCATGGAAATATGATTTGCCTGACACATTTTAGACAAGCAAAGCTCCTCATTTCTCCCAGTCTCAAGTTCTCTTTGGCTGTTCCTCTGCCCCCCATGGGACAGTGCTTGTGTGTTGGACTCAGGGTGCTTCTGTCTCACCCCCTGAGCTTTGGGCTTTGGGCTGTCCTGTCAGCAACCTTCCTTAAAACATTCCTGGGGCAACTCCTCTCTTGTAGCATCCAAGTGTGAGGGTGGCAGTGTGTCATTAGAGAGAATCTTTGCCCTGTGTGAGGGTTGGGTGCTGTGGGTTGTCTTTCTGCTTCTGTCACCAGCTTTCCTCTGTGACCTTAAGCTGTTCACTGAGCTTCTCTGGACTTGGGTTGCCCAGCCCTGAGGGGATGCAGTGGTAAGTATGTCCCACTCAAGGTCATGTGTTAAATGCACAGAAAGCACAGATGGTGATGGAGAGGCAACCCCAGGAGTCTGTACACAAAATAAATCCTGCTTTTGCATAGATTCCCCAGAACATTGCAGTCGTCTTTGGCGTGCCTAGGTGAAAGAGAAAACAAACTTGCCTTCATTTCTTGTTAAACATGCCTAGAACTGCTTATTTAAAGGCTGCTGAAGATGTAGGATGGCTGCAGTCTGTACTGCTTATCTGTCCAGTCGTGCCTTTCTCACTGTTTGCCTCTGTGTAGGCTCCTCTCAGTCCTGTGTGCTCTGACATGTGCAAAGTCACCATGACTCTGAGGAGATGTTCACCAGTGTTGAAGAGAAACAAAGGAAATACTGAAGGATGCAATCCACCCCAGTCTTTTTTTCCTTTCTTTAAGTGTGACATCTTTATGTAGCAACAAACTTTTAGTGTTGCACCAAAGGGAGTCCTCAGGAATCTTTTGTACAAATCTTCCCACATCCTCCCACCATTTAATCATCCTTCTGTGCTCCAGAGTTGTCCTGCTACCATCCATTCCCTTCTTTCATTGTTTCAGCTTGGCTTCTCTATTTTCCCCATGTGGCTTCCCTAAGTGGTGCTTCCTGTCTTGCAGTACAATCCTAAAGGCTGTTGTGTTAACTGTGCTCTTTCCTTTCTTTCCCTCCTTTTAAAAATTTTTCCTGCAAATGAGCTTCACCTTTGGCACCCAATTGCGGTGATTAATTGTCAAGAGAAGTTAAACATCACATGAAGTCTTTCTAACCTCTGTTGTTCATGTCTCATCTGTCTCTAAAGCATCTTCCAACCAGCCCCACAATGGGAGGAAAGGTCCATTTCCTTCTTGAATCTGTCTAAATGTGTAAGTGGCGTGCAGTGTGCTGATTTAGGGGGAGCTTTTCTTCCTGGTGTGGGGAAGAATAAACAGCCAGCCAGGAAGAGCTAGTTCAGAAGAGAGGGGCATTCAAAAGACACCCTGGCCCTCCCTGAAGAAAGATAAGCTATCACAAATACAGCTTGAACTCTTAAGACAAAAATCTCTGAAAGAATTTGGATATAAATAATTTGGGTTTTATTAGGAAGAAATACCAGGTGTGTTGTAATAAATACCAAATACTAAAGCTCGCTTATTGCAAAGACCCAAATGTCATTGTTCCCTCCTTCTTCCCCAGGTTTGTAACACAACCACGGATCGTAAACACGCAGACACGGCTCTGGAGAAATACGTCACCGAGCCTGTCATGAGCATTGTGAGTGGCTTCTTCAATTCCCCATTTTCAGACAACAGCACCAGCCTCCAGGTGAGGAAAAGAGACACAGACAAATACGTTGTTCAGGCCCTTCATGAGGTACCTTCTGCTCCCTGCATTGGAATGCTGCGTCTTTTCATCCTCCTTTAATGTCTCTGTCCCCTCTCGTGCCACCGACTAGCAGCTCAATTCCTCTGCAAAACAGGTTTCATCACATCTGTGACCCAGCAGAGAGCTCAGCGTGCTCAGGCTTACACCTGGCTCTGTGAATTCATTCGAGGGGGATCCTTGCCCAATAAAGGCCCGTGTTTGTATTTGAGGGAGGGAAGTGCTGTGTCCTGTGACAGCAGGGACACATCCCTGACAACTGGGAGGGCTCCTCTCCCGTGTCTGTGTGAGCCCAGTGTCATTGTGAGGGACAATGGCACCTTTTCAGAGGAGCAGCCCTGATTCCTGCCAGTCCTGAGCTTCAAGGACAATTTGATGGGGCTGGGACTTCAGGCTGCAAGCTAAAACCCCCCCTGTTTACCTTGTGTCAAACCCTAGGGCGGCTGTGGGGGGATCCTTAAGGGTGAAATTCCACGTTTATCTTTCTCTTTTCAGACACACCAGCCTGTTTTTATCCAGCTGCTGCAGTCTGCTTTTAGAATTTACAACTGCACCTGGCCAAACCCAACGCAGAAAGCCTCAGTGGAGTCGTGTATCAAGACTTTGGCTGAAGTGGGTAGGTGCCAGGTTCTACTCTCATTATCATTCTTTGTGTTTTAAAGATCAGACCTAAGGCTGAGTGGTGTTTAATTTGACTCTGCTGTCCTGAAGTTGTGAAATCCCACTTCCTGAGGGTAAATTCTTCCTGCTTTTAGAACCTGTTCAAATCTGTCCCATCAAATAGGGTTTGTTAAGGTGAAACCTGTAGGTCAGAGAGATGAGCTTGCTAAGTGAGCCATGGTTGAACTTTCAACCATCAGTTTTAAGTTGATGAAAAGTTGAAACTTTTGATGATTTAAGCTTCTCAGCATCAAGCAAGTTAGGGTATTAAAACACAGCATAAGCAAAGGTGTTCCTGTTCATGGATGCAGGGGGATGGAATGAGATGATCTTTGAGGTCCTTTCCAAGCCAAACCCTTCAGTGACTCTGTGAGAAACTGGGGCGTTTTCAGTCATGCTGGGCTACCTTTACAAGCTGTTGTAAGGAGCAGTGCACAGCAACTGTGCATGGGAGAACATCCATGTTTCCCCTTCAGCTCCTGAGAGGTGCATTCACTGTTGTCAGGCACTCCTGGGCTCGTTCAGATTTCATCCCATCAAGGAGTTGGGGATGGAAAGCACGATGGTCCCACTCCATTGCTTGGCTTCCCCTCTTAGTCCTCCCCACCAGACCCACTCAGTTACTGCTGTCACAGTCAGCCTTGTCAGGGCAATATTGCCTTGCAGTGTTGCTGAGACCAGATTTGGTCCTCAGGGCAGCTGATAACTTACATCCTTTCAAATCAATTCAAATACCACATTAAAGTGGAACTCGTTTTAAAACTTCTTATCCTGCGATAAAAAGTACTCTTCACCAGCACACAGCTAAGACTGGTAAAAGTTCATTAAGTTAAATTTCTGTAAATACCATTTTAAGTCTTTTCTCATGACAGAAAAAGGGGTTATTCAATTCAGTTTCTAAAAGTCAGTGATGCTGATTACTTGTAGAATAAGGTTCTGCTTAGTATGAATGAAAGCTGAGTAGAGGTGGAGATACATAAAAACTGGCTAAATTCTATTGGTTTTTTCATTTTTTAAAAGATAATAAATAATGATACAACAATATGAAAGGGTCCCTTAGCCATCTGTGGCATTGTAACAATCCACTCTAAATTGAGATTTTTGGAATAGCTTTATGGAAGTGTCATTTAACATTTCAGCCAAAACATCTCATTAACTTTTTGTGTGAAAGAGAGTAAGCAGTTACCTACAAACCTAGCAACCTTCAGTTGTTTTATTTGTTGTGCAAATGATTTAATTATGGATCCATCTGGCAAGAGAACTTTGGAAGTTAAAGACATTTTATTTCCTTTGTGCTGCAGTCTCACAGGCAGCTCCATCCCTACAAATCCGTGTTTGTGTGTTAAACCTTGTGTCCTTGCCCTTCTCTGGCAGTTCTGGAAAGTCATCAATAAATGACTTCCTTTGGGAGTCTGGGGGAAGAAGTCTGGCAGGTGAGGGTGTTTCTGAGACTGAGCACACCCTCTGTGTGTTCAGAGCTGCACCTGAAATCAGATTCTAGCTCAGAGAGGTCGCTGTGCTGTTTCCCCAGGATAAGGGGATTGGGAGACACCTGACCTGGGTTTGTGTTCCCTTTGGCTCCGTGCCTACAGCACACAGCTGACTGGAGCATGAAAACCCACAGCTCTGGTGATCTCTGGGTGAGTCAGGCCCAGGGGCTCACTGTGCTTGTCCCACGTGCCAGGGCAAGGGGAAATGGCCTCAGGCTGCACCAGGGGACGTTTAGATTGGATGTTAGGAAAAATTTCTTCATGGCAAGGGTCGTCAAGTGTTGGAACAGGTTGCCCAGGAAAGTGGTTGAGTCACCATCCCTGGAGGTATTTAAAAGACGTGTAGATGTGACACTTGGGGATTGATTTAGTGGTGGACTTGTCACTGCTAGGTCACTGGTCAGACTCTTTCTTCAAGGTCTTTCCATCCTAAATGACTCCATGACTCTGTCCTGGTGAGACAGCCAAGCTGGACTCGTCCCCACAGCAGCCTGGCAGGGAAGCCAGGGGTCCCCTTCAGGGGATGGCAGGTCCAGCTTTGTGCCCAGGTGTGCCAGCATGGGAAAGGGCTGCTGGTCTTTGGTGGCAAGTCTTCTGTGTGCCTCTTGTTGCTGGGGGAGCCAAGGGGAAAGCCTGACTGCACAGCAGGGCTGGTGCCTGGAGTTTTCTTCACATGCATAACTTGTTTGGTGAATTTAATTTCTGCCTCTGCTACAGCCCTTCCTTTCATTCCATTTTCTGGTTTATGGGGATGGTTTGCAGCTGGGTTTTTGTAAGCAAGCTCTTGTGCTGTCCTGTGGGTCCAGCCTCCTTCTTGCCACTCTGGCTTCCCACCCAGGGGACCCTTGGGTGCTCTCAGGTGTGGCGGAGCGGAGCTGAGCTGTCACTGAAGGGCATCGCCCCGTGTCCCCCTCTGGGACTCCCCAGCAGCAAGGCAGGGGGCTGGGAAATCTGGGGATTTCAGAGCTGCCCCCTGCAAGCACAGAGCAGCATCCACACCTCTGCTTGCCTTGCCCACACCGTAATAATTAGGGATTTATCACTACGGGCAGCGTTGTGTCACGTTAGCAAATTGCCACAGGGTTTTATTCAGTGTTTTGTTCTGACAGTGCAGAAAGGGAGTACAAGGGAAGAGGGAGCAAGTTAGCAGGAGAAGAAGTGGGAGAAGTTTTGGGCAAACACCCTTGGGCAAAAGTTTGGCTGTCAAGTGGAGATTTTAACCACTGGTGATACTCGGTATTTTTAGGCACGGTGCCAAACATGTCCAGCCTGGCCTGCCCTTCTTTGTGGAAATATTTGGGAAAACTGGCCCAGCTGGAGGTGGGGGCAGTTCTCTGTTGGGTGTCCCACCACCCAGAATGGTGCTTTGCTTGGAGAAGCCAGAGGCATCTTCCATGATAAAAACACAGCAGCCTGTTTGTGCATCTTTTGCTGGCTCTGTACATGGAGTAGGTTTGGATTTTGGCTAGGCATCTCTAAGAACCCTTCTGCCCTTTCTGTTTTCCTCTTCTGACTTGAGAGTCTGACAGCTTTAATGTTAAAGCCTTCGTGTTTCACAGCAGGGTTGAAAAAAACCCCACTAAAAATATTTTGCCTATATCAGAGAGATGGAGGATTGGACAGATTTATAGCAGGCACCAAAGACTTCTGAGGGAAAATAAGTGTAGTATAGAGTTGAAAGGACAAACGTGATACTTGTTGTGGGTGTTGCCGTGTCGTTGCCCTGGATTATAGAAATGAATCTCAGGAGGAAGAAAGGGCATACTCAGATTTCCCACGATATCAAAGATCCATGGAATGATGCACTTTTAGAAGAGCCACTTCAGAGCAAGTTTAAACAACACACACTCTGCTCAGTGCCTCCTGCTTCGCTGCTGGCAGGTGGATGCAAGTATTGCCTCAAGAGCTTAGGATCATCCCATCTGCCTTCTGACGAGCGCTGTAAGAGTGTGCATTGTCTTCCAGGTCAACACAATGAAATATTGCAGAAGCTTTTTTTTTTATAACCCTGGTGCTTCAACTCCACTTGACCACCAGGGAAAAACTGCAGAAGCTTTTCAAGCATCACTTGCTGCTTTGTCTCCAGGCAGTTTCCTGCCTCCAGTTCAGCAAGAGGCAGAGGGGTTTGTTTCTCTCCTTCAGCAGGCTCCTCTGTGGCTCCAGGTTGTTTGGACCACATGGACACCAATGTGCACCAGTTTTTGATTGCCCAGTAAACATTTGGCCACCTGGCATGGATAGAAACACTTATGAAATGATGTATGGATAATAATGTGTCTCATTCACGTGGATTTCTGAAGCAGGTCATCCCAGCAATGAGAATGAACAGGCAGGTATCACTTGTGCTTTTTCTCTGTTATTACGTGGCTTTTGAGCTTTGGCTTGAAAATACAGTCCAAAAACTGGGTGGTCCAAACAGCTTCAATATCTCTGTTAAACAGCAACAAATGAAAAGTGTTTAAGAGGTCCCCAGACCTTTGTGAAAACAGAGGAACTAAGGCATCTAACCACTTAATGTATTTGAAATGAATTCATTGTCAAAGGAGTTTCAGCTCCTACATTTTATAGCCTTTGCAAGGTTGAGAAGGGTGGGAGGCCACTCTCAAAGTTTGCATTTCAAACCATCTGCTGTCTTTGCTGCACAAAGGTTGGGGAATAAGGCCTGTCCCTGCAACTAAACTTTGTACACCTTAGATTGCACACCCTAAACTGTGTTGGAGCAGGATCCCTCTGCCAGAGCTGGCCAATCTTTCAGGATCCATGCAAAGAACATTTTGCTCCTTAATTAAGTGATGATTCTTTTACCTTCACCTCGGAGCATCAGTTTTGTGTGCCAGGGGTGAATGTGGTCGTGTTACACTCTCGTCTCTGTAGTATCCATTAGCTTTTGCCCCTGTGTTTTTAAAGATTGCATCTTCCCTCTGGTCCCGTGTGCATCCCAAGGATGGAGCCTGTGGCCACCAATAAGGAAATCTTTGGAATTTCCCAGATGGCTCGACAGTGGCAGATGGGAACCTGCATTCTGCTGGACTATGTCTCTTGGCAAACCCTTTATAAAAAAACCTGTCAGCAAACCAAATGACATTACTCATTATCAGATTATTATCAGATTATGGTCTAGGAGTCTGGGCAGGAGAAGCAAAAGGAGAATTCTTGTTTCCATCCTGCAAAATAGGAGGCAAGTCCTGTAAGATTGGCATTTCTTTAAGTTCAGAACTGGAGCAGCTGTGATGGGCAGGGGAAAGGAGAGCTCCTCTGCAGGGAGGGACTTCAGAGAGCCCCACGTGTTTTGCTTGCCAAAGCAGAAGCCTGTGCTGTTGCTTTTGAAAAGTATTTAAGAAGATAAATAGTCCCCGAGACATTTAAGCTGAAGGACAGTGCTGCCCCCAAACCAACCGGACATGAATCACACGGCGCTGTAAATAACCGAAATGGATTGAGATTGTAAATCAGGGGGATGGAACCAACTTTGGGAGGATGTCCTTGGCCAAGGGGCTGAGAGCAAGTGGAGGGAGGAGGGATGGCAGGGGAGCTCCCTTCATTTGAAATGGGGCTCCATAAATTTTTCCAAAGGGATTCAAGAACATGGGCTGTCTGTAACAGAGAACAGATGGTCTCAAGAAGTACTGAAGTCCTTTCGAGTTGAGTATTTATTCCCTAATTTAGGGTCACCAATACCCCTTTGTACAGACTCCAGAAAAGCTCCCCTGTGGTTCTTTTTGACCATGCTTTTATGCCCTCTAAGGCTCTTTACTTTTCCCTGACAAATTCCAAACAGGAAACATTAAACATAAAATGTAGGTCATGTTTTATTGCTTCTTTGGAATTATTGCCTGTATTTTAATGTCCATATAGATGAATTTTCCTTTCACAATTTTTTTCAGTCCTGGAAATCCATGTATTTAACTTCCCTTTGGAGTTTTAAAATCTGATTTCCATTTTCTAAAAAGCTAGACCTTCATTTTCAATTTTTAGTTCAAATAAAATAATTATCCTGTTGTTACTTTTTTGACAGCAAGAAGAATAACATTTCAGATGAAGCACATATTTTATTCTATTTTAACTGTTTGTGTTTCCCTAATTGCAAGAAAAATTCAATGATGATCTTTTTACAGGCTGATAAATATTTTAGCGTGGATTTTCTGTTGGAAAAAACCCATCCAAGTGAAGGGTACAAGATTGGCAGGTTTGTGTCTTGTCTACACAAAGCTTTGATTTCCCTTAAAAAGTCTTGCTGTCTCTAGCATGAGTGTCTCTCCATCCAAATGCATTTGTTAAGCAGTCAGTAAATGATTAAGGAGCTGGGGGGACTGATTTATGGAACAAAATTAATTGAACTAAATATGCATCGCTCCCTTACGTGACACCTGGGAAGTGTGGGGGAACGTGATAGAGCTGTCTGCAGCTTCCCGAGGGGTGGAAGCAGCAAGGAGAGGAAAGGCTGCCCAGCCAGGGACACCTGTGGCTTTGCATGAGCCACAGACTCCTCCTGGAGGTGCTCCAAGGGGGGAAACACCTGCGGGTCCCCCGAAAACCCGCACCAGGGATGGACTGGGGTGGTGCCAAGGGTACTGAAAGGGCCGGGAAGCCACTAAATGCTGTTGTGTTTTGTGTGTATGACAAAAGCTAATGGAGAGAGGTTGAAGATTAGGGAGCACAAGGTGGAAATAGCGAGAACAGCAAGGCTCTTTATGGCGAGGCAGATTATTCTGAAGAACGGGCTTCCGAGGAAAATTACAGGCAAGGGGCACTTCTTGGAAAGCCTCAGTGCTAAAGTGATGCTCAGGCTCAGGCAGGCAGCACAGTGAAAGGACAAGCACTCCTGAAATAGGTCCAATTGCTGTGCTCCTGTGGAGAGAAATCCATGTAGGTAATTGCACAGAAGAACAGCCCTGCCCAGTGCAGCCTTCCTGGGAGCTGCTGGACTGCACCCCTGGGTTTTAGCTCCTTCATTCTGGACATAATGCTGCCCTTTCCACTGGAGTCCCCGTCCCAGAGTTCTTTTTCATAGTTTAAACAGTCAGGGAAAGGAAAGGTGCTGAAGCACTGGGTGCCCACAGCACCCTCCCCCACGGGGCAGAAGGTTGTACTGTGACCTGGCTGGACTTGCAGCCAAGTGGTCCTCACCACTTGCTGGTCTTGGTCTTGCTGATAGTGCAGTTGGGAGGTTTCCCAGCAAATTCCATCTCCTCTGACACTGGCAGAGGGGCGTTGTGTGTTCAGGGTGCCCTGCGTGGGAATTGGGCAGTAGGAAAGCCTGAGCTGTGCCCTCCACTGCAAGGCAGAATTCAATTTACCTTTGCTGAAGACATGCCAGGATCACCCATCCTGAGCTGGAGGGGACCCACGAGGGTCCTGGAGTCGCTGTTCTAGTCTGTCCTGGTAGATCCTGCTGCACACTTGGGGTGCCACTGTACAGAGAGCCTTGTAGCTTTTCCCCAAGTTCACCAGGCAGATAAAAGACAGGATTGTACCCCCCTTGGCTTCTTTGTCTCCCAGCTCTAACCCTACTTTGCAAGTTTGAGTGCTGTCCAAAAGTATTTCTAAGTGGAACAGAAATAAACATGCTCTTAAATATTTGATGTTGACACTTTAAGGGAGATTGGCACATTTTGAAGAGGAAAGCAGCCTACAACACCTAAATTAAAAATAAATATTTATGTTCACATTTGTTCATCAGCTTTCCAAAATGTGAAAGTATGTTTCATGTTGTTTTAAATAATGAAATGTGTAACAAATGAAAGATAAACTTTCTACAAGCTGCAAAGAAATAAGAAGACAAAGGCTTTGTTTATAGCTTAGACTTCAACAGTGCCCTTTGACAGCCAATACAAATCTTAATTACAAATGGAATTATACATGTAAGACCTGTGCAAAACAAAGGAGTATTTTTTTTCTCTCCCTGGTTTTCTTTGTGATAGTTTTAATTAGCTGCAACTCTTTGAACAATCATAGTCCTTGACTGCTCCTCAGACACTGATGGAAGTTGTTAACTTCAAATGGCATCCATAGGACTGCAAAAGTCTGGGTTTTCCTCTGAACAGAGTGCTCCCCATTGCTAAATTTATTCTTCAGGATATCAGGATTTGGCATGCACTCCACTTAATTGAGAACTGAGCATTGTCCAGTAGCATTCCAGTGATTGACACTGGGACACAATAAATTGGATTAATAGGCTGCAGCACCGACCCACACTGGCAGAAGTTTAATGGACTTCTCTAGTAAGGGAAGCAGCAACAGGACAAGTGTGTTTTGAAAAATAGCCCAGCTGGATAATATGGAAAAAACAATCATTAGGAATAATGGCCAGCCAGCCATGGCATTTTCTGCATGTTAATCATCAGTACCTGCCTTCAAAACTGAAGGAGAGTGGAGAGGAGAAGTCAATTTGTGCCTTCCCATCTTGACCTAAAACCAAAAAATAAATTTTTTGAATCCCCAGTGGCAAACTGTTTAAAAGGAGGTGCCTGGCAGAGGCAGAGGATGAGATCTCTGTTCCACGCCAGTGGAGCAGCCGAATCCACAGGGGCAGAGCCCAGTCCTGCCTCAGGATACAGTGGGGAGAGAGGAGGGTGTTGCCAAGGGGTGAGAGCCCCCTGGCACAGCCCTCGCCGCAGTCTGAGGTCGGGGGTGAGGGGTCACAGCCCAATTCAGGGTTACAATGAATGCTGATTTTACAACACAGTGCCCAGGGGAGGAGGAGGGTTGTTCCTGGGAAGTTTGTTCTTGCTTGGCAGCGCTGGAGCTTTCGCTCACCCGAGCCTTCACTCCACGGGGCTGGATCCACGGGCTCCTCGGGAAGGAAGGGCACCTGCCGACTGCACAAGCTCAGGGCTTCAAGCTGGGGGTATTTTAAGAGCTGGGAAGGAGGAGTGGAATGTTTTTGATGCCTCTCCCCGCTGTGGGAAGTGCGTGTTGGCGGGGGGAGATGCCTCAGAGAAACGTGCAATATGGGCTAATGCTTTTTTGCTCCTTGTTTCACTAAGGGAAACTAAGAAATTCGCTGCTGTTAGTCATTATTGCAAAGGAACTCCAACTGCTTCTCCATTTTGCTTCTAAGTTTTTATTGAGCATGAACTGTGCCGTGGAAATTAAGGGAGATGACACGGAATGCAGAGCCTGGGCACTGGAACGTGACCCAGTCTTGGAGATGTTGCTGCACTGATCCCAGAATCCCAGAACGGTTTGGGTTGGAAGGGACCTAAAAGATCATCTGGTTCCATCTGCCATGGGCAGGGACACCTCCCACCAGCCCAGGGTGCTCAGAGCCCCGTCCAGCCTGGCCTTGGACACTGCCGGGGATCCAGGGGCAGACTTGGTTATTTGTTGAATTTCAGAGAGCCCTTTCTGAGCCAGAGAGGAACATCACTCTGGTCTCCCGTGGAATGGAGAGAAGCAGCTAACACAGAAAATTCCACACGGGAGAGGACCTTCTCACATTGCCTTTCAAACTGCCTTCCCACGTGGCAGTTCAGGGTGCAATAGTAGTTTAACAGTGGAATTCCTCTGCTCTTGTCTCTACTGCCACTTTCTGCCCCTTAGGTCTAAAAAAGAAAAAAAAAAGGCATTTTTTAAACTATTGGTTAAATTTGTTTAACTATCAGTTAAACTAGGAGATGTTTGTTAACTCCTGGATATATTGCAGTGGCATTCAGGAGCGCAGGGTTTAGGAAACCAGAGGGAAGAGGAGAGTCTTTTCCCAATTTAATTTGTATGCACTTGGTTTCTCAAGGTCTTCACGAGAGAAATACAGGGAAAAGCAGCAAAGAGCACTTGGGATAAATGGGATAAATGTGCATATGTCCACTAGAAAGAAGAATTTTAGAATTTGCCTCTGAATAGAGTAAAAGGAGCTGTTGAAATAACAATGTGTCCTCCTTTTCTTACTCTTAATAATATATCTCTGGATCTGATTTATTTTTTAAGTTGGTAAAAAAAAAAGTCTGTTTTAAAAAACAAATGTCTGCATCTATGAAAATATATACTGGAAATTATCCTCATCCCATTCAAATCAGTACAGCTTTCTGCCTTTAACAACATCATGGCTGATTTCTACCACTTAGGTATCCTTATTTCTAAATATCAGGATCCTTATTTTTAAAACCTGTTGAAGTGAGATCCCCCTGCCCCTTAACTTCAGGCACATCCTGATTTTGCACGCCATGATCTTTGTAAGATTTTCAAGTTTTCGCCACTGTAAACATCTCTATTTATTTTATTTTTTCCTATTGAAGCAAAGAACCGTGGCATTGCAATTCCCGTGGATTTGGACAGCCAGGTGAACACGTTGTTCATGAAGAGCCACTCCAACATGGTGCAGCGGGCGGCCATGGGGTGGAGAATGTCAGCCCGCAGCGGACCTCGCTTCAAGGAAGCTCTCGGTGGGCCTGCCTGGGATTACAGGAATATCATAGAGAAACTGCAGGTACCAAAGCAATGAATGGCTTGGGAAGTAGTGCCAGTGCCTTCCACGTGTGCCAGGCGTGGGAATCACCGGAGACAGAGGCAGGGCATTTGTAATGCTGGATTTGGGTAACCATCGTGCTTCGGGGGGCGGCAGCTGCAGGCTCAGCTCTTCTCTGCTGTCTCTTCAAAGTGCAATCGATGTGAAGGACCTTTTGATCCATGAGTGGCATTTGGCCCCTACAGAAGTCAGTAGTGAGGGGTAGGAGATATCACAGAATATGCTGAGCTGGAAGGACCCACAAGGATCATCCAGTCCAACCCCCAGCCCTGCACAGGACCAGCCCCAAGAGTCACCCCCTGTGCCCCAGA
>JAWWMP010000041.1:57273496-57301856 GCA_035047865.1 Dendrocincla tyrannina
CCATTCCCTGGGTGCTGTCCCTGGTCCCCACAGGGCAGAGAGCAGAGCCTGCCCCTCCTCTGCCCCTCTCTGCAATGAGCTCTCCCCTCAGTCTCCTCCAACTGAACACCCCACATGCCCTCAGTGTCCTCACATGCTTCCCCTCCGGGCCCTTCCCCATCTTCATTGCCCTCCTTTGGACACTCTCCAATGACTCAATGTCTGTCTTATACTGTGGTGCCCCAACTGCACGTGGTATCCAAAGTGGTCTGCAGAGCAGGATCTCCTTTCTGCCTTTCTGTGGCCACCTGTCCTGTTTGGGCTGCAGAGGGGGCACTGAAGCTTTCAGGAGCCACTGTGTCAGCTCTGTGGCACTGGAGGTTGCCTGTGAGATGTGCGTGGAGAGGTTGAACGTCACCAGGAGTTCTCTTGCAGCCATGCACGTTGTTCTCTGCCCTGTCCCCCAGGACGTGGTGTCCTCCTTGGAGCAGCAGTTCACTCCCATGATGCAAGCCGAGTTCTCGGTGCTGGTGGATGTGCTGCACAGTCCAGAGCTCCTTTTTCCCGAGGGCAGTGATGCCAGGATAAGATGTGGTGCTTTCATGTCCAAGTAAGTGTACATGGGACCCGTTTGCTCTGCTGGGGAAGGTGGCAGGAGTTAACATTTCCAGCAGAGACCTAAGCATGCAGGTTTTGAGTTCGCTACTGAAAGCTCAGACTGAGGGCTTTTGCTGCATGGTTTGTGTTTCTCAGCAGTCTGGGAGTCTGGAGAGGAGCAGAGGGAGGTTGCTTGCCCTGTCTGCCTAGAAATGGGATGTTACTAGCTCGTTAACATAGGCCCAGCCTGCTTCTGTTTTCTTAATGGGCTGCTCTTGCTATTAAGTTTCCCCAAATCTACAGCACAAACTGAGCCTTTCTGTAGTAGAATTTTCAAGAATTCATAATGAAGTGGTGGGAGGCTCAAGGCTAGTGGGTTTTTGTTGGAGTTTTTTTTGGTATAGCAAATAGATATTTTTATTTTAAACTGCCAGCAGCCTTTTTAAAATACAGTTCACTGGCACACCTGCCCGGTCTTGAATTATTAGATGTTTTATTTGCAGTCCGTGCATTGGAATAGAGCCTTGCAAATTTGTTATTAGCCCTCAAGTGAGATGCCCCCTGCCCTGGAGAAACTGGAATTTAAACAGAGATAACTTGGGGGAAATGAATGCATTTGGCAGCTCTCCTGATTCCTTGGCTATTTGCATGTTGTGCAGAGGTAGTGTTAGAAGAATATAATTTGTATATTTGGAAAAATTAAGCTAAATTTGATGTCCCATCCCATGCCCTCTGCCCAAACTCCTGTCCAAAGTCAGCATCAGATCATGTCTAGGGCTGATGGATGTGGTCCATGTAATGCAACAAACAGTTTTCTGTTTTTCATGGAATCACAGAATCATTTAGACTGGAAAAGACCCCCAGGTTTATCAAGTCTGACCTTTGACTGAAGACCATGGCACTGAGTGCCACATCCAGTGTCACTTGGTGGCCACAGAGCCTTTGCTGCAAACTGATCCCAGCCCATAATTCGATGCACTCCGGTTTATCCCCCATAAGCCAGCACTGAAGGGGAAAACCAAACCTGTCCAAGGCCTTCAGATCTCCTCCCCTTCCATTTTCACCCACATTTCTCCAGCACTGTGTGAACAAGGGCAAGGAGCTGAGCATAGCCCTGCTCTGCACAGAGACACAGAGGCTGCGTCTGGGATGGGCTTCATCTGACTAAAATCCCACCTCCTGTCACAGCCAGAGCTGGAGAGGGAAATGGACCTTGTTTGCTGCCTTGTCAAGTTGTTGTGTGAGTGTAAACAAAGGTTATGTTTCATCCAAATGGCTGCATTTCTGAACACTTCCATGAGAGGCTTTTGATGATCCTTTTGGCTGGCTGCCAGTTGCTAATTGCACCACAAATATGTTATAACCATCGTCGAAGTTGGGAGGTGTAAAGGTTGGAGCTTTCAGAGTTTGGGAGGTGCATGGTGAACACTGGTTACCTTTAAATGAAGGTTAAAATAAGTTACCTTTAAATGCAGAAAGGATGAAATAGCAAGTTTGGATTTTAATCTGGAAGCCTTTCTAAAAAATGGGTGTATAATTCCTCCTTCTTTATGGCCAATAAGATATGCAAATTGACACAAAAACCCCTCCTAACACCTCAAAAGTCCCATTTCCTTTTTAATTATGATTTCTCTTGCCTACTTTTATTCCCTTTCCTTGAGGAAAAGTGCAGTGACAGACAATTTTTGCATAAAGAAACTGTAGTCTGGCTTAGCAACAATGCACAACACTCTATAAGGTTTAATATTTTCCTTTAAGGTTGATTAATCACACAAAGAAGCTCATGGAGAAAGAAGAGAAGCTCTGCATTAAAATTCTTCAGACGTTACGAGAAATGCTTGACAAGAAAACTAACTTTGCAGAAGAGGTACTGCTGCCACTTTAATATTAAATATAGGACTAACAGCACGGGATTCAAGTGTTGGCTGTGGGGCAGTAACAGCATCTGACATGATTTCAGTTTTGTGCATGTTCTAGAGATCACTCGGTGTCCTGGGAACAGTGTGGCAAGGTAGGGAGTTAGATTGGAACAAAAGAAACCATCTGCCCTACACAGTTTTGTGTGAGGGACTTGACAAGAGCCAAGGCAAGGCAGATGAGATGAATGAGCAGGAGCAGGTATTACCACGTGTAATTACTGTATCTTAGGCATCCTGTGTTTCTGGAGACTCATCTTCTTATGTCACATCTGACTTGACCACAGCCTCAGTGGGAATACAGGGCTTTCTAACTGCAGGTGCACAGTTTGTCCCTGCTGCCTGTGGTGCCAGACTTTGGTACTCCAGCACTCTGTAATGCTCAGGAACGTGTGAAGGGAATGTGCAGTGTTTAGGCAGAGCTGCCAGTCTGGGGAAGAAGTGGCACAGTCTCTACTTTGTAAGTGGCTAATTATTTCTTGCACTTCTCCCTCTCCCCTTATTGCCCATTTCTCTCTTCCAAACCCAAGTTTTTCAAATGCCCCTTTCTTTTGCCTGTGCCTTTGGGTATCCGCAGGTAGGTTGGGATTTACATGTCAGCTGTCCCTTCTCTTTGAGCCGTGCCTTTTGTGTGGATTCCTCTTATCCTGGGTATTTCTGGGTATTCCCCAAACCTTTCAGTATTATTCACTCTCAAATATGAATCATAGAGCTATTATCTAATCTCCCAGTGCTGGCATCAGCCCTGCTCTACACAAAAACAACCAGTGTGAGCAGACGAAACCAGCCCCATCTTCACCTCCTCAAAGAAAACTGTGGCCAGGCCTGGTCAGACCAATTATTATTTTTTAATGTCATAACCACAATTTCTTGCATGAAACAGATATTATTATTCTTAATTATTATTCAGGCTTATTCTAATAGCTTTCTGGGTCCACACCACCACTGCATCACGTGGGAAAATGAACTTCCTTTTGTAACTGCATGCTATGATGGACTTGGCCAAAAATCTCCAAAATAACTACAGAGACCCACCAAAACCTCATCTCAGGACTGCAGGGGGGGAAAACACCACCTTTAATGCATGACTTAAAGCAAACGATTTGCCTGTTTTAATTGCTCTTTGTGCCCTGCTGTGATGCTGACAAAGCGAGACAGAGTGAAGCCTTCAGGGGGAATGTGCCCCACTGGGGTGCAGGAGCTCCTCAGCTCCCCAGCCCACCCTCTGCTCCTCTGCAGTGGGCATGGGAGCTGCATTCCCACAGCCCCCCCATCTCCTTGGGGCAGGGGGAAGGGGAGAGCCCCCTGGTAAATAGAATTTCTCCCTCGTGCTTCCTCTGGAGCCGCGTTGGTTTTACACTGAGGAACGTCATGAGTCGCTGCAAACAAATAAATGAGTAAACAAGCTTTGTGTGGTTTGCAAGTGCTTCTCTGGCTCGCTGCTCTTCTGAGTCACTGCTCGTGCCACGGGCTTTGGAACAGTAAAAATAGCACAATGAATAGGCTCCTGTGCGTGTTTCCCCTTTTTTTTTTTCCTTTTGGAACTGTGATCTCACTGCCCACCGAGTTATTCAACTGTGCTGTGCAGAGACTAAGAAAATAATAATATATAGAAGGAAATGCATCCTGGTAATAGCAGGGCAAAGCTCCAGAGGGACGGGTGATGTTTTGACAGGAAGACGGGGTTTGTAAATCACCCAGCATAAGGTGTTTTCTGGGAGAAATTTGACAGAGATGGTAAACCTCCAGTTTCTGCACACTTTCCCACAGTGTGAATCGAGGAAGAAATAATGAAATAAAATTTCCTCCTCTTTCTTTCTTTCTCTCCCCTTTGCTTCCCACAACCGAGAGCCTTCTCCTGTCTTATCTTCCATTTGACCACTGGAAGGCAGTGTGTTTTATTGAAGGAGCAGGGGGACACAGAGCTGTAGGGGCTGATTTCACCTGTTTTGTGGCTGTTCCTGGACCCCCAGTCTCCTCTCTGTCGTTGCATCTCCCCTTGCTGGTGTTTCAGGTCTCTGGTGCTCTCCTGGCTCCATCCTGGGATTCCTTGGCAGCCTTTGCTCATGTCTTGTTTTGCTTAGGGCTGCAACATCTAATAGTGTTGGGAATCAAAGTTTAATTTCAGAAGTTTGATTTAAGGTATATAAATGGCACATAAAACCTCTTGGTCATTGATTGGCTTTCGTAAGTAATTGTGGGTGATTATTGCAGTCTCCTGGGAGTTCCAAGTTAAGCCCTAGTCCCATTTGTATTGATTAGGTGACTGACTGGAGTGAAACTTGATCTATAGCCCCTCTCTTGCAGAAGGCTCTTCCAGAACAGCAGCAAAACTGCCTGGGGAAGAGCAGTGTGTGGAGGAAGCTGCCCTGGCCTCTGGTCAGACAGTCACTGGGGATCTAAATGTATTCCTCTAAAAGCCTTCTCCAGGCTGACTGCTGAAGTAGAGCCACAGGATGGGCAGAAAGGACTCTGTTTGGACCAGAGCTGCCCCATCTATACTCGCTTTTTTGTCGCTGGCTGTTTTTTATGCCTGCTGTACAAAACCAGGAGGAGTGGAACTATTTATTTATTCTTTTTTAGGCAAATATTTGTTGTCCTTCACTACAGCACTTGATTTCAGTTCAGTTTCTGAATGGATGGTGCCTCTTGTCTGAGTAACCTTTCCAAACCATCTGAGACACTGATGAGTGTTCACTTTGCACGTGGCAGGAGCAGTTCAAAACCTGAGCGTTGCCTGAAAGTGGCTGTCCCTGCCAGGGAGCTGATGGGCCAGGAGGGGTGGCCCAGCTGCTTCCAGAAGGGTCCAGAACCTTAAATTAAACCCTTCTCAGTGAATTGCATGCAGCTCTTGAACTCTTCACCTAATTGTGCTCGTATGGCAGCTTCTTCCCCCGCTCCAGCTCCTGGCACATCAATGCCTTGCCCATGGGCAACCTTCTGATTTCCCAACTGTTCCTAAACCAGGTCAGCGTCTCTTGAGGGGTGAAAAAATATTCTCTCTGATAATGTGTGTGTGTGACAAGCTCAGTGGAACACTACTGGCTGAGCAGAGTGCTCAGGGGTGGCAGTGCCTCACAGGACATGGCAGGGTCCAAGCCTGCGTCCCCCCCCTGCCAACTGGCACTCCCGAAGGGAAACGCTGTCCTGAAGGACTTGAACCCTCCAGGAAGGGCTGCCTGTGCTGCAGAACACACACTTTATGGCTTCCCCCCCTCTGTTTCAGGTGTTGAACTACAGTATAAATAATTGAAAGCTGCATTTTTAAGTGTCAGTAGAACAAAGGCTGTGTAAGCTGCTTAATTGTCAGAAATCAGCAGTTGTGCTTTTTGCCTTTTTTGGAAGAACTCATGAAAGGTGTTGGTTTGCTCTTGTATGTGTGCACTAGTTCTTGACTTACAATCACGGAAGCAGCTTTGTGGCCTTTTGTTTTGCAGTGCAAATGTTTCTGCCTCCCACTTCAGATGTGAAATGTGAGCTGCCCTCTCCTCCTTGTTTGCAGCAGCACCACCAAATGTCCATGTGAAGAAGTAGTACAGCTTTGGTGTAAATACAAATGGATTTGATTCCTGTAGGTTGTGGTCCCCAGCATGGCCTCTACAGGCTCTTGGTCATCTTGTGCCAGAAGAAATAAAGTCTTTTCATGTGGAGCTGTTGACAAAACTCCAGGGAGTTTGTCCAAAGCAATGGTCCCAGTTCATTATTGTACTGATCCACCAGTCAAGCTGAAACCAGTGGGAGCTGCAGGTCTTTGTCTGCTGGGATAGGTGGTCTCAATGTGTCTTCGAAGCCAGGAGGTTCTGCTGGGAGCCACTACAGGGTCCCAGCATTGCAGCTCTTGGAATGACAGACATTCCCAACTTACATTGCATTCACTTCTGTAGTATAGACTCGTCTTTTCAAGATGATTTGACTTATTTGCATGTGCAGATTAGGCAGCATTCAGGTAAATAACATTTGTAGGTAAAAAAGAAAAGGAGAAAAAGAGAATAATGTTGAACATGTGGGGCTTGTTGACTGTATTATACCTCAAAAGGGTGCTCACTTTAAATGGGAAAATGGGATACAAATTCATTTATGTTACCACTCACATTTTGTATTAGTGGCACTGCAGGCATTCTGAAGAATTACATTTAATTTTTCCCTATTTCTGCTGTCAGTTTTAGTTGTGCTGGTGTATAAAAATATCTCTGCACTTGCCTATTTTTCCCCATTGGCAACAGACCCTCTCCTCACTAAGCTCAGTGTGGCTGGGAGGTAAAAGGGGGTTAGAAATACTATAAGAGAACATGTAAGCTCAGTGCTGTTTATGTTGAATTTTTATTTTTAAATCACTTCTATATTGTAGCTGGTAAAGAACATTTTGGCAGTATAAAACCCCCTGTCCTTGGGAGACCAGCCATGGTCCTGGGAGGGACTGGAGGTGCTGGGAGGAAGGATGTTTGGTTACCTCTAGAACTGCTGTTGTGGCTTTGGCATGACAGTCAAGTGATAAAATGTCGAGCACAAGTGGGACCAAGCCCTGTGTCTGTGTGGTGCCTTGTGTGAAGGGGGTGCTCTGTTGCACACTGAAGCCTGCACTAATTTATTGCAGCGGAGGATTCAGGCTGAACCCTCTGAGCCAGGACTTGCAGTGGCAGGAGCATCAGAGCTTTCAGACATGCAAGACTGAACTCTGAATGTGGTCAGGCCCTCAGAGTGTGCTGATTCCTCATTATACCCATATGCTGACATTTTACAAAACCTACAGAACCCCAAACTAACAGTTTCACTTTTCCCTCCTCTAGGCTTCAAGCTGGAATAATTAAGCAAAGGGATCCCCCAGGGCACGTGATGGTGTTGTTTGTACCAGCCAGGTGTTTTTAGCCACAGTGCTTAGTGCCTCAGGCCATTGGCCACTGCAGCATTTGACACGTGGTACCAACTAGAATCTTCTGAATTAGCATCTCTCATCTCTGGGTGTCCCTTAGCCCTCCCAAAATGTGCAGGGGAATGCTGCTGTACCCTGGGAGGGACAGCCCCCAGATGTTCTGATGGGTTTCCAGTCACACACAGTTATAGAGAGATGTTTTGTTGCTGGTGCAAAACCGTGGCACTACGTGGTATATGAAAAGCATGACTTCTTTTTAAGGGGAGAGTTGGTTTTTTCCAGAAGTAACAGGCCCCAGGGATTTGACCCATCTTTGGACCTGCTTGTGTTCAGATTTCCCCCTCCCTTTTATATGTATAATTGTTAACTCTCACTGTGGAGCATATCTCTTAACTCCAGGTACTTTTAGCTCAGGTGAGAGCTGAGTGAGCAGTGGTGTTCACTGCTCACTGGTACTTCCTCTTCCTTGTTTCAAAACCTTGGGTATTTTGTGACAAACAAATCCAATGGCAGGATGCCCAGGCTGAAAAAAACCCATGTGGTTGTGAACACATTTCATCCAAAAGATAGTAGTTTCTCAGCAGAGCATATTTATCAAGTTTTAAGAGCATAGTATGTTGTTATCCAGTTTTCTTTCAGACATATTAAGCCCCAAATCCCAATTGATGGATTATTTTGAAACTTGTATCATCTGCCTTTCTCACATGCATCATCTTTACTCTAAAGGAGCATCTGATACTGTAAAATATTTTGGGTAGGTACTGATTTAGACAGCATTAGCCAAACCAATAATAAGCTGGGGTAGCTTTTCCCTTGCTCTGAACTTCAAATGACCAACTTGTGCTGTGGAATTTCCCCTTTTCACAGTCTGTGTGGAATAGGGATGCTCCTTGTTTTTCCATTCTTGTTTCACATCAATTCCTTTCTGTGTACCTGGTATCAAGAAGAGCAAAGCAAGACCTTAAACCCATTTGGCATTCTTCTCTTATTACTTTTAGTTAAAATTAAAAGGAGAAGAGTACAAGGGAAGAGAGCTGTTTAACAAATGAAACTGTCAGAGCTCTGGTGGTTCCTCTGATTCCTCTCACCTTACTCAGGTACAAAATCCATGGCACTGATCAGGATCCTTAATGTGAACAAGAGAAGCTGGGTTTGATTTTTGTTGCTGTTTTGAATATGGTTGGGATGGATTTCACTAAAGACTTCATCTGGAAGTCAAATTCCATGCTCACTGTAGCTATTTGAATCAAATTCTACATCACGGAGGCATCAGGATCAAGGTTTTCTTTCTGTCTGGTTTTGTTTGTATATTTTGAATTACAAATAGAGCAGCCAAGATTTTTAGGAATTTAGTGTCATGTTCTAGCAGATACTAGACTGGCAAGGCTAAACCACCAAAGGTATGCTGGAGGTTAATATGTGAAATGAGTCAGCAGTTTTATCAGATGGTTCATGTCTCCAGGTGTGTGGAGTTTGGTGGGAGAATAGAGCCACATGCATAAATATGGATGTGTTTATTTTAGATTCTTTATTCCATCTCTTTTCCTGGTGGGCAGCATTTTACCTCCACGCTGGAGTCATATTAGAAGAGAAATATTTGAGTGCCCATTCGGTGTCCTGCCATGAAGATTTGTTTGAATGGGGTACATGTTCTTGCTTGGAATATAAAGGATCTGATACCTGTTAATGCTCTCAGAGTTACTTCACATGAGGAAAACGTAATTCCCGTGGCCACCCTCATTTTAGTGCTTGGTGAAAGTGTCCAGTTGACATTCCAAGGTGTCTTTGTCCGTGTTTATGTGCAGGGCAGGAGCACTTCGTGTATGTGCAACAGGGGTTTTCAAACCCTGCTGGTCTGAGCTACACTGAGTGGGAAGGGAGTCCAAAGGAAGAGGAGTATGAGGAGAGCAAGCAGTTGCATCCATCCTGAATTTTGGGATAGCTGCAAGGGGTTTTTGGGGGGAGTTAGGAGAATAAAACTGCATAAAACCTTTTCCTGGCTGTGGTTCTGGAGGATGTTTTTCCCCCACACACTTCCCACTCCCTTTTAAGAATTAACTGCTGCCCAGAAAGTCCACGCTTCTGGGCAGTTTGAGCATCACTGGCAGGGAATGGTCAGAATTCTTGCTGGGGAGCACAGAGCAGGGCTGTAGTATCGCAGAGACCACTGTGTGGCAACTGTGGACTTTCCAAAAATGTCTCCTGTGGGTGGGAGCAGGTCAGCTGCTGCTGCTGCTGCTGCTGCTGCTGCTGCTGCTGCTGCTGCACAGCTCAGTCCCCACCGCAGCCAAATGTCTGCAGTCAGCGTGGTGGAGAGGGCGGCAGAAAATGTCTCCTTTTGGTTTAGAATTTCCTTGGAAAGGCAGAGGAGTTCTTTTGTTTTCTGGGTGGGGT
Organism: Dendrocincla tyrannina; assembly: GCA_035047865.1. Taxonomy (NCBI): domain Eukaryota; kingdom Metazoa; phylum Chordata; class Aves; order Passeriformes; family Dendrocolaptidae; genus Dendrocincla; species Dendrocincla tyrannina. The sequence continues at coordinate 57,283,253 of JAWWMP010000041.1, forward strand.
TTTTGTTGTTGTTGTTGTTGACTGCCACAAATTTGCTGCTGCTTTATTTAATCTGTCTGAGCAACAGCCCTGTTTGTACTTTGCAGTCGCGCCAGAGATAGCAGTGAGCAGAATTCAATGCCTTGTATTAAGGCTGGCCAATGAATATTTATGATAGACCTAGGGAGCCAGTAATAAAAATGAAATCGGCGTGATGCCACTGGATCCAAATCTTTGATCTCTGTTTTAAGAGAAAATACAATAAAGCAGGGGATAATGGACTCATTATAATGGAATGGTTAGTTATGGTTACTTAGGGCAGCGTGAATAGGTGGCATTACAGACACTGCTCTAGTCTAAGATTTATGATTCAGAAATAAGTTGCAGGCACTGGCTTTCTACAGAAAACAGCAGTTTATGGTATTATTTTGGTTTAGTCAGTCCAAGCCCAAGGAACTAAAGATATATCTCTTTCGGACATTAGGATGGGCTGTGCTCTTGCCTTACTAGGGGAAGCAAAAGCACTAAGAACCAGCAAGGCCCTTCTGCTCGACCCCTTTCTGTGCTTCTGCTCCTCATTCATCATCCCGTGAGCAGGTAGAGGGAGGGTTGAGATTGCAGGAAGGTGGAAATTAGACTCCAGTCCCTGACCAGGCTGTCTTGCTGGGTACCAGATGTGAGGGGACACTTGGGGCCATCGGGGGAGAGGGGGCAGCAGCAGGTTTGGCACGGCCAGGAGGATGCAGAGGTGGTGGCTGGAGATGGATGCTGCAGCTGGACCCACCTCCCTCCTGCAGGAGCTGGGAGAAGCCGCTGCAGGGAGCTGAGACTGCTCCTGGGAAGCCTCATGAAGGAGCTGGTGTCTGACAGGGACGGGCAGCAGCAGCTAGGGAGCTATTTTTCTTCTTAATGGTTGCAATTACTTGCTTAGCACCCCTGCCACACTAAGCAAGCCACAGAGGAGGGTTGATTCCAGGCGGAGATGAAAGTTGATGCCGAAGTCTCTGTTTAGCCAGGTGGGAGGAGGAAATGGAAACTCGCTGTTTTCTGATTTGTTTCAAACTGATGTCATTTCGAAGGGACTTCATCACTAATGACATCTGGCAAGGGATTAGTCCTTAATGTGGCCCATCTCCCCCTTTTCAAGAAGAAGAAAGTCGATGCTATAGTGAACTTTGGAAAACAGCTTTTAAGCAGCCACAGGAACTGCTCCTGATGGGATTTTTTTTTGTCTGATGAGGATTTTACCCAGCATGTTTGGCCTTGGAGGAGTGCCTGGATGGTATTGCCAGCTGGAATTGTCAGAGCTGCTTTGTCTTCTGTCCCAGGAAAACAGAAGCCTGGCGGGCACTCACTCTCGCTCTTATTTCATATCCCTGCTTAGTCAGAGTTGCCAGCCCCAAGCACTGAAAACCCTGAGTCAGGCCACAAACAAATCACGAGATTTGGCTTGAAAATCATGAGTTTTTAATCACAAGTAGTTTACTTGGGATTTCTCTGAATCCTGAGAGTATCTGCTCCTCCAGTTTTATTGTACAAACCCCAGAGCCTGAAAACGTGCTTGACTGAATTATGCATGTGTTTATTTAGTGAAAGGAAAGCCAGGCTCACTTATGGCTCCCTGACCTCTGGAGCTCACGGGGAAGAGACCAGAATATCGAAATGCTGTGGGATGAGCAGGCTGCCCAGCGAGGGGTCTGTTCTGGAGCTGGGGACTGCCCTTAGGATGATGAGCTGGGTGTCTCTGTGACCCCCTCCGTGGGCTTTTTCACGGGGAGCTTTTCTTTGTTGGGCAGCACCTCAAAGTGCCCTTTCAGTTCATGGCCATGCACACTTTGTGCAGGCTGTGCCCTGTTCACCTTGCAGCAGCTGCCCTGGGCAGCACGGGGCACTCTGCCAGCGAGGGCCCCACTAATGCCCTCTGTCCCCACTGCAGGTTCCCCCGTCCCCCCAGTTCGGGGCTCACCTGGAGCGTGCAGGTGTGGGTGCTCTGTGGGGCCACGGGCATCCCGTGCTGGGCACGGCAGGGCTGGCAGTGCTGGCAGGCAGGGAAACGTGCTCCCAGGGTTTGGACTGGTGCTGATCACCCTCAGGGCCAGAGCTGTCACTTGGCCTTGGGGGAGAGCACCTTATTGCACTGACAATTCCTTCTGGCAGAGTTGTCTGAAACATTTTGTCCCCAGGCACTGAGCGGCTCCACCAGCAATGTCTCCCTACATTCTCCCTGCATGATTTTTACTCCCTCCCTTTTTTTCTCTTCCTACTTTCCTTCTCTTTCTTGGAAAACCCTTGTTTTTTGACCCCTTAGCTGTATTCAGCAGCATTTGTGTCCCACTGCTCCCCCTCCAGCCTGCCAGTTTCTGCTGCAAAAGAAATTGAGATAACTTTGAGTCACAGGTTTTTCAGTATTAAGACTCCTTACTGACTCCAGGGGAACAACAAGCTTCCCTCAAACCAGGTGTTTTCTCAGCTAGAGGTTCTCTGCTCTAGGGTTCCTCCCAGGCCACTCTGCTGGGTGCAGCTTAGCACTTTTGAGGAACCAAACTCTTCTAAATATACAAATATTTGACTGTGGCTCTCTAAAAATGAAAAGCTTTGCATTTAAACAAACACTGGAAGTCCTGGGAAGTTCTCCTTTTGCTGATCTGGGCTATTTTTTTGAAGGGGCTAGAAATGTTCCTTGATTTTGCAGGGAAGCCCATTTGAACTGGGTTGCTTTGTGAGGCAGAGGGTGTAACAGTGGTAAGTCACTGCGAGCAATAAAGGGTGTGATGGTCAGCCAGTTCACCCTGGATGGCACAGAGGGTTGTTCTGGTTACGTGTCACAGTCTTTATTAAATTTGTCCTGGTTGGTTGTGTAGTCATCATAACTCTGCCAATAAAACTGACCATAAGGGGCCTTGATGGAAGCTGAACCGTTTTAAGCTGTCCTTTTTTTCTTCACATTTCAGTGTTCTCACAGTGAATAACATCAGGCATGGGAAAACCTCGGATTTTATTGAGGTTGGATTTTTGTTGAGCCAGGATTGGGAAGCAGCTGATGAACTGGCTCCTTCTGGAGTCCTACCTGGTGCTCGGTGGGCTTGGTTGGGAGGGTTTGCTCTCCTGAGTGTGGTCTCCAGGGAGTCGCTTGACTTAAATGAAGCTGTTATATAAAGACATTATTTCCATACCTGTGATACTGAGGGAGCTTGTAGCAAATTCTAGCACACTGGGTAATCTAAATACAGGTCTTTAACTTCCTTTTTTTCTAAAAACAAAAAAAGTAAAACCCCCAGGAAGTTGATATATACTTTAATTCAACATGTATCTAACATAATTTTTAAACTCTGAGCAATTTGAAACTGGAAAAACAATTCCCTTGATTTTTAAAACCAGCTTTCCTAATTTTTTTTCCCTTTTCTCTGTTTTGTTCTGATTTTTAGCTGAAGAAAGACTTTATTTGGGAGCAGGAGAGGAAGTGCTGCTGGAATAATGTTTTCTTTTGATCCATCCAACAGTTTATGGCTTCTGTGCCTCAAGTTCTGCACTTTGATCCCTCTCTGTTTCGCTGCTCAGCCCTGTGCAATGCCACTTTACTGCTGAGGCAGCTGGGGCTCTGCTCACCCCCAGCCCCGGCGAGAACCAGGAGGGAATCAAACCAGAGTCCAGTCAAAGGGTTTTCTCAAGCCCTCTGCACGGTTCCCAGCTATTAAATTCTGCCAGCTGAGCAGTAGCTGCTTTCTTGCCCTGGCCAGTGCTGTGCACATCCAGCTCCATCCTCCAGCAGGGGCCTCCAGAGCCCCAGGAGGCGGCAGAGCAGCCCCCGGCAGCTGCAGCAGCACAAAGGGGCTCTTTATTCGTGCTAGGGGAGCACATGTGCAGCTAGAGCAAGTTCCAGTGGCCATCTGACTTGAGCAGCAGCCACCCCGGGGAAGCTGTTGGGGGGTTTGTATTTTATCTTTTATTTTTGTCCTGGAATTGGTCAATAGATATATGGCCCTGGTGCTCGTTCCTGACTCGGTGAACGCTGCGTTTGGGGACAGGATTTTGTTCAGAGTAGGGTTTTTTTGTGTGTGGTGAGGAAGGGTTGCTGAAGGACAAGGGAAGGGAACTGACCTTCCCCCCGATGGGCTGCTCAAAGCCAGCATTGCTCCCTGCCCTGAGCCTGCTGCAGTCACCGTGGACGTGTGTCAGTGCAGCAGAGGCTGCTTTGAAGTTTCACAAGCTAACTCCTGGTTTGGGCTCCTCTCCAGAGGACCAAGTGACTCACCTTCAGGGAAGGTCTCTCTGAAAGTGGAGGCAGGCCTTTGCATATGACAGTGCAGAACCCAGCAGGTTGGCAGGACACCCATTTTCTCCTCCCTAAATCAAGGAGTGTGCTCTGGGCTTTGTGAATGAAAGATTTATTGGGGGGAAAAAGGTGCTATGAAGGCTTGACAAACACTGATTTAGGAAGCTTGGCTTGCTGTATAAATTCTTGTTCTGAAGTTGGCTTCTGTTGGGAAAAAAACATGCTTTTTAAAATGTGCTGAAATGTTGGCATACAAAGAAAGAGTCGCTTCTTGAGTTGTACAGACTCCAGAGACTCTTCCTGCTGTGTTGGCCAACTTGACTTGCAATGCCCATTCTGCTGAGGGAGGAATTCTGGGTCAAGGTGGCTCCAAAAATCTGCAGCCCAAGGGGGCGAGCCAACAAAAGACAAAGCAGAGGGACTTACACCCAGCAGTGTCCCCTGCAAACCTGCCTGTGGCACAGGAGTGCTGATGCCAGGCGGGGCTGCAGTGACTGGCAGCTCCCATGTCAGGGTGTTGGTGGGAGACAAGGCAGGATGTGTGTTAGCCCCACACCCCTCCCAGCACCCTGGGAATGCAGACCTGCACATGGGGACACTGGTGGGGACCCCTGTGCCTGGAGGGCGTCTGGTGGCCCTTGCCTTTGACGTGGGGAGGAGCATCTTTGACCCCCGACAGCCAATATACATCCATTTATTAAACAGCACCTGCCTTGTCTGTGGGGAATCCCTCCAGGTGATTCTGGGGACGTTCCAAACCCACCTGGACGCGTTCCTGTGTCACCTGCTCTGGGTGACAGTGACCCTGCCTCGGCAGGGGCGTTGGACTGGATGGGGACCTCCAGAGGTGCCTCCAACCCAAACAATTCTGTGATTCCCTGAGTGATACCCGGCGCGGGAATCGCATCCTAGGCAGGAGAGGGCTGGTACCCAGCGCCCGCCACACGTGCCGGGCTGCGGAGCAGGGTGAGAGCCGGGCAGGGGTGGGAGCAGGACACGGAGGAGCATCGCTCGGGGCCGGGATGCGGGTGCGCGGTGCCCCACGCGTGTGCGGGGCGATGCGGGCGGGGGCAAGGCGCCCCGTCCCACCTTCAATACTCGCCCCTCGGCTGTAATCGCCCGTGCCCGGCCAGCGATTTAATGAGCTGTTTGGGCATGTGAGCCCGGGTTATGCAATGGGTGTGGGTGCGGGAGGCGGCCCCGAGGTGCGGGATGAGGGACCGCTCCGGCGGGGATGCGCTGGCACGGCACACGGTGGGCAGGGTGCCGGGGATCACGGCTTATGTAACGCGGCTGGAGCGGGGGGAATGAAGCGACAGCATCCTCCTCCCCGTCCCCGCTGCCCCCGCCTCCCCAAAACACCCTGGAGCGGCGCGTTGGATTTCGCAGGCAGCGGGGATGCGTCCGCGGGGATGATGATGATGACGATGATGCTGATGGCTTTGGCAGGGGATGCGGCTGGGCAGGCGATGAGGCTCGGGCGTGCAGGTGGCCCGTCAGGAGTTCCCAGCAATTGGTTTGTGCTGGAGACTCCCCGGTGGCAGCGCAAAGGGTTGCCTGTGTGAAGCTGCCGGTGTTTTGCCATAAAGCTCCTGCCTCTTGTCCAGGTCTCTGCAAAAAAAAAAAAGGAAGGTCCTGTGACTGCAGGAGGGGGAAACCAGAAAAAATGGAGCAGCTGGGGCAGTTCACAATTGAAGCAACGATTTTTATTGATAACCAGCTGAGGACCGAATTGACACAAGAGAGCTGAAAGGCAGAGCAGGGATTCCCCCCATCCCCACCCTGCACCAGTCACCCCACCATTTCTCCAAAGGACCATTTGAAATCCCATCGTTCCACTTCTGGTGGCAACCAGTGTGCATTTTCCTGCCCTTGAGAAGAATAATAGTGCTGCCCAGGAGCTGTGAAGAGACCAAACCCTCCGAAATTTTGAGCTGTATTAAATCTTCCCTGCTTTCCAAGGGCCAGAATATCCTGCTTACAGGCAGCCTGACTGCGTGGCAGTCAAAACATTTTCTTCTTAAACACTTCCCCTGCCACCCCTACAGTAAGAAAATAGCCATTTGTAAAGCTGGGCTTGCAACAAAATCCAATGCTGTTTGATAAGATCAGGTATCCTGGCTGTGCGTTTGGGGAATATTCGGCAAATAATATCCCTTTATATGATACACATCCTATTATCCTCTGTTTATTTTATTTCCAAGAGGAAGTTATTGTTGGACTCATTTTTTCTGTTAGTAGGCATCACAAAATGGTATTTTTTTGCCTGGTGCTTAGAGGTTTTTCTCTTCATTTCTGTTGCACTTCCTCTATTCTTTCACTTCACCTCTCTATACACAATGAACATACCCGTGTTTAAATATACATTGTGATGTATAGTTACATAACCCTGTCTTGCAAAGCACTGAAAAATGATCCCCGGCTTTGTCTTCTGACTATTTTTTAAAAGTAACAGGTTTTGTGTATAATCCAGCACAATCAAAAGACAGAGGGAGGCATGCTGCAGCCACATGAGGATGGTTTTCCACAAATCAGAACAAAAATAACAGAAATTATGCCCCAACAAATATCATATGCTATGCTTTTGCTAGCCAGCAAGTCTTAAATCCATGTGCTTGCTAATGAGTGGATACCGAGTTTATTTAATGAGCTGGTGATGCAGTCAGTGACTGCTCATTATCATCAGAGAATTTAACTTGCTGCAGCAACTCAGAAAATAAATTAGTACAGCTCAGGCTGGACTGTGCTGTGAGTGAAATGAGGACTTTCCCTCTCTGCAGCTTTAGCAGTCTTTGGTTTTTCCTGCCTCGTATCAGCCAGTCTGAGCTGTATTTCGGATCCTGGAACCATCCATTGCTGATCCATCCAAGGCAGAGGGCCCACAGCCTGCCTCTCTGAGCACAGGCAGTGCCCAAACAGGTGAACACATTTAGGGGTCCTGACAGCGGGAGGTGAACAACATGAATAAAGGACCATTCTCCCAAATTGTGGGGAGGGAATATTAGGACTGCAGTTATCACCTAACAGGCATTACAGGAGACAGAGGAGCTCTAGAGGTGTGGAAAGCTCTAACTACAGGTTGAGGAGGTCAGGTTGAACAAGAGCATGCCAGGAGTCCTGGTGCTAGACTGGTCAAATACAAACACCTCCTTGAGGTGCCATTTATGGAAAGAAAACACCAAAAATCTTCACATTCTGTGGCCTACGTTTTGTTGGGCTTCATTCCTCAGAGAGCAGTGTGCCCTCAGACCTGGGGGTGAGCGGCACAGCACATAAATAATAACAATGACATTTGTTTTATTTTGGAGTTGTTAGGAAAGCAGCATCCTCTAGGGTATAAATACAGTAGAAGAGGTTTGTTGTGTTTGTGCTTCAAGACAAAAGTTCTTTATCCCTGGAATATACAGTTAAAGAGGAAACTGATTCATTTGCTCCCTCCCTGGGGCAGTTTTAGAATCTGGTTCTGATTGCTCGTGCCTTGCTGCTATCACACGATTTTTACTCAGAGATGTATGGAGAGAAACTTTAAAGCTGTGCCAAGTTTTGGAAATGTTCACCTGTTTAAAAAAATAAAAAAAAAAAAAAAAAGAGCCAACCTACAGAGAATTTTAAAAATAGCCCAAGTCCTCCTGGAATTCAATTACAGCTGCCTGCCAGCTGCTTCCCCTGCCTGGGACACGCATTTCGAGCTTCCCTGTTGCTCTGGCTGCTCCTTGCAGGGGAACAGCCCGTGTGACATGACTGATGGGCAGAGAGAGTGCAGGGAGAGGTGCTGGGGTGTGGCCCCCTGCCATCCCTCCATCCCACCTGCTGCTCGGGCTGTCCTTTCCGAGTCACGATTGGAGCTGTGCGATTGTTGTACGATGTGGATACCGGCTGTGCGGCCACTGCTGCGACTGGCACTTTATTCTCATGCTATGTGCAATGACTTTTTCAAAAGCTTTTTATTTAGCCCCTGTAGCACTTACAGAGGAAAAAAAAAAAAGGAAAAAAAAAGGCATTATAAGAATCCCATCTCCTTGGATCTGTATTCCGGCTGAGTTCACAGGCACACATTATGTCCCCCATTTGCTAAAACACTGAAGTGCAGACCCTGAGCTGAACTGCAGGCTTCATTTCCCCTGGAAATACATGCAGATTGGAATATATTTGCCCGTAAGTGCCTGTGCTGGATTCTCCCATAATGTGGACCCTGCCCTTAAGGAATTGCTTCCAAAGTTATCATGCAAGGCCAGAAGAAAACAGAACAAAAAAACAAAAAACCCCCCAAATCCCCAAACTGTGCTTACTTATTAAATTACGTGCACTGTCTTTTGGTGTGTATCATCTTTTTTGGGCTGGTTGCAGATGACTCAGCTGTCCAGTTCCAGGAGAACATTTTCCAGCAATGTAGCTTGGCTGTAACCCTCTTGCTGGTATTGTCCTGTTTTCCCCCCATAGGCTTTGTGAGCGTGTGTGCCCATCTGTGTGTGGCAGTGACAGGAGCTTTCCACCCAGTCTAGCTGTCTGCAGATCTCACTGGTTCTGTGCTGCCTCGCTCTCTTGGGTATCGTTTGACTCTTTGATTGGGAAGAATATGGTTTGAGGGTTTGTGGCAGAAATTCATTTACTAATTCTTAGGGGAGGGAAGCGGGGGGGAGGGGAGGAGAGGGAAGGGAAATAATTCTTTGGTACAGAACAACAATCCTCCAAGGACGTAGTTACAGCATTTCTTGTTGAAGCACGACGTGTCTGTTTTCCAGTCGTGTAGGAAATGCAGCGACTCTGTGCTTAGGCTGTTGTCTCCTCAACACAGACTGTGATGCAGATACAGCTGTTGTGAGCTGAGCAGTGCCCTGCTTGATGTCTGGTCCCCCTGATTTCGGGAGACAGTTCTTACCCCCAGCTCTGCACGTGCTGCGACACGGCTGTCCAGGAGCTGCAGACACGGATGCCGCGTTTGATTGGAGATTTCCCGGTGATTTCTCCTTTTGGTGCAGAGATCCCAGCAGAACTGATTTTAATTAAGGACCCGATCCGCAGCTCTTCGATGTAGCAGTGGGATGTGCCTGCTTGCAGTGTGCAGTGCTGCCCTGCCCTGGGGATCCCTAGGCTGGCTCCAAATGAACTCATTAACTAATTGCACTGGCAGGGCTGTGCAGCTCCCCTTTCTGGTGCTGTCGTGTTTTTGTGTTCCCCGAGGTTCCTCCCCACAGTGTTCCACGGATGCACCCACAGCCTCCCATGAACCGAGGTGGGATTTGATGCTAAAATCAAGCAGGTTTTTTGCTGTTTGAGATGTGAATATCTTAAGTTGGGTCAGAGGTGGATGCTTCCAAACCTTATTTTTAGAGGAGCCGGATACCTGTGTGCTAGACACAATGAAGCTGATGTCTGAGGGGCAGAAGTGCACACAGCCAGTCCCTGGAGCTGGCAGATTTCAAAGGGCTGGAGCTGGTTGTGTAAGCCTGTAGCCTGGCTGGTTTGATGTAATGCTGCTTCCAGACAGTGTGGGGATTGCATGTGCCAGTGCTGTGTGTTGCCAGACAGAAACCACAGCAATTCACCCTCGACATAATTACCACCTACAGCAAGGCTAGCAGCTTTTAAATGAGGAGGAGGGGGATTCTTTATCCAGGAGAACACCAAGGAGTTTATGTCTTGCTGTAAATCCACCTAATCTCTTTATTAGAAGGGCAAGGGATAGTGACAAACCTCAGCCAACATTGCCCATAATGAAGGATTTATTTTTTTTCTTTTTTTTTTTTTTAAATAATCTCTTTGATGTTAAAGTGTAACACAGGCAGAATCCAGAAAAATCAGGTGGCACTTCTTACAGTGATGGTTTTGGACATGCAGCAGAGCTTGTGTTACATGACAGGCTTTAATGTGCATTTTCAGTACCTTGTTTCCCTCTTTCTGGATACAAAGATTAATATTATTCTAAGTATAGCTCTAACCACTTACAGGCTTCTTTAGCATGGTTGTTTGCTTAAAATACCAGGGAGCGTTGGCAGAGGGGAAAATACCAAGTTAAAAATTTGTATTTAATTCTTTATTTCCTTTTCTTACCTCCTTTGCTAATTCCTCTCAATCTATTGAGAATCAGATTGTCTTACTGCTGTAGAGGTTGGTTCTGTGTTGATGTGTGGGGAGCGTATCCTCCTTGGAGTGCAGACATGCAGAAGGGCATACCTGGGATTTGGCTGTTTTGCTGTGCTGGTAGGAGTGACAGATCAGGGGGATGGGAAGTGGCTTCCTTTGCATCTGATCCAAATCCCATTAAAGCCAGTAAAAAGATTTCTAATGTTATTAGAGCCGTGGTGGGATCACTCCAGCCACACTGCCCTTGTTCCTTTTCTGCTGGCCTTGCCTGCTCAGTGTTCCCTGGGGGCTGGTGTCTGTGTTCCCCTCCTTTGTGTGAAAAAGGGCCAGTCCTAACAAGCAGCAAGTTTTCTACCTGTGCCCACCAATGAAGTGAGTGGTTTAAAGGTTTCCCAGTCATTGCACCTGCTCCTCGCTGTTACAACACTCAGGTAGCTGGAGCAGGAATGTTGCTGGGCAGAGCTGAAAGGGGACCTGAGCACCCAAACAAGGCAAAAGGGCCCTTGGCACTGTGTTACTTTCCAACCTGCCTCCTTGGTTTGCAGATGGAATCAATTGCTTTGCCATTTCTGTGATCTGTGTTATCCCTCCTTGTAACTATGGGCGCAGAGAAAGCGTGATATTGAAAAAGTGGTCTCTGGAGGCACAGATCGAAGGTATTAACCATGTGGATGAGGAGCAGTTACTTTTTGCTTGTGCCCCTTCTGCCTTTGTACAGTGTGTTCCATGCAGGCTGAAAGATGGGTCTGTGCTAGTGAGAACTTAGGGTGCCTTCAGTGCAGAGCCTATTCCAGTGAACGGGGACACACCCACTGCCAAAAATACTGGAGAGAGCGTGAAAGGAGTCCACTCTCCTCTGTTGGGGAGGTCTGCAAAAGCTTGGAGGAGTACATAGTGCTTGCTTAAGGAACGCTGTAAGCATTGCACATCCGTGTTCAAGTGAATCCTACGGGCTGAATGCACCCCCTGCCAGCTCCAGCCTCCTTCTTACCCTGGAACCTGCAGCATTTCCAGCACGCTGTTCAGCTGCCGTGCCTGATGGGGAAGGATTTGACCATTTACAGCTGCGCAGTAAATGCATCTGTGATCTTGTTGTTAGAAGCATCTCAATTAGCGTTGTGAGAGCCAGCCATGAGCCCCGCGCTCGATCCAGGGGAACTGCTGGTTGTGCAGTAGCTGAGATGATCAGAAATCAACTTGAGATGGATTTTTCATTCCCTGAAACGTAACCCTCGCCTCACCTGCACCTGAACTCCTTCTGTGTGTAATTTAGTACCAAAAGCAGGAGAAAGCATCTCGAGGGATTTCTTGTGACCCTGTGCTGGAGGTGAAGGAGGAGACAGATGCATTCACTGCCTGGAAAATGGTTGACTCTTGGATCAATAGGCCAGGCAGTTTGGTGTGCGTGAGTGAATATCTTTGGCCACTACTGAACAGAGTGGGATGAAGCAGATTTTCTTTCCGTATTGAGACTGCCTGCCAGGTGGGGTGGGAGTAAGGACAAGAGATGGGCTTGCACTTGGGAAATCTGGGAAATCTGTGGCCTCCCTCGACTGCTGAAGGCATTCAGCAGGCACACAGCTCACTGCCCAGCTGGCACACTGGGCATCTCCCCCCCGAGCCCCGATGGCCTCTGAAGGCAGTGGGAGTACAAGGTGGCATTTCATGTCAAAGAGCTGTCCTTTAGTGCAGTCACCATGCGTGATGCCATAAACCCTGTGGCAGGTGCTTACAGGGTAACCTGCTCTGGGAAAGGGAAACTTGAAAATAATTGGGGTTTTCTTCCGCTCCAGCGTCATCCTCTTCTGCCTGTGCTGTGTTGGCTCAAGTTTGGAGCCCTAATTTCCTAAAACCTTCGGCAGGAGGACAGTATTCTGAGGCGAGCTGCCTGCCTGCAGGTCCCGTTATCAGCAGGAGCAGACTGCAAATGAAGCTCTGCAGGGTCCAGCCATGCCCTCCCAGTCCTGCCTTTGGCTTTGGCTTTATGATGCGAGATTTATACCCACATGTCACAACAGAGACCCCAATGGTTATGCCAGAACTCACTGTTACTTTGCAGTGTTTTTATGAGGCCAGGAGCCTGATGCTGCAAAGTTGTTTGTAATGTTAAGCTTCTACACCTAAAGCAGTGAGGTCTCCATGGTAACTGTATTGCCTGTACACAGTCCCCCGGCTGCCTTTCCACACAGGTCAGGGGAGGAACATTCCCAGATACTGCCTCAATTTAGGCTGCCTTAAACAGCAGGCATTTTTAAAAAGACACTGGCGCTGGGTTTTATCTTTTGTTTTTAATAGAATGTCTTCTTTAAGTAGCCATTTGAGCCCTTGCATTGTGCTAGAGAAGGCAATTTAAAACAGCCCCTTTGCCACTGTAAATATGTCTGTTGCTCAGCCGTTCACATTAAACCTAAGTCTTGTGCTGGAAATGTTTAAAGGCTTTGCAGCAAGGAAATTCCAATTTAAAGTTTCCACTTCACGCTGAAGAAACAGCCTGATGTGAAGTTCACAAGAACACAATTTCGAGGTCCTCTCTCAGTCCTGGGCGTACTCTGTTTCCTTTGACTTCTGCTGTAGTTGAGTCTAGCAGGCTCCAAAGATTATCCCCCTTCCTTCCCCATCTTCTTGTTGATATGCAGAATACACGTTCCTTGAAGATTAGCTTCTCTTCTAATCTCTAATGGCTTCTGGCTCTTGTCTGGGGTGCTTATCTGCATATACCAAAGCCTGAGGAAAAATCTCTGCAAAACTGGATGCGCCGTGCTTGGAACTTGTTTGGTCTGCCAGCTTCCTTCAGCTTCAGCTTTTCCTCTCCCTCTTCTTGGACATCAGTTTGCCTCCTCTTGGTTTGCTCTGTCAGTTCCCATGCTTCTGCCACAGTGAATCACCAGGTGTGTTCCTTCGGAGGGTTTCGATGAGAGATTCAAGGGTGGAGGAGGAGGAGGGAAAGGCTCGACTTTCAACCAGGTGCTTCTTTCCCAAATGCTCGCTTTGCCCTTTTCCAGCCTCCTCCAGAGCTGCTTTGCTAAAGCAGGAGGCCTGATTGCCAGAGCTACTGAGGGGGAAAAGCCACAAAGCAAGGGCCACATGGATTATAATGTGTCATTGGCACAGCCAGGGGACAAGGAGGGAAAAGGCAAATTCAGAGGGGACAAGAAGGAAGAAAAAAGCTGGAAGACAGCGAAGCAGCAGAGACAAAGTCCAGATCCTCTCCTGGTCTTCCACATCATCCCTTGTGCACTATATAAATCTGTCAGGATTTTGGCTGAGTCTCAGCAGCTCGGGGTGCCACAGCTAGAATGCTAATACTTACTTCTACACATAGTGAATTTTAGGCCAGAGAAGGGCATTGAGTATGTAGGTGGTGGCATCATCTGGGTGACGTTCAGTGTTTAGCAGTCAAAAAGCCATTTCATCATCCAGTGGACTCCCAGGGAGGCAGAAAGGCACTAATATGTATAGGAAACCAATTTATGTAACCAAGTCTTTGCAAAGTCGTAATTAATGACAGGAACTAAATAACAGTGACATTCTGGTCAGTGTTATTTAGGGCTAAATGAGGGATCTGGTGTTCATAGGCTGTCGTCAGAACGGGGGAATGTGATGTGTGGCTGTCTCAGCCATGCAAAGGTATTCTGTAGTGTTGTAGAGGGTGAGGGGTTTTGTCCTTAGCTGGGAGAACAGAAGAGGCATCTGTGGGAGGCAAAGGAGAGTTTGGAGAGTTCCCTGGCTGGGCAAGGGCGTGGGGCCCAGCCCCAGAGCAGCAGAATGTCTCTCTGGGGGAGGGAGCCTCGAGCTTCTCTCCAAGAGGCTGCCCTTTGCCCAAGAGCTGCCATCATTTTTCTGCCTGCCATCAGTTTTATATCAACCAGCAGTATTTGCTAAGCAAAGATGAAGTCAGGTAGATACAATTCAGACTTTTTTCCTGCTGGGATTTTAGTGCTGTGCTCTCTTTCTATGGCAGTTCTGCATTTTGCCTGTCGAAGTCAGGGTTCTGCCTTGGGTCACTGTAGTGCTCTGCTCTGCACGTCCCCTCAGCAGAGATTTCATAAAATCTGGTTTTCTCTTGAATCTACATGGGATTCAATACACTGGTTTCTGGATCCAGTACAAATAGACTTGGTAAGACTTGGTGTCCTCTTTTGAACACGAGGATTGCTAAAGAGGGTCAGAGCAGAGGATTAAGAGTGCTTCTCTCTGTGTGGCCATCACCAGATGCTTCAGGAGGTCTAAGAATCCCCACTGTAGGCGGAGTTGAAGTGTTCTATTCTTCCTGAAGTCTTGGGATAATCCTTAACAGTAGATCATAAATCTGTGGCCCCTAAAGCAAGAGATTTTGTCTGCTTTCCCATAGTTGTTTTTTTTTTGTTGTTGTTGTTTTTGTTGTTTTTTTTTTTAGTTTTTTTTTTTTAACATTTGCTATTGTAACTGGGTTTGCTTGCTGTCTGTAGAAATGCCCAAATCCTCTTCTGGGTCTTGCTGAAGTCTTGGCCTTGGTGACTTCCCATGATAATGAGTTTTCTGCCATCTAATTATACGTGGGATAATAATTATTTCTTTATCACTCTTTCTTTGACCATCTTTGCCTTCCGTTGGAGGCCACTTTTTGGGTGGGAAACAGGAATTCCTGACCTCCCCATCTCCTCCCTGCGCATGCTTGGCCATATTTTTGTCACGTCTTTCCATCTCTTTTTCCGACGTGACCGATCTCAATCCAATCAATCAAGTAGCACAGTTTTTCCACACCTTTGTGTGCTCCCAGCACTCCTCTGAGCCTCCCAAAAAGTGGCAACTGTGTCATGGATCCACCTTAAAACACTCACTTTTTCTATACTATTTTTTCATCTATGCTATTTTTTTCCTCTACACTATTTGCCACCCTACTCAACATTTTAACAGTGGGGTTTTTTGTCAGCTAAATGCAGAAGAGCATTTTCCTGGTAACCAGGCTAGCCTGAGCAGGCAGTTGTGTCGCCCCTAAAACTGTTGGTGGGTTTTGTTTTGCATTCCCTCAAGGCACTGCCTGGCTGCCATGTGTGTACAGTTTAATTCCCACCTCCTGGGGCTGTGAAGTTCATCCTGGTTTCCATAAGGGCTGTTGCATGGCATTTATCAGGGCGTGTCATTAGTGGGGATGTCAGTACTCTTGAAACACAGGAGATAAAAACTGCAGCCACGGGGCCTCCAGAGCAGGTTTTCTGCAGCCTCACAGCTCATCTCTGCTGTATTTAACAGCCCTAAAGAAGCAGATGACATTGGATCTCCACAGCTACATGCTGTACATGTAGGAATGTTCCAGTGATAATATATTTCTCCTCGGAAGCAGTAGACATTTAGGCATTATAATGGCAACAGCTTCATAATAAATGTATGCTAAAATCTGCTAGGGTGAAACAGCTAGTGCTGGTGTGCAGCACTCTTATCTGGCACATAAATAACTCAGCAATTTTAGAAAATATTAAATAGAAAGGGGCAATTCAATATTATGGGCGGACAGCTTGCATATTAAATTTTATATAAACATGAATCTGTCTTTTGAAAAGCTAAGACAGGCTCAGGAAAATGTGTCTTCGTCTCCCCCGTGTCTCGGTCTTTGAACCAGCTGATTTAATTTCAAGCAAATTGTTGGTAATTTCTTTCAACCAGTTCTAGAGTGGCTTCGGTTTTATTCTTTTTCTGTTCAGCCTCGAAGATAACTTTGTCCTGATCTTGGGAAACAGCATTTAGAAACTGCTGTTGCTCCTAAAATAAGACGACAGCTAAGAAGCTCTTGAGCTCTGGCATGACAGCTAATATGCCTCTGAAAGTTATTAAAAACAAAATGTTACTCTCTTAACAACATTTCAGTTTCATTCAGCAACTTTGGCTAATAGAAATGGTTTGTGAAACTTCTGCTGCAGTGTTGCACAAAGTAAGAATTATTTCCATGGCAGTCTTCAAAGGATGTTATTAGGTTTATTTGTTTGAAGTGATGAAATCTCAGACTCCAGGAGTGGAAAGCTAATATTGCCCCTAATTTAAAAGGGAGGATTGAGAACTGCTTTGGAAACAGAGGTTTTTCCTACTGAAAGATGCCTTCAAAAATCAGCATGCCTGCCTGTCGTTTGGAAGAGGAGTCTGCCATAAAACGTTCAGCTATGCCAGGACAGACCAGCTCCAACACCAAGTCCCTGCAGGTTTGTGAACCAGGAGGTCAAAGCCAGGATAAACCCTGCATGACCCTGGCGAGGTGCTTATCCTGCTCTCTTATTAATGACATTAATGGCACTTGGGCTGGCTTGGCCTGACCCGGGCTCTGAACCAAGAGCTGCTTCCTCATTCCTGGGGAACAAACCTGCCAAGATCCATTTCCCAGCCTCCTGAGGAATTCAGCTCTGGGCTGGGGTATCGGAGAGCCCAGCTCTTCTCCGTGTCACACAGCCTTTGCCAGGGCAGGAGGAGAGCTCAGATCTCCAGAGATGTGGTTCCAGTCCCGAGATTATCCATTTCTCCTCCTTTATCAGGGGGCCCTTTCCTTCTCGGGTGCCTGGCCTCTAATCCTGTGCTGCCTGTAATTCTCAGCTCCTGGGGGGTGGATTTGCTGTTGGAGGGAGAAGGGATGTGGCTCTTGGTGGTGACAGCCAAGTGTCAGCAGCTCTGTCCTTGCTGAGAGCCAGCAGGAGGACCTGAGCTCCCCTGAGCAGGCACTATCACCAAATCTGCTGGGGGGGTTGCTGAATGTTGAGTTGATATTTCCCACCTCTGGCAATCAAAGTGGAGCCAGGCTCCCAGAAACGGTGGAATGACTTGGCTTTGGTTTCCTAACAATCATAACCCCATCCACATATTTTAGTGGGTTTAGTTTTTATTTTTGTAATTTTTTTCTGGCGCTGGCCACACAGATTTCACATTTCCAAGTACTATTCCGGGGACCAGGAGCACTAAAAATTAGTTGGGGGTGTGTGTGGTTTTTGTTTTGGACTCTCCTTTTCTAATGTAATCTGGAATTCTCATACAAGCACAGAACTTTAGGTGCTGAACTTCAAGTGCCAGCTATCATGGAAAGGATTACACAGTTGAGAGAGTTGACATGAGTAGAAAATTCCCAATCAAGTTTACTGGAAATTTATTCAAACTACTGTTTCTTAAAACTGGGGAACATGAATTATAAATATTTTCAAATTATACCTGTCAAAATGGAGAGCTAATAAAGCACCAGACTCGTAGTGTTGTCTAACTTTGCTCTACTTTCCTGTTCGTCTGAAATGCCACCTGATTTCGTAGGTAGAGTGCAATCAGTGCAGGAGCTGGCTCTGCTCCAGGTGGGAATTGTTCTCCTTGCTTGGAAAGGGAGCAGCTTTGTTCCCTCTGCCACGCTGGGAGCGCAGAGTGGAGGGAGAAGCTGCCTGTCCCTGCACTTAGGACATCTTGTGCTCTCTTCTGGCCCCGTCCAGACTATTTTTTGGAGCTGGTTTGTGCTCATTTTCCAGCAAGAGAGATGCTAAGACTGTGTTTCCACGTACCATTGAGAACACTGGCTGGCTAAATCTTGCTGAACTGCCACAGGGTTGGCTATTTCACCATCCCCCTTTTCCCTTAATGCCTCAAGTCCGAGATCTCAGCAATAGTTCAGTATCTGTTTCCATCCAATAATGGTGTTTGGGCAGGAGTTAGTGGCATTAGAGGGAAAAGGGTTGGTTTTGGTGAGGCCTTGGGATTATTTGGGGACAAGACTCATGTCCCATGATTATTTTGCAATGCTGAGAATGAGTTTCTTTTGATGTCACTTCTGAGTAATTATTATTAACTGTGAATATTTGTATATGTTGGAGAAAGTGACACAGGTCACGGTTTAAAGACGTTTACACAATAAACCCCCAAACCATGAACTACTTATTTAGTATTTTGATAGCACAACCCAGAAGTCATGTCAACCCCATTGAAACATTTCCAGAAGCCTGCAACCTGCATTGCAAAATAATTCTGATAACCTGCTTGAGGAAATGCATGGATTCCTTCAAAGGGAAGCAGTGACACGAGCACCTGGAGTGCCTTGGAACAAATTCTGAATTTCTGAAGTGTTGTCATCATCAGTCTTCAGGGTGTCCTAATTCAGCCTGAAGGGAGTTTACAGGAAAGATGGAGAGAGACTGTTTAAAAAGGCCTGGAGTGCCAGGACAAGGGGAATGGCTTCACACTGACAGAGAGCAGGGTTAGGTGGGATATTGGGAAGGAATTCCTCCCTGGGAGGGTGGGCAGGCCCTGGCACAGGTTGGGCAGAGAAGCTGTGGC
>JAWWMP010000041.1:57302190-57312536 GCA_035047865.1 Dendrocincla tyrannina
AAGCTGTGGCTGCCCCTGGATCCCTGGGAGTGTCCAAGGCCAGGCTGGATGGGGCTCTGAGTGACCTGGGACAGTGGGAGGTGTCCCTGCCCATGGTCCCTTCCAACCCCAACCATTCTGTCATTCTGTGACCTTTAGCAGCAGACAGGGATGGAGTTGAGAAATCAGTGGAGCTGGTGATGGGTAAAAATGAGGAGGTGAAAAGTGAGATAGAGAAATGCCTCCTGCACTGGTGTGAAAGCTCTCAGCCAGGAGATGAAGGTCCTGGCACACCTGATTCCAAACAGGGCGGCTCTGCAGTGCATCCCTTAGCTGGTAATCAGCTATCTGGAGTGCTTTGCCTTTGGAGTTCACCATAATTGCAGCATGGTAGAAGAGAATAATGTCCTGAAACTGCCACGTGTATCATTTTCCCCAGCTACCTGTTTGAAATTGCTTGCAGAATGTCAGAGCAGAGTAGTGCTCAGAAGGATGCATCTGGAAATCAAGGGTCTGGTTGGGTAAATATTCACATCAGGGCACTTAGAGGGAAACTTTTTTTCTTGCAGAGCACGAGCAGTTCCACACAGAAATCCTGTTACCCAATAATGGGATTTGTGTGCATAACCCCCTGTGCATCCCTTTGAAAGGTTTACCCCCTGCAGCAGAAGGGCTGGAGAATTTCAGTCTTTGGAAACTCTGCTGTTCAGCTCTGGTCTTTTCCTCCAGCAGGTTATTGATGGGGCAGTCACAAACGCTCCTGAAGAATCGTGATCAAATCTTGCATTGTTTGCTTTCAGTGGTGGAGAACTTGGGTTATTGTGTTTGTTGGTGCTTCGTCTTGTACCGGGGGAAGCTGCAAAGGCAAAATGACACGGGAGCAAACATGACCTGTTCTGGAGGTGCACAGTTTATCACCCCAGATGGGAACCCTGTCACCCAGTGAGGAGCAGCACAAGTGACACATGCAAACAATAATATTTGCCCACAGCCAAGACCTATTCTCGCTATAAATAAATGAGTATATAATTATGTAGAGATCTTATATTTGGACACAAAAAAAAATGGGCATTTGACAGCTAGTAATGTTTCATGACCCCATAGGAAAAATTACGTCATTACAAACTGAAACAGCCTTTTAAAGATGGTTTCTTCTCAGTCTAAGCCTGAACGTCCCAATGCTGAGGTTTTCACTAATCCAAATAATTTTTCTGTCCTGCTGTATTCATAGCGGAGACGCTTTTTAGAGAGAGCCCAAAACCCTCCTTCTTTTAATATGTCACTTTTCCTCAGTTTCTTCAGGGTGCCAAATTGGCCAGTTACCAGGCAAACCCTGGTTTTCTTGCAGTGTGTCCAGTGTTCTTTTCACTATCCATATTGAAAATAGACTGGCAAGAGCATTTGTTTGGAAGTATTTTGGCACTTAAGCCAAAAGAAGTAACTCTGTGCAAGTGGCTTCCAGCTTTCTGTGGGACCTGGGACTGCAAAGGAAAGAAGAATTAAAAGCCTGCTGGAAAAAAAAATGACCAAAAAACTGCTCTTTTTTTAAATCACTGCAGCTCGGTGTGTGAATCCCTGCAGCAGTTCCGAGCTGGAGTTTATCAGTCAGTGTTTGTGGTGTAGCATTTGGATGGAGACAAGTGGGATCCTCCAGCTCTGTGTAGGATGGCACAATGGCACATCTCCCATGGGGGTGTCTCTTGTCTCTGCCTAATGAGAGACAGCCGAGAGGTGTGGGTGGCCGGCTCTGCTCTCCCAGGAGAGCTGTGCCATGAAGTCTGCTGCATAGTTTGGTTTGGAGGGGTTTTCTTTTGCGTTTGGTTTTTTTTTTTCCTTTTTAGACTTGGATTAAAACCCCTTTTGCCTGGCATAGTGCGTGTCTGCTCCTTCTCCTGCTGAAATGGCTGGCAAACCTCCCGGGGGTTTTAGTGGCAGCAGAGCTGGACACCAGCTGGACCCAACCTCTTATTTGAAAGTGCTTTTTGCCCTGGGGTGGCTGAACGCCCCAGCCTGCAAATGGCTCTGCTCTTGGGTGTCATGTTTTATTGGTGAAAATAGATCACTTTCAACTATCAGTTGGCTATGAAAACATCTTGTTGCAAAGAAGAGATCAAAACCAAGAAAAAGCTCACTCTGTGTGAAAACAAACAAACAACTCCCCTAAACAAACAACTTCCCCCAATTCGTGAGCCCCCTGGAAGTCGCTGGCATCATGAAAACAGAAATTTTCCATTTTCTGGACATAATGGGAGTCAAGACTGCAGGGCTCCCTTCCAAGCTCGTGCTTGTGCAACACCATGCGTGTGGTAGCTGTGGCCTCAGCTGCTCCCTTTTGGAAAGGAGAAGATGTCTGTGTCATCTTACATTTCAAGAGCAGGTTGAATCCTCATTTAAAGGGTTATAAAACTTCCTCGTGTTGTACCTTCACAGAAGCCGCTTGCACAGAATGACTTCTCCTGCTGCGTTTTGTGTCCAAGAGAAATAAGGGAGCAAAGCAGCTTGAAACTGGGTGAGAGGCAGTAACAAAAAGCAATCCTGGAACAGGCACTCAGAGCAAGCAGCAGAGTAATTTCATTTATAAGTGATGAGCAGAAACATGGAGAAGGAGGTGTTTTTTAAACAGCCTTCATAGAAAGCCAGGCTTCTAACCTCATCTATATTTACTACAGGAAAAGGTGGCATGATGTCTTCATAGATTATGTGAGATGGCATATTTTTGTCACCCAGCTTGTTCTCCTAAGGTAGACCGCAAGATCTTCAAATGGTTTCTGTCTGAGAAGCCACCTAGTCGTGGTTTGGTAACTGCCAGCAGCACAGACTATCCCACCTCTTCCTAAGCTGTTCCAAGAGCTAAATGCCATGACTGTACTATAAAATAAAAATAAAATTCCTAACCCACAGACTGAATAACGCAGCTGCCTCTGCTTCTTTTCTAGCCGAATTCCTCCATCTTCAGCTTCTCCCCAGCGTGTCTTGCACCTTTTATCTTTAGACTGAAGTCATCCATTATCAGATTTCTCCTGCAGATAGTCAGAAACAGAGCTCCTGCTTAGGCTGAACAGCTCAGGAGATTGAAAGCCTTGAGTTTCTGATGAGAGGGCATGTTTTATTCTCTAATCACTCTCATGGAGCTTCTCCAGACCTAATCCAATTTGTCAGCATCCTTCTGGAGCTGTGGCCACCGACTTGTGGTGTGCTATTTCTGCAGGACCGTGCCCTGGAATGGTCTCCCAAACCCTCCATAGCAGCCCTTGTTCTCCTTCACAGAATCGGGGGATTTGGGGAGTTGGCATTTTTCCTCCAAGACCTTTCATTCTTCCCCAAAGTCATGGCCTCCCAGAGCAGAATCTCTCTTTTTTTTGGTGTTCTGCATTTTATTGTTATTAAGACGTACAGAGGTTTGGACATAATTAGGCTCATATTGTTTGCTTCTAGTCAGTCTAATAAATGATGCCTAAATTGTTAGCAGTGACTTGACCTCATCACCTCATCCCCACCCCTTTTTTTTTGTGTCCCTTCTAAACACTGTTAATAATTATTTTCTGTATTCTTTCATTTCATTGAAAAAAACCCCAAACCAACAAAGCAGGCAGACAATAAATACTTTGTGAGATTGTCCATTAGAAGCCTGTGTACTTGTTTACCATTTCCTGCTTTAAATTGCACAGTGAGTTCTGTCTGTCAGTCGTTTAGTTGTTAAGCCATTTGATAACTATCCTTGTGGGCTCACTTAATCAGAGATTCTGCCTTACAGGATTGTGCCATACCACACAGCTTACCAAACTTTGCCAGAATGGTATTTTCCTTCTTAGCAAAAGCAGCAGATTATCTTCAGAAGTTTCAGAAGGTCTGTTTTTGTGGACCCATATTGAGGCTGTCATTACAACGTGATGCCAGTCTTAAAACTGCCACTTATTTATAGCAGCTTCCTTTAATTTTGTGTTGATGGAATGCAAAATCAGCCATTCATTTGTTTTCCCCACAATTGATACCAAAGTCACTGCAGGGGGTTGGATATCAATAACAAGTGTAAGAAGTACCCCCGTGTACCTTGTGAAAAGTAGCATCGCACGTGAGAGTTCTCCCAGTTCCCTGGGGTTTTGTGTCTGTTCCAAACTTCCCAAAAACCTCTATCAGTGGACCAGAGTTCCCAGACAGCTCCTCTTTTATATGTGGCTGCAAGTTATCAGAATGTAAAGATTTAACATGCCTTCTTTTCGTGCCTCTTTCTGGATTAATGCTGAAATACACTCACAACATGCTCCACTGTGTCACAGAAACGCTTGTTGGGCGTGGCCACCTTTTCTGTGTTATCACTGGTAGTCTGAGCCTTCCAACTCCAGTATTTTAATGCAGAGTGAGACCACCAGGTCCCCACAGCTCGGCCTTCAGAACATCATAAATGGAGTTGCAATTCCTCCAGAGGTGTGCAGAGTTATTTGGGGCAGGACAGGCAGTTTTTGGCAGTGTGGCCCAGAGAGCTGGTCCATGGCGAGCCTCAGGTGTCTCTCTCAGCCACTGCCCCCTGGCACTGAGCAGCCCATCCTCACGTGGAACCAGCCTTTTGCAGGCTCAGAGAAGTAAAGTGAATAAACCATTGTATTAAGGCGTTTAAATCAAGTTTCAAGACCAACACGGACTGAGAAAACGTAATTTGTTTGTGCCTACATGTTCCTATTGGAATAATTATTCCCTCTTGGAAACTTTCGTCTGTCAATCCCCAGCTATTTAAAACTGCAACAACAATATCCAGTTGTTGCTTTCTTGCGCCCTCAGTCTTTATCCTAGCTTTTGTTCGGGACAATGCAGTGGTATTCATCAGTAACAATAAGACTGTTATGTTTCAGGGTGGGTTTTTTCCAGAGCTATACAATGTTCTAGCCATTATAGAAGGCTTGCAGTCAGCTGAGTGATGTTTACATGCCACTTGCACACCCCTAATGGGAGGTGTGAGAGAAAGGGCATTGTGGGCAGCAGGGGAGAGATCCAGCCTGGAAGGTCATGCCTAGGAACGTGGTCAGGGAAGGCAGCACTGCCCTGCCTCGTGTGCCTTTAGTTTTGGCTTTAGCAGCACGAATAGCTGCTGCAGGCTGCTTGTTCGTGCTGCTGCTGTGACCACTCGCTCTGGGGCAGTGTGAGTGTTGGGGCTGGGCTCAGTTTGCGGGGACATCACTGGCACGGCTGTCTCGCTCGCCCTGGCCGTGGTTTGTCTGTGGGGCTGTTGGTGTCCGTGTGTTTTGGCACTGCCATCAAAGCATGCCCAGACACCCACGCCAGCAGGAGCAGCACTTTTTCGGGAAGCAGGGTCTTCCCAGCTTTTTCCAGCGTGGTGCCTCACCCAGCTGCACGCTGGAGGGGATGGGCATCTCTGATCCATTCCCCAGCTTGGCGTGGCTGGACTTTCTGCTCTTTGTAGTGGCAGCTGATTTCACAAGGCTCCTGGAAGTCATCTGGCTGCCTGAGGTCACCACAAAGGGGATGGAGACTCCCAGCCTGCAAGTGTGTGGGCTGAGGCCGAGGGTGTGTTTTTGGCACAGAGGTGTCACCACATCCCTGCTTTTGAAACACGGCATCCTTGACTCTGGCGCTTTGGCTTCTGAGCTGAACCTGTTCTCTGGATTCATGGGAAGGTGAGAGGAGGAGTGAGAGAGAACAGGAATCCTCATAATTAAGACTTGCTTCTTGGAACAAGAAATGAAGTCTGTGCCTTCGTCTGGGTGTGGAGGAAAGCAGGATTCCCCTTCCCGTTGCAGATGGAAAACCATCCTTGCATTCCTGCTCCTGCTGATGCCTCTGAAGGCAGCAAGGCAGGAAGAGCCGAGAGGTGCTCACAGGCAGAGAGACACCAGTGCTAAATCATTCAGTTTATTCGTCAAAAGCCTTGTGCTGGTCTTAAACATTCTTCTGGATGAAATAAAGGCTGTGTTGCTTGGACAATAAAGCTTGTGACCACAGGTAGTATTCTTAACTATATATAGAGGGCTCTTGGTGCTTCTCCCCGTGACTGCACTGTGACTGTTTCTATAATTTGCCATTAGTCATCACCAGACTGCAGAGGTTGCTGGTTGAGGGTGTTGACTCGAGCTGAGTGGTGTGGCAAATGCCTGCCTTTCTGATGAAAAGATCTTGTCTCAAGGCAGTGTCTGTTCGGGATTGAGTCCTAGTCTGGACTCGGGCAGGGTTTTTGCTCTGTGATCCCATTGGTGTGATACAGTTTTCTGATTCTGGGGGGCATATGGCTGAGAAAGCTTGAAAAGGGACTTCATCCTGCCTCTTAGTCCATGTTTATCAGTTCCAGTGGGAACTTTTTTCCCCTTAATAGGGCATTTGTCTTCTCCAGGAGAGGAGGAAAATGAGGTTCACTGTCCTGTAAGACACTGATTTTGGTCACAAATGGAGACAGGATGTGGAGCAGGAGGGGCTGGTGCTCCTAGCCATGTCAAACTACTGAAGAGCTTGGTTAGCCTACCCTGCCCATGCACGCAGGGTTAAACCCCATCACAAACCAGGCTGGGAGGGAATCTGTCTCTGTGTGAGTTCCTCAGAGACTTCTGGTTCTTTGCCTCCCTCTGCAGTGGCTTAAGCTCACCTGGAGAATCCACCTGATAAACTCCCTGGCACTACAGAGGTGTGGGTGATGCTTCTGATTTTCCTCGTAAGTCGTCGTATTTTTAGAGCTTTTGATATTTTATCATAGGCCTGGCACATTTCTTGGCTGTTTGAGGGAACTCTGCATGGACTATTATCGAATTAAAACATCTGAAGGTGAGAACTAGGAAGGAATGGCTGGTTTATCAGCCAGAATCCTGCATTTTGGCACTTGTTTGAGGTGGACAAGCCCATTTGAGGTCAATGAAGCAGTGAAGCCCCACTGTGGCTCTTCATTAAAACCAGTAGCTGAGCAAAAGTAAGGACAAAGTTTTCCCATTTTTCTGCCAAGCTGTTCAAACGACCAACTTTCCCCTTCTGTGATCATGGGAGACCTTGGGTCCTCTTTTCTGTATAAAATCTTAGGTGACACTCATGCCCACAGCTGTTGTGTCACCTTCTGCCTCTGTAGAGCTGAGTGTTGACTGCAGGTGTTCCCAGGAGACTGAAGGCAAAATGGAAATGCCAAGTAATTGGTGCCCCTGACTCTGATGTTCAGCAACACAAGACATGTTGGATTAAGAGAAATGAAAGGGAAGATCTTCAGAGAGCTGCATGCAGATTTTGACTGGCTGTGGTTTTGGAAGTCAGGGAACAAGGCGATACAGGGAATGCTTTTTAAGCTGTTCTATCAAATGTCATATATCTGTTTTAATATTTCATGTGATGTGGCTCCTTTCAGACAATCATCTGGATTATCTGAGATCAGAGAAAAGGGAGTGATACTACTCAGCTGCAGAAAATAGGAAGAAAATAGTGCCCTGACAGGGCAGGGCACAGACACGCTGACTGCAGGGTATTGGCTATTTAGGGAACTCGTTTCAGCATGCACATCTTACAGAGAGCCAGCCAGAGGTACTGAGGGGGAGGTATTTTATTTGTAATCAGGAAGTTTCAAAGAAACTTAAAAGAAAATAAAAGTTTGTGCAGCACTATTTTGGAATCCTTCCCGTGGGATTTGTTAGATAAGACCACCAGATGTTTGTTTTCTGGACAAATTTACTATTTGTGTGCTTGCTAATCATAGTGGAAAGACCTAATAAATTATGTATCTGTGTTCAACAGCTTGCTTTTCAAACAAAGGAAATTGGCCCCAACTCTCATTTCTCCTATTTTTACCTTTCTCTGAAAGGGCAACACTTTAAGGAAAATCCTCCTGTATCGCTACTTTAAAGGGGAATATGGAAGTGGCATGAATGGGCCCCTGTGTGCCAGCTACAGCAAAACTGCACCAGTGGGAGGTAAGTCAACACACATCCCTTCAGCAGAACAAAATTAGCAGTACTGGGGCTTTTTCTAACAGGCACACTGGAGATGCTCCAGGGATTTAGTTGGTAAATAAATCAAACGTGTTCTGCAACCAGTTAGAAGAGAGGTAGCATCAGACTTTCCCTGTTTTGAAATTGGAAAGCCACTTGTGGCTTCTGTGCATTTCACAGGATCACAGAACACGATGAGTTGGGAGGGACACACAACAAGTCCAACTCCTGGGCATTTGGAGGTACCAGAGTAGGTGCCAATAAGTCAGCACCCAGAAAGTCAGCAAAACACAAAACGTTTAAACAAAGATGTTGCTGTTTCTGGAAACGGAATGTTTGGGGTTTTTTGTTTACAATTTTAGATCCTTTACTGATATATGAGGAAAAAAGGTACAAGGGAAAGCTTCTTGTTACAACTGGGCAAGACTCTGCTCTAAGCACCTTGAGCAGGAGGTTGGAGTAGATGATCTCTGCTCAGATGGTCCATTAGAACCTAAGGTTTTGTACTGTTGTTACAGAAGCCACCAAAGTTACTGTAGGATGTTTCTAAGCACACCCAAAATAATGCACCTCATAGGAAATGAGGCACAAGTTGGGTAAAGGGCCAGGTATTGCACATGTGCCATTGCATTTTCAACATATATTACAGGCATGCTCAGATTTGTGGGCATTTCCAGATGCTGCCCAGCTGTTCCTCCAGGGCTGTATCAGTGTAGATGCTGGAAATGGCTAGTTTGGTATCCTGCACACCAAATTTTGCCCCCTAACAAACAAGAGAGTAAAGATCTACTCTTTTTTAGTTCTCTCTCTAAAGATTGTGTGTATGGCTTCATCACAAAGTCTACACCGTTTTAATCAGATTAATCAAGGTAGTACTGACTGATTAAAGCAGTACTACATTTTTCCTAATGAAGCAGACCCAGTTATATCTTTACAGAAGTAAGTATAGCAGGAAATATGATAATCTGTGATCATAAAAGATGGCTGATTTAATGAGCTAATGCAATTTAGCAAATTTTCTTCAGCTCACACCTTTCCTCTGGACTAACTCAGGTCTCTGTTCTTCAGTAAGGTCATCACGATTGTTCCTGGTTTAGGAGTTGTGCTGGCAGCAGCCTTTGGCTGGAAGGTCACAGCCATAACCAGGGTGGATTTACCAGGACACAGTCCTTGTGCAGGTTAAGGCTGAGGCTGAAGAGCAGATTGAAAAGTGCTCTCAGAGCACTGGCCACACTCCCAGTTCAGGGTGTGCAGCAGTGGAATTGAACAAGGCCTTCGGTGAACAAACCAGTGTCCTTTCCAACTTCCTTATTGTCTGAATGTCCTGACAGAACAATGGTTTGGGGACTTGTTTTATTTCTTCTGCTCAGAGCCCAACATTGCAGTTCCATACAAAAATCTTGTCCTTATCAAGGAATTTTGCCTGAAACAGAATTTCGAAACTCAATTTATTGCATTGCTATTGTGTGCATTATTACTGGCAATAAATGCTTTTCCATACACACGTGTGACAGCAAGCAGGAGTGGGCTGGGTATGTCTCATCTGCAGGTGGATTCTCAGGACAAGACTCGGATAAGTGTGGGGTGACCATGTTTGATATTCAGTGCCTTCTGGATAAGGAAGGAGCCTCCGAGCTGGTCATAGATGTGATAGTGAACACCAGGAACGACAGGATTTTCTCCGAGGGCATTCTGCTCGGCATCGCGCTGCTCGAGGGGGGAAATGCACAAACACAGGTACTTATTTCACATCCTTATTCACATATTGGTTTTCAAAAGCACCGAGCCTGCAGACAAACACAAAGAACCTTTTTGCTGCGAGTGCTGTGGAAAGTTTGTCACTGTAATATGTCCCACTGTAATGCAAAGGTAAATATGCCCTATTACTGTGCAATATCTCATAGTGCAGACTCTTCAATAGGAGAAAATGTTTTTCAGCTCTCCCTTTCTGTGTGCTGCTTTTAATCTGGTCTTTGCAATATGGGCATTGTCTCCTTTCGTTTTATATCACTCTTTGTGAAATTAAAAATAATAATGGTTTTAAGTATATAATAGCAATAAAAATATTTTCAGGAAAGCTTCAGGGATGTTTATCAGAATCTCCAAAGAGAGGAAAGCTGGCCATTTTGGAAGACCAGAATCCCAGTCCATATAAAAGAACTGCTTTAAACTATGGATTCTAAGGGGTTTTTGTGAATTATATCCCTCTCTTCCAACTTTAGCCAAATCAGATGATTGAGGAAAGAGAGAGAACTGAGATGACAAGGAAGGGCTGGAAGACTTGGGATTGTTCAGCCTGGAAAACAGAAGGGCTTGGGGTAACCTTTGGGTGGCCTTTTAGTACCCAAAGTGCGCTCAAAAGGAAGGTGAAGAGACACTATTTCCAAGGGCTGGAGTGACAGGACAGGGGGAATGGCTTCACACTGACAGAGAGCAGGGTTAGGTGGGATATTGGGAAGG
>JAWWMP010000041.1:57316860-57332465 GCA_035047865.1 Dendrocincla tyrannina
CTGGGCTGGTGGGAGGTGTCCCTGCCCATGGCAGGGGGTGGGATGGGATGGTCTTTAAGGTCCCTTCCAACCCAAACTGCTTCATAATTCTATGGAATGTCCTTCTGTGCAGGACACATCCGGGTGTCTGTAGAGAACCTTAGTATTTGCAAACAGTTTGTGCTAAAACAGTGCTATTAAAGCTGGCTGCTGAATGCAAATGAAGAATTTGAGTGTGTAGATTTGCCTGTGCCCACAGTGCAGCATGTCTCTTCTGTCTGAGTCTGGCGTGTGTGTTCAGCTGAATCTGGCAGTGCTCCTGTACCACTTGGTGCCAAGCCCTGCATGATTTCCTGGGAGCATATTTTGGCTTGCACTGTTTTTCCAGTGGTGTGTTCTCACTCCTGGCAGTGTTGGGGTCAGTTCTGTACTGCACAAGTCTCCCTCAGAAGCTCTTGTGGCATGGTTCAGGTTGCTCTGCTTTGGCTGGAAGGTTCATTGTTGCTGCAAGATCTTTCAAATGTCTGGATCCTTCTTTTAGCACTTTGTTGATGTGCATATTTCCTCCCTCCCATTATCCTGTTTCCCTCTTTTCCCCCACTCTCCTTCCCTCCCTCTCTGCTGCCCCTGCCCCATTCCCTTCTCTTATTTTGCAGACATGCATAGCCACCCATGAGTCTAATGGGATTGATATTATAATTGCGCTCATCCTGAATGACATAAACCCTCTTGGCAAATACTGCATGGACTTGGTGCTTCAGCTGAAGGTACAGTATATGCAAATTTGTTTATTTGAATTTGAGAATGGAAGACATTCCTATGTGAGAGCTCTAGGCAACCTGACATTTACTTAATCTTACCGTAGCATAATACACTCAGCAGCCTTTGAAACAAGAAAAAAACATTGCAGATGAGTTCAGCTGAGCTTCTGAATCCTTGTCAGACCCTCTGCCACAGGCCTTTTGACCCACTGCTGTGTTTGGGAGTATGCCCTGAGCTTTTTTTCCAAAAAAAATCCTTTCAAGCAGACAGGACAGGAGAAGTCTGTATTGTGGGTGTAAAATCTTGCTGGATTGATAAACAGCAACACTGCACAGGCATGTAGTGATTTTGGCATTCTCCCTACATACAGGGCTCTTAAAATTACTTGAGAAGGACATGTTGTGAGAAAGAGTAATACTTCAAATGACCTGCAGTGTCAAATAAAGTTGAAAACAAGGTTCAAGTAAATTGTGTTGTATTTCCCTTCGCAGTGTCCTCTGAGGGGAGACACGAAGCGCAGAGTGTGAGGGCAAAGACTGGAGCAGGAGGGCTTGTAATGTAATTGTGTTCTGTGTTCTGGGGGGGTTGATAGGCTTGTAGATAAGCTGCTCCTGCCATGCTGTACCGGCTGCCAAGCAGGGTAGAATTTGTCCAGGAGGAGCCCTGGGGTTTGCCTTTTCTTGCCTTCCACATTCAGTCTTTCCATTGCAGATGGTTTGTTTGCTCCCCAAACCAGCAAATGCTTTGTGGTAGCTGCATTGCATCATATTGGCAATGTTATAGATGTCTAATAAAATAATTAATATAGCTATATATCATGTACAATGAAACTGAATCGACAGTGCTTTACATATGATTTTAATAAGTGTAATTATGTGTTTGAATGACAATGTAATTCAGGCCCCCCTCAAGCAAAACACTTGAGCAGACATTTCCCTTTGAACATGCAGACAGTTCTTTTGAGGTCCAGATTTCAGTCTCTGGAAAGGTCCAGCCACGTTCACTCCCGTGGCACTTTGATTTGCCATTACCATGAAGCTAGCAAGTGCCTGCAGAACATCTTTTCTGTGTAGGGACCAACACTGGAGTTCAGAGATGCCTGAAAAGCTGCAGGGACCAACTGTGGCCAAACCAGAGGAGGTTTGTCCGTGCCATACCCCAGTTCCTTAAACAGCACAAATTGAGGTGAATCACAGCAGAGGTTCACACTGTGGAACTCAGTTCTGGTTTTCTGGGTTCACAGAGTCACTTGGCTTAGAAGGGACATCTTGAGGTGACCTTGGCCAACCCCCCTGCCCAAGCAGGGTCAGCCTAGAGCGGGTTCCCCAGGCCTGTGTCCAGCTGAGGATCTCCACAGCTGGAGACTGCACAACCCATTTGGGCAGCCTATTCCAGTGTTTGGTCACTCTCACTGTATGAAAGTGTTTTCTTGTGTTCAGATAGAATTTCCCTGGGGTTTTATCTGTCTCTTGCTCTCTCACTGGGCACTGCTGACAGGGGTCTGGCTCCCTCCTCTGCATTCCCTGCCACCAGGTATTTGTACACTGATAAGATCCCTCTAAGCCCTCTTACTCCAGGCTGAACAGCCACACTCTCAGTGGCTCCTTGTATGAAAAATGCTCCATTCCCTTAATCCTCTTCAGGGCTTTTTGCTGGATCATTCTGTTAAGTCCATGTCATCCTTGTACTGGGAGCCCAGAGCTTGCCAGGCCAGATGTGATCTCAAGAAATTAGACCCAAATTAAGAACTTTCTGGGTTTGATTTTGAGTGACAACACATTGAAATAATAAAGCACTGAGTTTACCAAGTAATTTTTAACACTGACTCTCTGTCAGTGTTCACAGGCGACTTTGAAGTTGAAAACACATAAATTTTGCAGTGAAAATACAAAATTCCAAGTATATAAGCCCATACATTTACACATACAAAGAAGCTCAGACACTGTTTTCAGGGAGCATTGTATGTTGAACTTACACTCCCCCAACCAAAGCAAGAGAAATGCACAATTACATTTTCCCATGCCATCCTACTTCAGCCTGTTTTGCACATAGTTTTTGATGTGGTATTTAATTACATCTGCATGGTATTATATTTTCCAGTGGACTCCCAAATCCTTGAGTGAGGAGGGCAGACAGTGCTCGCTGGGCCCACAGATGGCAAATGTCCTATTCTGCCTCATTTTATTTAGAATGTGACCCCCTGGCCTTCTTTAGTGCCTCGTATTTCAGTATGACCTCAGTATCTGCCACCCTGTTTAGTGACAGCACGAAGAGACCTTGTCAGGCTCAGGGTAAAGAGACACTCTAGTCCAAGTGTCTGCCTGGTTTTTCTCGCAGCACCTGACTCTGGTGGATCCAGTCGCTTCACTCATTAGTTTATTTTTCCAGTATTTTTATGAGGAGAGGAGATGACAACCCAGGGAAAAAGAAATGAAGGCCAGAGACAAAACCTGGAAACTGATTTTTCAAAGTATTATTGTGTTATGGAGAACTTTGTACTGTGTTTTCCAAGTAATGGACCTCTTTTCCTCATTGATATCTGGGATTGGAAATCAGATCCCAGGGGTCTCAAAGCATGCAGAAAATGAGGACTAAGTAGTCAAATGACCATCTCAGTGTCAGGTGCTGAGTGACCTGAGAGGAAAATCCTGGGGGATGTGCCTGCGTGTGTAATTCTAGGCCATGGCACGTCCCTTCTGCTGAGTCAGAAGAAGCTGGATGTGGCTGACACAAAGCCCTCCCCATGCTCTGCCTGTCCCCATGTCCTGGAAGCTGCAACAGGCTTTTCTCCATCCCCAGGGTTGTCTGCCTTGGGAAATAGCTTCAGAGTCCTCCTCGTCCATGACTGAGCAGACTGACGCCTTCCTCCAGCATCTCCTCCCCTTCCTTCTGGTACCTGGCATGTTCCCTTCCCTCCTCCTGCATTTGAGATCCCATCAGTGCTACCACAAGTGACTTGGTCACCAAGGCTGCAGCAGGAGAGGGAGCACCCTGCTCTTCAGAGCAGCATCCTGTAGGAATCCTAATCAAGCTGCTGTCCTTTCCCCTCCACCTGGGTTTTGGTCATTCTGTGCCCACCAGGAAGAAACTCTGTGGGCTTTTAGCCGTGAAACTCGTGTGTTTCTGCAGTGAGGTGCTCAAATTGGGATTTACCAAACGCTTCTGAGTTGGCCAAATCTGGCTGGGTTTTTCTGGGGACTGCAACATGTGTGTGGTTGTTTTGTTGGCCTCTGGTGCTCCGTATTTTCAGCTCTGCTATCAAGACTTGGACGTACAAAGGCTGCTTAAAACACAAGTCGCTTGAACATGAACAACATCTTTCTTTTTGCCTCAGTCCCAAAAGCAGCTGAACCCTTTTCCTCTGAAACTGCCTGTGCCAGTCGTCCCTTGCTGAGAGAAACGTGGGGTTGAGTTGCTGATGTCTGGCAATGAGCAGCTGAGAATGAGGTTGTGTGGTGGCTTGGGAGTTTTCCTGGCCCCTACCTTGGGACTTCTGGCTGCTTCCAAGTGTTCCAACAGCTCAGTCTATGATGAGGGGATGGTGAGGGGATGCTGTGACAGGTGAACCAAGGCCATCCTGCTCTGCCAGAAAGCAGCCAAACCTCCAAACCCATTCTTCCTCTCCTCTTCACAACGGATTCAACTGGAAGGCAGACAGGTCTCTGAAGTCTGAGGCTGCTGCTGCTAAAGCCCCCGCTGTTTAATCCTTAGGAGAGGCCTCAGTGAAAAGCAGCCAGCTGACTAAAGAAGGTTGTCTTTTTATGTTCCCCCAGGAATATTTGGTCGTGGAACAAAATTCCAGGAATGTATGAAAACAGTTTATTTTACAGCCCTTCAAATAATAACCAGTTGGGCTTCTTAAAAACCAAAGGGAAGGGAAACCTGCCTGATTGGTGAAGGCTTTTGTGTGATATGTTTTGTAATTACCTCTGTTGATTCTTGTTTTCATAGAAAGCCGTGGCAAAAATTGCCAGGTGGGCAATAAGGGAAGGAAATGAAATTTCATTTCTTGTGCACGGTCTACAGCAAGGCTCTGTATTTAAGTCAAATATTTTTCGGCGTTTAAAATGCTACTTCCAATATAGAGTTAGTAAGTCTTACACTATGCTTATATTGTAACGGGAAAAAAACCCCTATTAATTATGTCAGTAAAATAAAAGATGCAAGTGGTTTAGAATCCTCTCCACTAAAACAGTGGTCCTCATAATCTCAATTAAAGCGAATGCAAGGGCCATTAATCCATGGGAGAGATTGGAAATTTGCATTAACCCTGGGTTTGTGTCTCTAGAACAATGCCTCCAAGCTTCTGCTGGCCATTATGGAGAGCAGGCAAGACAGCGAGAACGCCGAAAGAATCCTTTTCAACATGAGACCCAGAGAACTGGTGAGAAAACTTGTGAATATTCATAAATCATTTGGCTGGGAAGGAAAAAGAAATCTGTCATTAAAGCATTTTTAAAATGATCTGCATCTAAGCTGCAGAGTGTTGGCAGCGTATGGTGGCAGGGTGTATCAGGACGGTGCTGAGTCGCAGGGCGTGCTGTAAAAGGATCAAGCACGCGTGAGTTCAGGCTTTACGACTTCATTATTTTTATCCCTTCCAAGCACTTTTCTGTCATTGTTCCCGAACTAAATTATCGTACTCTGGTAGACTGTCTCCAAGTGCAGTTTGTGAGGGGCTGGCAAATTAGGCTTGTACAGTCTGTGAAACAGTGCTAGCAGCAATGTGTGTGTAGATGGAGAATATATCTAATAACTGTACATTATATATATGTCTCGTGAGCAAAGGGAGTTCCAAACAGTCGTTGTTGCTGTATTTGGGAAGAACCCGATGTTTGTGTAGGTCTCCAGGAACTTTCAATGGGTTGGCAATCTGGAGGAGTTGTTCCCAATCCAAGTGGCTGTGTCACAGCAGTAACTGAGAGATGTGTGTTTGCACACCGTGTTCTTTCCCTTTCCTTCGTGCATTTCATCTCTCCCCGCTTGGGGTGGTGTTCCAGGTGGATGTGATGAAGAACGCCTACAACCAAGGCCTCGACTGTGACCACGAGGAGGAGAACGGAGATGATGGCATCTCCCCAAAAGATGTTGGCCATAACATCTACATTTTGGCACATCAGGTATGTTCTGTTGCTTCCAGAAAAGTGTGACGTGGTTAAACTCCACGTTGTCGTGGGTGGAGCGATGCCCTTCCTTTGTAAGAGGGAAGTAACCACGGGTTTGGTGAGATAAACCAGCCCCTTGGAAAGTTTGAGAGAGTAAACGTGGCAGGGGTTTAGCAAGATTCAATGGCAAGGTGCACTCAGTAATTGGCTGCATCCAGGAGAGGCTCAGAGAAAACTGGCAGGGAGACCCTCCTCTTGAGTCAGGAGGTTCAGAAACGACCCACTTGCATTCCAAACCTCTTCCAGAGGGAAATTGAGGTGCTGCTGCATCCCACTTAGTCCCAGACTTGGCCAGTGGTTTATGTCTGAAGGATTATAAGTGCACAGTCCTTCCTTGATTTCACTTTGCTAAGATTTCAGACTTCAGCATGCTCTGAATCATTTTCCACGTGAAATCTGTTGTGTAGGGAATCTCTCAGCCTCGAGGAGTATCTTTGAGAGGGGTCCCTAACTCCAGGGAAGATCCTGTGTGTGTTGGTACTCAGTGGGACTTGGTAGGCTCTACTGGTGTGAAATAACAATGCAGAGCAAACCAATTACTGACCGCTTAGCTTTGTCTTCTTTAAACATTAACAGCTCATTTATATCAATCAAATCATAAATCATGGTATCATTACTGGTGTATTTTAAATAGTAGCTTCAGTTTTGATACCAAGTGAACTCGAATGAAGAAGATCCCTATTATTTTAGCTTTAGTTTGGCAATAAGAATAATTGGGCCTTTTCACTGCTTCCTTCTTCAGCATTCCCTTCCTTCCACTACAGAACTATGCTGTAGTGCCCTCAAGCTTTTTCTGATCACTTTTTCTTCTCTGCTGGTAAAGGTAGAATGTACAGTGAGGGTTTTTTACTTAATGGGCTATTTATTCTTCAGAGCAGTTGGTGTCAAGAATAGTTTATCTCTCAGTTATGTTAAGAGCCTTGAAAAGATTTTTTTGGTTAAAAAAAGTAAAGACCACATATTTCCTGATTATATCATAAATAACAGCTTTTGGTATTTCATGTAAGGGCCAAATTTTTAAAAAGTACTCTTACTAAGTAAAAAGAAATTAGCAGATGGAGATAGGGAGTGTTCTTTGTTTGTTATGTTTGTTAAATGTTGTTAAGAATTGAGTCCTCAATGGGGACACAAAAAGAGCAAAGAAAGCAATCTATAGCTACAGTACTATTGTGCAATGCTTCTTTCAAGCAAGGATTGCACAAAACCAGTGACTGAGTTCTGCTCTTGTGTTTGCAGCACATTGGAATAAGTAAGTATTGTTGTTATGTCGATGCCATTGTGGTTGACCGTGTTCCACTCCTGTGCTGTGTGTGGGACTGTACATGAGATACCCAGGGAAGATGGCCGTATTTTTAGAAAGCATCTGTAGCTCCTGACCTTGCATGGCTATTTACTCCTTGTCTGAATGCTTAGAATGAAAATTCAAATGCCTGCCAAATCGAAATGTTGGTATTTTCTGCCTGCAGTTCGTGTTAAATGACTTAACGGGGTCTGTGCCATGGAAAATATGCTTTGGGGGAGTAGAATATCAGCCTAAAACCATGTATGAAGTGACTGCTGGGGTCATTGTATGGAAGAGGTCACTACCAAGGGGACACTGGCTAGCTGAGGTGTAGGTTAATCTCTGCACCCAGGTAGGTATTCAGGGTGCTGGGGGGGTCCCTGCTGCCACTCCCCAGCTATTCCTGATCCATAGTCAGCATTTTGGTTGCGTAAGGGTGGATATTTTTACAGCAATTTACTGAGCTCCTTCCTGTTCTGTAAAATTAAATGTCATGACTGGCTCTGTAGGCTGTAAAAATATCCATCTTTCTACAAAAAAGAAAAAAAAAGACTGTTTTCTTTTTCTTGCATTTCTGTAACTCAGTACGTGTGTTTACAACAGCTTTGCACCCACGGTGAGCCCCATAGCAAAACAAATCTGTGGAAGGGCAGGCAATTCAGGGCCTTCCTCTGTCCTTTGCTAATGAAAAGTCAGAATCCTTGGCACAGGCCTGCTGATCTTTGACCCCAAACTCTCTCCATGTGTGCCCTTTCGCTCGCCCTGGGATGGGCAGGATACGAATGTGGGCCCTCCTCAGTGAGGCCATTGTTGCCGGGTTCCTTTGCTGGCTTCTCCCCCCAAACACCCTCTGCTTTGCTGTGTCAAAGTGGCTTTTTGGTGCCTGGGCCCTCTGCTTGGCTTGGCTGACCTGATTTACATCCCATTTCTTTGCTGTCGCAGCTCATCTGACTTAACCTTCTTTTCTACAACCAGTGTGGCTCTTCAGTCACCCTCCTGATGCTTCCCTGTGACCACTTGCTCTAGTTACAGCTTTTTGGTCCCTCTGTAATAGCAGAATCAAGACCAGGAGTTCCTCTTTCTGCTGTGCCAGCCCTCAAACACAGACAGTTTATTTTGGGGAGCTCAGACTTTCAGTTTTTGTCGTTGTGCTCTCCCGGGCGATGGTGGGTTCTGCATTTTGCCACCACGACATCCTTCCTTGCCCTTCCTGTGGTTGGTTTTACCAGCAGCAAAAGGCATTCTGGTAAATGTTTGACCCGTGGTACATAGAAAGTTATGCATCTGTCACGAGCAAGGCTGAGATTTCTGGTAGCAAACCTCCTTTGCAGCCTGCCAGCCCCTAGGCAGGCACAGGTACGTGGTGCACACACACAGAGGTGGCACAGCAGCCCTGGCATGCTGGCAATCACAAGTCTCCCACATGTTTCTGTGTCCTCTTTTCCCTCTCCTTTGGTTCTCGATGTTCCTCCAGGCTGCCACGTGCCGTAGGCGTGCTGCTTCCCCTGCCCTGACCCCAGGCTGCCCAGACACTGCTGCTCCTCACTCTTCCTGTTCTAGGGATTGTGAGCAGGGAGGAGAAGGCAGTGCCACCAAGACAAAGCAGAACTGAGTGGCCCCTGGGCTGCCCCCCTGCTCTGCAGCCTGCCTTTGGGGCAGGGGCTCCATCCAGGCGTAGCTCTTCTACATGGAGGAGTGACACAAAGCAGAGCTTGAGGTCTCATCCTGGAAAAATGAGCCTGTTATTGCTCAGGGTTCCCAATTCCCTTGGAAATGCAAGGAGGAGGCTGTGTTTCCTTTGTCTGATTCAAGTGTCACGCTCAGAGCCAAGCTTTGGACCTGACATTGCTGATTTCTTGCAGTAGTCTCAGGGGAATGCCAGTGGTGGTGTGGACAGTTCCATCCCCTCCTGTACCTCAGTCAAGTGGTGTGGCATATTTATTGCTGTCCCTTCAAGAGATCGTGTTTAAAGCAGGTCACACTTTGTTTTGCAAAGTCAGTAAGGATGTCCATGAAGAGGTATCATCTTGATGTGATGTCTGGGTGGAGATTTACAAAACCTTCTGCCGTAGTAGCACAAACCCCCTTTCATCCTTAATTCTTATCTGCAGAATTGGTGCAGGAGAGGCAAGTTTTTAAATGGCTACCCAGAAAAAAAAAAGGAATTATAACAGGCTAAAGAAATCCTGTGGCATGTCAGATGACTCCTTGAGCCTGCTACCTCTTAGCTATAGCAAAGTGTTTCAGAAGTTTGTAAACTGGAAGATGCCTCACTGGAGTTAGCAGTGTTTCCCTTTGCATTTCCCTGAAGTTGAGATAAGGCACTGCCACAACCCCAGGCTGCTGTAGTTTGTATGCATGTGCTTATGTATGTGCTTCTGTCAACAGGAGCTACTTTGGAGTGTTTCTCTGTGTTTCTCAACTAGGTGCAAACTGTCTGAATCAGGCACCAAGCCCAAGCTACTCCACTGTACCTTTCAGCTTTATTCAGGAGGGTCACAGGAATGTGAAATAACTTTACAGAGCGTGGCAGGAGTGCATTCCCCCTGCCTGCAGAGCTGTGTGCACATGGCCTTGCTGTACGAGGATGGGAGAGGGCAGGGACTAAGGGAGCAAACTGGAGTACTGGGGCCAAGTTTTCCAATGTGCAGTGCCCTATAATGCCCTCCATCTGGTTCCCAAAGCTGCTGCAGGGGTGTTGGGGTGCTGACCCTTTCGTGATGCGTGTTCTGTGGTCTCAGAGCAGCAAAATGTTTTAACTGCTCTATTTTAAGTGCATGTTTAAATGCATTGCTGGAGAGAACACGGGTCTTGGAATGCCACAATGTCCTTGTCACCTCCAGTAAACAGAAGGTTGGTTGGTTGAGTTTTTTTGGGTTTTATAATATGAAGCTAAAATATTATTTAAATCCCAACAGAGTAGCAAAACTACTTATACCTATAAAATTTCCTGGTGCCACCAGGACTTAATGAAAAATCATTTCCTCCACCCTGTAAGGTTAGAAGATTTAACAGTGCCTGATATCAGTGCAGCTGTACAGCATGAATGAACACAAGCTTGAATCAGGCTGTCTTCTGATAGACTAACTCAGTTGGAAGTGTCCATCTATTTATAAGTCCTAAAATCAAGGAAAAATAGGTAGATTCGCTGTGAGCTCTAAGGTTCTTGCTGCGGGTGCTACTGAGCAGACTGAAGCAATTGGGCATCATGGGTAAGTCATGCACCTCCCTCTCTGGTGCTAATTTTAAATGGACTGAGCAAAATGAGTCCTTCAGCCTCATGTATTTGTTATATATTAATAACAGAATAAAGATTTCTTTGTCCAGCATGGCAAGCTTTGTCAAACTAATGTCTTATTGCCGTGTTCACTTCCTCCAGTATGTTGCTTCTTAGTGTAGACACATGAAGAGCATTTGCTGACAGGGCAATAAAAATGGGAATAATTGATGGCATGGATTTAAACTTTGGGTGTAGGGACACCCTACCAGCTATTTTGGAGAAGTTACTGGGTTTGATATTTGAAATAGGACTGGTTTGATAATGAGACTTGGATGTGATACGTTCATTAAGGAGGAGCTAAAGTCACTTTTAAAAAATGTAGCCATCCAAATATGAAATCCTCTAAGAAGCACAAAGCCATTTGTTTATGTGAGTTTCTGTTTAGTGTGTCTTTCTGTAGCTTTCATCAGATTTGAGTGCAGCCAGGGCAGGGACCACCTTTGTTTTCCACATCAGTGCTGTGCCTAGAACCGCATGGGTCTGGGACTCTTACATGCTCCAGCAGAACAAAGAAACGACAATAATAATAGTGGTTTCAGAGGGGTTTTTTTAAGACTAAATCTTCCTTTTCATAGGGTTTTGGAGCAGTTAAATTTTGTTTGCCCCTCTCTTAAAGTAGGTGGCATTACCTGGTGTTCCAGGTGAAGACACCAAGGCAGAAGCAGGTACAGACAGCAAGCCCTGAGCTCTCATGGAACATAATTATGGCCCGTTTGGTCCCCAGTGCTTTGCTTTCCCTCCTGTGCTCACTGGACCCCAGCTACTCAACTAATGGGGAAAACTGGCATTTTTTGGGTGGTCCAGCTGAGAAATGCGTACTCTCCGAGCACATTAGTGCTCCAAAAGTCTTTTAAAGGGGCATGCTGATGTGTATTTTTCAAATGAACTTTTCCTGGGCTGCTGCTATTATGGACTGCTGAGGCAAGAAGAGCTTTCATAGGATAATGGGTACAAATGTGTGTGAGGGAGGTATTGTTAGGCTTGGGTGTTTGCTCTGTGGATAGCTATTTTTGGTGGTGTAATTTGGAGCAGGTCCTGGATTTCCTTCACTTTGCTGTCTTTTAGCCTCTAGGCAGATGAACTCAGACCTTGGTACTCCTTTTCCCTTGAGTTTTTGTGTGTGTGTATAAAATCAAATACAATTATTAGAACATATACTATAGGGTAAATGTGGATTCTGGTACTCATCCCTTTGTCTTGACCTGGACATAATTCAGGTCAGGTCAAGGGATTCCGTGGCAAGACCTTGCATAAAGTGATGGGTGCAAATTTTCCATGGTTTAATGTGTGAGGCAACAAGAACACTGTAAATTCAAATTCCAAATGTGGAAGAGGATGGCTGCCTGTGACTTTTCCTTTAGGATGAGAATCCAAAGCTTTCTGAACTGGGTGGGCTGTCCCAGGCTGGCAAAACAGCATTCTGCTTTGAAGTGTGACTGTGGTCAGGTGTAATTTGGGGTGAAATTTGGCCATTTAAAAAGAAGAATCTTGCAAGAACACCTTCACCCTTGATGGTGATGTTGCCTTTACTGGCCTGTAGCCTTTGCCTAAAAGAGATCTCCCTGTCTGTGTGGGAGCTGGGAGTTCCCAGGGCATTTTGCTCTAAAAGACAGGCTTATCCTCATCCAGTTGGGAAGCAGCTTCCAGCTCCAGCAAGGATCCTCCTGAAGAGCTGGAGACTGCCCTGGTTCAGTGAATTTTTGAAGCTTTCTGACTTCCTTCTGTTCATCTTCTGCCTCAGGTAGGTGTGTTGCTCAAAAACAGAGTTGTGACCCATGAGCCCCACAATTTATTAAACATTGGGTTGTGCTTGGGTTCTGCAGACAAAGATTCTGAGTTGATTCTGTTTTGCCAATTAAATGTCTTGGTTCATTTGAATTTTTACACATCTCTGACTGGTACACTCTTAAAAATGTGTTGTGCTTAGTGTACGAGACTTGTATTTTAGAAAAAAGACCCAAATACAAAAAAGACTGAACTTGTCTGGTGTAAATAGCTTTACTGGACCAGAATCACTGGTTACGTTGAGTGAAATTACAGACTGGGCACATTTTGTGCAGCAATGACCATTGTCAAACTTTGCAGCTGATGTGAAGAAGAAGCAATTGGCAGGTATGGTTGGAGATTGTCTTCCCAAGCAGCACCAGATGGCGAATGGAGAAAAATAGTGTACACTTTAATAAACAGGACCACCTTTTGAGGTCAGAAGATGATGGAATGTATCCTGTAGGATAAACCTGCCCTTCAGGATGAATAGCTGTGGGTTGGTGCAATAAGGATGCTCTCTTTCTGCAGGAGGGGTAGAATTTTTCGAGCTAAAGGATGTCATTTTTTGCAAGGCTGTGCTGATGTTTGCAGTTTTTTGGGTTTTTTTTTCATGTTTGTTGCTCCCTCCTTAACAGAGAAGCTCTTGCTGATAGCAGTGCCAAAACACAGGGCTAATGGGAAGCAGTCCCAGGAACTGTGACTGTCAGGGGACTCGTATCCTTGGCTGCCAGACCTGGAACTTCTCATGGAACTTTTATGCTCCACATGTTGTTTTGTAGCTAACATCCCGATGAGACAGGCTATGGCATCGAAATGACACGGGCTAATTAAATGTCAGCAGAATCAGAGACACTTGCAAGGCTTTTACCCCGAGGTTGCCAAGGCTGAAAGAGGAGCCAGGGCTGCACTTCACCCTCCTTGAGGCTCATTAGGGTGGCATCACCCCCTGTTTGACCAGCTGCACTGTAGGGAGGCACTGTGCAGGTTGCCACCAGGGCTTGACACTAACGAGCACCTGCAAGATGAAACAAGGCCTGTGGCTGCTGTTGGGTCTCAGGTTAAAACCTTGGCAACTTGTCCTGCAGTGTTTTCTTTCCCCCCTCAATTCTCCTAGGAAGCGTTCGCCTCAGAGTCCTGGGCTGACTTTGACAGGGATCTTCATGGGGACCTGTTTTCCATCTGGTGTCCTGTTCACACAGGCTGCCAGGAGCTGTTGGCACTGTAGGCTGGGCCACAAAGCCTTTAGCTTATTTTGAATTTTCTGGTTCTGCTTCTCTAGACTAAGATGAAGTGTCTATTATAGATGTGTGTGTGATTTATATGTGATGTTAACGAGTGATATATCCTGTTTGACTGTGGCCACTGTGCATTTCGCTAGTGCACAGGTGGCGTTAATATTTCTGCTTTGTGGGTTTCTTCTTCTATCTCTAACTTCTGTAATCCTTGTGTTTTGTGGTTTAGGAGATGTTTTTTATCATTGGGAAATATGTTGTATTGGTGTCGGGGCCCAAACGTTACACCAGAAGAAATATCCTTTCTTTGTCAAATGTCTGCATTGTGAAATCTTCACATTAGTCTGTGGTTTTACTCTGAAAATTGGCGGTGGGAAATGCAATAAATACTGTTGAAGACATTCTCTGCTCTCAGGCTCTATTTGCAGCCCTGTCCTTGCAGTACCCACACTACCTTTTTATTGCTGTCTGAAGCAGCACGGGCTGGGCAGAGTGACTTTGGTCCTCCTTTGGTTCTGTGTCACCAGTGGGGGAGTTCCTCAGCTTCCCACTTGAAGAATGGGTCTTCATTTAGGCACGTCCACAGCTGCTCTGTGTGGGAATGGCTCCACTGGAAGTAGGCAAGCAAGACTCATTTATGCTAGCAGAGAACTTGACCTGTTGCCCTCAAAAGATGCTCTCCCCCTAGAGCTGCCTGCTTGTGTTTGGCGTGCACAGACTTCACTCAGAGTGATGATGCAAGGGTGAAAAAAAAAGGATGGCGTGACTTAGAACTTCACTGCTGGAAGTTCTTGGGGAAGTGCTGTGTGGAATTAAAAATGGTTTTCCTTGTAAACAGAACAAGCTCTGTCCAGAAGCCTCTGGGAGGAAATAAATGTGGATGTGTCTGTCCAAGGGCTCTCCTCAAAGCAGCCTGCACTTGCAGTCACCCTCAGCTGCCCTGTGCACTTACTGCCTGCTCAGAAATGTGTGCCATGTGGCTGCTCACTTTGTGCAGATTGCAACAAACCCCCCATATTTTGGAAGCTGGGTTACACAAAGTGGTGAGTTTTTGCTCTGGAGACAGAGCTGGGACTTTTTCATTAGAGGTGGCCATCAAATGAAGCAAAATGCTCTTTTTCTTACATCTTAAGCACAACTACACCACTCCACTCCAAGCTGGGAGGAACTTGCTCTGTTTATTTTGAGGGGAAGTGAAGGTAACCTTGGAAATATCATGGAAGTGAAGTCTGGTCTCACTTAATAGTATCAGAGCAGTTCTAACAGGCCTCAGATATCTGCACTGTGCAATCCTACACCTTAATTAAAATGGGGGGGGAACGTTTTCTCTAACAAAGACATCCTTTTTTATGTTCAGTAGTCACTGAAGTAATTACAGGTTAACAAAAATAAAGAGCATTAAACAGAATGTCAAAATATGCCTGTTCCTCACAGTTGCTGCGTTTTAACTCTCGTCTCCTCTGATGTCATACTTTAATTAGGTATCTCAGCCATCACAGAGTTTTCCAGACAAGATCTGAGTTTGTAATCTACAACTTGGCAGGGCTCAGTCGCCATCCTCTCATTTCACTTGTTTAACCCAGTGCGGAAAACGAGGTCCCCCTTGCACTTCTTCTGAGGCAGCTTTAGGAGGTCCTGAATAAAAGTGTCCAGCTGTGAAATTCAGTTTCTAACGGCTGATTATGCTTTTCTGCACCAAAAGGGAGGTGATCAGTTGCT
The DNA here is from genome assembly GCA_035047865.1 of Dendrocincla tyrannina. Classification (NCBI taxonomy): domain Eukaryota; kingdom Metazoa; phylum Chordata; class Aves; order Passeriformes; family Dendrocolaptidae; genus Dendrocincla; species Dendrocincla tyrannina. Next base: position 57,332,047 of record JAWWMP010000041.1, read on the forward strand.
TATGACCACCTTCAGACCTGCACACGGGTAAGCACCTAATCAACCCGGCCTTAAAGAAATAGTCTCTCTGCCTTTTTGCACGGGCAAGGATTTTCAGAGTTTGTTTTACAAATGACGTAGCCTTAAATGAACTTGGTCTTTCCAGCCTCTTCTTTCTTTGAGTCTGCAGAACACCGTTCAGCTGCTAGCTGGTTGTGTAAAGAAGCCTGAGTTGTGAATGTCTGATGAGGAGAGAGAGATGGAACTTTTACCCTTTGGCTCTCCCACCAGGAACTGTTACTCCATAGGTGCCAGGTGAAAGTGCTCTCCTGAGGACAATAGCCAGGGTTGGAAAGAGCAAATCATCATTTTACTTTCTCCCCTTCCCTTCCCTTCCCTTCCCTTCCCTTCCCTTCCCTTCCCTTCCCTTCCCTTCCCTT
>JAWWMP010000041.1:57332533-57343539 GCA_035047865.1 Dendrocincla tyrannina
TTCTCTTCTCATGCTCCTAATTTATTTTTTTAAGAGATGTTTTGTTCTGCTAGCTGGAGGGGGAGGCAGAGGCTCAACAGCATGATTGAAAATGCTGGAAAATCTCACTGCTGTACTTATTTGGTGGAAGGCGTCTCTCAGTTCCTGCCCATCTCCACACTTGTACACTGCCCTCTTTTGTACCCCACAAAGTACAGCCGTCAGGTCCCAGCATCCATTAGGAAATCCATGTCTTCTGTGGATTGGGTAGATTGCAGTTTCAGCAGTTCACTTGCTATTTTAGCCTCATACCTTTTTGACTCTGATTGAGCAAGCTGTGCTTTCCTAAGTGTTGCAAAGGTGGGATGCGAACAGGAGGGGGTAGGAACAGACTTTCTGCTTTGCCTTTGCTGGAACAACTAACCTGGCCACATAATGGCCACACTCAAGTGCTTGAATCACAGAGGCTGAGGCCGAGTTGCAGCTGAGGACTTGGCTGAAGGCTGGGAGGTGGCTCATCCAGCCTCTTCCAGGGCAGTGGGTGTCCTGGGGCCTCTCCCAAGCCACACCTGCACGTGGCAGGTGCTCGTGGATGTGCCAGGTTGGGGTGGTGACGTGCGTGCAGCTGAAGGGGTCGCAGAGTGGAAGGGCAGCCACGGCACCGAACTGTGGATGCATGAGGTGAGGGTGGGAAAACCCCAGGAGGGAGCAGCGATGCAGGTCTCACGTTTCAGGGCAGAGACTGAGCTCCTTTCCATGCAGTTTGGGTAGACCCTGAAGAAAAGGATGAGTCCATTGTGGAAGTATCAACCCACGAGATGGTTTCTGGTCTGCTCGTGGTGCCAGAGGAAGGGGGGTTGGCTGCCAGGCAGCGTCTTCTCGTGCTATGGCTCCCAGAAGGAAGTGTGTCCATACTTAAAGCGGTGCTTCCCCTGGCCACATTGCCCCAAATTAAGAGTCATGGGCAGTTCCTCCTTTTGTCTGTTTATATCAGCCTTGCTTTGCTTTAGAAGCCACATATTGGACAGAAGTAGATAGCTGTTTGGCACAGGATCACGTTCTGAAGAGAAGGGAAACACAGAAAGTAAAGACTGGGTAGCCAAAGGATTTTAAGAATTCCAAAGGGGGATGCCTTTCCCAGCTCTCCTGTCTCAGGTGTGTGTGTGTCCTTTTTATGCATGCAAAGTGTTGGTGGCTTTTGGAGGTGAGCAGTTCTCGTGCTGTGTGGATTTGGGGATCACAGACACAAATCTCAGACTGTGTCTATGCAATGTTGGCGAGCAGTGTTTGATCTGCCTCTCACAGGAGTTGCATGTGGTTGGGACCTTCTTCCTTGCCGTGCTGTGGAAAAGACCAGTTGGAAAGAGCAAATCATCATTTTAGAGAGAAACTCTGCTCTTTTTTTCTCCCTTTTCCACTGAACTTTCTTGTTATGCTTCTATCTATAGTCATGTCTGACACTTCCATCATCCCCTTATTCCCTTCCATCCTGTTCCCTCCCAAACTTTGCTTACAGGAATCAAAAATTGGGTTGCAGCATCTTTTTCTGACCTGAACTTTCCCCACGTGCATGCACTTTATTTTATTTTTTTTTTTTTTTGCATGTAAAAGAAATTACAAAGAAGGCAAGAGGAAGTAAAGCTTACTGAAATATTAGCAAGTGATTTTGTCTTCTGCTGGTTTTCATCAGGGGAAAAACAGAACAACAAACCCACAACAAAAATAACAGTAAAATTACTAAGGGGAGGTGATGGGGACTGCAAACATAATAGTGATAGAGATCACTTTAGTGTGGTGGTTTCTCTTATGTGACAGCACTGAGGAGTTTTATTTCTCCATTCCCTGCGAGGTGGACAGCTGTTACCCACGGCCTGTAGTGTGCACCCTGTGGAGGGTGGGGAGGAGGGCTGCTGTCTCAGGGGTTACCTGAGGCCATGGGAGACCCAGCAACACAATCCAGAGCGCCTGGACCACCCAGGGCCCTGCTCATGGCCCACGAGCCATCAGGGAGAGATTCACTCTAACCCCTTTTTTGGTTGCTCTGTGTGGTGTAATCATCTCGATGAAATCAATGAATCCTTGATTTGAGAGTCTCCCATGGCTCCATCCCCGCTGTTCCTGATGGTTGTTAACAGATTGCTTTGCGGGGGAGTGCAGAGGTACCGCTCTATAAAACTGCAATGACTTCTGGAAGGGAAGGTGCCCTGTGTCTTGCAGAAGGCACCATTCAGCTTTGATTGGAACGTGGGGAGCTGAGAAGTTGTTATTGCTCTTGGTACAGCCAGTTGGAATAAACATTTCTGTTCGGTTATGGTTCAGATGACATTTCCTTTCCCCTTCCTTTCTCCTTCTCCCTGTTTAGCGATGGATTAGGAATGTTCTCATTTGCCCTGGCACGTGGTAAGGTCCTGGCACGCCAAGGAAGAGGATCTCGTTTTCTGTCTCTATCCTCCCATGTCTTTCACCCATCCTGTTTGCTACTCCCTTGGCTTTCTGTTTGCTGCTGTTTCTCGGCCCTTGGGGTTTTTCTTGTCAGTCCCCAGGCATCCTTTTCATCCTCTCCCGCTCTCTAAGCAGAAAATGAAACGTTCAGTGAGATGACTGGGTTATCCCCCTGTGATGTGAGGGGGTTTGGCGGTGCCAGATCTCACACTGCCTGGCTCCAGGAGCCAGAGGGACCAAGGAATAAAAAGAGGACGAGTTTTCTGCTGTAAATGAGCCCCAGCTGCACAAGCCTGTTTGCACAGCAAGGTGAAACCCATCTGAGCAAGATGCAATTATTCTGCTGCTGCTGCTGAGTTATATTTTGCCTCATTTCTCCCTGGTGAAAGACCACTGTGACCTTTGGGCTGGCAACCCACCCTGCAGGACATCTGGTTACTGACAGGGTCGGGGTGAAGCTAATTCACAGCAGATCTCTGAGATGCCACGCACTGGGCATCAGCTCTGTGCAAACACTCCTGCCTCGCCTTCCCCAAGGTCTGTAGCTCATTAATTCCAGGATAGTAGAGTGGCCCCTGTGCCCTGACAGGCTGGAAGGGGCTGACTGGCACACCAGGGGGTTGTCTACCGAGCTGAGCCGGGGCATGGGGCAAGGGCAGAGAGGGCACTGTGCAGTTCTGGAGCCTACGAGCACCCAGCCCAAAGCAAGCCCCAGTGCCCAGGACACTCCCAATGCTGCCTAGCCCAGTGCCCTGGCCCTGCCAGGTGTGCCAGGCATCTCCCCATCAGTGGCAGCCTCACTGCTGCCTTACAGCTGTGGGAAGAAACTTGAGGGATCTGTTAACAAGGGTAATAAGTGTTTAAATAATATTGCTTTTTCTGTTTTTTAGATGTCTGTAATACTTTTTAATGTTCTAAGGCACGGGAGCTGCTTGTGTCTTTATTTCTGCTTCTCGGCCAGTTGTCCAGTGCTTCTCATAATATTCCATTAACCCTTCGTCAGGAAATCAGTTTAACATGTTTGTCACTTTGCCTGTGAACCAACTCTTCTGTGAAAACCCTAATTGCCCACAGAACAGTAGGTCTCACTCGTTTACATCCCTTTTTACCATTCTAGTCATAAGAACTCCCTTTTACCCGCCAGGTTCAGCAGTGTTAAAATGCTGGGGAGTGAAATAGAGCTCTCAGAATTTTGGGGTCTTTAATCTGCTGTTTCTAGCTTGTATTTCTTGTCCTGCTGCCTGTTTTAGGGCTTCAGCAAAGCCTGGTGTAAAGTGGAGAATAACTTTCTCTTTTCCCAGGAATTTTTCCACATGCACACATATGTACACACATACATGTATTTTGGCAAACTAATCTACCATCCCAGGTCAGTGAGTTAATGACAGGCTGATGAAATGAAGGTTCAGAGCTTTAGATCACTTTCTCTTTGAGAACATTTAAATAACTTCATTTTTTGTCCAAGGTAATCTTGACTTTAAAACAAAAGGCCTGCAGGAAACCCCTGTATTGTTAATTGCAAAAGCTGGGTCTGCTGTGGTTTTCCACACTGCTGATCATATATGGCATCCCAGATGAGTGCAGATCTGATTTTATAGTCATGTTGTGTCAGGAGTTGAGACTGAGTATTACTTGTAATTCTGTCATTTATCTCTGCTGGTTCTTTATTAATGTCTTGAGTGTTCTTGGTCTGTCCTCAATCTTTCACATTTTGTACCGAGGCTTTATTACAGCGTTTTCCAAATTTTTTAAGTAAAAATCTTTCAAGATGAACAACAGCCCTTCCTCAGGAGCTGACTGAAAGCCAAATGGTCTTTATTCATATAGCTATTGCCTTAGCCATCCCCTCTTTGGAAATCAGTGTTCCATTATATGGTATTGCTTCCTTGAACCTCCTTGATTAGTAGTAAAACAGTGTTGACATCTAAAATATTGGCACTGGCGTGGCTGATGGGTGAGTGAGTAAATGCGAGAGTTTTCTCCTCAAGGGTGATTTTTTTCCTGGGGGGTCTTTGCAAATTCAGGCTACAGTGATGGGGTTTTGTTTGTTTGTTTGTTTTATCAGTTATACTTGCTATGCATTTTTGAGATGCATTTCTGAGCTTTGCTTTGCGAACAGCCACGAGGGCAGTTCTTTTCATTATAGTTGCTATTGGCCACCTCCATGTGGTGTTTTGGCCTCCAGCTGCCCCCAAAGATTTGTGATATAACACAAGTGTTAAATAGGAAAAAAAAATACCATTCAGAGCTTGCATGGCCTTTACATGCTGCTCACCTTGGGTATATTACAGGCTTGGAAAAGCTCTCCATATTTTTAGGTTCCCACTTTGTCACTACATTGTTATTTTCACTGGCGTGTCTTTGATCTCACGAAAAGCTCCGTGCTGGGCACGGGCTCTGTTGACACAGTCCCCTTTGCCCACGTGGACCTTTGAGCTCTTTGCAGGGCAAAGGAAAGAGCATGAAAGCAGAGCTTCAGAAAACACCATGGTTGTCAAATAACATCACATTTCCAAAGACTGGGGGCATCTGCTTCAGCCCTGAGCTCTCTCAGATTGCTGTCCAGCACAGCCTTTCATCCCTGGAGCTGTGGCAGCCTGGAAATATTAGCAGCAGTTATTATTGTGTCGACATAGAGGAATCCATCCCACGTAGGAACTGCAATTCAAGCAGAAAAGAGATGGGCCCTTTGCCCCGAGGTTACTCTCTGAAGGTCCAGAGTACACAGAAGGGAAGAGAATATAGAGAGAAATGAAGTTATGAGTGCTTATTGCCTGGGAGAAGATTCACCTTCCTCACCTGAGGATTGCCAGGGCCTTTAGGTTCCCTCTCTGAAATCTGCTGCAGTTCCTCCTGCTCAGCCAGCAATCCCTGCTTGTTTCTGATGTGGCTTTTCTGGCACTTGAGGGGATCCTGGGCTGTTCCTCAGGTCATCCTGTCTGGTGCTCGTGTTGGGAAGCCCCAGCTGTGCCATGCTGGGCTCTGGCTCAGCAATACCTGGAGATTTCATATACAAATGGCATTTCCAATTCTGTATAGGAATTCAAGTATGATGGTAGAAAGTGTTTTATTGTACTAATGGCAATTGCTGAATCTATACCACGTCCCTTTCTCCAAACTGGCATATTTTTAATAGTAAGAACTGTCCGTACCTCCTTGACTTGTCATTTGTTAGAAAACTCCAAAAGGTTCATACTGGAGAAATAAAGGTCAGTGTACAGGCAAAGTTCCTCTGTATTAGAGAAGATTAAAAAAGGGGAATATATTTGCTTCTGGTTATGCTAATTGATCACTCCAAGCATGGTGTGATCGCATTCTGTCTGGTCAGTTCTTTTCTTTGTGTCTTAAAAAAGAGATGCAGCCAAAGTAAAGGGCATTTGGAGATAGACAAGGAAAATAATTGAGTCACAGAGAGTCTTCTGTTTGAGGAGGGATGGGAAAGATAGGGATTGTTTTAATTTAAAGAAGAGACAAATAAAAGAGAACGTGCCAGTAGTGTACAGAATGATGAATGATACCGAGGAGGTGAACTGGCCACTGGTGCTTGCCCTTCCTTAAGTACAAAAGCAGAGGCACACCCAATAAAGCAGAAATGCTGTTTGAAGAGAGGTTTTAAACAGTAACCACCTCCTTTCCACAAGCTCAGTGTGTTTCTCCAGGATTCCAGGGCACGCACTGAGGGGCAAGCAAAAGATCTCTGGGAGATGAATTCCAGTTGCCTTGCTAAGCAGTTGTTGTGGGCATACAGCAAAGACTGCTCAGTGGATTATGTGGCTTGTTTGGAGGAGAAGAACTAGTCAGATAGTCTTACCTATCTACAGCTTTTTTAGTCTCAAAATTAAGTGGATGTTTAAGGTAAGACATGAACACATGAATAATGAAATGAGCAATAAGGAAACTGTCCAGGCATTTGCTGGATAGCATAAAAAGTGAACAGTTCAGGGCAGGAATCTACTACCAGTGGAAAGAATATTCCTCTGTTCTTGAGCCCCATGTCATTTTTGGCATGTCTCCCTGAATATCTGCTCATGAGCCTTTCATAAAGTGCTGATATTCTGCCACATGGGCTCAGGGCTCTGCTGTCAGGGCAAGCAGCAGTCTGTCCCTAGGGAACTTGTAGGAAGCACATTTCTTCTTCCTGAATATCTCTTTCTGGTATCCTCTTTTCTTTTGGATGTTCCATTTAATGTTCATCTGTAATTAATGAGTTTGTATCAAGATCCAGAGGAGAATTGATTTTGATCAGTAGATTCTAGGCAACTTTGAGTAAATTGTGTATGTAGCTCTTCCGTGCCTTTTTGGGAGATAAAAGAGGGGATAGTGAGACGTGCAAATATCTTACAAGTGAGTAAGATCACTGTCTGGTTAGATTATTGACCTGTTTGGATCCACTGTTACTCCTAGTCTTGATCCCCGCCATTCCTTTTGTAGCTGTGCTCTTATTTCTGTAACTCCTCACCAGACTGAGCTATGTCCTGTCGTGCAGCCCTAGTCCACCTGTGGTGATCATCCCTTCCCAGCCTGGTTCCTGTGCTCATCTTGCCTCGTTTCTGAGAGCTGTGTCTAGGCTGTGGTGGTAATGTCAGTGATCCAGAGATTCAGATCCACATCACATCTGCCAGGCAGCCCTGCCCTTCCTGCCTCGCTTTTTCCCACCTTAAACGAGGTGAAAAGCCTCATCCATTCTGGGGGAAACCCATTCTCTGGGATATGAGGGAAACTGCATTTTTAGTGGCTCCTCGTGCCTTAGAATTAGGTCTTTGTTTCTCACCTAAGGCAGGTCATGAAGGCATTTGCCAACATTAAACTTTGTGCAGCCATCGAGCATTTAAAATATTTACTATTCCATATTGAACAGATGTATTTTATGAGTCATGTAAAGTATGTAATTTACAGAAGCTTGTCGGAGATCCATCTTTGTGTGTGTGTACATATTTGCTCTGTGTATAAACTGTGCAGTTAAGAGGGTGTTTTCCCATCACTGCAGTCCAGCTGCCTCTGAAATAGTGGTGGACATTCCCTTGCCAGCCCTGAAATACCAACCTACAACCTGATTTAGCCATTTGAAGGCACAGAGAAAAATTAATTGTAAATGTAATTTCATACTCAGAGGTATGCAAATTTTATGTCTAAACTCAAGTGAAAAGAAGCATTCTAATTTTTTGGCATTTGTCAAAAGCCCTCCAAAACCCATCTAGGCTGCAGGCTAAGCTGCCTCTCATAAATCTCAGCTGAAGACTTGCTGCTGACTTTTTAAGACTAAATTATTTCTATTGTTCTCAAGTAATTACATTTTTGTTGTTATCTGTGGAAAGAGCCCCACTGGGTTGAGCGTGTAAGTATATGGGAATGGGGGGAAAGGAGGATTTGTGGTACTTAAGTGGAGATGATAAAGCTGAAAACATAGCAGCAGGACATCAATCAGATTTCTCTCCTTTTTTCTAGTTGGCTCGTCACAATAAAACATTGCAACAGATGCTGAAGCCAGGGTCAGACCCAGATGAAGGAGATGAAGCCTTGAGGTTTTATGCCAAGCATACTGCCCAGATCGAGGTAAAGAATTGCTCACTGGAACACTGAATATGAGACAAGTCTGCATCTTGTGCGTGGTCTATCACCTCTTCTTAAGCTCCTGAGCAGCAAAGCTTATTCAAATGGGGTGGGCTATTTATGAGGGGAAAGTTGAACGATGTGCTTTTGGCTGGGGGAGGAAAAGGAATGCACCTAATATCAAAAGGGGCTCCAAATAATCATTTTACAGTAGCTTTCCTGTGTGTTACCAAACGTGTTTTGTTAGGGAAGTAGTGACTGTGGGTAGTAGCTGTGTCATGAAGTCAAGAATAATCTTGTATGGTACATCACTCAAATAAATAATCATGAGTTTCAAAGCCAGCGATGCTGGCTGATCAAATTAAAAGTCTGGCTGGAGTACAAAGGGGTTTTGAAGTGGTGTAGACATTCAGTATGGCCTTTGTTTAAAAGACTAAAGCTTGGCCTGGTTCAGCAGCTCCCTTTTGTGCACTTTCCACCTGCCAGGGGTTGGGTTTGGATCAAGATCCACGGAGGTGTTTAGGTTCTCAGTTCTTGTACCCCTTTTTGGGCTCCTGCAGGTTCCGTGGGGTCGCAGGCACCACGAGAGGGGTTGGGCACTGGGGTTTTTGGAGCTGCAGTGACTTTGTAAGGACAGGATTTCTGTGGTGCAGAGGCAGCTGCTGCGAGAGCCTGGGGGCACCAGAGGCATCACAGAAGAGATGGGAGCTCCATGGCTGTGGCTGGCCAGAGGGCAGCTCGGTGCTCCCTGTAACGTATCTGAATACTCTGGGTGTCACTGAGGTGTCTCCTGGCCATTTTCAGCCGAGTCATCTGGGTAGGTGGTAAATTTAGGCATGAAACAAGCACTGTGGTCTGTTTTGCAGTGGCCAATAGCTACTTGTGCAAGCCAGCATTGCTGCTGGCCAGAACAGATGTTCACAGGTCCTTCTCTGAAAGCACCCTAGACCCGTGTGGAGTATCAGATATTATCTCCCCTACATTAAGGTATCTCATTTGCTTGATTTGCGAGTCAAATAGTGGGTTTTTTTCACCAGTGCCTGTGCAGAGACATGGGTGTAGGAGCCAAAATGAGTTTCCTACCCATTTCTGTATTTTTAGTAATGCAGAGTCCGCAATCAGAATGGGGAAGCAATTTTGCTGACAGCGTGGTGAGATGAAATAAAATCTAGCTCTGAGGACTTGGTCAGTCCTGAAATACAAACAATTCAGAACCTTGGGTTTTGCCAAGCAGGAAGATGAAGACTGACAAGATATGGGTGCTGTCTGAGTAACAAGGTGCTATTTTTGCATGTTCACCTTCACAGCTTATCCCGTCATAGAAATAGGCTCAAGGTGAGAAAATAATTTTGTAATCTGAGCAGAAAGCCCCTGAACTTCTGCACTTTTTACTGGGAGAGGTTTGTTTCCATTTGCTGCAAAACAGAAGCATTCTGAATGAGAACATTTTTTATATTTGGGGGGTCGGGACCTAGATTTTGCTTGAGACACATGTTGGCCACCTTGTTCAGGCAGCCTGTTGAAAATAAAAAAAGTTGTCTTACTCTGTTTTGGAATTGATTGGTTCAAGTTTCTTGTAATGTTCCAATAATTTACGCATTAATTTATAAATGAAATGGGAGCTGTGAACAAGAAAAGATATGCCAAAATGATCGGATGGTCACTGCTCCTGACAAAAACGTGTGTTTTATTTATAGATTGTTCGCCACGACAGAACAATGGAACAGATCGTCTTCCCTGTCCCCAATATTTGTGAGTTCCTCACTCGGGAATCCAAATGTCGAGTATTCAACACGACAGAGAGAGATGAGCAAGGGAGCAAAGTCAATGACTTTTTCCAGCAGACAGAGGATCTCTACAACGAGATGAAGTGGCAAAAGAAAATTAGGAGTAAGTACTGCAGTTTAAAAGATAGCTTAATTGTGCTAAACCCCTGTTTTAAACTTTAAAATCCTTTAATTTTAATAATACACTTTTATCTGTTTGCTCTGGTACCACAACAGACCAAACTGTTTGGGGCTTGGGAGTGTAGGTCAGCTGAGACACTTGCATGCCACCATAAAAGAGGCATAATATGGAGCAGTCAGTAATGGGTTCAAGATGATGTTTTGGACTCCAAAAGTTACATTGAGGGGTGGATGAACTGGGTGTGGTTCTACTGCACTCAATAGCATTGCACCTAATTAAGCCAAGGCCCCTAATATTTAACAAAAACATGTGTAGCTGCATAGTTGAGGTTTGCAGATTCCTAAAAGACCATTAAAGAACTTGTAAATGTCAGTCACTTAAAAAACATCTCTCACCAAAACCTCAGCTGCTTTAAATCCGCCCGACTCCCGTGGAGTCAGTTCCCATGAGCCTGGCCTGACTGGGCTGCAGCGTGTCCCAGTGAGCCCATACTGGTGGCACTGGGACAGGCTGGCAGGGGGGAGGGAGCAAAGCAGGGGCACGAGGAGGAGCTGCAGCGAAGCCAAGGCAGGTGTCCTGAGTTTCTACTTTAGTTCACTGGTGGGAATGAGGGGCTGGAGAGTGGTGCCATGGAAAGGGACCTGGCAGGCCTGGTTGGTGGCCAGTTGGTGATGAGTCAGGAGTGTCCCGGCAGCCAGAGGGGACATTCCTGTCCTGGGGGGCATCAGGCAAAGCATCCTTGGCCAAGCGAAGGAGGGGATTGTCCCGCTCTGCTCTGCACTGGAGCAGCCTCACCTGCAATACTGGGGCAGGTTGGGGCACCACAGTGTTAGAAAGACATTAATCCATTGGAGAGTGTCCAAAGGAGGCAACAAAGGTGGGGAAGCCACGTGAGGAGCAACTAAGGGCACTTGGTGTGTTCAGCTGGAGAAGAGGAGACTGAGGGGACACCTCATTGCAGGGACAACTCTCTGGGGAGGGGCAGAGGAGGGGCAGGCACTGAGCTCTGCCTGGTGGGGACCAGGGACAGCACCCAGGGAATGGTCTGGAGCTGTGCCAGGGCAGGGTCAGGGGGGATCTCAGGGAAAGGCTCTTCCCCCAGAGGGTGGTGGGCACTGCCCAGGCTC
>JAWWMP010000041.1:57359450-57380133 GCA_035047865.1 Dendrocincla tyrannina
GCACAGGGGGTGACTCTTGGGGCTGGTCCTGTGCAGGGCTGGGGGTTGGACTGGATGATCCTTGTGGGTCCCTCCCAGCTCAGCACATGCTGTGATTTTGGTGGCGGTGGTGGGGCTGCGTGGGCAGCTCAGCCCCTCTCCTGTGGCACTCAGGGGGGCTGCTCTGGGCACCAGAGGAGCAGAGCCTGAGGGGTTCAACAGCAGCACCAGCAGACAGTGACCCAGCTGTGAGGGAAGGGACAGAGACCTGCCAGGTTCCTCTGCTGTGCTCCCCCCACCGAGACAGCTGGAACTGAACCAGAGCCTCCCATGCTGCCATCAGTAGGTTCTTTTTTTTAAGGGCATGTGCACTTAATGTCAGAATATTGAAACCATACCCACGTGAATAAAGCTAGTGAGCCAGTGATTCATTGCTGTTTCAGACCTCTATCGAGCCACAGTAAATTCCTGCTCAGTAGTGACAGTCTGTGTCCACATGCAGGCTATGATTTACAGTTCTGTGTTTTGTATCAACAACATCTGTTTAACAAAAGAGGGGGGGGAAAAAAGCCAAGAACATTTATTTTCTAATCTCTGTACCAGATGTTTCGTTATGCACGAGATCCAGGGATTATATCAGAAATAATTTAATTATTTTAAATGAATAATCCGAAGTGTTTTTCCTAAAGCATGTCTCGTAACCACTAACAACATGAACACATGGGAATGTGGAAAAATAAACTCATGTTTTGCACAAATCTGTAATTATATCTATTTTCAGGGCACAAATATTAAAGACCACCTCCTAGCTTTAGATGCTGGTGTTGGGGCACTTGAAGATTTGTGGAGGAGAATATCATTTCTTGGGGTTGTGATAGAGATGAGGTGGCAGAGAGCAATTGAAGCAGCAGAAGAAAGTAACATCTGAGAGAGGAACATGTGCTTGCCCACAACAGGGGTGCAAGAGCACGTTCCAGCTTATGGCCTCGACTGGGAAAAGTTATTTTCGTGGTTGTTTCCATCTTTTGGAGGTAAATGCCAAGTCCCTTAGGTGTGTTTGATAAGCAGAAGTGTCGGGGTGCTTGTTCTTTCGAGAACTTCAAGCTGAGTGTTGAAAGTGGCCCATAGACCATCAGTGAAAAGTCTTTGCAATTTGAGGTTTATTATCACTCCTCACCGCAGTTTTTGCAGGGGTATCGTAAGTGGGAATGCTGATACAGAAACACTGGGACATTTATAACTGCCTGGCCTGGATATCAGTCTTGAAGAGCTCACAATTACTCAGAATTACAGTGATAGATGCTGTTGCAGCCCTCAAAAACAGTCAGCCAAGTTAAAATGAAAGCAAATGCATCAGTGACAGTGCTAAGGCAGGTTGGTCAGTGTTGTGGTTTCCACCCTTTTTCAGGGAGAAACAGGTCTCCCTGTTTTCCTGTGGGCTGTAGCGTGTATCAATCCAGTACAGACCCAGCCAGACCTATTAGTTTTCTTGTTGCATAAAGATTTATCTGTAATTGCCAAGGCTTATTTTTATTTTCTTTGAATTACTGTTGTGGATGCATATAGATGCATAACAATTCCTAATTTCCCTCCCTATATTCTTGTACAGCACAGATTGCTTATCAAATACAGTCTTAACATTAAAGTGTCAAACAGGATTTGCAGAAAGCTATTTGGGTTTGTAGTTTAGGATGAACGTTTATCAAATTGTGGATTAGCTGAATCATGCACTGAACCAAATTATTATTGTCTGTGATTAAATCACAAAGTGGTTATTGCCCTGTGTCATCTAAAGCACACGATAGCTTAAATCTTTAAAATCCCTTTTTAAGGTGGCTATTGGAGCTACATAACTCCAGAGTTTTAGGACCAGGCTCTGTCCCTGGGCAGAAAAATAATAGCTTTCAAAAGGTCGTTTGGACTGATTCTTCTCTGCTTTTATGGACAGGGAGTGGATGGACTTATTTACGTTTCAGACATACAGAATAATTCTCAGTAAACAGATCTCTTTGTACCCGGAGCTCAAGTATTTATTCAAGGTGCTGGCTCAGAAAAGAAGGCAGTGAGTGGCCTGTTGGTTCCCGTGCCTGGAAGGGCACAGGGGCTGCCTGCTGGAGAGCAGCGATGCCAGGGCTGTGTTTGCCTTCATGATGAGGGCACAGTGGAGTGGCAGGGGGCTAAACCATGCCCACCTTCCCAGCAGAGCCGCTCCTCACCCATGGAGGGCACGGGTGGCCAGCACTGTCTCTCCTCAGCACCAGTGCAGCAGTTTTACCACCTCACTGGGCACCTTGAGGGGCCACAGCCTCTCTGGAGAGGCTACAGTCTTCCTAAAGCTCTCGGAGACCCTTCTTGGGCTGCTCTGGTGGTTGCTGCTCGCTGCGTGCCCCTGAGTGTGTGTTGCAGGGTGGAGCACGAGGAGCAGCCCAGCAGGGCACACCGAGGTGCTGGCAGCCAACCTTTCCGGTGATTGGTGTCCCTGCTCCTCTTCTGCACCCTTCAGTGCCCACAGAACCGTACAGTGTGCTCAGTTGGAAGGGACCTGTCAGCATCATCGAGTTCAACTCCTGGCCCTGTGCAGGACACCCCAGGAATCCCACCATGTGCCTGAGGGTGCTGTCCAAACACTTCTTGAACTCAGGCAGTCTTGGTGCTGTGACCACTTCCCTGGGGAGCCTGTTCAGTGTCCAAGCACCCTCTGGGTGAAAAGCTTTTCCCTGATACCCACCCTGCCCGTGGTGATCGATGTCCCTACTCCTCTTCTGCACCCTTCAGTGACCATCTAGCTGAGGAGCAAAGAGGGCTTTGAGCACACCCATTTCCTCAGCCGTGCTGTTAGGTAACAACCCCACTGCTGACCGTCCTGCTTGCCTTGCTGAGTCACCAAGCAGTGAATGATCCATGTGAGACAGGGGATGGTGGGCTGGAGCACACGGAGGTCTCCTGCCCTCATGCCTTGCAGCGAGGGAGGTCACAACCCAGGAGGAGTCATGAGCAGTCATCGCTGCTTTTCTTAGTTGAGTAGATAGGAGGGAAGTCCTGAAAGGGCTTGTTTTCATGTTGCAACAAGGGGTCACGGGGTGGAAGGGGCTGAGAGTCGCTGCATTGGAGCTGCTGGAGAAATGAAAGCCTGGCACAGCTGATGGTGCCCATGGCAGCGGCACTGGCTGAAGGAATGCATTAGGCTGCCTTTTCTCCTCTACTTCATCCCCCTTGTCCTACTCTTTGACCTATTTTCTCTTGCTGTTATCTAGTAATCTATTTTTTAAAGGCTCAGCCCAGTCTTTCCTGCTGGTTGCAGCTGATCCCTCTCGCCGCTAGCCTGTGAAACCAGCACCTCCTAAAGAAACATCCCTGTGCCAATTACTCCAGAGGCATGGATTCAGCTCAGCGTGCGAGCTCGATTGAAGCCAGTTGGCTGGGCCAACAGGACAGGGATGGCTCAGGAGAGGCTTCAGACAACGTACAGAAACTCAAAATGAATTTCTTCAGGCTTTTCTCCATCCACGCTCAACCGGAGCTGGCAAAGCCAGGGAAAAAAAGGCAGTGTTTTCCCAAAGGGAGGAATTAGCCCTCAGCTCTGCCATCCCCCTGGAAAGCCCAGGAAGGGAGAGGAGAGAGTTGCACAGAGAACTGCAGGAGGCAGGCTCAGACTTCTCCTTCCCCGAGAAGGAGGGCTCGAGGCTTCTCAGCAAACACAAGCAGCAAGTCCCCCAAGCCCCGTGATTTCTCAGGCGTGTGCCCTCGCCGTGGGCACCTCACAGCTACGTGTACCCAGAGTACCCTGCCGAGAGGTCTCGCCCCGGGTGAGCTGAGGTTCCCTCTGGAGGTCTGCCAGCCCAGGGGAGGACGGAGGAGCGAGCATGCTGGATCGCCACACGAAATGTCTGCTCTGCTCGTGTGCAGCCTCTTTGGCCCGCAGCCTCTTGGCAAGCCTCACCTGCCTTTTTTTTTGTTATTTGGTTTGTTTTTTTTCAATCTTCCCCCAGCTGAACTGGCAGGGAGAGGAGCCTGCAGCTCCTTTCTGTCCCTGCAGCCTTCCTGTCTGGCTGACTCCGTGCCCTGGGCGCAGATGTGCATTTAAATAGGGGTTCTGCAAGGCACAAGTCGTGCTGGAGGGAAGATGCTGTGATCTGTAGGTGGGCTGCTGTGGTTGGGCTGCGAGAAGCTGCTGTCCTGTGCAAGAATGAAATAACACTAACAACTAACAGCATACTGCGTTGTTTAGAGAGAAAACCTCAGTACACTTTAACAATTATTTGCCCAGGCAGCTACTTCGTTTTAAAGCCTCCCACCCGCATACCTCGCCCTCTGTGAGCTCATTAAAGCTGGAGCTGTGTCACCTCACGCTAACCTGGTGGCTGCTGATTGAGTCCCGTGACAGCTGTTTGCAGAGGTTTGCCCTGCTCCCTGCCAGCAGCCTGCCTTCCTCCTCCAGATTGCCTCTCGCTTCCAGACGGGCTTCAGAAATGTGTGAGGGAACGCTCTCCTGGGCAGAATGGCTGGGATTCTGAGAGGAACAGCTGAGGCGTGACGGATGACATCCTGCAGAACCCCAGGAGTGCACCTGCAGCGTGGGGCAGGCACCTTTACAGCTTCGAGGTGTCAGGCGGTCAAGGTGAACCCTGGACCGAGCCCATAAACATTTAAGTCCCAGAACAAGTGTTTGGGGTTGTACAAACACGTTAATGGCCTCTGGTTAATTGGCAAGCAATTACCTTGAAGTAAACCTAGCTTTCCCACTGCTGAGCAGCCACAGAGTGCGTGTCCCCCCGTGAACACATCACTCAAATTTTCGGCCGAGGAGCCTTGTCCAATTTGCCTTGTGGATCCTGGAGGGTTTGTGATCAAAAGTTTTTTGTCCCCAGCAGCAATTGCTGTTTGTTTGTGGCATGGACTCAGCAAACAGGGCTGTGTGCCAGAGCTCATTTTCGTGCTGCCCTTTAATAAAGTTCTGCAGTTCGTACTGCAGTGAAGAAATAAGATTGACTGGCAAAAACATGTGGTTCAGCAAGGGAAGGTACCTGCTGCATGCACTATTTTGGAACTTTTGATGAGAGCTAGATCAGTATTTTTAACCTGAAGACGGGTTGGCCGGCTAGAATGTGTCTCCTACTGAATTCTGAATCTTTCTGACATTTTGCATGGCAAAGATACACAGCTGGACTGACTTCTTTAGATGTGGACTGCAGTTGGGAACCAAGAAGCAAAGTCCTGCCTGCCCCCAACACAGCACTTGGGACTACCCAGTGAGAGCAGCGGGCCGGTGTTTGACCTCTTGCCTCTGCTGTAAAGAAAACCTGTAGGAGTCAGGAGCATCTTTTTGTGAGGTCTCTGGTCCATGCAAACCCATCAGCTTCTCTTAGAACTTGGACCAAGTCCTCGCTGGATCCTCTGCAATACTTTGGGGGGAAAAGGCGCAGATCCTCTTGGTCTGTAACAAAACCACACCTGGGTTTCTTTCCTGGAAGAGATTATCACAGCATTTCTAGGAAGGCAAAGCTGGGCACACGTGAGTGAGTGGAGTCTGTCGCTGATCTCCTGTGACTCGGGGGCTCGTGGTGGCCGAGATGAGCCGGCACGTGGTGCAGGGTGGTTCCAGCTGCAGCCACATCTGCTCCGTGCCCACCGCAGCGTCGCGTGGCAGCGGGTGAGGTGCTGTGGGCTCCGTCCTATCTCCACCTGTCCGTGGTCATCCCTCTTTCCAGGAAGTGTAATTTTGTGCCCAGCAGGAGGAGGAGGCAAGCAGGTGACACTGGGTGCCTCAAGTGAGGCGAGCCCACCGAGCCAGGGTATCTTGCATCCTCATGGATTTGTGTGGTGTTCCTCTGGAAGCTGCAGTGTGGTGGGGGGGGATCAGTCCACAAGTCTTTCCAAAGCAGTTGTTGGCCTCTGCCTTGTGTCCTGGAGGAGTGAGGGAGTGGCAGATGGAGAACAAAACCGGCAAAGCGCATTTCACAGTCCTGGCAGCAGTACTCGCCAAACAGAGGATCCAAGATGATGGAGTCTCAGATTGCTCCCCCTGTGAAGCCTGGCTTTGGAAACTGGTCTTCTTGTGAGCCTTGAAAGGGCTCCTGGTCCCTCAGCTGGCTCCTGTGGCTTCGTGTTTGGTATCCTCAGGTGCTTCAAGCAAGAGGAGCTGCAATGGGTGCAGATAGCAGAGCTTTCCAGGAAACATTCAGGTACAAGTGCAGCTCTGTTCACTGTCGCTGCCCTGAATTAACGTTCTGTGCCTGTAGTGGCAGACAAATTTGCTGGCAAAAACATTTTGAAAAAAAAAAAAAAAAAGGCATTGATCCAGAAAGTCGCTGTGCACAAACTAAGCTTAGTATAAATGAGTACACCTGTGCTTGACGCTAGGCACGTGATGAATGCTCTGCTAGATCCTGGCCAAAATAAATCTAAAATAAATCTCGCGGCGTACTCGTGGAAAATGAATGCCGGTCTTGTAAGCAGGAACGCACGCAGCAGAAATAGGAGCCTCCCTCTCGGCGTGTCAGCTGGGGATATCCAGCAGGGAAGGTCACGTGCGCTCCTCTCGAGCTCACCAGCAGAGCTGGTGAAAACAGGTTTTGATTTGAATGAGTTATGACCCATTGAAAATGGCATCATGCGTAACCACAGTAAATTGTCATAATGAGATCACGAGGCTTGGAGAAGTGAGCAGCGAGGAGAGAGGCCTCGCTCCACCAGCGTGCACGGCTGGCAGCCCTGGGCTGCAAACTGCAGCAGAGGGGCTCTGTCCTGCTCCCTGGGCAGCTCCTTGGTTCAGTGACGGCACCAGAGGTTGCACAGCCAGACAGAAACCCATTACAAGTTCTGAGTTAAAAAAGAAGGAAAAAAGCTAACACTCGTGTGGCTTTGGATTTAGTGTTACCCTGGCTGGCAGAGGGGACTGGGCTAATGCAAGCAGTGCAGAAACATGAATAGCGTGATGAGTGCTCCCGTGTTTGCCAAAGCTTAGCTTGGTTGTTTCCAAATCATGTTGCTGTAGGAGGGGAGGGTCTGGTGATCAGGGCAGAGCACTGTGGAGTTGAAAGGAAATCTTTCTGGAGGCACAATAAAGCCGTGTGTTCACTTGTTGTGTCCCTGGGCTCACAGCTTGGCCAGGCCAGGCCTGCCTGGACCCTGCCCATGTGCAGCTGCCCAGCTGTTCGTGCTGCAGAAGCATCGCTGGCTTTTGTATTTTCATAGAAAAAAAGGTAGAGGCAAAGTGTAACACTACAGAAAGTTCGATGCGCTTAAAACTGTACCAAGTACCTGGACAACATAAGCAGCAACATAAGTTGCCTTCCAGGAGTTTTTTGGGTGGACTTTGGGAAAGAGCTGCCTTTCATTCCTCCCAATACAGCTCTATTTGTGCGGGGCCTGGAAGAAACACTCTTTCCACTCCTTCTGTTTCTCTTCTCAAGTCATCAAGTGCACGTGTCCGTGGGGGCCGTCGCAAAACATGGTGCATATGACCTAACCACATCCTCCCAGTGCCCCCAAGGTGGAGGCCAGAGGTGCGCTGATGTGACGCATGGCCAGCTGCAGGACCCGTTCCCTTTGTCTCGTGCCCCAGGGCAGAGCGAGTTGCTTGCCACGTGGTTGCCACTCCTCCTGGTCTTGCACCCTTCCGTCTCCTCCATCTGTTAAGCTCTGCACACACATATCCGTGCCCCTGAGCTATGGAGACAGTTCGGGCTCATGCAGATGCACAGCACCTTCCTGACTCATGCCATCTGTTTACAGGGGTTTTATTGTGACTGAATTCATAGCCCGAGTCCATGGATTGAGAAACACCCAGTTCGCTGCTGGTCCATGTGGTGCTTGCTCCTTAGCAGGTTAACCCTTGGCCCTGGGGTTGTGCTTGCATTTCCCCAAGATATATGGTCTGAATAGCATGCTGAAGCCTGAGCCATTCCCAGGACCCCAGATCTCCCCTTGTGGGCAGCTGAATCCAGGTTCCTCTGCTCTTGTATTATCCGTGCTCAAGGCTGGTCTGGAGAGGACTCCTCTTGTTTTCCTGGTGTTGGCTCGCTGACATTGCTGCAAGGACAGCCGAAATAGGTGGAGACCAGCCAAGCTGAAGAGACAGCGGGGAAATGTGGCCCTGCATACACTTAAGAGCAAAGCACGGGGAGCA
The DNA here is from genome assembly GCA_035047865.1 of Dendrocincla tyrannina. NCBI lineage: Eukaryota > Metazoa > Chordata > Aves > Passeriformes > Dendrocolaptidae > Dendrocincla > Dendrocincla tyrannina. The sequence goes on from JAWWMP010000041.1 coordinate 57,367,558, forward strand.
CTCAGGGCTTTCCTAGTGCTGGCGTGCCAAAGAAGTCTTCCCAGAGCTGACCCAGTGGGCATTTCTGCATGCCAGAACCACAGATGAACGTGCCAACACTGCCCTACGGGTGCAGCTGTGGGGAACCAAGGTTTTCCAGTGGGTGCCTGCTTTGTAGCTAAGGAGAACCAAGAATAAAAATGCCTGTGTGACATACTTTCTGAATTTTCTGTGTGTCATCCACTGAGTCAAAAGTCCTGAGTCTGGTTCTCTAGTCTCAGCTTAGCAGCACTGCATAAACCCCTCCTAACGTGGCTCATTTTTCTAATACCCTTGTAGGAGAAGAATTTGGACTGGTTCCCTCGGATGAGAGCCATGTCCCTGGTTAGCAATGAAGGAGACAGCGAGCAAAACGAAATCAGGAACCTGCAAGAGAGGCTGGAGTCAACCATGAGCCTTGTGAAACAGCTTTCCAGCCAGCTGGCTGAGCTCAAGGAGCAGGTAAGTGCCTTGCCATGGGCAGCAACGTGAGCACGCGTGGGTGAACTTTCATCAGGTCACAGTCAGGACAGCGTTACAAAAGAGAGTTTTGTCTTAGAGAAGTTTTATCTGTCCCTGCAGCGAGCTTTCTGACTGGGTACACTGATAGGGGCTTGGAATGAAATTGTACTCTATTAGCAACAACAGAGAACAGGTAAGGAGAAGAGCCGCGGGGGAATTAGTTATGAAATCCTGCCAGTGGCTGTGCGAGGCCAGGGGGAGAGCTGCCCGAGCGAGGATGGGCTTTGGCTGTGGAGGTGCTGCAGAGCCCGGCAGGGAGGGCAGCACAGCGGCAGGAAGAGCTGCATACTGATGCCAGCCGGGAGAAAAGCCCTCTGTGTCCCACGCTTGGATTTTTTCCCCCGCTAAGAATATCAACAGTGCTGTTGTGAAAACAATTTGCCCAGCGTGTTGCTTTGCTTGTGTCACCCTTGTCTTGGTGCCCCTCCTCGGGCTGCCCCTTCTCTCCAGCGTGGAGCACCAGCTGCTGGCCCCGCTTAAAGCCCTGCTCCTTCCTAAACCACCCGAGGTGTTTGCTCTCCCTTCAGCATCAACAGGCCAGCTCCGTTTTTCTTTGCTGCACATGCTGGTCACCTCTGGTTCGCTCATTACAGTTTCAGAACAGCATCTCTGTGTTTTCTTTATGGGAAGCACTTCAGTGGCATCAACAGAGTTCTCTAATTATCCCTCTTCAAATCCCTCCTAAAACTTTTTCCCTGTGAAAAAGCTGACAAAGGTTTAGGCTGGATGTGCTGAGACCATTGCTTATTGTGCTTACCCCCACCATCCTGGTGGGGTTTTTTCATCCCCCTCTGGCTGAACATGTTCTCTCCTGCCTTAAATTTAAGCTCTGTGTGGCTGGGACCATCTTTTAATTCTGTGATTGTATGGCACCAAGTGCAAATGCTGACCCTCTGCAGGGCTACAGAGCACAATAGCAGTGCAAATAATACACTGTAAGACCACAGGGGGATGAGAATAATGTACAAATGAGAATAAAATGTCCATACTTTGCAGGAAACAGATCTCCCACTTCAAAGACATCTCTTGCTTGTAATTTTCAATGCTGAAGAAAAGAATTGCACTCCCTGTTGTTTTGCTTATATGTATCTTGCTCTGTGACTGCTAAATAATAGTAAAAAGAAAAAAAAAGTCTCAACTTGTCTCTCTCTGCCTTTCCACCTTAGATGACAGAACAAAGGAAGAATAAGCAGAGGCTGGGCTTTCTTGGATCAAACACACCCCATGTGAATCATCACATGCCACCACCCTGATACCACGGGGAGAAGCCGTGACTAGCCTTTCATCAGTATTCCTGCTTTATTATAGAATAAAAAAACCCTGAGATTGAGAGGAGTGAACAGTGCCTATTGTTGCAAAGTTAAAAACAACCAAGTGCCAAGATGTTAAGTGGTTTAGCTCTGGGAACAATTTGTAGCTGTTTTTCATGGTTGAAAGGGACCACAACCTAGAATGTGAGAGATACAAGGGAGCTCGTTTGTATTCTTCAACTCGACGGCTTCGGTGGTGGCGGCGACGGAGCTCGGGCAGCGTCCTGAGAGCTGATTTCTCCCTAAAGCACTGGGGTAACGGGGCTGAGCGGAGGAAGGAGAGATCTTTATTAACACAGATACGACAGCCTGCATCGGAATCAATAGGTCGTCTCTGGCTTGTTTGCCAAGTAGCAACATTAGTCATATTTGCTTGGCATTTACTATTTTTTAATTGCCGTAAATGTGTCAGTCGGGTGAGCGATAATGTTGCTTCAAGTAACTTCTGCTTGGAGGGAAAGGGGAGAAACCTCAAAAGACTGGAGAGAGGGGGGGGAAAAAAATTAAAAAAGAAATAGAAAAAGAGTTGCAAAGAGAAACATTAACGCTTTTGAATTTTAGCTGTCACCCTGCGATTTCTTATTTATAACACGGAGCACGATGGATCTACAGCTGGGGGAACGTTATGCACATAGCACTGACAACGTAACTGGAAGTGATTTCTTTCTCCTGCCTTCACATGTTCTCGATTAATGTGGCCATGAGGTTTCACATATGGGGGAGTTAAACTGTGTTTTAAATTCAAGTTTCCAGTGGAGGATTCAGGACAGGGAGAAAAAAAAAAAAAGGAAAAAAAAATTATACCTGTAGCTTGAAGTGTGTATGGGATTTTATTTTTTTAAAAGAGCTTAGAAATGTCTTTCTGTACAGAGCTGTAATGGTGTCATTACCTTCCATAAACTCATCTTCAGTGAGAGCTGACTTGAGTAAATAAGCACCGTGTTCTGCCCGCTTTCTTCTGAGCTAAAGATCATGGGCTTATGCTTTTGCTTGCCCTCTCTGCTTCCAGGGGCTTGCAGGCCTGGCCTGGCGGGTGGGGGACAGGGGGACAATGTCAGAGAGGCTCTTGCTCCAGCTCTCAGCTCTGCAAAAGGCAGCAGCCAAGTCACCTGTGCAGGTTTCTGCTGTATCCTGCATTTCTTGGGATGGCTTAAAGGCAAAGTTACAGGGTTCCCCCAGAGCCCTAGAGGGCTCTTCTGCCTTCTAGGAGAAGACTTTTGGGGCACAAATGGGTGTTGTGTTCTCAGTTCACTGTCATTTTCAGTGGGTTTTGGTTACCAGATTGTCTTGGGGCATTTGAAAATGTGCCTCTGTTACGTGGAGTCTCTATTTAAACCAAAATAGTTTTGCAGTGATTTTTCCCCTGTAACATTTTCATTTTGTTATAAAAGCCATTTTGATCAAGGTGAAAACATTATTGGCTCCAATATTCCCAGTTTCCCCCTGGAGAAACGCTGTTGTCTTATTTAAGGCACAATTCAAACCCACAGGTGTAAAGGGAAGGAAGGGGCATTTCACTCTCTTTATCCCAAATTCAAACCTGTTCTTGAAGGTTTTTCTTTTTTTGGCAGTGATATGGCTGAGATAAAAGTAATACACTCCAGGGTCTGATTGGTTTCAGTTGTGTCCTTCCAAAATAGTGGGTGGAAAGCAGGGCTCTGTGCCTTTTACAGAAAGAAAATCTCTTTCTGTTGACTTCAGTGCATGGAGCATCCCAGCTGTGAGAGGCGATGGCCATTTCCAGCCTAAGGCTCTATTCTTCCCGTAAGAAACCCTCCCAAATGCAGCCAGCTCTCTGCCTCCGTGTGCCAAGGCGAGGAGCAAGTGGTGGGTATCACAAGTGGCATGAGGCCAGCGACAGCGAGTGGTGGCAGCCTGAATTTCCTGCTGCTCCTCTGCTGGTGGGCTCACAGAGACATCAGCTGGAGACATCAGCTGCTCCCCAGGCCAGGGGGAGTGTGTGCAGACAGCAGGAGCAGGGTGGAGCTGGCCAGTGCCACGTCTTTGCCTAGAGGCTGGAGTAGATGTGGCTGGTGGTAGGGGAGCTGCTGGGTCAAAGCAGAGCGCAGAAGAGCAGCTGTCTCCAATGTTTTAGGAATAAATCTTGGAGTTTTGCTGTGTTTGAAGCCTTGATGCCACTGCTCCAGCATCGCTGTGGTGGTGAAAACCCCTTCCATGGGCCTCGCCAGTCAGTGAGGATGGGGCTTCACGTGCTCAGCACCCAGGGACTTGCCAGGAACTCATTCTGGGGCTCTGCATCAGCCCCGCTCTGCAACCAGCCACTGGTACAAGGCAAAGCCCTACTTGCCCCTGACTAGACCTGTTGAGCATCACAACTCCAAAGGACTTGCCCACAGATGTAAAGTCAGCTCTAAGTTGGTAGAGACTCAGACCCTGCAGCTGTATTAATTCAAATTAATGTATGCAGTTCACCAGATCTAGGCACAGCTTCTGCTGCAACAGCAATTTCCTCTTCCTCACCCGTGGGGTTATTAGAGGCATAAAGCACAGTTCAATCATAAGGTAAATTAAACTATCATTATTTATTGGGGGAGGTGGGTGGCTGGCTCATACTGGAATTGGTTGGCACTTTCCTTGTTTACACTCAGAAGAAGCACATCATCGGGGGAGGTTCCTGCTGCTGGAGCTGGGAAAACTTGAGACTCGATGCATTTGTGCCCTGAGCTCAGGCCTGCAGTGGGAGCTGCTGGTGCTCGCTCTGTCTCACACCTCAAACAACATCCCCCAAGGCTCCAGAGCCAAGGACTGCCCCCCAGGAGGGAGAGCTACAGCATCAAAAGCAAAGAGCTGACAGATGTTGGTTTGCCTTTGCCATGGTGCCTTCCTGGTGTCCATAGCCTTCCAGGAGAGACCTCTGGGAGCAGTAGGAGTTGGTGGTGCTACTTGCACAGGCTGTAAATATATTTCAGCAAACATTTTGACATTTTTGCTGTTTCTGTCAAAACTTAGGCCCTGCCCTGCTCTCATCCATGTGAGCAATCTGTGCACTCACACATGGTCACTGAAGAGGCTGCTGGTGTGGGGAATAGTTGCAGGGCCAGATCCAAGCCTTAAAGATTGTGAAATATCCCCATCAATGAGTTTATAACAAAACCCTTTGTTTTATACATATATGTATATCTTTGTTTAATGCAGCTGGGGTATCCTCTTCTTAGGCAAGCATCATTTACCTTACCTATTTATATGAAATGATTGCAGAGAAGTTAAAACATCTAAGAGCTTTTAAAGCCTTAGAGGGATTTATAATGATAAGCTCCTTGACAGTTAAAATCTACTTAAGTAAATATGTCCATTGCTGCTGAATGTAACTTTTAATAAAGTGTGCCATTTTATATACGTCTGTCTCCCTTCTTTTTGGTGCTGAAGTGTGGGGAAATGTGTGTTCTGGATTGGGGACTGCTGGGAAACCCAGGCTGGTGGTCTTGGATGGGGGACCAGGCCATGGGGGTGCATCCCTTCCTTCAGATGGCATCACTGCAGTCCTGAATGGAAATGGGTGGAGGCTGAACCCAGTAATAAAAACAAGGATTTCTTTTATTTCAGGCACAAATAGTTCTGTTCAGGATGATGGGTTGGATTGCCATTTTTTTGCATTTTTTTCCATGTTTTCAGTATAACTCAAGTTACACTGAGTTACATTGAGAGACTGAGGGCTTTCCCCTCTCTTCTAGGTGAAAGGGTTGAGGAAGGCAAGCAGCCTAAATCACTGTCTCTCTCAACTGAGAAAACTCAGGCTGAGGAATTCTGTGGTCTTGTGAAAAAAAGAAAGTGCCCTAGAAACCTGTGCCAGGTGAACTACAACATACAAGTGCTTTTCTTCTTTTTTCCCCAGCTGTGCTTTTTACAAAAAGTTCGTATTTGTGAGGATGAGAATGAGGCCCCTTCTTAGTGAGAAAAAGCCTGCTAATTAATTAATAAGAAAAATCCTATTAAATAGTGCGTGCTGTTTCTCCTGTGCACTTGTTATACCAACTTGCTGTGGCTTTGAGTAGAATTAACTTTTCTCTGATACGAGTTTAGGGTTAAATAGGAAGGGGCTTGTTTGCTATAGGTTAATTAGATGGTGCTGCAAAAAGGACATCCTAAGAGAAAAGGGGGTTTCGTGCAGTGAGCTTTCAACCTAAGATTACAGTCATATTTAAAAACAAAAAGCCCCCAAACCAGCATTAAGCTCCTAAGCCCAAATAGGAGCAGTTTTACAAAAAAAGTGCCAAGGCTCTTCTTTTTCAAGGTGTTTTCCCCAAAGGTAGATTTTAATTCAAGAGGCATTTCAGGGAGGAAACGTCTCCCTGGGCACTGTCTGCGCAGACGTCAGCGGGCTCACGGTGTGGCCTGCGAGTGAATCCAGCCCCTCCGTGGCCACTGCTGTGACAAAGGCATCTGTAGACAAGGATGTTTCCTTTGGAAAGGCCATGCTTGGTTTTTTGGGGGGGAAAGTGGCCAAGTTTGTTTCTGAGGGGAGCAAACTCGCTGCTGTCCCGGGCTGCCCGCAGCGGTGATGGCAGCGTGACTCCCCTTGCAGGTGCCCGTATTTGGCTGCACGCCCCATATTTGCCCCAAATCCCTCACAGTTACTCAACAGAAAGCTGGAGCTGTAGGGATTTTAAACGTGCAGCAGTGTACTGCTATCATCAGCTCACACTTGCCCGCTGTGTTTATATGCTGCACTTTTTTAGTCCAAAATGCAGAAAGCTACAGAACAAATAGCCTTTATAACTCTGCTATTTCAATGTGTCTCTCTTGCTGTAACAGCCAACACTTAGCCTTTTTTCTTTTGTACAGTAGGTTTCTTACTCCGTGACACCCATCTCCATGTCTCCACCTTCATATGCTGCCACTCAGGTGAGGTGAGACCTGGGCATGTCCAGAACCACCTGAGAAGCCAAATCAATAAGCTGATTGTGTAGGAGCATGGTCAAACTGGCAGTTTCTCATCCTTATGACTTAATAACTCTGTAGATCATCAGCATCTAATGTCTGACTTGCTACAAGCAGGAGGTTTTTCTTACAGCCCTTCTCGTGGGAAATTATTGCACAATCTTCACCCCCTTGGCTGGAGTTTGAAGCCATCTATAGCCTGTTAAACTAACTGGGGGGATGGCAAGGCTGATATGCAGAGATGACTGTCTTTTCTTCCAAGTTTTAACTGAATCTGCTGGAATAAAGCTGTGCCCTGGTGGTGGGAGCCAGCTGACATCCACTGGCTGAGCCCCAGCCCTGTGGTGGCTTGGGGTGGACAAGGGCACTGTCACGGCCCCCCTGTTGCCTTGGGAAGAAGAGACCAGGCGTGCTGCCATGGCCAGCAGCAGGGAGCAGCCCTGTGGCCCTTGCCAAGGCAATCCATGCCCATGTGCAAGGCTGTGGGGTCAACCGAGCCATTGCTGTGCGTGGGGCCTGTCCCCCTCCCGTTCCAAACCCTGCAATTCCATCCGAATGGCAAGAGCCCTGTGTGGATCCAGTTACAGCCCAAAGGCTCCAATTGCCTCCATAAAATACTCCCTTCTGGCCCCCAGAGTCTCCACGGTGCTCTCTAGGCTTTGTTCCCAATACAGCTGCCTCGAAACCCATGGGCTCTGGCACCTCGTCATCGTTTCTTGTAGTGGCCTTCAGCTGGGATATGTCAACCTGCATTCCACAACCCTCTCCTGGGAGCACTTGCCCCTTTACCAGAGGGTATATTCCCTTGCTCTTCTCTGTTGTTCTGAACTCAGGCACCATTTGTAGAGACCCACAGTTGTGTCCAGCAGAGCAGGGGGCAACTTCAGAACGGGGCTTGAAAAAATCCCTTTCCAGTCCTGAGTTGGTGCTGGGTGACAGAAGCTGGCTCAGAGTTTGTACTACCTTTTTTCCAAGTCAGCTTTTGCTGGCTCTGAGGTTGCTTCGGGCCCATTTGTGGCCCACCAGGGAGCTGTAACTACATCTTTAAATGGCACGAGAGTGTTCACCCTAATTTGATAAAGCCTCCAAAAAACCCCTCCCAAACGCTTCGTGTTTCTGCTTTAGGAGCCGAGGGTGTTTGTGTTGTGTGTGACTGTGTGTGGTTTGCACTCACACAACTCAATCCGAGGGTATTTGGGAACACTGGCTTGCAGGAATATGGGTGGGTTGGCCGAGGCCCTAAACAAGCAGAGCTGGTGTGAGCGCTGCTGTCCCATGTGAAATGCAGATTTTTCTGCCTCTGGAAGGGACTTTGCTGATGAAAAAGAGGAGTCAAGAGAGGAGAGTTTGGTCCCTGGAGCTGTCGTGCTCTTCTAATGCAAGCATAGACATCTGCCTAGGTCCCTGGGATGCTCAGCTGGGACGTGGGAAGATGCTCACATGCTCATGCACCCACATGTTACAGACACAAGTTACTGTGCAGAAAAAGAAAGGGGAGGGAGGAAGGAAATTTCAAGGGAAAGTCACAAATGTTGTCAGAGATGATGATTTTACTGGTGGGGTTTACTAAACGTTTTAAACTTTGAGTTATTGTGAAGAGTCAGCCTTAGCAGAAGTTGGCTGTCTACATCTTTGTCAATCTTGGATGTCTTTTCAGGAGAGAGGAGTTAGCAGGAAGCTGCTGCTCCAATGAAAAGTCTGTTGCTCAGGGTCCTTGCTCTGTGAAATCTGGGTTTTTTGCAACTCTGTCCACAGCACCTCACTTGGGATGAGTGCTCTTTTACATGGCTAGCACAGATCTAAATAAATACAGAAACATAAACCGAGCTGGAAATTTACTGAGTACAAGCTGTCTTGCAAAATTGCCTGTGTTTCCTGGCTCTGGATGGGATGGAAATACCACAAAACTAGCTTCTCTCATAGTAATGTGATACTTCTGCTTCCGGGCTCAGCTGAAAGCAGGAGGTGGAAGCGTGTTCAAGAGAGGGAAAAGAAGAGCAAGAGCAAATTCTAGTCAAGCTCATTTCTAACATGGCAAAATCAAACTATTAATGAAAATGATCGAAGGGGCCATTGCGATCGCCTACTCAAACGTCTTGTACAGTGCAGGCTGGAGAGTTTTACCCATCTGCTTCTCTGTAAGCTGTGGCACCGAGATGGAAAAGTCTGGCTTGGAAGTCTTCATGGATATCCACAGCAATAATGCCCATGGTGTGAGCAGCCACATCTTTAGGAGAAGGTGGCTGGGAATGTAGGACACTGCACAGCTCCTCTGCCCTGCTCCAACCTCCAGCACAGCACTTCACCTTCCTCGGGGTGACACAGGGACATGAACCGACCTGCCTTTGTCACTGCAACCCTCTCAAGAGAGAGGAGGGAAGGTCTGTGTGCTCAGCACTGCCCATGCCCTGGGTGCCCCCTCCTGCAAAGGTCCTGTTAACAGCATCTTCTGAGTACTGGTAGAGACCACACACATCCTTTCAGTCAGGCCAGCAAATAACCTTCAGCTAAGGTCTGCCCAGGGCTGTTTTGGGTCTGGTGATCTGCATTTAGAAACAGTCTCGGTATTTTTAGATGTCGCCTGAAGCCATTTGGTCCCCTCTTCACTTTATGTTTCAATTGTCATTTATAACTTTATTATACAAGCTATTCAAAAGCCAGGCAGATGTTGGAGGGGAAGTGAGCGACTCCTGAGCTGCAACACACTGAAATCCCTGAAAGTCTTGCCCTGGCTTTCAAAGGGCACTGGGGGAACGCAAAGGGCTGGAGCCCTGCTGGATCCTGGCTCTGGGACACACCCTGGACTCGTGCAGCTCTCACAGCCTGGGCACAAGGAGGTCAGCTGATGGGCTCAGGTCACCGGTGCGTGAGCAAATGACTCATCCCAGATTTTCCTGGCTCCTAAACCTTTGCTCAGACTGCAAGGCTGCTTAATGACTTAGCAGGGCTCTGAGGAAGAAAGCTATAAATTGCAAACACGCTATGGCTGAGTGACTGGCAAGGGTGTTTTCCACGTGCCATTTATGAATCTGGGAGTTACTGGCAGCTTGGGGAAAGCGAGTCGTTTGATTAAGCAATGGCTTCAATTAAAAAAAAAAATAAATTCATTTGCTTTGCCCCCTGCTCTGTGGTAAAATCTTTCCACCTCCACCTTTCGTGCCTGACTCCCTTCAGGGTCCTGCACTGTGATCCTGAAGGGGAGTCACCTCCTGTTGGAACTAGGACTAGTTTGTACTGTCTCAGCTCAAACCACCCCAGGTGACAAAGCCATTGCCTGAGCCCTGGAAACCTCAGCAGGGCAGGATAAAGGGCCCCTGATACACCTCAAGGCTGAGAGTGACATCTTACAGGAGGACACATGTCCCTCATCAGGCTCAAACACAAATGCACACCTTTCACCAGCACACCAGTGGTGAGAGGATGGGCATATATCAACCAGTGCTGTGGGATGGCTTAAACCCCAGCAAAAGTCCTTGTCATTTGGGAATGATGGCTAAACAAGCTAATCTGTGCTGAGAAATGTGCTGCTGCTGTTTGGTGACATCCCAGCTTATTCTGGTGGCACCCTGATTCTGGCAACCATCTGAACCCCAGAAGTAATTCCTTGTTGGAGATACCTCTTGGTTTCCTCTTGCTGGTTGTGCTGGACTCAGAAAGCAGCCACGGAACTGGGAAGTGGCAAAAGGGCTGCAAATCCCTCCAGCCAGGCTGCTCTGGCTTCTGAGCATCCTCACAGCATGGGGAGTTATTACCACATTGCTCTATTTTTATAATAATCTATTATATTTCAAATGTATGAAACAAAACAGGGCTCTGAACATAAAGCTGTCTGAATAAGGAGATATATATATATATATATTTTTTTTTTAGGAAATCCCTGGCCATCAATGGGCAGACTGAGGCAGTCAGATGCCACAGGGAGAAAACAAGAGAAAGGGGCCAGGTCCAGGCCCCCTCTCAGCCCTGCAACAAGCAGGCCAGGACAGCTGGCACTAATTGGCACTTTCCTTGGCGGCGGATGAAGTGTGGAGGAGACAATGGGGCCTGGGCTGGTCTCTCGTGCCTGGAGGTGAGAGCACAGCAAGGGGAAGCCACAGTGACTGCTCCTCTCAGAGAAGAAAAGGCTCTTGGAGTGTAAGTCCACATCCAGAGGATGTGTGCCCAGCAGCAGCAGACACCATGGCATGCCCACCGGGACGTGTGGAGGGAAAGCAGGGCAGGGAGCACGTGGTGCTGCTGACCACTGAGCACCAGTGGTGGGGGCCTGGGAAAGCTGGGGGTCACGTTGACTGGTCATGGGCAGCTGGTGAAATCCATGAGTCCCACTGAAACCCTCAGCATCAGGCTCTCTGCACTGTCCCATGCTGGAAACTCACAGCAGGAGGGTAAGGGGCTTATGAAAAGCTGTTGCTCTCTGCAGTCATGCAGAGCTGGAAAGAAATTCAAGTGTGAAGCCGGGACACCTGGAACACGAACAGGCTGCTAGAAAGAGCAAGAAACTTCTTCCTAACAGAGCATAACTTGGCAAGGAGAGACAAAGGAAAAATAACATTCTTTTTAAGAAATAAAATTGTCATGTAATTTCTGGATTGCATTATAACAGGGGTTGTTTGTATGAGCAGTAATTCAGTACATGATCGGTACAATTTTTTTTGGTGGTGAGTTATATTCATTATGAGACATATATTGGCAGCTCAGAGGCACCATTTCCTTTTCAATTTTTGTGAGCAAATTCAAATGGGGTGAAAAAACCCCATCCCCACTTTCCAATAAGTTCACCATGGTCAAAAGTGCCCTGAGCTTGGGCTGCACTGAGGATCCCAGTGACTGCCCTGCCCCAGCAGCCTGACGTCTGAACCCCTGTGTTCAGGATTACCACCCAGGTTCTCCGAAACTGGAGATATTTTTTTCATTATTTCACGAAAGGCAAGCCAAGTAAATGTGATGATATTCTTCTTGTTTGTCCCTTGGAGCTGGAACACGCAGTTTAGGCTTTGGTCCCTTTTCTCTGCCTTCAGTACAAACAGGAGGAGCAGCTGAAGGACTTGGAAGCTGCAAGGATGAAGAGGAGCTCTTGGGCAGTAACTAGAGCTGAGCCGGGGGAAAACAGCTGCAAGCTGGACAGCAGCAGACGTGTCCAGTGCTGTCCTCGGGGAGCGATGGGGAGGGCTGGTCCTTCACCTCAGGAGGTCTCAGCCCTGCCGGGGCCGGGGATTTGTGTCCCTGCAGCTGAGCCCGGAGTGCCTGTGCTCTTCTGCCACAGCTGCACAAAGTGTCCTCCCTGCGGAACGGGAGCTGGGGGGGAAGAGGTGCTGGGCAAGGCTAATGAGCTAATGAGCTAATAGCATGCAAAGGCCTGTTTGTGCTGGACTTTCCACACACGGCTCCAGCTGCCTGGCAGTGCCCAGCCCGCAGAGAGGTAGAATCAGAGCATAGTTTGGGTTGAAAGGAACCATTAATGGTCATCCAGTTCAACCCCCCTGCAATGAGCAGGGACATCTTCAACTAGATCAGGCTGCTCAGAGCCCCATCCATCCTGGCCTTGCGTGTTTCCAGGGATGGGACAGCCATCACCTCGCTGTGCAGTCTCTTCCTGAGTTTCACCCCCCTCATTGGGAAATACTTCTTCCTTATATCTAATCTAAATTGATCCTCTTTTAGTTTAAAACCATTACCCCTTGTCCTATCACAATAGGCCCTGCTGAAATGTTTGTCCCCTTTAAGTACTGAAAAGCAGCAGTGAGGTTTTGCCAGATCCTTCCCTTCTCCAGGCTGAGCAATCCCAGCCCTGCCAGCCTTTCCTCCCAGCAGAGAGAGCTGCTCCATC
>JAWWMP010000041.1:57380233-57418106 GCA_035047865.1 Dendrocincla tyrannina
CCCCAGGGCTGGGGGCAGCTCTGCAGGGGGGTCTGCCCAGAGCAGAGGGGGCAGAGGGGCAGAATCCCCCCCTGCCCACCCTGCTGCCCACGCTGCTTTGGGGGCAGCCCAGGGCACGGGGGGTTTCTGGGCTGTAAACACACATTGCTGGCTCATCCAGCTCCACCAGCTGATGTCCAGCCTGCATTGATTTTCCCAGGGCTAACACCCGCTTGCATCTCCCTCTGCAGAGAGGAGACAGGATGTTTTGGCAATGGCATGACTGGTGCTTGATGTGTCCCTCCAGGGGTGCAGCCCAGGACCAGCACAGGCCAGCAGCAGGATCTGCACTCAGCTTTATGGCACAGCTGCAAAAGCCCACACTGAACTCTCCCTTCCACCTCTCTGTATCAGTCTTGGCATCCCTGGAGATTTTCCTGTAATAATCCTGTCTATGCCATTGACTTATACAATAGTAATTGAGCTTCAAATTTAATTACAGTATGGGAACGAGCTGTCACTTGATTGAAGACACTTCCTTAACTATTTATTGAAATAAATAGTCTTACCTAACTTTGCAATTTTAAATGAAAGGACCAGACATTGGGAACTCTTTTATGGCTGTGTTTATATCCATCCTGTCAGGTGCAGCACTTCAATAAAATACCAAGCCCTGGTTTCCAGAATGCTCCCAGACATTCTTCTTTCCCTGAACCTGCTTCAGTGGTAGCTCGTGGAGAATTTCCCATCATATCCAAAGCCAAAAAAAATAGCAATGCCTCAGCATCCAGAAAGACTCCAGTGCTTTAAGCAGGTTTGTATCATATGGGAATGTCAAGGCAAGGGATACAGGTTGGAGAAACACTCATGGTTGTTTTATTCCATGATTAAAAGGAGCCAAGATAGGTAGAGGAGCATGTGTTCTGGGACATCACCTTCCCCAGGGGCTGTCCAGGGGTGGTGACCCCCGTGGCCCTGAGGGAACCTGGGGCATCCCAGCCCCGTGTGTCCCAGAGCTGGGAGTGGGACCTGCATCCCCCGGGGCTCTGGGGCTCCCGGCAGGTGTCAGGGTTGGTGGGAACAAGGTGCCTCCACTTCTTGGAGAGGATGGACCAACAGGAGCAATAGGGTTCTGATGGAGCATTTCTGGGAAGCATGATTTCTGTGCAGCCTCTTTCCTTTAGTGATAAGGCTCTCAAATTACCCTTCCACAGCTGCAGAATGTTCACAGTCACTGCCTAAGGGAGAGAAAACACTCCTCAGCACCACTTTGGTCTGAATACTCTTATCTCACAACCAGTTTTATGTCCAAATGAAAGCGAGTGTTCTCCAAAACCAGACTAGCAGTTGTTTGGCACATTGCAGACTCTCTCGGGTCCCTCATTTCAAGCCCTTCCTAATTCCCACCCAGCTGGACCTGCTGCCAGGTTGGCCTCTCCCACCGAGACCAGGGGACACTGGGCAGGAAGGACTTGCCGGACCTGCAGGGTCATGAGTCTCTCATTGGGGAAGAGTATCTAATTAAAGGGTTGATCAGGTGAGGCAGGGGGCTTTTACAGGGATGTTTGGATCTTCCATACAGGCGCTGTATCCACAAGGTCTGTCCCAGGAAACACAAAGGCTGAAGATGCTCTGAGGGTCAGCTCATAGTTAAGGAGACTTGGCTTCTTCTCCAAAAAATGTTGAGCAGCATCATTTGTACCAGAACTACTTGCCTGGAATTCCTCTATGTAGTATTCCTATATAGTAATCAGCAATTAATCCCCTCCAGCCTTTACAGTTACCCTCCCTAATGATCAATGTCTCAGGCATTTAGTTTTAGGACTAGTTTCCAGAGAGCAATTCTTCCCTGCTGCGACTTGATGTCTAGCTCCATGACTACACACCTGAAATCCATCCTTTTCCAGGCCTGCTGCAAACCCAAAAAGTGTGTGAGCCAAAGGCTGGTACCCAAATGCACCTGGACCTGCAGAAAGTCGAGCTCCAGGTCCAAAACACAAAGGTGTTTCTCACCTGCCAGAGGACTGAGCTACCTGAGACCACCTCAGACATTGAGGAAACTCGAGCTTCTGCCAAAATTCATAACTGAGGCCCATTTTTACTTTTCTTATGATGTTTCCTACCAGAAATTCTCGGTTCATGAATAGACACATCCATTTCAAGGCTGATGCTTATTTTATAATGCCAGTCCAGTCATGGGTGAATCACACACCTTTGCTGATGCCATCTCACACCATTTCCAGGTATATGAGATGTAGGTGTGTCAGAGAGAGACAATTCTTGTTGCTGATACCTGAGCCTAAGGCACAGTACATTTCAGCTCTTTCTTACATCTATCTCAGTGAATTTCACTGTCAAAATGGAACTGTGGGAGTCCCAGTTCCTGGCTGCCACATTAAATGTGGGCAAAGCCACATCCATCCAGGGGTGACCACGTGGTGCTGCCACCTCCTCTTCCCACAGACTCAAACATCACCTCAGATCCCAGCTTTTTGCCTGCTGTCCTCTTTGTTGTCTTCTTTTGGACCTGGGTAAGTGGTTGAACAATTGTTCCAAGCAATCAAACATTTTTAAGCTGCATGCAGGCAAAGTTTTCCTGCCACATACGCAAACCAAGGCAAAGAGACAAACTTTATGAAGGAGAACCAGGATGGTTTCTGTCCCATTAAGGGAATTTATGAGAACTCAATACAGTTTTAGGGAAAAAAAAGTGTTTACTTAGATGATGGACGTCTGTTGCATATTAATATTTTCTGGGTATATTGCAGGCTTTCTTAAAGAAAGCCTAAATTATTCAGGAGTATTTGCATGCTGAGATACAGCAAATTTACAGGCAGCACAAATCAGACTTTTGCATCTTCTGAAGGGAAACCGAGTGCCAAGTTCAGCTTCTTCATACTTTATTGGCCATCTCCCGCTAAGTAAAATAATTAAGCTGCTCCTTAAGATACAATATACATCACTCTGAAACAATGGCCACTTCAATCCTGGCACCAACAAAACGGCTGCGAGGTGCCACAAATCCGGATTTCCGAGGGGCTGCTCTTCCCACCCTGAGTTACAGGAGGGCAGTGATGGGGATGAGCAGCACGGATGGAGCACGGAGCAGGTGACAGTCTGCCACGGATGGCGTGACGTGGAGGGGAGGTTGCTGGTGGGCCAGGGGTTGTCCCCTGCTTTGTCCCCAGGCAGGAAGGTAGTTCCCCCTCCCTGCTCCCCCCACTGCCATCCCGGTGCTCGCAGAGGAAGCGCCAGCCTTATTTATGTAACAGCTGCTGTTTTTAGGTGCTGTCACTCACACGTTTGCTGGAAAACATGGTACTTGAAGAGCTGCTACACTAGTACAGCATATGCCGGAGGCAAAACTATATATATATTTAAAAAAAAAATCCTTGTTAAACAAAAAAAAACGAATTAGAGCAGGATTATCACAGCGTGCCAGCCTCCCATCCACAGCCCAGCTGGTGCAGCACCTCACCAGGGCCACCTTTTTAGAAAGGCTCCTTCAGTTTAAAGCCTTTGCCTTGCAGCTGGAATTGATTTTGTTTCATTTCTCTAGTCAAGAGGTAGGAGGTGTTCTCAGATGATCCAAATTTCTGCTTTTATTAAAAAATATGGGCCGGGCAGGGCGTGAGGTGGTGTTGGTGACCTGGTGTGGAGAAAGGAGCCAGGACTCAGCAGTCAGGCAAAGGCAGCTCCTGTCAGGCTGGGGCTGAGGGCATCTCGGTGCCTTCTGCTGTCCTCAACCCACCTTGGGGTCACTGGTTTGTCCTCATGTCCAGCTCAGGGGGAAAAACACTGCTGGGAGTAAACACACAAGTTTTAAAAGTGTGACGCAGCCTGAAAGCCAGCAGTGCTGGTTCTGAGTGGAGGTATCCACAATGATTTCCATCAAAAGTCCTGCTCATGGAGTTACAAACCGTAACACAAAACCAGAGCTGCTGCTGCTGGAAAATGTCCCCCTGGAGTGTGGCCTCCCTGGATCTGAAGTCTTTCAGTGGTGCTGATTTCATCATCAGAGCTCATCCATCAAAGTTCCATTGCTGGTTTGCAAAAGCACATCTGCTATATTTTTAAGGTTATTTTAAAGACAGTATATTTCCCTCACCCTGAGATTACAGAATGTGTGTAGATACATGGAATGGGATGGAATGGAATGGAATGGAATGGAATGGAATGGAATGGAATGGAATGGAATGGAATGGAATGGAGTGCTTGCTGGTGTCAGTGGAAACCTGGCAATTGGCTGCCGTGGACTTTGTGTTTGGTGCTCACACTAAACTGTCCTACATGTCCTATCACCTCACGTGCCCTGACATTTCTTTTCCATTCCCCATCCATCTCACACATTTAATACACGTCCATGAGCAGCTGAAGGTCGAAGGAGGGAGAAGCCTGAGAGAAATGAGGCAAGTTGATTGAATAGGGTAGAACAGAACAGAACAGAACACAAAGAGAATATTTCAGCTGGAAGGAACTGAGTGATCATGCAGTCCAACTGTCTGAGCACCTCAGGGCTGACCAAAGGTTAAGGGTGTGTTGTTAAGGGCATTGTCCAAATGCCTCCGAAACACTGACAGGCTCCAGGCATTGTCCACCCCTCCAGAAAGCCTGTTCTGGTGGCTGGCCATCTTCTCAGTAAAGAAATGCTTCCTAATGTCCAGTCTAAACCTGCCCTGGCACAGCTTTGAACCATTCCCACAGGTCCTGTCACTGGATACCAGGGAGAAGAGCTCACCAAAACCTCTTTGCAGAGGAAAAGATGACAGATGGATGCGTGGTGGTCTCCTGTGTACCTGGGTGATGCCACATTTTCTCTCAGCTTTACCTGTCTCAGGTCTCCGTGTGCAGAGTTGTGAGAGAAGAAGAGAAAGGGTAAAATAGATGGACAAGACACCAAGAATCTGCCACGTGTCCCTTCACCTGCCTGGACCAGAGAGCTAGGAAAGAATTCAGGGCTGGTCCTACTTAATGAACCACTTCAGCTGTTGCATGGAGCAACCAAGGAGCCATTGCCTTGGCCCCAAACCTCTCCTATATGGTTCAGTCCTGCCTCAACATGCCTGGCCGGGTCCTCAGCTCGTGTAGATCCAAGTCTGTCCTTTGAAACCAGTGCAGTGACCTGCAGCAGCTGAGAGTTTGACACAGCGCCGTCGTGCAGCTCACCCAGCCGGGTTTGATTCACATCTGGATCTGCTTGGGAGCTCACGTCAAAGGAAGGAAGCGCAGGAGGGACCACTTGGAAAATGCCCTCTGCTGGAGGCAGCCAAGCCCCATGGAAGGCTGTTTGCTGGGAGGGCAGTCGGGCACTGATTTTCTCCCTCTTCCCTCGCCCTGGTGGTGCCAAGCTTCCTGCAGCTACTGATGATGGTGATTACAGTGTTTCGGGTGTGTGTGTGTTTGTGCACATGTGTGCAGTGGCTTCTTGCTAAACCCGCTTCAGTTGGACACTGCCAGATGGTACAAAAGCTTTACCGGAATTACATTTTCAAATAAACCACAGGCTTGGATGAGCTAATGTTGTTCCACATAAAAAGCCACAAAATTCAACAAAGTGATGTTGTTTCAAGACGAGAACATGTCAAGCGAGAGAACCATCCGGTCGGCCCTGAAAGAGCCACACACTCCCCCTCTCCTGTTTTAGGAGCTGTTTATGTGCGCACACCAGGCACACGGCGCTGCAGCTCGGGTGGAACACCTCCCCACAGCTGATGTCTGCCGAGCAGAGCCTTGGCAGAAGTGCTGCAGGAGCCACAGCTGCTTGTAAGCCTTCCTGTTTTATTTTAACCACTCCTGAAAGGCTGGCGGCCCCGAAGGAACTCTTTCTGTGCAAAGGCAGGTACACCACCACTGCTGGGCAACGTGGATCCAGGGAGACATCCTCACTGTCATCCTGGGGCAAGGGAGGGGACCTGCTCACCTCTCACAGCCCAGATGCTTGGGGGCATTCTGGGAACCAAACTGGGACCAGTTGCCCATTTTATATGTAGCTCTCTGCTGTCACAGCTTTGCCAGAAGTGATTGCTCCAGGTGGGGCAAGGACAAGCCATTTGGACACCAAGGGATAAGGCAGCAAAAGGACTTTCAGCATTGCAGTGGTTCCTGCTCTGCTACTTCCAAAGGCACAGCCCCAGAGGTCTTCCCTCCCTCCAGAACCTGCAGGGTGGGAGGCATAAAGCCATCAGCAGCAGAGGCTGCGCAGGGTGAGGATGCAAGTCAAGAGAGCCCTGCCCAAAGATTCCCGTCTCCCTGCATCACCCCAGCCTCGAGCTGCCTGGCAGAAGGTGGGTATGTAACTTCTCCCCTGCATTCAGCCCCACACAGCCCAGTGCTGGCATAAATAGCGCCGTGATTAAATGACAAATTGGCTAAAGCCTTCTGTCCCCGGGGAAAGCCACTGCCTGGCTGTGGCCAAGGAATCAGGTCCTGGCCTGGCTGAGGATGTGCAGCAGGGAAAGCGAGCCCGGCACTGGGGTCCAGCAGCCACAGCTCAGCCTCCCACGGTGCTCTGGCACAGGGCTACGTCTGCAGGAGGGCTCCAGCATTGCACTGGGGAGATTTGCAGCTCCTCAGCTGCAGGACTCAAAAGCACAGCACGGAGGGGGACCAGTTCTCCAGCCAGGGAGAGGCCACTGCCCAGAGGAGACTGCCCAGTGGTGGTGGCACTGCAAGGAACACTCAGAGCCACATTTACTGCAGCAAGAACTTGGTTTCCATTTTAAAATGCATCTTGCTATCGATGTCCTGTTGAGCAAGCACTGCCTTGGGCTGATGGACCTTGCAGCAGACCTTCCTGCCTTGGGCTGAGAGTCTCTTTCTCTGGCTGCTTTTCGTGCCTATTTTCAGCTGTTGCCATGCTGCCTATTTATTTCAGCCTGCTGTTTCCAGGGACATGGCCTTCCTGATCCTGAGGAAGCATCCAAACACCAGCAGAGAGAGCAAAGACATGCAGCTAAGACTTTTTTTTTACCTCCTTAAACTCTCAAGCCTGCAGATAGATTTTGTTTCAATTGCATCTTTATAAATAACTTTCTATTTCGCACTCACCTGTTCGTTTTCTGCCCTAGTTAGAATCAATATCACCGATAATTATCTGTCAGAGCGTTTATACATCACTGAAAGCTGACTAATAAGGAAAAGTCTTTTTATATATATATGTGTGTTATTTTTTTCAGACCACTTTAAGTGAATTAACCAACAACGAGAGATGGCAGATTGATGGAGACTAGGTGCTAATTTTTACCCATGAATAAATGCATTCTTGCACGGAGAAGCACTCAGAGTCTTCCTGGCAGCTCTCACAGCCCCAGCAGAAGGGTCACCCTGTGGGGCTGTGGCCTCTCTCCCTGAGCCATCCTGCCTGATGACATCTGTGATGCTCCAAGGTGGCTGCCACACCCCTGGATGCTCCTTGGATGCCTGCACGTGCTCCTTCACCAGTCCTGCCCACAGCAACCTGCCCCTCCAAGAGTGTTCTTCTTCTTCTTCCCTCCTCATCCTCCCCCCAGCCTGAGTATTTTCCTGTCTCACCATCATATTTGGCACCTAATCTGTGTTTGAAACATTCACTTTGTCAGTCAAAGGGACTGTCACTGGACCTGCTGCCAGAAGGACCAATGAATACCTGAGGTCAAAACATATGGTTTAGGGGTGAGCTGTCCTGGCTCTCCTTTTACTTCTTCCACCTTCCTCTTGTGCTGGTGTAAAATGACCTTGTGAGCTTCTTCTTAGCTGGAAGCACCCAACTTAATCCTTGTTTGTATAACACCAAGTGCTCTGGAGCTATAGACACCTCAAATATTATCACACACAAAACCCTGGATAAGTCCTTTAGCTGAAGCTTTTCCAAGCAGCTCCATGAGGCTGCTCAAGGGGGAGAATGAGCCAGGATGCCCAGCTTGTTTTGGAGGTTGAAGAGCAGCAGCTAATGGACAGCACCACACAGCAGCCCTCTCCTTGCTTACCCAGAGGGCAGAGCTGAGGTTCTGGATATCCCCTGCTCTGCTTTCCCAGATGGCCCTGCCCCAGGATGCTCAGGACAAGGTTTTTGTGCCAGCCTGGAGCAGGAGCTGGGTCTCCATTTGCTCCATGCCTGGTTTGCCAGCCAAAAGGTTTGTAGCTTAGGGAGGGAAATGGCTGGAAGCAGGAGCACAGAGGTGGCAAGGCTTTCTGGGACCATTCAGGAGGTCAGGGGCAGAGCCAGGTTTGTGTTTCCCAGACTCGTGCTCCACTATGAGCACACACAGCATGGTGCTGCCAGCTCCAAATGATCCAAATGACAGCTGGTGGTCCTGAGCTGTGACAGCCTGCTCAGGGTCTGCATCCCAGCACAGGCATTTGTCAGGTCTGGGAGCTCGGTCCACGATGGGTAGAGTCATCCTCTCTCTTTCCTCTCCAATTGTGGCTGGTTTTCCCATATGAGCTTCACCTCTTGTGGTGCTCAGGGCCACACAGGCCATTTGCTCTACGTGTAGGAGCAAATATTCATGATGGGAGCAAGTAGCCATCAGCAGTGAATCTCTTAATCCCAGAGGATGACCTTCAGGTTCATTCTCAGGGAGGGTGGTCCTCCCAGCAGCATCCAGTGGTGTGGCTGAGTGCCACGGTGCTGCTGGTGGGGCACATGGGGATTTGGGATGTAGGCTGTGGCATGCTTTAGAGGAGAAGAGAAGGGAGAAGAAAAGCATTTCCACTTTTTTTTCACTTTTCCTGTAGGTTTTTTGTTTTACTTGTTCTGGTTTCTTAAGATGGAGAAACACAACATGTGAGGCCCACAAAATCTGGGATAGTTCCACCAGTTTCAAGCAGAAAAGGACAGAAAACTGTGCTAAACACCCTCCTTGTAGATGACAAGGCCATGCTCAGGCATTCACTGGAGCAGAAAGTGGGCTTGGGCTGCTTGTGGCTCCCAGGTTACTGATGCCCCACAGCACGGGACAGGTGCTTGTAGGGGCAGGAGGAGTGGAGGAGTCCCAAATTCCATCCCCTGGAATGCATGGCTTGAGGTTGTGCTACCATAGCTTGCTTCAGAAGAGGCAGGTTTCCCCGAAGCCACACATTCCCTCTGCTTGCACAATTTCTTGGGGCTGTGTTTTAGCAGAGTTCTTGGCCCCGGGGGTGCTGCTTTGCACAGGCACTGGTACCCTGGAGCAGACCCACAGGGTGCCCCACGCTGCTCCAGGGGTGAGGAATGGGCCACTCCCGAGTGCCACGGACACAGAAGGTCACTCTGGGTCACCTGGAGGCAGATCTCATGATTTGAGGGGCTGATTCACTGCTCTCAGCTGTGTTTCTTCATCCAACAGGGTGTGGGTGGTTTGGTTTGTTCCTTAACTCCCCTTTGGGGCACTGCCAGTGAGGGCATCCCCGGGAGGACAAGGACAGCTGGTGGTGACAGGGGCTTGCAGGAGGATGACACATGAAGCCAGCAGTGTGCCTGTGTGGCCAAAAAGGCCAATGGCATCCTGGCCTGTATCAGGAATAGTGTGGCCAGCAGGACAAGGGAAGTGATTCTTCCCCTGTGCTCAATGCTGGTAGGGCCACACCTGGAGTGTTGTGTTCAGTTCTGGGCCCCTCAGTTCAGGAAAGATATTGAGGTGTTGGAATAGGTCCAGAGAAGGACAATGAGGCTGGTGAAGGGACTGGAACACAAGTGCCATGAGGAGAGGCTGAGGGAGCTGGGGGTGTTCAGTCTGGAGAAGAGGAGGCTCGGGGATGACCTCATCACTCTCTACAAATACTTAAAAAGAGGTTCTACCAGGTGGCAGTCAGTCTCTTCTCCCAGGAAACCAGCAACAGGACAAGAGGGCATGGGCTTAAGCTCTGCCAGGGAGGTTTAGGTTGGATATTAGGAAGAAATTTTTGACAGAGAGAATAATCAGGATTGGAATGGGCTGCCCAGAGAGCTGGTGGATTCACCATCCGTGGAGGTTTTTAAGATGAGACTGGATGTGGCACTCATTGCCCATGATCTAGTAATGACAGTGATGTTCATTCTAGGGTAGTGCCGTAATCTGGTAATCACAGTGGTTGGACTTGATCAAGGGTTGGACTCGATCTCGGAGACCTCTTCCAACCCAGCTGCTTCTATGATTCTGTGGTTCTATGATTCCATGATTCTATGATCCTATGACTGCTCCTGGGAAGGCAAGCAGAATCCCTCCAGCCAGCTGGGATGCCCAGCTGCAAGGTGAACTGCTGGGATGCAATCCTGGCATGGTACATATGGAAAAAGCTCTGCCAGCAGCCCCCATCACCATCCATGGCCTTTGGCTGTCTCCAGTAAGAATAGCCACTCTCCCCTGTGCCGTGCAGCAGGCGGGGCAGGCAGGGCAGGCAGGCAGGGCAGGCAGGCAGGGCAGGCAGGCAGGGCAGGCAGGGCAGGCAGGGCAGGCAGGCAGGGCAGGGAGGGCAGGCAGGCAGCTGCCTGCACCAGCTGGGCAGAGTGGCTCTCTTTTTCAGTTCATTGCGTGGCATCTATTTTAGCAGGGAGCTGCTCTCGAGAGGTTTTGCTCATGGAAACACCTGCCCACTGCTGTGCTTGCCCCAGCCAGTGCTCCCACCCCGTGCCCTTCTCTGGCAGAGCTCGTGCCTTCCCACAAAGCCCACGGCACTCAGTCACTAAATTAGTCATGCCTCAGAACTGGGTCTGCCTGTGTCACTGCAGGGCCCTCTGCCTTCTTTAGGGGCATTTCAACCAAAACTTGTAAAAGCAGGTTTTGGGAAAAGGGGTTCACATCCTCCCCACAGCCTGTAAAAAGAACAGCTCCAAACTGCAAGTCCCAGGGTGGGCTCATGCCTTGCTTCAGCGGCGTTAGAGCTTTTATAATGTAGGTCCAGACACCCCACAAAGGGGCCTCCAGGATGGAGCTGTGTTGGGAAGAGAGAGAACAGCACACCCTCACAGCTGTGGAAACATGTTCTGGTGTGGGGAAAGTTATGTCCAGCCTCCTTCCTCCACTGCACCTTTGAGCTCCAGCCTACGGCTCCACACAGCACCCCTTTCTCCAGAAAGAAAAACTGCTCCTGGGAAGGAGGGAGCAGGCACTTCAGGGGGGTTCTGCACTGCACAAGGGATCAGCCCTCAGCACGGGCAGGGAAGGAGGTCTGGGGGTTAAGGGTCCCTGATGCTTTCATTTTCAGAGTCGATCAGCAGTTCTGGCTGCCTTCATTTGGGGTTCACCTCAGGACAGCTTCAGCAGATTTGGCTTGCAGGGGCTTCAGAGTCCTCCTGCTCTGAAAGGGGAGGCCTTTGCAGGTTCTTCAGGTGGGGACAAAGAGAGAGGTTCAGCCTCTGCTAACAAA
Source organism: Dendrocincla tyrannina (assembly GCA_035047865.1). NCBI lineage: Eukaryota > Metazoa > Chordata > Aves > Passeriformes > Dendrocolaptidae > Dendrocincla > Dendrocincla tyrannina. Next base: position 57,391,517 of record JAWWMP010000041.1, read on the forward strand.
CACAGTCCAGGGAGGCAGCTGCGCCTGCTCCCTCGAGGCTCTCCCTGCCTCATCCTCCTGCTGCCAGCTCAGCAGCATCCCCCCGGCACCGAGGGCTGCCGTGGTCCACCAGCATCCCCCCGGCACCGAGGGCTGCCGTGGTCCACCAGCATCCCCCCAGCACCGAGGGCTGCCGTGGTCCACCAGCATCCCCCCGGCACCGAGGGCTGCCATGCTCCACCAGCAGTGACAGAGCAGTTTCTGTGTGGCACGGCTGTCCCCGTGTCCCCTGCAGGATGTGCTCAGGCCAGGGCTGGAATGGGTGGCTGTGGCTGAAACCCAGTCTAGGGAGGGCAGGGAACCAGCTAGGCACCCTGCAAGGAGCCTTTAGTGTCTGACAGCCATAATCAGGTTTGTCCTGCTCCCACTCTCTTTGGGCATGAAGTCTCTTTGGTGGGAAGAGCACAACGGGAAAGCAGAAGAAGACCCAGGATACTTCCCATGGTGGGTCGTTTTCTCGTTACTTCTTCAACAAACTCTCCCAAATCCTCTCTCATTAGACCAGGACACCCAGAGGGAGGCTGAAGAACATTAGCCATCCCTCTCCTGGAGGCAGCAGCCTCCCCGTGGGTGGCAGGTCCTGCCTCTGACGTAACTTTCCTCCTGGAGAGCCAACTTTCCTCCTGGCACTGCCTGCCCAGGCACTGCCACAGCTCAGGGATGGCTCTGAGTCCCAGGGGTCTTGGTGGAGAGCTTCTTTCCCGGTGCTCCCGCAGAGTTTCACAGAATATTCTGAGATGGAAGGGACCCACAAGGATCATCGAGTCCAGGTCTCTGGCCACCAGCATCACCACCCGATGTGCCACTCATCCAAGGAATGATCACAATAGGTGGTCTGTGCCCTTTTGCCTCTGAAAACAAAGCTTCAAAGTGATGGTGAAAAGCAGCAAGCCAGAGGAAAGGAGTGCAGGACTTCAGCTTGCCTCTCGCTGTCTCTCTGGCTGCTGGGTCGAGCTGTTTGCTCAGCCAGCCCTGGGATGGTGCAAACCAGCCCGGCTGCCAATTGACGTCAGAGGAGCGCTGGTGGTTTGTGTGAGCTGAGGGACTGCTTCTGCTCAAGGTGGGTTTCCAACACCACACAGAAAGGTTCAAATCCCTCCACTTCCCCTCCCTCTGCTCCAGGAAACAAGTGCCTCATTTCATTCATTGGCCTGTTTGGTTATGGCACGAATCCTGCCCATATTTTGGCTACTTGGATGTTTGCTGAGGACCAAGCAACCCAGATAATACCAGCAAAGAGCAGGGCAGTGAAAAAAAGAGGGGGAAAATTGGGTGAAGCCAAGCTCAATGTCCTCTGCCTCAGTTTGTGCCACATGTTTGCAGACAGGACTAAAGCCATGTATTTTTTTCTTCTCACACCGCCTGCAATGTTTTTGAGGCTTGTGAAAAAGCGAGACGCTGAGTTCCTGCCATCCTTCTTCTCTTCCTCTTCAAATCACTGCACATGAAATGTGGCTGGGCTAAGGGAGTTCGTTTGAGCTGGGTGCATTTCCTTTTGACTGCTCAAGTTTTTCTTCAGCCACTTTACTTTGCTTTACTCGTATTAGCAACAACACCCCGGTTTTCTCGTGTCTCCGTATGGATTTGACAGTGACAATGTCAGTACATTTTCCCTAAGCCCAAACCATTGTATTTAACTGCAACGTGTCTTTCCAACCCCTGAGTGATTCCTATGGGGTGTGCTCGGAGAAGTCAATGCATTGACATCCCTCAGCTTTGTGTCAGGCCTGTGCTCTTGAATCAGTCCTCATGTATTGCTGCCAACCTCTTCAGGATTGTCCAAACCAAACACGCTGCGGGTGAGATCAGTGCACAGACCGTCACGTGAAACGCTCTGTGATAACAACTGCCTGTGTGTTTGCTTTCATATGGCATTGACTCTTATTGCCCTATTTTTAGAGTATTTTTAGTCTTTGAGGCTCTTCCTTCATCAACCCACTTTCTCTAATAGCTACTGTTGACTCTAGCGTGCTGCAGCAAGGCTAATCATGCTTTCTATTAATGATGGGAAATGTTGGTTAGCCCACAGCTAGGAGCAAGTGAGAATGTATTTCCTATATGGGCTGATCCACCTCTGAACTGAGTACAAAGCTTTTCATCCATTTTGGAGGTCTTGAATCAGTTCCTTACACAGCCACCAAAAGAAAAACCCCATCAAACTCCAAACCAGCCCAAATCAACACATTCCTTTTAGTGGAAAAGCCTTACAGGAATATGAGCCATGCTTAGACAAAGACAAATCAAAAAAATCTTTATTCTTCTGCTCTTCAACCTGCTTTTTTCCTCTGGGGGTGAGGATTTGTGACCCTGAAGATGTCCCAAGATAAGGAGTGGAGTCCCAGCTGGAGTGAATGGCGTTCCCATACTTGAGAGAGGACGTGAAGGAGAGAACACAGCCCCAGCAGGATGACTTTAAAGAGTACACAGGGTTTTTGAAGCTGTTTGGCAACATGGAATATTGCAGCAAATTCATGAGGAAGTGAGTGCTAAATGGAACATGCCCCCAGGTTCCATATTTTGACACACAGCTGCCCAGGTCAAGCCATGCCGTGATCCAGGCCTTTTATTGCATTCACACAAGGTCATACACCTGCACCAAGCTATGATTTTTCCATCCACATCAGTTTTTGGTGTAATTTAATATTAGTTCATGTGTAGACTTCATGCTTTGCAGCACCTCCCCATCTCCCTCTGCAAGGGCACACGTGTGTATGTGCCAACATGGACACAGGTGCACCTCAGTGCAACTCCTGAGCACAGAGGGGGCCCTGGTTGCCTGCAGGTCCTGAATTTTCCCTTGTTCAGGTGTAATTTCCAGGGCCTTTGGTGGTGCCAAGCCCAGGCTCTGCCTGTTCCCACTGTGCCCCTTGGCTGCTCTGGCTAAAGAAATGCCCTTTGTCTATTATTTTGTCTATTAGCAGGCAAGCAGCCTGTGGCATTTTCAAGCGCTGGCTCTCCTTAAGTTTTTGGCAACTTGCTGTGAACAACAGTGTAATCAGTGACTAGAGAACCCAGAATCTCAGGAGCCAGTTTGCAGATTGTGCCTCCCCTGCCCTGGCTCAGCAGGAGCTGCTCACAGGGAGCCCACAGCCCCAGTGCCTTTTGCAGCACTGCTGGAGGATGTGCCAGGAAACGTCCCATCTCTCTGGAAGATGGAGAAGCAGGAGAATCACTGAAACGTGGGTGGAGGGAGTGAGAAAAGTTTCATTAGAAATGGAGATGCAGCTCCTGCTAATTCAGGAGCACAGGCTTGCCAGCTGAGATCCTGAAACTTCCCCTGGTGGGATCTGCAAACAGCAACCTTAACAAAATGGATATGGATACATGAGTACAGCACATGAACTGCCCTTCCCCACACCCCAGTCCAGTCAGGTTGCAAAATTCAACTCCTTTGGTGACAGTAAAGTCTATCACAAGAAGCCTGGCTGGCTGGGTCCCCACCTGATGCAATCCAGGAGGAGCCCATGGACAAATACACTGATTTTCATGTTCCTGACCTAGCAACACCTTGGGTCATAAAACCCCGAAGAGTTTAGAATGCCTGATTTATGATGGTTTATTTTCTGCACTGTTTCACTGTTTTGGCAGCAAAATGGGGTGGGAGGCTTTTGTTTTCCATCAGGTCCCCTTGGTTCCCTCACCTGCTCACTTGCCTCGATTTCAAGGTGGAAGGGAAAGTGCAAAAGTCTGTTTTCTTTTCTTTTCAGTGCTATTGCTCCCTAAACTATCCCCCCAAATCCCTGGTGACCAGTATAGTCAGTATAAATGGGGATAGCTGCAGGGCTTGGTTGACTTGGGTTCATTATGGATCTGGGCCACCAGCTTCCCCTGCTCTCCCTGTGTCAGCACTGGCAGCTGTGGAGCTGGAAGAAAATGTCCCAAAAAAGACACGAGGGTGGCTTTCACACCCCTCATCCATGCAGCTCCAGCTCCAGTAGTGGTGCTCCCAGCCAGCCTGATGGAGGACAGATCAGGGAAAAGCTTTTCATCACAGTTTTGGTAAAAGAGAAATCCCACACTGAAGTGAGGAGAAATCCCTCTTCAGTCGGCTTTGGGCCAATTAAAAGTAGTTCTCTTTACACAGCCATGAGAGTGAAACAGGGTTAAAAAACCTGCCTTGCTCAACCATCTCATTTCTGGAAGCCGAGGGCTGCCTTAATCAGTGTTGCTCTCTATATCCCCTGTAACTGGAGGTCAGCCCAGTGCTTGTCATTCATAATCCATCTCCCTGGAGGAGAGGTGTGCATTCAAAGCACCCTGTGCAGGTTATTCTCCCAGCTCAGGCTGGGCCCCCACTCATGTTCGGTGTCTGGCTCTCGGAGCCCGTGCCAGGCAGGAACACCTGGGTGCACCTGGATGAGGCAGGGGGTGATTTGTGGGCTTTGGAGGGTCTCAGCTCCACGTTCTCTCTGCAGCCATCATTGCACAGGCTGGCCCTAGTGGCTGTGTTCTGATGTGAAGATGGCTTTGTGGAGTGGGAAGCCTTACAGTAACAAATTAAATAGGCATTGCCCGTATCTTCTTTAAAAAGAAAGGAAAAAGCAAATCCCCAGTCTGAAGTTTAGATAAGCCTTGCAACTGTTTGCTCGGGCAAAGGCACGGAAGCCAGGTACCGGAACCAAAACAAAAATGTGCCCCAGTCTTTGTAGATGCAATTATTTTTTATAATATTTAACCACAGAGGCAATTTAGCAGAGGATAAATGCTACTGAGAAGTGATTACAGGAGGCAGCAGCAGAGAAGAAGACAAAAATCTCTGGGGAGTGGAGAACTGCAGAGATCTGGGATGGGCTATCCCAAAATTCACCGTCTTGGAACACTTCCTGCAGGTTCTCCAGTCCGTGCACGGGTGGGTTGGGGAAGATGTTGCCGGCTGAGTGTCCAGCACTGCCCAACGTGACACAGGGCAGGGTGTCTGTGTGCCTCAGAACAACCTGGCCCTGCCTTGGCGTTTGTGCTATGGGCCAGAGATCCTCGCCCTCAGCTGCCCAGCCCTGCCGTGCCACCCGGTGCCTTAAGGAGGCTTCGAGGCTCAGCCCGGGGCTCAGCTGCTGTTGGTGCTCTGCACCTCCCTCGAATCCCCCCAGAGCCAACACCCTTCGCTAAGACCGAAAAACATGTTCCAGACGCAGGCATGTGTACGTGTGTGGGTGGGTGGGGTGCAGGGGACTATGAAAATTTCAAGGGGAGGTATGACATCCTGGCTTTCTAAATATAGAGGACCCGAGCTGCGGCTCCTCTCACACGCTCACAGCGTGCTTTCTCTTCCGAAGGGCCCCCCAGAGCAAATATTGCACTGGCTGGGGGTGTCGAAAAGGAAAAAAACAGAAAGAACTAGAGAAACGATGAGCCCTGCGAGCTGATTGCAGTTCCCAGGGCTCTGGTGCAGAGTTGTGTTCCAGGCAGGGCTCCAGGCGGTGCCCACGCAGAGCCGGCCGGGCCAGCGAGGCACAGATGGCCATCACGTGAAGAAGGCGGTGGTGGCACCAGTGGCACCAGTGGGTAGCCCCAGTGCAGGGCCAGGACCTGTCGGCGCTTCCCCTTCGCCCACCAGCCCCTGCCCTTTCCAGAGGCAGCAGGAAGGGGAGCGGGCAGCAAACCCTGGCGGGGCTGAGAATGTGACATTTCGGCTCCGCGCGTCTCGGTTCCCTTTTCGCTGCTGCTCCAGCATTTGCATAGCACGACAGCAAAACGCCTCAGAGCCAGAGGAGAGTGGTGGCTGCTGCTTCTGCTTTTAAAAAACCAAGCAGTTATCCATGCAGCACCATCGCTCTCGGGGTGGAGGAGAAGGCATGACACCGGGGGTTATGGCCTTTGGAAAAGTTTGGCAGAACTGAATTTAATCGAGACTGATGATCTTTAAGCCAAGCCATAAAATCAGCAGAGAGTTATATCCCAGTAATAGACCCTATTAGAGGGTCTGGCGCAGTCTATAGAAAAGATCTCCTCTCTATTAAATTCTCCAGGGCTGAGTTCCCATTTACACAAAAGGCCCTTTTTGCTGTGTAAAATGACCATAAAGTAGGTGTAAAAATGATTGATGCCATCTTTACAACCCCTTTACACTGGGAAAACAGTGTAAAGTGGCCAGGGTGCAAATGAGAATCACACCTGGGCTTGTGAGAGTAAATTACATCAAGCCCTTCACAAATTCTGTGTGTCCATAGAGGTTTAATCCTACCCCTTTCTTCAGAATTCACTGAGGAAATAAATTTCCGAGGCTTAAAAAAAATGTTTTCTTCTTCAATACCTCTGCCCTTTCCAAGCCTTTTAGTCCCAGTCTTTCCCCTGGTGTAGTCCATGTGGACTCTGACATTGGGAAAAGGCTGGGAGGTGTCTGGATATGCTGTGGCAGGTGAAAATCCTTTAATTAGTACTTTCTGAAATATTTGATCTGAGCAAAACACCTGCTGTAAAACAACACCCAGGGGAAAACCAGCTCCAAAAGCTTCCGTGTCTGCTTCCCCATCCCTCCTGTTTTGATTTTATGCTCCTGAGATACATAAAGAGGAAATAAAGAGGCTAACCTCTGCTAGATCAAAATGCCCCATATTTATTCATTAAGCATATAAAACTCCAAGAGAATACATGATGAATATTGCTTTTCTTCCAGAGCAAAGGGTTAAGTTGCACCGTGCTGATTAGTGATCCCACGGTGGCTGGAAGGGGAGCGTGTGCTGATGTGGAGGTGCTCAGCCTGTTAAGTGGAGCAGGCTCTGCTATCCACGCCTGCCTTCTCTTCCCCATCCACATGCTGAAGGCATTTGCAGTGGCTCTGAGATCATCCCCACCGTGTCTTCCGTGCTCCAGAGCAGTCCTGGCAAATTTAAGCCCAGGGGTGAGCAGGCAAAGACCAGGAAATGCAAGCCCAGCCTCCCTGGGATCTCAGCATCTGGGAGCCGACCCGAGACAGGGAGGGCAAACCTGTGGGTGACACAGAGGTCGAAGGATTGAGGGGACACTGTTGCCAGCCATCAGCCACAACAGCCCGCACTCAGCACAGCCTAGGCTGGAGTGCTGCGGGCCAAGCAGGGACAGTGGGGATGGGCAGAGTGGGAAACACACCCTGCTCTGCCAGCAGAGCCTTCCTCTTGCTTTGCCAGCCATCAGGGAACAGCGATGGGGAGGGTCTGAGGACACCCCAGAGCTGAGCTGGCATTGTCATCTTCCTTGTGATGAGAAGCATCCCCACCTTCGGCTGGAGGCAGGGGCAGGTGCACCAAGGGTGTATCCTCTGCCCTACACTCCCACAGGAGTTATGTGAGGGATGGGGGACAAGCCAACACCTGAGGACAAGCAGCAGTTGAGAGCCAGCCCTGTGCACCCGTCTCACACGGGAGGATGGTCCTGGCAAGGTCCACCAGCTCTGTGCTTGCAGTATGTTCCACCAGAGCCAGGGTAGGTGGGCTGCTTCCTGGGTCATCTTGCATGGTAGATGGGCTGGTTCCTGGGTTACCTTGCATGGATGGCCCCGATGATGCTGGCACACCAGCCTTGCATCATCAACCCACCTCCAGGCTCACCCTGAGCACACCTGGGAGCCAGGCTGAGGACTTCAGATGGGGGGTGATGGCAAGATGTGCCCTGCAGTCAGGCTTAGGAGCGGCTGTCACTTTTAGTTGCACTAAATAAAAAGGCCATTTAAAAGCTGATCTCAAGAACCTTCACCTTCCGAAGCTCCTCCATTTGCTGCTCAGCAGCGAGCACCTTGGTGATGCTGTGTCTACTCTAGGAGCACTTTCCATGACAAAAACTAGAGCCCACACACCCAACAGCATTCCAGGGGTGCCACTGGAGGCTTAATTACACTGTGATCTTCTGCTCCTGGAGGCATGCTGGTCTAGCCCTGGGCTGATGTGTGATTGCCGTATGGAAGACAGTTTTTGGGTGGGATTAGAGCTCCTTACAAAACTAGGTTTAGCCAGACTGGGTCTTTGACTTCCTGATGGCTGTTTTTGCAGCAGAGACAGAAGGTTTTCCTCTTCTTTTATAGTTTTCATTTTCTTCCTCCTTGCTGATGATTATGGCATAGTTTTGCTGGCATGTGATTGCTCTGCCCCACCTCAGAGACACCCTGGCTCTGGCCAGGATCGGGAAATCCCTAATCATGGCAGGATGTGAGCACCAGCTGTCTTGCTCTTGCATGGATATGTATCAGCAGGCAGTGCAAAACGCTGCCAAGTCAGAATTGCTCCTAAATTAGACATCCATGCTGTGCAAGTGGAAATGACAGTTCAAGGGACAAACCAATATAGTGGTCTTGGTATAAGGCTAGTCAGACATAAAACACTTCTAGAACTGCACTTTCAGGGTGAAAAAGCACTATTTGAAGGCGCTCTGTTTTTCTGTACTCCTTAAGAAATCGTTATGCTTTTGCCCTCATCATTATAAATGATGTCTTTGGGAGACTGGCAGTCTCTTCTCGCTTCCCTCCCTCCACCCCATTTTAAAAACATTCATTGTTGCAGGGATATATCTTTCAGGGCTCTTGGCCCAACTCCACTGCTGGTGTCTAAGGCTGATTGTCTTCAGAGGAGTTACACCAAAAATGCATTTGGCCTTTTGTGCCTGGAGTATAATTGGTGGAACTGGCTAAAATCCGGGTTTGTGAGCCTGCAATTACAGCAACATTGGCACAGTTTTCCACATGATCAGTGATTCAAGGTCCTCCGATTTAGGAGTGCAACTCAAGGTTCATTAAAATGATCTCTTCTCCCAAACTTCAGAAATATGTCTGGAGTCTCAAACAGGGCTCACCAAACCACCATTAGTCAACTCACCCATATTGTTGTTTGTTAGTAATTGGGTTAGGTAACCTATATAATTAGCCACACTGAAAAGCCTTGTGTGTGTTTTATACAGCAGCCACCAATATATTCACTTTGCTGTTGGTCTCAACCTGCATTTGAAGAGGTCTTGACCTCCCTTATTACTTTTCCGAATGCTAAATTCCCATCACATTAGTGTGGATTATACCCAGAGCATCAAGATATGTTGTATTCCCTAAGCATGGTTATAATTAAGCAGTTTGGATCAGATCCTTATCTGGCAGAAATTGGTGTAGCTCCCCTGAAGGCAGGGGGGAAATGGACCCTATTTTGCAATGGCTGTAGCCCTGCAGATGAGTTCCTAATGATTTTATCTATGGCTATTACAGACCCTCTTTGGTGATTATTTGTACAGCTGCATCTTTAGGACTTTGTGACCTCTACATAATGTCACAGGTGACCTTTCGCCAGAGCAGCCATATGAAATGCTCTTAAAATGATTGAAAAAATGTATTCATTGAGACCTAGTGAACGTTTTCCCTTGTCAGAAACCTTATAAACACTCATCCCTCCACAGTGTCTGTGATGGCAACGTGCTGACACCTCCCAGTCCCTGGCTGCACCCCCTGCCACCCTACACTTGCTGTTTCTGGCCTTCAGCAGCAGCGAGAGGGTGGAACCGGACGCCCACGTAGAAGACCTGGTATCTGTGTTTCCACATCACGAAGCACGTCAAGAGGCACACCAGGGCTGCCACCAGGTTGAGAGCCATCTGCAGGAGCAGGTACAGGTTGAGCATGCTGGTGAGGCTGCCACAGTCAGCCGCGTCCTGGTAGACGAAGGTCCTGCCCAGGGGATCTTCAGTGTCCAGTTTGCACTGGCAGGACTCGAGGACGGTGTCGCAGGTAAATTTTGTCATCTGCAAATAGTGGTGTGCGGCAAAAGCCACGGCCAGAACGCAGGCAACCAGCCCCAGGGCGCTCAGGACAAAATACATCAGCTGAAAGAAAGGGAAAAGGAGATGAAAGAGCTTTTTCCAGCTGCGCAGAAGTTGAGGGACACACCAGGAGTGCATGCACGGGTACTTCTCACCCCAGGTACTGTCTGGAGATCGGGTGCCTCAACAGCTGCAAGACAGCTTAGGATGCCAAGTTCAGCAGGTCATCTCAAGAACTGATAATTCTGCCTCGCATATTTTACATGAGGATTGCCTCAAAACTTTGAGACCTGGTGGGACCACCAAGAAATCAGTGTCCCTACACAGCCAGAAGCTTTAGAGAGACAGAGGGAACATCATCCCCTACCATTGTACCTGCACTGGCAAGACTCACAGTCGTTAGCTGAGATAAATTAGTGCAGACTGGGGCTTGGGCTGACATCTTATCCCAGTCTGTGCTGAGCTGGGGGTGTTTCTGATACTCTGCTCCTGTGTTATTCCCAGCTCCTGGTTTGCATGCCCGGACAAATCTGATCTACACTTGCAAATCAGGCAGTGAGGTGGCTGATCTCCTGCTCATGGTCCTGTGAAGGCAGCCAACCTCCTTCCTTCCCAGGCCCTTCTGTGGGGCACGAATGCAAATCTCCACGACAAAGCGTGTGCTGTGCTCAACCTCCTCCCAAAAGTCTCCCCATAAACGTGGAGAAACCTTTTCCCAGTGCTGTGGCGTGAGAAGGACAAGGCTCTGCTCGTGCCCTCCGCTGCTCCTTACAACAGTGGCAGCCTGAAAATAGGGTGGCTCCAATCGAGGGCAGCTCTGCAGAGTGCACCCCCACAAACGCAGCTCAGAGCCTTTGACACTCGGGGATGCACCTGGGAGCTTTGGATACCAGCACATATGGACTTCCCTTGCTTCTGAGAGCTGGAACTGGCAGTTGCTGCACTGCATGCAAAATATGTGTGAATGTATGTTGAAATCATATTCTGTGTTGAGCCAAAATAGCATTTTTGGTTCTGTTCAGCACTGTAAAAACATTTATTTTCCTTGGCGTCTTATCTGTCAGACACATGGCATGGTTGGGAATCTGTTATTTTAAACAGCAGCTTCTCCCTCTCTCTTAACCTCAATACCACAAGCAAAATATCAATATAAAAGCATTTTTTATGACCTTGAAACTCCAAGTATGTATGCCTTGATAAAATTCACACTCCTGGTGTATTTGTCTTATATCTACAGTGTGAATCAATCTTCTATTCAGTTGCCAGTTTGAAAAAAATAAAAATATTTGGGCTTATTGCGGGTCCTGAAGCAATATATACATTTTTTTCCTCATATCACCGAATTCTTACAGAAAGATCTTAGTTTCCAAGACTTGGTTACTATTCAATTTAATGACTTCCCCTGCAGCCTTAAACCAAGGGCAGCTTCAGAATGAGGGTGGCTCTTATTAAATGCAATTACTTTACCCCTGCAGCTTTCAAGGCAAAGGTCCACGGGAAAGGTGAAGCCGGAAAATGAGGCCACCTCTTTGTGTAAAGCCCACAGAAGATGGAGTGCCACTGACTGATGGACTCCCTCCAAACAAAGGTGTGGTCATTCAGAAGCTGATGGCATTATTTTAAAAGACGGTGGAAATGCGTTTGATGGGGAAAACAGAAACTGGGCAAACATGTTGGTTGGTCTGTGATGCAGAAGTCCTGGTGGACTGGCTGGAAGGCCCTGGACCCAGCCCAGCAGAAGACAGAATCAGGCCTCCCTAATAAATGAGGTACTAAGCCAAGACTACACAATGTGCCTGATTCTCCCTTGGCAGGTATTTTATTTAGCTGCCAGCTTCTATCCGAAGTCAGGACACAACAGCATGAAATCCACAGCCTAAGACATGCTCCAGGTACAGTCAGCAAGAATCTGCCTGATGTGTTCCTGAAAGGAAGGAAATCTCAGCATCCAACCACACAGGCAGCTCTTACAGTAATCCTCGGAGGCAAAGGGAGCTGCGTGGGGGACACAGGGCCATTTCCAAAGAGCTTATTATCCTCACAAGGTGTTTGCAGAGGAATCTCTCTGTGAGCTGCTGAAAATGAACACATTTCCAAATACCAAAGGTGAGGCAAATGCAAACACTGCCTGTGAGGGAGCACAAGATAGCGAGTGCTGAGATCCCATCAGCAGATTAATCACATGCCTGGAAGACCTGGAGGCAACTTCACCATCACAAATACTACTGCGTGGTGGGCTCTGCCCAGGAACCAGGACTTGCCACTGGAAAACTGGGTTTCAAGAGCCTCAGAGAGAGACAGGCACTGTGATAGCTGCTCAAATAGAAGGAGAAAAGGGAAGCGGGGACAAACAGTGTGTGGTGAGGTCAGAGCATGGCAGCTCATCCTCCTTCAGGTTCCTCTTATGGGGAAGAGGCATTTTAGCAATAGTTACTGGCAATAGTTGTGTTCCGTGGCTGAAGGAAATAGCTAATGGATTGAGTTGCTTGGGGGAGAGGCTTCTCATAGTTCTCCGAGGTGAAAGCAGGAGGGTTTGCAGACGTGGATCACCCCTTCTGAAAGGGGTGGTGGCTCAGGCAGCAGCCTGTGCAGGGAACAGGAACCGTGGTGTGTCACGGTGTGGGCTGCTGGGGCTGGGTGGGCAGGAGGAGAGGGTGTCACGCTCCTGTGGGACATGTCATGATGAGGACCACGGCCAGATATTAGCACACAGCCCAGGGAGTCCACAGGATGTCTCAAGATTTTCCTGTGTGAGCCTGGGACTGGCTGTTGTCCCCCCAGGAAGGGCAAATCCACCCTCCCTCTGGGTGGTCTCCCTTTCTCACGGGGTGCTGTGGGTACCCACAGCAGTCTCAGGAAGGGGTTTGTGCCGAATGCAGTTCTCACACCTCCTTCTCTAACAGGATCCAGGGCTCATACAAGTGTGAAATGAAAGAAGCAGCTGCCCAGAGGAAGGGAGGAAGGCACAAAAGCCTGCATGGGTCTCCTCCTGTTTTCCACCCCAAGGCAGTCACTCAAAGTGGCCACAGGGTCACCGTGGGGGTTGACTAAAATCCCCAGGCCAATATATAGTGTGACCCTCTTCCCAAGTGATCCTTGGGCTGTGCAAGGGATCTTGGGGTGCCTCCTGCACTCCAGGGAAGCCCAGCCAAGGTTTCCTTGGAGGATGCTGCTTGGCAGCCAAGTGCAGCCTTGGGGGGAACAGCCACCTTCTGGCAACAAGACCCCAGAAGGACAACCAGAGCAGACAGGGCTGAACTTGGTGCTGGATGAAGCATCAGGCCCCCAAGGAGGAGAGAACAAACCATTGAACAGTGTGCTTTGTCTCCTGACGGTAATCTTGCAGCCTTGTGGAGGAATGGAGGAATAGCTAATGTTCATTTCTAAATTCAGAGAGCACCTTTAACTCACACTTGAAGATTTGAAAAGTGCTACTGGAGATGTGTGACCAAAACCCCGGAGGAGACTTTTAGCTCCTATTTTGTTAAAATATGTACATGCCCTGCAACCAGAAATCATTTGTCCTGAGAGGCACCGTGGGATAACAGCTCCCAGAGGGAAGGACATGGGACAGGAGAGGTGACCAGCCTGGCAGTGACGGAGTTCTGTGGCATGCAGCAATAGGGGGAGGGGGATTCTGAGGAGGAGGATGCTTTGTGGGGTTATTGACTCAGCCAGAGGTCTTTCAAGGCAGATTTTAGCTCTAATTCTGCCAGATGGTGAGGAGTGACCCACTTTCCATCACCTGGGGAGCAATTTAAACCTTTCCTTAGGAGGGAGCGGTGGCTCGCATTCCTCACTGTCAGGGTGGGTGGTGTTGCGAAGGGTGGCAGAGCCGTCCAAGCCGCCCAGCCCGACGCGAGGGATGCCTCCCTTCCTGCCTGGATGCCAAGGTCAATGTAATGCTGCAGGGCAGGCAGTAAAAGCCTGGCGTGGCAGCCACTGCCCAGCCCAGCAGCTCCCTGGGCAGCTCTGACCCTGAGCTTGGGGGTGCAGAGGTGACGGGGCGAGGATGCAAAGGCACTCAAAGGGCAGGAACAATTGTTCTTCTGCTCCCTTTCCTCATGTAAGGATGGGAGAAGCCTGAGAAAGTCACAGAAGACACGCCAGGGTCTGATTTCTAAGGGAGGACACATGCCAGGATTCCAAAAGCTGCTCCTTGCGTTTGGTTTCCTTTCTCAGTGAATAATCCCTGTTATTTTGTGCTGCTTGCATCAGTATTTTTTCTCGGTTATTATGTGTCTACGAAATATTAAGGGCCCTGAAAATTACAATAATAAGGAAAAAGTGGTGTTAAGAACAGGCATTCTCAGCCGTGCTCTTCTAAGGCGTTTATCAGCATCAACAAAGCAGTTTTGGAGGCAAAGGTGGGCTGTGGTGTGAAGTCTCTGCCCCTCTCTTGCAGTGCTCAGCTGGGAATTTGCTTTTTGGGAGAATGCATGTCCCCACGCTCTCCTGAGACTTTGCCATTAAAAAATAAAACTTGATTGAAGTGGACACGTGTTATGCCACTCTGCTTTTTACTCTGCTCACTACCTCTACTTAATCTCCTTAAACTCTCAATCTTTCACTGAACACTTCCAAAATGATTCCAGCTTTATCTACCTGAATCTCTTTGAAAGTCCTAAACCATGGCAAATAAAATGGTATCTTGTTTTGATCTGAAATGTTTGTTATTACAGTTTCCCCTTTATAGGCTGTAGTTTCTTCCTTGGCTGCCTGGAAAGTAACAGAAAACTATTCTTGCATTTCAGGTGCATTTTCACTTCATTTCCTGTGGTCTTAAAAATATGCCCTGTGCCAACTGTTCTGATTATATTTAATGACATAAGAAACAAAAAACCACTCAAGAAAAAGTCGAGGTACCTTTACTGTGAACTGCACACACGTCTTCTCATCGGGTTGGTACGAAATGCACAGCATAACAAATCCCACTAAGGACACCAGACAGACCTGCAAGGGAAGAGGTGTAAAACGTGTCAAGGTTAAAAAAGAAATGTACAAAACACAAAAATACCATAATTGTTTTCTCCGAGCCAAACCACCTTCCTGTGCAGCAGGGCCATAACTCAAGAAGCAGCGGGGAAGCAAAGCCATCAAAGGCACAGCCCAGCAATACCCTCTGGGGTGCGTGTCCCGTTTTTGTCCATACAACCATCAAAAAAGAGCAAAAGGCTTATGGAGTTGAGCTTGCAAGCCCAAAGAGCACCTGGGTGCTGCCAGGGTTTTTGTGCCACCAGTGCAAGTCAGAAATCAGTAACCAAAGATGCTGCTGGCTAAGAGGCAGCAGTTTATAGCAGAGACTTTCACCCTCTCCTACCGTGGGCACCTTGCTTACAACACATCTCTCTCCCCTGCAATCTCCAAGGGTGTTTTAGCCCTGTGGCAGTAATTGCTGAAGGCTAACAGTAATGGAAAGCTATTTATGCACTTTACTATTCATTTAGCTGCCTTTATTATTAATTCTGGATTTATTTGCAGGAGCAGATGTTCATGGGAAGGCATTTTCCAGCCAGGTAAGGAGGGAAGATGCTGCTCTGAGGAGTTAGCCCAATAAATAAGATTTAGCTTTTAACACTGCTTGAAAACGGGGGAACATTGGGTAATCCCCACTGTGCTAAGCACTCCAGTCAAGTGGCCTGGACTTGTGTCAGGTTTAGGCCAGGTATTAGAAAAAGGCTCTTCCCCCAGAGGGTGGTGGGCACTGCCCAGGCTCCCCAGGGCAGTGGGCACAGCCCCGAGGCTGCCAGAGCTCAGGGAGGGTTTGGATGATGCTCTGGGGCACAGGGGGTGACTCTTGGGGCTGGTCCTAGGCAGGGCTGAGGGCTGGACTGGATAATCCTTGTGGGTCCTTCCAGCTCAGCAGAATCTGTGACTCTGTGATGCTGGGAGCATCTTGGTCATAAAAGCTATTAAATTCTCAGTGACTATAGCATAATTCTGTATTTTTTTACCCCCTTCATTTTACATGGGGAGTTTGGAAGTCTATTTAATTTGCGTCTCTCTGCTCTCCCAGAGCAGTGGGATTTGCCCTCCTGGGCCAGCCCCTTTGCAAGGGTAGGAGTGCCAGGCTCTGCCACAACCCCATCCCCACCTGCTCCCTGCCCGTGC
This sequence comes from Dendrocincla tyrannina, assembly GCA_035047865.1. Taxonomy (NCBI): domain Eukaryota; kingdom Metazoa; phylum Chordata; class Aves; order Passeriformes; family Dendrocolaptidae; genus Dendrocincla; species Dendrocincla tyrannina. The sequence continues at coordinate 57,407,372 of JAWWMP010000041.1, forward strand.
TGTTCACATCCAGATTTCCAGCTCCACAGGGGACTGCTGGACCTGCAGTGAAAAATGCACAGCTGTCCTTGCAGACAGCAACAGCTAAACATCTTCCTTTTGTGATCTGATGTGCAAAATACCAAACTTTGTGTCTGGATTGCTGGTGTGAGGCCCAAGACAGCAGCCCTGCAAAGGAAGAGTAACAGAGAGCCATTCCCTCAAGAACCTGTGTGATTAATAACACTTTTCCCCATAAAGTTTTATCTCATGTCATTTCAGTAGGACATGAATAGGAAGTATTGCCCGAGAACATTTCTAAAGAAAGCATCAGTATTATTTACTCCTTTCCATGTCATGTGTATTTATATTCTGGTCCTGTGACTTACACATTGCCTTCAATTTATTTGTTTCTTTCTTTTTGTTGTTGACAGCTGTGGCTGACAGGGTTGTCAGGGGGAAAAACAACCTTTCTTGTCAAAGGTCCTTCAGTGCTGGGTTGTGTTTGTTTGGTTTTTTTTATTTTGCCCTGTAGTGGTTCAATCTGACTCAACCATGTTTTATTTCTCAGGATTAATCACCTATGTCCTTGGTCCTTTGTGCTGCGTATTAATCTTTTAATTCAATTAACATGCCCATAACACTTAAATCTTAAGGAGATCATATCTCTAGGAATATCCAGATGATAAACTCCCCCAGTGGCAGTAGTGGCTGAAGGGAAGAACCTGCAGCAAGAACTAAAATAAATAATGCTTAAACACACTCACTTAATGTCACATCCCCCAAATGCATGAGGAATCAAAGGGGCTTCTCACGTCAGAGCTGGAGCTACGTATTTTCAGGACCTGATGCTGAAGGATCTTGTTACGAGCAATAAATCAGATTTGCTCTGCTTCAGCTACACTCGTGGGCATTTACACTGCATGGACCGAGGGGCAGATTTGCCTCCAGGTTCCTCCCGTGAGACATCATGGGACTGTTCCCTCCCTCACTCTCATTCCGGAGGGCAGAGCCAGATACAAATGGGGGAATTATCTCTGTGCCTCCTACAGCTCTTGCAAAACCCCCTCCAGCTCTCGGCGTGGCAGGATCACACCTCCCTCTTCAGAAAGCTTCCCGTCCCGTTTAAAAGGATTTCCAGCCCTGCACGTGCTTTCCAAAGTTCCTCTGGGATTTAAATCACATACTCAGGGCACGTTTGTAGGGAGGTATTTATAAAAGATTACACTGGGTCAGGATTCCGGCAAGTCTTGGCCAGGATAATTCAGAAAACTTCAGTATTTCTTTTGTTACAATATAGTAACGTATTTTTTAAAACCATAGATGTGTGGTTTTCTAAGTGATGGTAAAAAAGAATGTTGTTGAGAATTATGACTCACATATGTTCTACATTTCGGTTCTTTAAAGGTAAATTCACTCCTTGGAGGAAACTAAAGTATGGAGCATTTATATAGGAAATAGCTTTATGCTTCTATTTTATACATTATTAATAGATCAGTTTTGAATTATACCTGCGAAGTGCAACGGAATAACTATAAAAATCCTCATGGTAAATATTTTTTAGGACGTGCTAAGTGACTAAAACAGCTGCAGGCACGTTAGGGATGCATTTGATGCTGATTGCTGAGTAGCATTAGGTACCCCGCGTCCTAGGGCTTCAATAGCCACTGCAACATCCCAGTGGGAAGCCCACATTTCTACCCTTATTGACCAAGCACACACCAGAAAATGCCATTGAACTGGGTTTAGCACGTGCTCGCCACCAATCGATGTGCATTTGTTACACAAATAGAAGAGATTCTGTGAGACCTGCAGGACTGCAGTTAATTAGATCAGCTCTGGCAAAGTGTTATCTAGAAATCTAGGAATCTGCATTTCTATGCTGAGCAAATTTCACTCAGGTTTATTTCAAGATCCTGTTTCAGAATTTCCATATGGACTAACACACCCTTTGCTGAATGGGTAGTGACAGGAAAGGTTATCCAAGGAAAGAATTTAATTTTAGGAGAGTGCTGTCTAGAAAAAGAGCCAAATGGGATACAGAAGTATTTAGGAAAGGTAAAGATTTAATTTTGCTTAAGGCATACCCTGTGAAATGCCCCTGCTCACAATCCAGGGAAAACAGCGATTTACTAATGCTGGCTGGAAAACTTGGAAGTTTATGCTGTAGAAAATGTTTAATTCTATTTCTTTTTTTTGCAGGAAGCAGTAGGTATTCCTTCCATGGGGCAGGAACACCTCAGGGCTCAAAACTGAGTTAAGAATTACTGATTTTTAGCCCACAATCAAAACAGGGTTTGAAATTTTCCAGGTTGTCACGAGAACTAAATTGAGTTCCTGCAGACTCCACCAGGATGGGGACCAGATCCCAAATGCCTTTAGGAGGGGGTCCCAGTGGACTTGCCTGGGAGAATCCCTGCAAGGCCTGAGCACAAGGTGTGTGAGCAGCACAAGGACACCACGTGGCAGTGATGAAGATGGTTGTGTGTTGTATGTCACTGGGGGAAATACCAACACGTAGGGCACAAATTTCCTCTGTGGTCTGCCTTCATTATCTTTGCCCAGTGACATATTGATGTGGTTTCCTTCTATTCTGACAGATTTCAAAACCACAGATTGCTCTAATCTGCCTCCATCTCTCCCTTGCACACTTGTGAAACCGGTTTTCCTTTTGTTATTGCTGCAGTTTTAGCCTAAAATGTAGAATAGATGGTTTTCTGTAGCAAAATACCTCCTACCCAGAGCATCTTGAAAACCTGGGCACATGGGGCTGGTAAAGCAGAACAGTTGGAAACATCCACCAAGAAAGGAAGGAAGGAAGGAAGGAGACAAAAACCTGCTTCAAAGGAGCATCTTGGGTCTAAGCCACCTCACCAGACAGATGCTGCAGACACTCACAGAGACACAGCATAGCTCATCTGCTCCTTATATCGGGGCTTGTCATCAAGAGCTCCTGCAGCAACCTCAGGGGACAGAAAGCAAACCCATTGGAGGACAATATCTCTCAAATAACAAAGTGCAAAGGCACACAGCATCGCTGAGACCCACAGGGAGACTCTTCCCATTTAATAAGAATGTAAACTCAAACTTCAGGGGGAAAACTGCTATTAATAGACCTAGAGAAAAATTCCATTATGGACTAGTTATAGCTGCTCGCTTCAGGACACCATGGATCTCTCTGTTTGTAGGGACAAGGGTAAAGAATGATGTCTTGTAGCTGCCTCTGGAGTCTCTGGCTCCCCCTCAGAGGTGACACTTGGCTCGATGGCTCACCCACTTGATCAGCTATAGCAAGGCTTAGCTCCCATCTACACCTTGGGAAAAACCAGGTTACCCACTGAATCTGACACTCCCACTGGACACGGACTTTGATGCAGGAAGGAACATGTCACTGCAGGCTTTGTGACTATAAACCTGGACCACCTCTGGTGCCAGCCAGCTGCACAGGCCCTTGCAGAGAGCAGCACTGCAGTCCAGTGGCTTTATGAGGTTTGAGGAAGCTGAGATGGAAGTGGGTGCTGCAGGCAGCTCTCACGGCCAGCTTTGATCAGCCTCAGGTCAGCCTGGCTCTCACTGCCACGTGTAAAAGAAGCCAGTCTGCCACGCTGAGGTATTGTGCATTAATGGGGTTTTTTTGCCCTTATAGACTTCTTGTTAAATTTAAGTACAGTCTAGTTGCATATAAATTACTTCCAGAAATAATAGCTGGAATAATAACAAAAACATGTATATTGTGGTTGCAGGCAAAGGCCATCATCCTGTAGGAAATCATTCTCTTAACAGCCATAAAATCCACAATAACTGTCCCTCCCTGCCCCACCTACAGAATAAAATAATGATGGCTTTACTTCAAGCCATGCAATAACACACCGTGGCAGATGCACAACTGTCTTTTAAATCCTTTAAAGTCATCAAACCCCTGCAAGAATGTTCATAATCAAACGAAATAATACTTTTTCCATAATGATCTTTGCTGTTTGGGTCAGTTGCTCAGCAGTGAAAATGGCTCATCCCTTGTGCTGAGGCAAGATTTAATTCCCACAGCAAAGGCTACAATGGCTTACAGAGCCAGGAGCTGCAGCTCCAGTCCATTACTGCTGCTAAATCACAAATACAGTCCTGGGTGAACAAACGCCTGAGGGAACAGAAAAATAAAATCAAATTAAGAGTTCCCAGAGACAGCAGGGCTTTCCAGCCTGGGAAGAGCAGCATGGCTGGGAGTGCTACTGGAACACCACGTGTGGTGTGAGGGGTGTCCACGACCACAGAGCTGTGGAAAGCCATCATCCCTGTAGTCATGGGGATACCCAGGCTGGGAAAAATCATTTGGTTCCCCCATTCCACATTTTACCTAGGGCTTTTGCACATTTGGCACATTGCTGGATTAGGTAGTCCGGCCAGGAATTCTGACTCCCACCCTCTTTCCCCTGGAGTCTGCAGATAGAGCAGGGGCTAAACCCCAGAGCTGCCCAGGATTAGACAAGCCCTTGGCCAGGTATCACACAGAGCTCAGGTATGCAGTTGGCATCTCATACCAACCATTCTTTCAGAACATTTCGACTTTATTTCCCCTCAAAGTTTTCCACTCTGTGCCTGATCAAAACAAAAGTATGGACTTGAGTTAATCGGTGCAGAGTTCCTCCCAGAAGAGGGTGAGATTTAAAGGCAAAGAGCTCTGAAGAATACAGCTCTGGTGCTACATACATATATAGCTCTAAACAAGCACTGGGAACCTCACCACTGCATACTTTGGGCTGCATACCTCACTGGATACCATCCACAGCCTCATATGCTTTGGAGGAGGTTCAATTAAATGCCTAAATTTGTAGGCTCTTCTTCAAGGCAGTCCTCCCTCAAACCTTTTGAAGTTTGCCCGTGGCTAATTGAAACTAGCCTGTATAAAAAATGGATGCATGAATGACTGTAATTCCCACTACCCACTTTGATGGCACCAGGTTTTAAGTGTCACCTTTTATTGAAAATCGGTTTCCCTAATAGCAAGTAAAAGTTAAAAACCCAGCAAGGCTGGATAGGAAGTTAAGCCTGACTGAAAGCCACCTCCACAATTGCTGCAGGAAAAGGTGTCAAAAGCAACAACAAAAAAAACCAGCAAGGGGCCAGGGCTAACAAGAAAGTGTCTCTCTACTTTCAGGCTTTAAAAGAGAACACATTTCAGGGTGGCTTAAATAGTCAGTCACCGCCCGTATCAATATGGAAAGGGATCAGTTGCCTCTCTCCCTATCTGGGGACACTTCCCTATTACTGACAGGCACAGCAAATCCCTTCTGCCCAAGAGGAGCACAGGTCTAACCAACCCCAGCTAATCATCAGGACACATTTTCCCTCAATTTCTAACTTGTATCACTTTATATTATCCCTTTTTTTTCCTGTCCCCCAGGTGCCTGTATACAGCACTTCATCCTTTCAGCATCGATCTCACAGCCACATCCTCAAAGCTTCACACTTACACACATCATTGTATCTGTATTCAGGATGAAAATCCCAACCCCTGGCTTCTCCCTGTTGCCGTCTTCTACCATTTCAAAGTTCAAATGTCTTGCACCATTCCCTGATCCATCTCTCTCTCTCCTTGTCTCCTGCAAACTGCCTCTCAAACCTGGGTTTTCCAGCCATCATGGCATGTTCACCTCACCTATCCTTGTCTGTGAGATTCTCAAACAAAAGGATTTGTCTCCTGCAAACTGCCTCTCAAACCTGGATTTTCCAGCCATCATGGCATCTTCACCTCACCTATCCTTGTCTGTGAGATTCTCAAACAAAAGGATTTGTCTCCTTTGGTGAAGGCTTTGCCTTAAGTATTTTTAAAGGTTCTCCAAAAGAAAAAAAATAATAATTTACAGAGACATAAACATTTCTGACTCCAGGTAAATGAAGATTGATTAAATTGCTTTTTCAGCTGAAAGTCTGCCTGCCTTTTGCAGCACAAAGCCCCTCACCAGCCTTACTCCACCAGGGCAGGGAAGCCAATGCTTGAATGCTGATGCCAAAACCCAACAAGCCATGTCCACCCCTGGAGTAAAGTTTGGGGCCCCTCTGGCCTTGGGAAATATGTGGGGAGATGGAAAAGGGCCAGAGCAGGGAGAAACACCAGAGCTCCTGGGCTGGCAGATCTTTTGAAACCCTTTTTGCAATAAAATCAGTGACAGCTGGAGTCACAATTGCTACCTTTAGCTACTTAAGAAAGAGATTTTTTAATATGTTTTTAAAAGCCACAATTTTATGAACATCTATACATCTCTCTCTATATATATATTTAAAATAACTTTCTGGCAGAAAAGAATAAACACCCTGAATAATCATTTCTGATGAGCACTTCTGTAACTTTCTCAACTGCCTGAGTCTGCAAAACAGGTCTGAAAGGGAGTTTGCCTATGAAAACTCTGATACTCTCCACTTTTGATCACACTGGAAATAACCTAAGAGCAGGTTTTTCAAGGAGAAATACATCGTTTCTTCTTCTGGGTGTCAAAAGGCCACAAGCTAATGAAGAAGAATGAGAAGGATACCATTAGTATCCACTGTTTCTGCAACTCTTTTCATCCCAGGATCTCAAAGCCAGGGGTGACGGATGGCCACCATTAACCCCACTTTGCAGGGGAAATAACGAAGTCTTAGCAAGGTTAAGTAACTTGCCCAAAGCTGTGCAGCAGGTCAATGGCAAGGAATGGGGAAAAAAAGTAAAGCCCTGCACTCATGGGTGGGTTTGTGAAGAGTCTGTCCAAGCTTCTGGAACACAGCAAGAAGGAAGAGACTGCCGGAGTGGTCCAGCCTTCAGTTTTGGGATCAGGACAGGCACCAGGGAGGAGCTGGGTAATTGCTTCAGGTCTGGGCACCTTTGTTGTAAATAGCTACAGGTAGGGGGGAAAAATGGCACCCTCAGTGTTTTTAATTGCATTGATTTGCCTGTCCCTGGCAGTGGGGCAGGGGTGTCTCACAGGGAACAGGCTGCTGAAGCAGAAGGGGTAGATCATGTAGGCTCTGGGCTTCCTGTCCATAAACCCTTCCTTTGGTTTCTGACTGATGCCCCACGGATTCTGGACTAAACTAGTAGGTCTTAACTGGGTTTCAGGGTGAAATGCTCCTTCTGCAATGCAAGCTGCATCCTCTCCTTCTGCAGGAGCTCAGGAGATGCCAGAGATCCCCTGGGAGGGTGAATCCAACCCCTGGCCTGAGCCATCCTCACCAAGTGAGACAGTCAGATTTTGAACCCATTTCATTCAGACTGCCTGGCCTGGTTTTCCTCAGCAACATTTTACTCTGCCTGCTTCACTAAATAAAGTTCCTTTTCATTCATGGTAATGCACTAAACCACTTGATTTTCAGCAAGCAATGGTGTCACCATTTTACCACTAATAAAGAAGAAAAAAAAATTAGCTTTCAATCAATCAGGGTCTATTTAACACATTAGCAATTTTCCTTCATTTTTCTGTCATCCTGCATTAACAGATGTGGGGTCAAATCCCACCCTGGTGTAATTCCAAAGGAGTAACACTAGGAATGAGCTTCACCCATTATCTCTAATGCTGCTAAAAAGGTCTCAATAATAGATTTTTTTTTAAGTTCTTGATTCTGAATACTAATCAAGTCCTTTAAAAAGAGCACTTGAGTGGGATGCTACTAAAACAAATATGCTCTGGTATTTTACACCACATTGTTGTGCTCTGTTGCTCATTTCTGTGTGAATATATGAGTTTTGGGAAAGCCACCTTTTGCCCTGAGGTTTGATCTCGAGCAGCACACGGGTCATCCATCACTACCTACATGCCCTCATGCAGCCCGAGAGGCCACACCACAGCTCACCAGCAGCACCCTGTGACCCACACACCCACAAACTCCAGCCCAGCAGCTCCTGGCCATCTCCACCCACCAGCCCAGTGGGCACCAAGCACCTCCCTGGGGGCATCACAGCACAGGAGCAAACCCAGTGCAGCACCACATTGTGCCTCCTGCCCCTCAGAGATGTGCTTTGCACTCCTCCCATGGCGCATTGGCCATGACCAGTGCTCCACATGGGCTCTCTTCCTGGGGCTGCACCACCACCTCCCCCTCTCCTTTTGAGCACCAAGTTTCCCTTTCATGCCCCTCTTTCCCTTCTGCTCCGGGCTGAGGGTGCAGAGAGCAGTGTGGCTGCCCACCAGCCCATCCCTGTCACCACCCCGAGGGTAAACAGGGGAGCACCAAAAGGCATTTTGGGCCAGGGAGGGATCAAACCACGCTTGAATGTGCTGGTGACTCAACATCACACCACAGTCCCCAAGGGGAGAGTCACCGTGTGACTCAAAGCATAGGTGCAGTCACCCTTCCCCAGGGGGCCCTGCCAGGGCACCCCATAACACACCCCATAACACACCCCATAACCAAACGGAGCCCTGAGCCCCTCAGCCAGCACAGTGCCAGGAGAGGGGCTCCTCCAGGGGTTATCCTGGCTGGCTGGGGGGTGCACAACACGACCACCACCCGGCTGAGAGCTGGGGTTTGCCCAGGAACGCACACAGCAAGTTCTGCCCCATTTTCAGAGGGGAAACACTGACAGCAACTGATCTTTGCCTTGTGTGGGCATCTAAATATTGCTGCTGCTGGCAGCTGCTGCTGAGACCGAGAGGGGTTAGAGCTCTGTTTTCAGAAAGCAGTGACTTTGGTGGGCTTTCAGGTCTCCTTGGGGGAGATCAGGCGTATGTAGATGTCTCAGATTGATGCTGCTTGGGTACTGATGACATTCACATAGGCCAGGGGCTGCTTCCATGGCTTTTCTCATGTCCCTGGTTCAGTCCAGCACACTCTTTGCCCAGCTTTTTCTAGTGAAAAAGCTGTTTCAAACCTGGGATGCTACTAGTGTGTCCTGGAATAATCTGACCTCCAGAACCCCCAAAATTAACAAGACGAGTGAGCATGTCACATACTGCTATTTTATCATCTGTATCCCCCCTGGTTTGTAACTATGAAAACCTCTGGAGAAAGCAGGGACAGGCTCTCACCCCACAAAACATCACTTCAATCAGGAGAGAAATATGAAGCGCAAGATGAGTAAGAAGGAGCTTTTCCTTAGGGAGCTCAGGCTCTGCTCATTCCACTCCCTGAAGGGTCACCCAGCAGGATTAATACAGCAAAGCCCAATCAGTTCAGGTGACCAGGTAATCTCCAGCTAGCAAGGAATTAATTACATTCATGGGAGATTCTCCCATAGCCATTTGGCACTTTGAGGAATTTTAAGTACCTAAACACGAATTTATTTGCTGGGAATTCTTACTGTCTAACAACACCCAGAACTGTGCTAACACATCAGGATTAATTTCCAGGATATATTTACCTGAAGCCTGCTGCCTAGTGGAAAAAAACCCCTGCATATTAAATCACATCCATGGTACATCCCAGGCTCATCATCACCCACAACCGTGCCTCTCCAGAGGCAAAAAGCACATGTCCCCGAGCACACACAGCCAGCAGGGTCACACCACCCCCTCCCCACCTGGATTCCGCCTGTCCCACTCGCCCGTGGGGGAGAATTCGGGAGCAGCAGGCAGGGAGGGGGTTAAATCCCGGCAGTTCTCCAGCACAGCGCAGCGAGGAAGCTCAAGAGACAGCCATTTCTCTCCTTGCCCCAGCTCAAAGTTCCAGAGTTATGCTCTCACTCCCAAACCCTGGTGGTTCTGGTTTGGTGGGGAAAGGGGGAAGGCAGCACAAGTAATTAACAGCTGTTTTTCAGCATCCCCAGGCAGGAGTTCACCGCAAAGCACAAGCTAGTACATACAACCTAGTGAACAGCAACCCTGTATTTTATTTCAGGTCTGTTGGGTATTGCAGGGAAGGATACGAAAGATTGTGTTATTCTGCAGGAGCGGTTTCCCTGGGAAAGTACACCCAGGCATTTAATCCCAGGAATATTTATAGTTAGCATAACTCAAATGGTGTTGTGCATGCAGTGGGTTAGTCCAGAGTGGAGCGTCATGCAGCTTGCATTAATGCTGGCAAAGGCACTCGAGGGAGAAACAGACTTTATGCTTACAATGATCCCAGCCCAATATGGAGTGTCTCTGACTAGCAGAGAAGAACTGATGCCTGCCATAAGGAAGCCCAGCACTGTTACAGAGGTGCCTAATGCCAACTGCAACAGAGCGAGCAGCAGCGGGAAGCGGCAGCCACAACAAGTGTGGGATTCCTCCTCCTGGCCACATTTGGGATCCCCCTTGGCTTTCTTCTGCTTCTGCTTCTTCTTCATCGCGGGCTCCGCCGTCTTGCTGGAGTCGGTGCTTTTCTCCCCTTCGGCGCTCTGGTTATTCGGGGACGAGCCGTGCTGGGCTTTCTTCTCCCGCTTTCCCATGCCGATGAACTTTAGGATCTCACGTGCCTCTGAGTGTGTGTGTGTGTGTGTGTGTGCGCGCCGATGGGGCGGGTGATTTATTTTATTTTATTTTTTTTTGCCCCCCAAAGCTTCGCTTTGTGCTGGCTGAGTTGTTCCTGGTATTTGAATCAAGGAGGCTGAACAAATATGGAAAACATTTGGAGCAGATTGTCAGAGCTTCGAAATGCCACATATAGCCGAGAGAAGAGGGGGATTCAAGGGGGGTAGTGAACAGACAACAGGCGGGCGCCGGGCGGGATGCGGGAACAGGGCCGGGCGTGGGAACTGCCCCGGCTGCACAGGTGTGAGCACACACGGCTGTTCAGGTGTGAGCACACACGGTGTTCAGGTGTGAGCACACACGTGTGTTCAGCTGTGAGTGCACACGGGTGTGCA
>JAWWMP010000041.1:57418206-57449354 GCA_035047865.1 Dendrocincla tyrannina
GTGAGCACACACGGTGTTCAGGTGTGAGCACACACGGCTGTTCAGGTGTGAGCACACACGGGTGTTCAGGTGTGAGCTCACACGTGTTCAGGTGTGAGCACACACAGCTGTTCATGTGTGAGCACACACGGGTGTTCAGGTGTGGGCACACACGTGTGTCCAGGTGTGAGCACACACACGGGTGTTGAGGTGTGAGCACACGCGTGTTCAGGTGTGAGCACACATGTGTGTTCAGCTGTGAGCGCACACGGCTGTTCATGTGTGAGCACACACACGGGTGTTCAGGTGTGAGCACACAGGGGTGTTCAGGTGTGAGCACACACGGCTGTTCATGTGTGAGCACACACACGGGTGTTCAGGTGTGAGCACACACGGCTGTTCAGGTGTGAGCACACACGGGTGTTCAGGTGTGAGCACACACACGGGTGTTCAGGTGTGAGCACACACGGGTGTTCAGGTGTGAGCACACACGGCTCTTCAGGTGTGAGCACACACGGCTGTTCAGGTGTGAGCACACACGGCTGTTCATGTGTGAGCACACAGGGGTGTTCAGGTGTGAGCACACATGCGTGTTCAGGTGTGAGCACACACGGTGTTCAGGTGTGAGCACACACGGCTGTTCGTGTGTTTGGGTGCCCGTGGAGGAGCTGGCCAGGCAAACAGCAGGCAGGAATTCCACCTCTCCAGCTGACGGGCAGCAGGGAAATGTGTCTCGCCGGGGAGCCCGGAGCGATCAGGTGGCTGTGCAGGGAGCACAGGTAGGAGCTCAGCACGCCGTGGCTCCCCGGGAGCGTCACTGGGGGAGCCCACGCTGCGCCGTGCACACCTCGTACACCCTCTGAATCAGACCAAGGAGGTGTGCCTGCAGTGGGAGGGAGCTGAGTGCAAGTATGGAGGGTATGAAATACAAATAAAAATTCAAATGAATGACCTGCGGGGCCAAAAGGAATCCTGTCTCTTCCCCAAAGTTGCACAAGCACTTTTTGGAGGCGTGTTTTGTGATGAGGCAGGCAGGGAGCCGCAGTGAGGACTGGTGTTGCTGTGCAGGTAGTGGCAGAGCACAGAGCTGAACATCCACCGGGTGTGTTTCCAGGGCTGCAAGTTATCCATACCTGGGAGATTGTTTAGGTTAGCTAAAAGACAGTGGGATGTCTTGTGGACATGTGGTCACTGCACTTCATCCATGGGCTGGGTCATGCTGGTGTTTGGGGACAGCATCCCAACAGAACTGTTCTAGTGGTGACCAGTGACAGAACACAAGGGAATGGCCTGAAGTTGTGACAGGAGAGGGTGAGGTTGGATATTAGAAAAAGGCTCTTCCCCCAGAGGGTGGTGGGCACTGCCCAGGCTCCCCAGGGCAGTGGGCACAGCCCCAAACCCGACAGAGCTCCAGGAGGGTTTGATGATGCTCTGGGGCACAGGGGGTGACTCTTGGGGCTGGTCCTGTGCAGGGCTGGGGGTTGGACTCAATGATCCCTGTGGGTCCCTTCCAGCTCAGCACATTCTGTGATTCTGTGCTCTGAAGAAGTGGTTTTTTTCCTGAAATTCTCAAAAATCGTTCTGTGTCTGAATCCAGCTCTGGGAGCCCTGGCAGAGCCAGTCAGATGCTGGTGGGGCTCTCTGGGGTCTCACCCATGGAGGTGCCAGCAGGACCGGGCTCTGCAGGGTTACACATTGAATTCTAGGTCTGCGAATAGGAGGGAGCAGGAAGAGGTGGGCGGTGAGCAGTGCTGTGCCCGTGCTGTGCCTGCAGTCATGTGTTGAGCCACGGTGCACGAGTCCACACGAGGGAACACCGTGGGAAGCAGGAGGCTGCCGTGGTGCCTGTGCTGAGCTCACACCACAGGAATTACTCAAAAGCTTAGGGGTAAACAGGTGCTTCAATGCTTTGCTGGCCCTGGGCCGAGTGTGTGCAGCCTGATGCATCACCCTCCTCAGAGCCAGGAGCAGCTCGGGGCCAGCAGAGCCCTGGAAGTTCTCTGAGTGTGCAGCTCCATGTCCCCACTGTCACAGGGATGCTGTGGGGACACCTGGGCTCGTGCTGCTGCTCCAGCAACACCAATGTGAGCACCATAGGTGGCCCAGCCAGCTCTGTCCCCACCATTTGGCTGTTTGGGTGGGTTTTTGTTCTTTCCTTCCCATAGAAGCAGATGACAGGAGTAAAGCATTGGGAGGAGTGGGGCAGGTGGGGAGAAACATCAGAGGTTGGGGAAACCACCACCAAAGCTGCCTTTGAGTGCTGCAGAGCAGTTCATCTGGGACTAACCAAAATGTTGAAGTACTCAGAGAGGATCTTGCACATGCTGAGGAAATCTTTCCTCTGACACACTGGCAGTGCCTTCTGAGAAACTACTCTATTTCCAGCTCTTCATGGCATTTAGCAGCAATGAACTATGTCTTCTGTATTAATACATTATGATGTCACTTTGTTTTATGGGTTAAGCAATATCCTCTTCGGTTATTTATAATACCGAACGGACGAAAGAAAACTAGAAACAAAGCAGTTTCAGATGATTTCTGCACACATAACTCTCATGCTACATCCATAGAGCAAGATTAAGAGATATTGTTCAAAAAAGGAAGAGGAAAAGAAAGAAGAGGTGAAAAAAAAGTCGATAAAAGCCCTTTTCTCTAGTCATGTTGCTAGTGTGCCATGTATTCACAGTTTCTCATCAAGATGTTTTGTCACTATCATCCACCTTTTTAAAATACCCTCACAATGTCTTGCACTCACTGGTCTCTCTTGTCTCTCAAAGCCACACACAATTATATTTAACCACAGCTTTGAGAGGAATGTGGTATTCAAGGATCATCACCAAGGAACCATGAGCATCTCCATCACCAGGCAAGTGGCAAAGCTAAGAAGATGTTTTACTGATGCCCACTTGAACATCTACCATAATCCTAAGTGTTAGAGTTAAATGAAGTTACATTTTCTTTTTCTTTATGCCCATCTGTTTCACCTAGTTCTATCACACAGATCTTTACTGTGGGTTTTCCCCCAGGAAAATCCCTGGTTTAGCACCTGGTTTGTGCTGGCAGCTAGATTTATGACTGCCCTCTTCTAAAAGGGGCCAAAATCCAACTGCTTCGTTTGTGCTGACAGTCACACTGGTTTCAGGAGCAGTAATTGCCTGAGGAGGATGAACAGGATTTAACCTAAAGTCAATCAAATGAACAAGCACCTTACAGCCAATAACAGCCCTTGTTTATCTCTTGGCCCAAGAATCTCTCTTAAATCAGGTGCCTAAATATCTTTCTGCACAGCCAGTATCTCAAAAATGAGACCGTGCTCCATGGGCAGCCGGCTGAGCATCTCCTACAGGGTAGAGGTGGGAAATCCAGCAGCCCCTCCAGAAATTCCAGTGGCATGGCTGGTGTCCAGAGTCCTTAGGGCAGGAGCAGTCTATGTCAGTTCAGGGGACGCCTTCTGTACAGAGAGGGAAGGTTTGGGTTTGAAACTACGAAACAAAATCAGTGCAGACCTGTTTGCCTCCTCACAGCTGTTGGGGTCTACCCCTTGGTTTTATCAAGGAAACCAAAGACTATATTGCCATCTACTCTGATCACACTGGGACAGGGAGCCTCTCCTAAGCTCCCTGTGTACTTAAAACCATATATGACATTTCCAATCAGTGCAGCAATACACAGTTATGAGGGGTCAAATACATTGAACAAATTGGGGACAGGGGATGGTGTTGATTTTCAATGATCAAACAGTGTGTACTGTGGCTAGCTCTCCTTGCAAAGTCAAACATGCCTGTCTTACATGCTGAAAAGTTTAATGGGCATGGAGAAAAGAGGTGGATGCAGGATTGAGCTTCCATAATTATTATCTGAACCAGATTGTATTTGCTGATCCCACTTGGCATTAACAATGGAGTGTAAAACAGCTGTGAAGGAACTCACAGCACTGGCGAGCAATGACAAATTAAAAGAATTACTTTTTAGAAATTGAAAGATTAAACAAGGACACTGAAATAACACCAAATTTTCTCAAGTAATACATCTTCCGGATGTCACTTGGATTTTCCCACTAACACAAGAATAATCATTACCCTTTTATGCCCACAGGCCCTGATTAAGTATGTTTTTAAATTAAGCCCATGCTTGAATACCCTTCCCAGACGAGGATGCTTTTTGATTCGAGCCCAGCTACCATGTCTCATGTGGCACGCAGTTGTAGTTCCGTGTCCTTTACACAAAATGAGTCACGTTGCACAGCTTTTCCATGGCCAGATACTGTCCTCTGTAAAACACTGCCTGCTCTTGTCCCTCCCTTTGCCAAGAGGCAACACAAACTGGGTGACGATGACAGCAAGTCTAAGAGCACACACAACGTCAGGCGTGGAAAAGGCAAGGTCTGGGCTGCAGCTTTGCAGTGACACAGTCTTTCCTCCTGCTTCTCCTGCAGCTGAGGACACACAGTGCTGCTTGGGACTCCAGAAAACTCAGGTTTTCCCCCTCTGCCATTTTTTTGCCCCGGGAATCAAGCGGGTTTGGCGTGGCTGAGCTCACAGAGACACAGGGACGCGCATTCCCACATGGTCGCATTTGCACAGATGTTTCTCCAAGGCACCAGCAGCCCGGCCAAGGGCCAGTGGCAGGGTTGCAGCACACAAATCCAGAGCAGCAGAATTAGCAGGGAACAAAGGCTTGGGCAGGGCTCTCCGCATTGCCCCGAGGACTGCGGGGTGTTCGGTTCCCTTTGCCCCAGGAGCATCCCCACAAAAGGCTGCTGATCCAGGGACCCCCTCGGAGATGCCACCCACAGGGTGACAGCCGGAGTCAGGAGGGAGCCAAATGTGCTGCAGGATCCCCACTCACCAAGTCAGTCTGGGCTGTGGAGAAGCTCAGCCCCTGCCTTATTCTTGCTCCTTTTCCCCACAGACAGAGCCTGACCACGAGCACCGAGGCACCATCAAGGAGCCAAAGCTCAGCACCAAGGCGAGGCAATCTGTTTAGGGACAGAGGGTTCCCCGTTAAATGACTAAAGGTCCTTCCTGAAAGCAGAGGTTTGAAGTCGAGCTGTGATTTCTAAAAACTCATGCCCATTGACAACGGGTCATAACACCATATAACTCCTGAAAGCACAATTGCATAAAAGACAAGGCCAGTCAGAAGCAGGTCCAACACATGCAATCCAGGCTGGCTCCTGCCATGGCCATTTGTAAAGCTCAGGTCATCTGGAGGTGAGGCTTGTTTTCCACAGTCTCTTTTGAGGCCAGTTCACGTTGTTTTGTGTGTCTGCAGGCTCTGCTGGGAGCGTTGGGTTGGGCCAGATGACCTCCAGGGGATCCATCCAACCCACGGTGTTCTTTGTGTGTGTTCCATGTGCCCTTTTAGCATTCCTAGGGATAAGATCCAGGTATGAAGCACTTCGTTTTAGCTGGACGGAGTGACAGATGTGGAAAGAAGTAGAACAGGAGTTTTACATCAGGTTACTCCACACTTGGAAGCTGCATATTTAACAACCCTATTTATTTCCTCCATCACATTTGACCACGAAGCAAATTTGTGCATGCAAAAGAAAGCAGATCCTCTTTCGGATTGGGAATAAATTGTGTTTTGCAGCCTCCAAAATGACTGTTCTGCACCAGTTTAAATTCCGAAATCTTTGCTTTTGCTAAAGCTCCCTTAAGTGTTCTGTGCCTGAAACTCCTCACCTCCAGCTGTGGTTCCCTGAATCCAGACAGTGGCCTGGGCATTTATGGGAGTCTCCTATATAAAACTCAACAGTAGTTAAGATGTCCATAATGCTCTGACTGTTTCTGCCTTGTCTTCTACTCTTCCAGCAGGTTCTGTGGGGTGGAATTCATATTTTATAATGTTTTTGCATGAGGCCTGGACAGGATCATGGAGTCACAGAATCCTGAGCTGGGAGGGATCACTGAGTCCAGCCCCAAGAATCCCACCATGGGCCTGACAGTGTCACTCAAACACTCCTTGAGCTCTGCCAGGCCTGGTGCTGTGACCACTGCCCTGGCGAGCCTGGTCAGTGCCCAAATGGGGGAAGAACCTTTTTGTAATATCCAGCCTAACCCTCCCCTGCTTCATGCCATTCCTTCGGGTATGGATCCTCATGTGCTACAGCTGGTAGACTCTGAAAATTGGGATGGAGAAGTCAGAAGTGAGAAGCTCCCGCACTACACGAATGCAAAGCTGCCTCCTGTGGCTTTCCGTGCATCACCATGCTCTGCAGAGCATTTTATACCAGCCCAGTGTCCTTTGCAGCTCCCTGGGCACAGCTCAGGAGTTTAAAAAGGAGGGACAACCAGCTTGTAGAAACACCCTGTGTCCTCTCCAAACCTGGTCCTCTTTCTACAAAGTTTATTTGAAGAGAATGTTGTCTGCCAAAACAGGTTATTATGATAGTGTGGCAGTGAGACTTTCTCACCAGGTGTTAATTACTACCTGGTTAAACAGAGTAAATCCTCTCAGCCGTATTATCCGAGGATAACAGCCAGGTGTGTTCTGTGTGTGCGCTCACCCACAGGCACAACAGGGCTCAAGATGCTGCCTGAATATGCAGAAGAGCCAGGAAACCTGCCTGTGGCTTTACAGCAGGCACTGCGGGCAGCAGAGGGAAGGGCAAGGGCTCCTGGTCTCACTTTTCATTAATGAGAGGGATAGAATGAAGGAATGTAAGAAGAAAGAAGCCCCTGCAGCAGCATTGCTGCAGTCTCATCCGTCACTCACACCCCAATACAAATCAATCTCATTAATGATTATTTTACTGGCTCCACATCACAAAATGTTTTCATTTAAAGGCACAGGTCTCACCATTGCCAAGTGAAGGCAACGCTCAGGAGTCCCAGTGGCACACGCTGCCTGTCACTGGGTAGTGCCTGTGACCCTGGCTGAGCAGGCAATGTAGCCCAATCACACCAAAAATCTCTCCAGAACAAAACCTACCAGCCTCGCTGGGGTTTTTCTCCTGGTGTGGGGACCCATGCCATGGGAGTAGCCTCTCTGGGGCCATATCCAAGAATTGTGGTGGCAGCATCACCCTCATGGGCTGCTGATCTCCATTTTACCTCAGAGAAACTGCAGTTGCCTCTCACTCACCCCAGCAGGCAGCCCCTCACCCTTTCTGGCAACCCACGGAGGGTAAGCAAGCAGAGGAGAAGCCCACCGAAGGGTTTTGGGGTGCTGACTGCCTCTGCAGAGGGCGAGGGTGGGATGAAAAAGAAAAGCAAGGCATGGGTCTCACTGTTCAGCACCACACTTCTTTCCCACACCCCCAAACACAGAGCTGGGAACCCACAGAAAGTGGCAAGATGGGCAGACTGCAAGAAATCCTAGGAGGTGGAAAGATGGGATTCAAATCTAAGCTCTGCCTTTGCTCAGCTCTGAAAAACCAGGTTCTGACTGCACAGGTGGGACTGTCAGCCAGGCTGGAGGGATCGGTGGGCACAGGAGCAAAGGAACTCTCCATCACAGCCACCAAATGTGCCCAGCTCATCCCATGCACGTCAATGCTCTGTAATGAAACCAGAAAGGGTTGGTTCTCGGGAGGCACATGAAAAAAACCTGCTTCTGAGCTACCAGCAGGTCTAAGAAGGTGCCTTCTCCAAAGATCCAGGGCAAACTTTGTGGAACATATGCATATGTATCTCACTTCTCGGGCCTTCTGGCATTACAGACACTCGGGGCTTTGTTTCTGCAGCTGGCTCAAGGTCTCAGGCTGGCACTTGGGCAGTCTCACTGTGTTATTCACTGCTTCAGGACGTGCTTCAAGCTCTGATGTACTCACAGGCCCTGCACTTGCCTGAAATACACACTTGGGTCCCCCAGAAGGCACCAGCTGGAGTTTTCTGAGGAGCAGTCGGTCTTTTGAAAGCAGCTTTCCACCCACCAGGGTCCACCACAAGCGGTGCCTTTTCTCAGGGTTGCCTTTGGAGCCCTGAAGCATCTGAGTGCCAGCGTCTTCAGTTGGTCCCTGACGTCAGTGTGGCCAAGATTTGCCTCCACCTCTTGGCTGGTTCAAAGATGAACCCCATGATCTCTCCTGGAGACAAGCGACCTGAGGATGCTGTGGTTCATTTCTTCCAGTCTCCTCCTGAGCTTGACTCAGGAGTAGATGCTGGGCCATAATCTTCTGCCTCACAAAGAGCTGGTTACTCCCAGGAATCAGTATTCCTTTTCTTCCTGCGCTGCTGCATTGATGTGAACCATCTATAAATCGTCTCCATACATGACCAAAACTGCCTGGGTTTTATCTGAGGCAAAACAGAGGCCTGAGGCTCAGGCTAGAGCTACATTATGGCAGATTTAATATCTTAATATCTGCCCATCTCTCCCCTGAAAGACCTCCCTAAGCCCACCTCTCTGTGGACTCAGTTTCCCTCTGATCAGCAATGCCACCGTGGTTCATGTTTTAGTGTAAAGGGGTTCTTGAGGACACAGGGCATTCTGCACTGCCAGAGTTACTGCATGTGCTCCACCAGATGCTGAAGAATATTCCCTCCCATCCAAAGTTGCCCTGAGTTATTATATTTTCTTGGCTTAGCATTGTTATGAAATGTCAGTCCTTCGCAACTTGTCTGACTCTCTTTTGCAACATCCCCAAGGGAGCACAACCACTTCTGAAGCTCTGGTTGGGGCCGGCAAGCCCTATGGGCTTGCATCATCTTTCCCTCTGGAAGAACCTCAGCCATCCCTGCAAGGTAGGTGAGACATAGCAGGGTGGGAGAGGGAAGCAAGCTGTGCTGAAAGCAGATCTGGAAGGTAGCTGCTAGTGACTTGTCTGAGGGCTGCCTGGGGACTGCTTTTAGTTAGTTTTAGTTTTAGTTTAGTATTTGCCTGTCACACAAAAGAGGGAGGAGTGCATCGTGAAATTTCCTGATGACACAGACATGCGAGCCCTTGTCAATACACGAGAGGCCCCAGCCTATCAAACAGGAAGAACTGTGTGACCTTGAGGATGGGAACAATGGGAATAGGATGAAATTCAATTGTGCCAAACGTTAAGGTTTGGCACGTCAGGCTGAAGTGTCAGAGTTCCTCTGGGAAAATAAAAAGTCTCAAGCGCCGTGGCTGGTCACAGGATTGCTGTGAAATGGCAGCACAGCATGGCCATGGGGAAAGGTAAACGTGGGCAAGGCTCTTTCAAGCGTTTCCCACATGGGCCTGAAAAGTGTTAGTGATGGAGAACAAGCACTGGTGGACCCTGTGAGGAGGCTGCACGCGGCTTTATTCATCTCTTATTAGAGAAAGATGAATTGTGAGAGGACCAGGCATAACTAAGTGCTGGTAGGGTGCTTGGAGGGGGCTGGAGACCCTACATAACAACAGGAAACTGGGAGGGATTGCCTCGTTCAGCCCAACGACATCAAAGGTTAGAGAGGACACGATTGGTCTATAAATATCTTGTGTTAAACTTAAAACAATGTTGGCACGAGGACAAATGGATACGAATGGCCATGAGTGCATTTCGCCTGGAAACCAGGGGAAGGTTTCTAACCATTGGACCAGTGGGGACCAGCAAGAAACAGCTTGTTGTAAGGCATTGTGGTATCAATTTTTGAATTGCACCAGTTGACATGGTTGCTTGAGATGATTTGGTGATGCAGGAAGGGCTTTCCCTTCCAAATCCCCATTGTGGGCACACTTTTGGGGCCTTCTTTCTCACACAGGTGCCCTAACTCAGCCACAGGAGAAGGCAAGGCTCTCAGTCCCCTGACTAGCTGTGTTAGGGCTTGGCATAATCTAAGTCTTAATTTGTTAGTGGCAATTATTTTGATTTCACACATTTCGTACAGAATAAACTGGAGACTTACAATCAGTAACCAGTTTGGGTTTGGATTTCTTTTTTTTTTTTTGTAGTTAATACCTTGTACTTATATAGCATCTTTTATCTTTCAAAGTGCTTTTCATACATTAATTATTTAATTCTCCCCGTACCCCCTTTGATCTAGGCAAGTATTATGATGCTCAGTTTACAAGTGGGGGAAGCAAACACAGAACAAATCCTTGCTGGGAACAAATCCTACGAGGATTGATGCAGCTTTGTGGCTGCAACAGGCAAGGAAAGGCTACATGATGTGTTCCATGAGGCACACATGGTCCCCAAGCAATCCACGGGGTGATAACTCCTCTGGATACCCACTTGGGACAGAGAGAGAGGCTGCCAGGGAGGGCATAGCATAGGATGCTGGATGCACCACGGAGGACCAGAAAATGAGATGCCCTGTGCTCCAGAGAAAGGCCCAGAATTCAGTTCAATCAGAGCATGTGGAACAAAGCTATCACAGTGGCGGGCTGACTAAGACCCAAGGAACAGGAATAAATTCAAATAGTTAGAAGTAACAAATGAATAAGAGCTGACATTGATCTGTGTAGACGTGCATTCAGTGAAAGGATGTGAGTCTTCCCTTTCAGTTAAAAAGAAATAACAACTGATGTATTTTCGATTGTTCTTGTGTTGGATGTTTGCGTCGTTTTTCAGAGTGACTGTCAGAGGCTGATTTGGAGATTTCATTGCTAAATAACAGCCATTTTTCTTGCAAATTCACATAGTGATGCTATTTGTGTGTTTGGATTGCTGTGGCGATGTGAGGCTGCTGCCAATGCACTCTGTCTTATTCCAAAGAGAAGTCTCACCTTCCCCTCTCTTCTTCAGCACTTTAAAGGACATTTCAGTCTTACAGGGGCCAGCAGAGCAGCTTGTTGAGCAGAGCAGGAGCCTGGGAACAACACACTTGAGGTCCAGAGCTCCTTGTGACATTGGCTTGGTGTTGCACGGGGGTAGTAGCTGCGTTTCAGTGGCCCAGAGTGGGAGTAAGAAGACCACGCCACTAATTTTGACAGATACTGCCTCATTTTGAGGCCAAGAGAATGTTAATCAGCACTGAGCTTGCTGCCCAGCCTTATGGGAGCTCAGTGCTGTTTGTAAGGGAAACGTGGCCCTGCACATCCTGCTCCTGGCAGGGCTAACACAGCTTGTGCCCAGAGCAGCTTCTGTGCTCCTCTATAACATAGTCACGTTTCTGGGAGGAAATAAAGAGCAAAAAGACTGAATTTAGTCCCGTTTCTTTCCTGCAGTAAAACTTTTTCCTGTTACTTCTAGCATTAATTCCTAGAGAATAAAATGGCAAAGGGTTTTTTATAATTTCATGGTCATTTTGATATGCTAAATGGTGCCAAGACAGTCGGGGGAAATTAACAGAGTTCAAATCCCCATGGAACATGGAAATTGTAGTTAAAATAATGCTGCTTAAGATTAGTAATTAGCAAAAATTATTTTAAAGCGTAGCATTTTAATTAGCTGCAAATGCTGCTCACTCTGCAGGAGTATTACCCACAGAATTTGCTACACCTAAGACAGTTAAGCTCCTCACCTGCACACAAATCCCCTGGGAATCCGTGGGTTATAACCGGGAGACCCAAGGGATTGTGAATTAAATAAAAGGGAAACTGTATTAACAGAATGAGACTGAAAGCACAACCTTCTAACAAGCACAGTAGAGTCGAAGATGCAGTTGCAACTGTCCTGTTGTGTCACTCCCTCCTGCCAGAGGTCCTCTGTGTTTCCTCATATTAATTTCTTATTATCCATTCCTTTAGATCTGTGTTAAACAGGGCCCTTGTCTAACCCAGTCTGGCTTATCCCAGCTCACGGCACCCATGGGCTTTCTCGATATTTGTAGTGGTCCTTAATTCCACAAAACCTCATTCTGCTCATCCCTTGGGAAGGCTCTACATTCTTTCCAGGCCCTTTCTCTTTCTTTGGCAAGTCACACAGTGTGAGAAGTGCAAAGAAAGAGATCTCAGTGTCCCCAGCCTCACAGGGAGGGCAGGGCACCAGTGAGGGAGGAAGAGCCAGAGGCCACCCAGATGATGAGAGAAAGAAAATGAGAGGAACCTTGTGCTAGGACAGTGCAGTCTCTGCCACACAGAGTAAAAGGGCACTGAGATATCTCAAAGCAAAGCCACACACAACATGGGATCCATGGACCGGCTGAAGGAACTCATTTTTGGAAAGCTTGCAGCTGGGAATGGTCAGAAAGGAGCTGGAGCAGAATGGGGCATGGGAGCACCTTCCCTCTGCCTCTGTGAGGTTGTGATGCAGGACATCAAGGTGAGATCATCCAACATCCTGATCAGGTGGCCCTGGAAAGACCAAGAGCTGCTTGTATTTCCTTTTTAAATGAGGAACTGAGGCACAGAGCAGCTGAATTCTGTAAGCTCAGGCTCTCCGGAGGGCCCTCAGTATTGCAGATGAGGCAGATACACCAGGCGCTTCCTTACAGGTCATTCCAATGGGATGTGCATCCCTAAATATGCCCCATGAGCTGGGTCAGGGCCTGTCTGAGGTCATTTGGGTGGGCTGTGGCACAGCTAGGAGTTGTCCTCCTGCCTCCCAAAGCCAGGCAAGTGCCTTTACAATAAGGTCATTCATGCCTTTAATTCCTCTGCTTGTAGAGGAATTAAAAGCTGTATATTAGAAACACTGCACTGAGGGAAATTTAAACTTCAGTTGCCTGCTCGTGTAGCACTGTTACTATGACTTCTACAAATACCAGTTGGCAAAAGTGCTGGTACAGGCAACAATCAGACAACAGAGAGAGACAATTAGGATGGGGCCGGTCCATGTGGCTGAAAACCCACTGACCGTCCTGTGGTTCAGGGCCTCAAGGGGCTGGACCCCATCAGTGTGAGCCCACAATCATTCAGATGGAAGTTGGTGGGCTAGTGGCTAATGGTGGGTTCCTAAACATCTAAACACCTCTTCTGTGTCATTGCTGCACAAGAGGCAAGGAAGAGTCTTGCTTTTAGGATACACAGCAACAGCAACATTTGTGAGATCTCCACTGGGTTCAAATACTTCCAGTTCGAGCTATGTTGAAAAAAAGCAGCAAAAGGTTGGGGGTTATCAATACACTGCAACTAAAACCACAGGAAACTTCAGATGGTGAGGCCACATGTGTGGGAGGGAGAAAGTAGCAATAGATACATCTTTTGAATCTGCTTTGGAAAGTGAATTGGAGCTGCACAGGTCAGTTCAATCCCAGAGCTTCTGAACCTCTCGGTATTTCACTGTGCAGCTGTAATTATTTCTAACACAACTTTCTGGATGTGGTTTTTCAAGTCACAAAAAGACAGAGATCCCACAGTCTCACACCATGCTGACAGCCCCACGGCTCATTGGAAGGCCGGGAAACCCAGAGGCACCAGGTCAGACACTCAGACTGCACAAGGACTGGCAGGAGCAGGAGGTGCCTCATGGTGGGAGGTGATGGAAAGACCCATGGCAAGCCCTTGACACGACATCAGGCCCTCTTGCCAAATTTCAAGCCCCTGCTCTTAAAGCCAGCTTGAGCCACTCAGAGAAAAGGTCACCAGAAGCACTTCATGTGGTGTGAAACAGCTTCTTCTGCCCTTGCCTCGTGCTTGGTGCCAGGAGCTGGCCGAGCCCATTTGGCTGCATCTTCCCCTCAAAGATGTCAGAGGCAGGCACACAGCATGGAAAAAACCACCTCAAAGTGTCTGGCAAAGCTTTAGCTGACTGAAAATGGGGTTGTATAATGGGATGTCTTGAATAACTTGAGAAGCAAACATCCCTACTAGCACTGCCTATAGCACAGTCGACGGTCCAAGGTGTATAAATGCCATTTTTTAGTATTTTTACAGCTGCAGTGTGCCCACCCAGCCTTGAAATGATGTCAGTGGTATCTCTGACTATCATCCTCCTCCTCCCTGCACAGGCCACTTTACATGGGCACAGTTATGGGGAGCCATGCCCTTGGACATGCACAGCTCCCAGAGCATCAAACCTGGAGCTCCAAATACAAGGTGAAAGGAAAAACAGCCTCACGCATCCCTAAGCAGCTTAAATGGGTAACAAAAGGGTCTCCTCTGCAGTGACAGTGGTGTTTTCTGGCAGCTCCCTGCTGGCTTTCCACGATGTCCAGGGCCCATAGTCCTCCTCTGGGCAGACACAGCCCCAAGCTGAACTGGGGCCACTTGAAGTGCTCTCACAGGCACTTCCAAAGGGATGCTGCCATCTGAACCCTCCCTCCCATGGCTCTCCATGTGCTCTGTGAATACCATGGCTGTGCTAGTTTCATTTTTTTTTGTCTCTCTGACAGCTGTAATTGCTCCTAAAATCCCTCTCCGACTCTTTTTACCCCTATACTATCAGCCAATACAGCTCAGAGCAGACCGACTGCTGCCAGCACCGTGGATCACAACTAGGGATTATCCAGATACATTTTCCTCCAGCAAAATGAGGTCTCTGGTGCAAGGAAGGCCTCGCTCAGCTGTGTTAGCAGCGCTGGCATGGGCAGGTCAATGGCCTTTGTGGCACAGGGAAGGTGAGGGAGGAGGTCTGGCCTTGCCAGGGTGGAACAGAAGTTGCAGGAAGGAGCTGGCAGACCCTGGTTGATGTCCCTGCTGTAGGTCTTGGCCTGGGTCAGGGTAACAGAGCAAATCTCATCAGTAACTTGGCTGAGACAGCTCCTGATTTCAGCACGGTTGTATCGATAGTGTGACTGCCCATGCCCAGACCTCAAAATAATCCATACCACATCTGCAGTCCTGGTGAGGACCGGGAAAGGTGGGAGAGGCATGCCCAGGAGGGAAGGCAGTTTGCTGCCTCAAGGACCAAAGAAATTCCTGCTCAAGCTGACAGGAAAGCTCTTGTGCAAAGGTGGATCATGGGGTGGAAGGGAATATTTATAAAGGCAGCACCGACTGACTGATACAGAGAGCAGAGAGCAAAGCCTGAGGGAGGCTGGTGCAAGAAAGCCCAGGTTATCGTGGGAAAGGGAGTGGGAATGCTTTATTTGCTTTCAAAAATGAGCAGTGAATGGCAGGAGGGATGAGGATGTGTTCAGCAGTGCGCTGCAAGATGGGCATTCACGGCCACCGGAGACTGCCAGGACACAGAGCTCAGCAGGTCTGAAAAAATGGACATTTATAAAGGTTGTGGGCACCTCCAGGGTTACCTCATTGGAGATAACCAAGCAAAGGGGATATAAACCAGAGCTCCCCAGGGTACATGCCAAGTCATATGTGCCTAGGGTTGGGAAAATTATTTTCCTATAAGCAAGTCAGGATTGCCCATTCTGGCGTTTCTTGCTCTGGGTTTACAGGACTTGGCTGTTGGGCACCTTCAGGGAGAAGAGAGCAGAGCAGATGAGCTGAGAGCACAGTCCAAGGCAGCACTCCCTCTGCTCCTGTGTCCTGCTGTGTGAGAAAGCATGCGAGGAATTATAATTCCCTTTGGACATGTGACCCAAATTGCAGCGGGAATTTGCATTCCTGGTGCCTACTTCCATTTCACATCTCCCCCCCTGCACAAGAACACCTGCGAGAGGGCTTATTACCTTCTCTGAGAGCACAAGCTGAGCAGCCTTTTCAGAGACATTAAGAAGAGTATCTACAAAGGAAACTGAAAAGTAAAAAGGAGTCAAAAATATGTCAATGCAACGTAAAAGCTTATCCATACAAAACAAACTTGCTAAAAGAAAAATCAGCTGTCACTTTAAAATCTGACATTAAGTTTCTCAAATCACAGACCTTAATCAGGAGTAATACTTGAAGAGGAACAAAGAGAATTTATGATGAAAAATCAGGACAGTTGAGTGCTGGGCTCAGCGGGACTAACTGCATGACGATATGGATAAGAATGATAATTGCATTAGCTTAGCCTCAAATGACTGGCCAAAGCAGGTTTGGGGTTTGGCTTTTTTTTGGTCAGCTGTATTTTTGCAATGGCTTCATTGACTTTTTAAGCAAACTTGGAAAGACAATTACAAATAGATTATTGCACGCCCATCTATTCTCCTAAGGAAATGGGGCTTTTCAGAAAGTCATCCTAACATTGGCTTAGAGCTCTTTGAAATGCACAGGCCCACATGGATTAAACATGGGTCCCTTAGGGGTCCTTTTAAAATAAGATCAACAGGAGAAGGCAGCTCCTACTGAGGAGGAGGATCCAAACTCACGATGCTCTCACTTTATTCCACGCACTGCACCTGGATCCCAGGCCCCAGTCAGACCCTCCACATGGTGACGATCCAGTTTTCACATCTTATTCATCGTCTTAAAAATCTGGATGACTTCAAACAGGCAACAAACCTCTGCCCTTTAAAAACAACCTGGGAGGATACCTTGACCTAACCTTCATTTTCTGCAATAGGAAACTTTGTCTCCCAGCTCTACAGTCACATTCTGATTCAAATTCCAGCCCAGTGAGCTAGGTCCAGCTGCCAGCTCCATGCAGATAGGACCTTCTGTAGCGCCTGGTGGGAACAGCTAGGGGTTCCCAAACCAGTGCTCCCCCAAAAGAGTACACTGTGGGATCACAGCCAGGGGAAGCAGCAGTAAAGACTGGGGAGAGGAGGCAGGCATTCCCCCACAGCCCACTGGTCTCACTGGTAAGCGTTGTTCTGATGGAGCACGAATTTGCCCTTAGCAAAACCCAGAGCCCGAGGTGGGGAGCATGAATGATATAACAGCAACAAAAACTGGCTGCCCACGGCAAATCTGCTGCCATGCCATGTTGCAGCATCAAGTGTGTGGCAGTGATACATCTCCTGGTGCTGTGCAGAGACACAGAAAGCCTGGGAGACTGACCTGTCCTCATTCTCAGGGCAGGAAGCAGAGGCGAGGGCTCCATCAGCCACAGGGGCAAACCCATCTGGGACCGATGGCTCTCTGCAAAGGGGAACAAGTTATTTTTCCCCCTTCTGCACAAAACAACCAGGGCCAAAATATCCCTGCCTCGAACTCCTCCTTTGGGAGAGGCAACTTCAGAGCCCTGATCCCAAGTTGCTGCACAATTCTCCCGCAGCCAGTGCCGGAGGTGGCGGCTGCTGCCTTGGTATGGATGTGGCCAGGGTACCTCCTCTGAGCGCCCTGGCTCCTGGGCAAGGCTCTGGCATGTCTGGGAGGCTGACGGATGACCAGAGAGGTGGTGTGTGCCGTCACACAGCCTGCCTTCACCACCACCGCCGTGCCCCAGCCAGCAACACGCAGCTCTGGTTGCGACACAGCCCGCCCCTGTCAGTGGCTGCTTTTATTCGTCTTCCTCAAAGGCTTAAATAAACAAGAAACAGGTTAAAAACAAAATCTTGGCCCTGGCCCCTTCCTGAGCTGGCTGTTCCATGATGGTTTCCTGCCTTGTGTGAGCTTCCCCCTCCAGAGGGAAGAGGCTCCGTCCTGCAGGTCCCTCGAGTGGGGAATAGGGCCGAGCACCTGCCCCTGGTAGGGATGCCAGGCCATGGGAGCAGTGCCCTCCACGCCACCCTCGGCACCCTCCACGTGGGGTGGGAGCTCGAGTGTGCTGCGGGGAGCTGGAGGAGGTTTGCCTTCCCAGGGTCACAGACCAGGATGCCGGGATGCTGCGGGTCAGCTGGGCACCAGCTCCACGTGAGGGGGCATTCCCAGAGGCAGGGATGCTGTGCACACCTCCAAAGCCTTCCCCTGGGGGAAGGGGAAATTTATTCCGCTTGCAGTCTGTCATGAACATAAAAACAACCTCGGAGAAGCCCACTGAGTCAAGAGCTTTAGCCCCCAGGACCCATGGCACACGTTGCACTCCAGTGAAGCTCCTCTGGTCATTCTGGTGACAGGACATCGGGAACTGGCCACATCCACCCCCTCCCTGCCCGAGGTCACCCTGTGACAGCTGGGCAAGGCTCCCAGGGCTTTCGAAACACTTCACGTGCACAAAGTTGCCTCACAGCACCTTCAGCATGGATGTTTTCTATTCTTGCCACTCAGAGCTTTCAGAAACAGATAAAAAGATGCCAAGGTACACAACAAAATGCCACGCCAGGCAGCGTGCCTTCCTTCCTGCCCCCAGCTCTGCACTTTCTTGACAGGGCCCAAATGATTTTCCCCACAGAGCTCTGGTGCATCAAAGAGCTTTATGTCCATCATACTGCTGCTAAAACATGCCGCTATCGAGCATTGGCAATAGGTTCCTGACTAGGGCTTTAAAGGGTTATGTGATGTTTTCCATTTAAATTAAAAGGGATCAAGTTAAACTCAAGGGAAGCTGGTAGCTGCACTTTCATTTTATTTTATTTCCTCTTTATGACCAATGTTGCTCTAATAATCAAGACTTTGATTACAGATCCCTAAGGCACCGTGTTACATGCAGGACCAGGCTGGAAACTGCTACCAGCTCTCACATTGCCAGTGAGAGCAATGTGATCCCAGTGTGTCAGCTGCCAGACATAAGCAGGGTGATGGATGCCAACACAGCATTTAGGGGTCTTTTCCCTCCCTCCACTGAGAAAGTCCCTGCTTCTTGTCTCATCTGGCCTGAATCGTACAGGCATGAAGATACAGATCTGAAATTTGTCTGATTCTGGTAGCTGGTGCTGGTGGGATTCAAACTGCCAGCACGGACTTTGCCACACTGAGATACATCCAAGTGCTTTGAGGATGCTCTTCCAGTGGACAACCTCAGCAAGGAGACTGAAAACCCAGCTGTTGAGGGTGATGTTCCTGGCAGTGGGTGGGCTGTCCTGGCAGAAGGTGGAGACTTGAAGGAGACACTGTCCTGCTGCAGGCACTTGCCATTATGCTGGTGCCAGTGCTCAGCTCCTGCCCTGCTCCTGCAGAGCCATTGTTATGGGACAGCCAAACCCCCAGGGGCTCCCCCAGGAAACTCCTCTAAATTATTCTGGCTACATCAAGAAAAGGTGTTAAAAATGAAACGTATAACACAAATGATAATGCCAATCCACAAAATGGGAAAGTAATTAAAAAAAAAAATCTAAGCCTTTTAGTCTTCTTTGCCATTAGGTTTGTGGGGCTGAGTAATCAGAGAATCATAGAACAGTCTGGAGTGGAAGGCACCTTAAAAATGATCTGGTGCCATGGACAGGGATGAATGGGGATGCAATAGTGGTCCTGCTTGCCCAAATGTTTGCCCAGCTGAGCTCCCACCACCTCAGCTCAGCTCACAGGGCAGGTACAGGTAGTTGGACCTCACGGTGTCTCTGCTCTTCAGGGAGCACCGTGCTGGCCCAGGCCTCATTGCCTTGCTCAGAACTTCACACACTGGGGGCTTTAAGGAGGGTTTTAAAGAGAGCTTTGTGCCACACAGCAAAGCCCTCAGGTGAGACGTCCTCCCAAAAGCCTGGACCACTGTGCAGAGCTCCACGGGCTGAACTTTGGCCGTGGCTGTTTTAGAAAAGTCACAGAGTGAAGCTCAAAGAAAGCAGTGAAATGGCAGCACGGCTTCTTCTCCTCACAGCAGAGTGGGTCTGTGGGGACCTGCTGCCCATCCTGCTCTGAAAAGGAGGGTGGGATGAGCATCACCCCCTGCTTTCCCTGGCTTGGATGTCACGCCTCACCTGCTCACTTCCCTGAGTCCTGCACCCCCCCAGCCGATTGCTTCCTCCTCACACCTTGTTCAGGGTGGTAAAGGAAATAAAGGGCAATAAAACAGAACACTGACCTTTCCAAACCACGGACCTTTTCCAACTCTGACATAAATTCATGAGTCTTAATGGGAACACGCTGCAGCCTTGGGTTTGGTGATTTAATTCCCTGCTCTTTGCCAAGGCCACCAGCAGGCATGGCAGGTTTGCACTTGGGTCCCGGGATGCAAAGTATTGTTATGAAGATGCTATTTGAGCCTTCACAGTTGTGAAGGGTGGGGAGTGCATGTGTGGGGGGGAGGAATTACACAACAGCAATGCCTGCCTGAGAGCAGGGGTCCACACTGATCCTGCTGGGATGCACAGGCTGGGTACCAGTGCTGAGCCAAGCCAGTGGAGGCAGCACAGGTGGGCTGGGTGGGTGGCACAAGCCTGTCCCCATCCCATGGCACAGCCCTGGCTCTTTTTCTGGCACCCCCCTTTTCTCTCCACAAGAATGAGGGTCCCTGCTGCTCCCAAGGGAAAAGCACTGTGCCTGGGGAAGACCCAAGGTCGCTGCCACCCTCGCTGTCCCTGCCAGCAACGTGGGAGACCTGGCCCCAGCATGGCCTGGGTGGGCAGGGGCTCATTGTCAGGATGTGCCTCGGGCACGGCGCCTCTGCCCAGCCCTGCTTTCTGACCGCAGAAAGAAAACATTTGCCCAGACACAGCCCGGCCCCTTGCCACGTTGAAAGCCTGGCTGCTGGCAGCTTCAAGGGGGTCATGCAATACCTCCCCGGCAGGACACAGAGGACAGGACTGGGACAGGAGTTAGACGAGGCTGGTTTTCAGAGCCTTCCTGAAAGCTGTCCTCATAAAAGGCGGCTGTCTGGAAACCTGCTCCCCCGAAGGGAGCAGAGTATCCCTGTGAAGAGGGGAGGCTTGCCAGGCCAGCCCCTGCCCCTGCTCACGTACAGCCAGGAGCTGTGCAGAGCTGCTGTCCCAGAACCACAGAGGGGGTGAATGACACTGCAGACAAGTGACCCCTGCAAGCAGCATTTACAAGAGCTGCAGAACCCCACAGACCACGGGGTAGCTCCCTGTGGCACTGCACGTCTTGGGCAGCACTGCCAGCACAGGGGACCATGCCTGCCATCTGGTCTGGGAGCAAAGGCCACCCCGGAAGGAGCAGGGAATTCAGGCACACTGGTGCAGGGGGTATTTCCCAGCTGGTGCAAGGTCCAGAGGTATCCTGGATACCTCCTGCGGGCTAGGATGGGTCTAAGGGCTGTCTTATCCTTCCCTCTGGGACAATGGATTTTTAGTGATCACTGCACATGCCTGTCCTTTCCCTTGAGTGCCTGTGCTGAGCTCTGTACTGTCCTGCTTGTCCTCTGGGGCTGGACTGCAGTGCCCACCTGAGGTGAGCAGGGAATAGTTGGGCTTGCTAGTTCAGTGCTGTTTCTTTGTTTATGCAATGCAGAGGGCTTCTCCTTCCTTGAACACCCCTGGTAGATCCTGGGTGGTGACTGAAGCAGAGGCACCAACAGATTCCCTGATTTCTCCTCCTGTCCTTCTAGCTGAAAAACTCAGCCCTTCCAGGCCAGAACCCAGGAGGAGTTCCACAGCGGGAGACCAGGTCCTTGCTCAGAGCCAGGTAATATCTGTACCCAAAAACACACACTGGGCTTTTTCTCTGCTGTCTCTCTCATCTTCTCAGCACTTGCCTGTCTGCAGCCCAGTGTCTGGAATGGGGTGGTTTCTGTTTCACAGAGGAAGGAGACTGTCCTGCACCCTTGGATTTAGAAGAACTCGGCCTCCCTCCCACACTTGACCTCTCAGCCACCTCCTTTATCCTGAAGGAGCTCAAAATGACAAGGCTCTAATAAACCCACCACACAGAGAACGAGGGAAAATAATTTAAGAAGCGATGAATGACACATTCTTACTTGCCCGTAATTACACAGTATGCTCCAGCAAGGTATTTTCCTATCACTGATCCAAAACATTTGTACTCCCCTTTCTTGTAGTTTTCTGCTCCTTGATTCCCTTCCAGAGCCACTCCCAGAGTGTCTCAGGGTGCACTCAGTGTGCCTGCAGCCTGCCTCCAAATCTCTGCCTCCTTGGAGTTAGGGGGGAAGAAGGGCATGGATTTGTGCTTCAGCTTCTCCAGCTTTGGCTTTCCACAACTACATTTGCAGTGAAGGAAAACAGAAAGAGAGTGAAACCCTGAAGTTTTATTTTCCCAATATGTTTGGTTTTTTTTCCCTAGTACATTTTCTAATGGGCCTTGTGATAGCATGGGACCCCCCAGCACTCTGTATACCACCATAAATATCCAGGTCAGTACCATATGCCCTTATACAGCAAGTCTGACAGTGTTGCTCTAGGTTTGTCCTTTTTAAGACTCCCCCTCTGCTTTTTCTAAGACTGTAAAATATCCCACTTAATTAAAAAAAAAAAAAAAGAACATGTGCTTCTATGCATGATGCAAAACTCTTTGTTCTTCTCCCAAAAGTCCATAAAAAGGCATGCAGAAGTCCTTAGGTTTTCACCAAAATGGTGAGGAAGTGTTTTGCTACTCCTGGGGCCTCCAGAAGGACTGGAACATGCTGGGTGTTACCACTTGATTCAGTTCCGAGGAGCAAGTCAGTTGACTGGAAGAGTCTGAAAACAAAACAAAACCCATCCCACCAGCGCTTCAGGCTGTGGTCACATGGAGATGTTTTAGGGATCCCAACCACCTCACAGATCTGCTGAAATGTTCTGGATTCAGTGTTTCTCCCCTGAGCTTTGTGCAATCCTCCCATACCTCCTAGGACTTGGAGGGAGAGGACGTCTTTCACTTGGGCATCTGGCTCGAGTGTCCTAACAGACAGGCTCCGGGGCATTTTGTGAAATAGTCTGCAGCTCCCAGCATCTGCTTCAGACAGAAACCCAAGGACACCAGGCAAGGCAGCCCCGTGGAATGAGTCTGTCAGATGGTATTTCATGGTGTGTCTCTGTGTTGCTGTGGGACTGTTACTTGCAACAGGGGCGTTCATCTCCTGCACGCATTTTCTACATCCTTCCTCATTCTTAACCAATGTAGGATTTTCCCCTTAGTTTAGGTAAGGCTTGTTGGAAATGTACAGAAACACAGTGTGTTTTCAAACAGTTGCCAATTTTACAATAATAAGCTAAGGCTTGTTGGAAATGTACAGAAACACGGTGTGTTTTAAAACATTTGCCAGCTTTAAAATAATAAACTCAGGACTACCTGCTCCACACATCATCTAACAACATGCTCTGCAGGTTGGTTCCATGCACTATAACGTTTATGCCATATTTCACCTTTAATTCCATAATTTTTCACCACGTAGTCCAAAGAGAGATTCCATAATGCTCCAAATGTATATCTCATTCCAGGACGGCCAAATTTCCCGGTTGATTTTTCAGTGGCATCCTACTGTGCTTCTTTCTGTGCTGACCCTTCTGGAGTGAACTCGTTCAGGAGCCCACCTTCCCTCTGTGGCATCGCCCTTCCTCGGTCATCCTGGGTGGCCTAAAGGCATCTACAAGTTGGTTGAGAGGAAACAAGCATCTCCCTCTCTTCATTCATCCCCTCGAAGAACCAACTCTTCTATTTTGCATCCATGATGTTGCTGCACTGAGCCCTGAAGATGAGTTGCAAAATTGCCATTTTCCTTGGGCAAATTGCATTTGGGACTCTTGGGTGCACAGAGGGAGCTATTGCAGGGATTCATGGCCCACCCTCACTGCAGTGTTCCTCCTGTGCAAATACCAACAGAAATCATCAGTAAATTTAACCACTGGCAAGAACTGCACAGGTTGAAACTGCTAAATCTCATTCTGTTGGCCACTGAAAGGCTCTCCCTCTGTCACTGTGCCCGTGCAGGGTTTTGCAATGCCAGCACATCTCCAAACAAACCTTCTGTAATAGGAGCAGAGTCCTACGGACCTGCACCTCCTGCCAGCTCCGTGCGGGCTCAGTTGGGCTTTTTTCAGTGGAAATTCCCCATCACCAGTTTGCACAGCGGGCAGAAGTTACCTGCTTTTGGAACACCTCCCTTTCCTTTGGGACCAGTTACCGGCTGCCAGCCTTGAACTTATCACGAGCCATGTGTAACTGCACCTACCACTTCTTGTTCAAAGGTCTCGGCGTGCACCCATAAATAGCCCAAGCACACCAGACCTCTTGAAAGGCTGAGGCCACCCAAGGCCTCCTGTTGGCATGGCCATACCTTCCCCACCAGCCTCTCCAGTGTAGCTGGTGCATTGCAAAAGTCCCTGACCGTCGCTAAATTGCCAAATTTGGCTTTGCTGAGAAAGCAATTTCCCCACGTTTCTTTTCTTTTTCTTTCCTGCCTGATGATATACAGCTTTCAGACCTATTGAGACTGACCAGACCAAACCAAATGGCATTATCCAAGGGATGGATCTTCATTCACAGACACAGCACCTTTCCAGGAACTTCAGAGGGGACACTTAGGGGGAAGGTTGTTTTACTTGCTGCTGGAAAACGTCCAGCAGACAGATGGAGATCATTTCTGTTTCACATGCACAAGATCTGACTGACCTGTTGGGTAAGAGTCTCTGAAGGTCCCAGAGCTCCAGGCAGGTTTCAGACCCTCTCATCAGTCAGGACTGGCAGCGACCTCAGAGTGGAGCCACCTTTATTTTTCACTGTCCCAAGAGGCAGGACAGGTTTTCATTGCAGACCAGCTATCTGCAAACAGTTTGCTTCACTTGAAACACGTCTTTAAGGGGAATTTCCAAAGGGATGGAATAAGGCACAGTTCCTGGTGTTTACCAGGACATCACCACATGTGACTTTTTGCTCCAGTGCCCCTGCTTCACCAGTGTGACTTTCCCAGTGTCTACACTCTCCTGCCACCACCATCCATTGCAAGCTGATTAGCTGGGCCCCCGTTAGCCCCAGTGCTGGTCTAGCTTGGCTGGTCTGGTGGACCTTGGCCCATTTCACACAGCCTAGCAGTGCCTCTGTGACCAGTGTCTCCCTTGGAAGGTTTTCATAGCAGTCCTTCACAAAACCATGGTCCTGACTGTCCTGCAAGCAGGATCTCCCCCCATTTCCCCATTTTGCAGCCCTGCAAGGGCTTTGTTGTGCGTTGTGTCTTGTCTTGGCCTGCCACGTCCCCACACCCAAGTTATTTTATTTCTGCTTCTGAACTCAGCTGCATTTTTGCATGGCCGCTGTCTCCCGCTTTACATACATTAGGGACATGTGGTACTGTCTGAAATGGAAAGTTCTCTTTTCTTCTCTCTGCCTGAGCCACAGAGCTGTGCTGACAGAGCTCCAGTGACTGACCAGCTTCCCACCAGTGTCTGCCTCCTGGCCCAAAGCTCTGCTGCAGCCCATGATTTAAGCACCTTGGCACATTCCTCTGCCTCTCACGGCATCTCTGGCTCCCCTTTAAACACGAGGATATCGTTTCTGGCTCAGGAAGCCTCTGCACCGCAGGCCACTGGGACCTGGGAGACTGGCCTGGGGAGCTTGCATTCCATGCTCTGTTTGTCTGTGCCTCCCGGGGCATCTCCTGCTGGACTCCAGGACAGCAGGACCTTTTTTCTCACCCAGCTCAGGTTTTTATGTGCTCTCATTTCACTTTTTCCCTGGTCTAAATCTGGTCGTCCCATAACCGAAAAATCTATTAATAGGTCAATGTCCAATTTCCCCTGGTTGGATACCTTGTTACTCAACCAAAATGATCCAGATGCTTCCGCTGAATTCTCTTTGTCCCCCACTTTGTTGCACACCGCTGACCAGCTCTAATTTGATAGCTGATTCCAGTCATGCAGCCAGCCCAGATAATTCAATCTCTTTTCCTGAAGGCAAGTGCTCACTGACATAAGAGCTGACCCCATCAAGCTGGCTCCTAGGCCCCTATTTCAGAGCCATTCCCTTATGCCGTGGTTATGGGCTGAGTTGGATAAACCTCTCAAATGTATTCTCCTCAAACTCCATGGCTTTTGCACTGATCCAGCAGGGACAAACAGCCTGATTCCTTCCTCCTGCAGACTGGAAATGGTGGTGAGTGTTGGTGGTAGGCGGTGTGCTGGCTAGCTCTTGTCTGCAGCAGGAGGCTGTTTTTTCCTGCGGTGACCTGCAAGCCTTTTATTTCCTTTTCTGACTGATTTTCTCGGTTTCTTAACTCTTTGCTGTGGTTAATCTTTGCTTGTGAATTGGCCAAAGCTTTTGTTGTGCCTCTTATTTTCTGGAAAACATTATTTTCCATGATAGTCATGCTGCTGATCACTTCTTTGATCCATCGTGCCCTTTTCAACTGGGAATCTTCCAGGAGAATTTCACACTCTCTCTGGACACTGAAGGCTTTTATCCTTGTCTGCAGGTGACCTCTTATAAACCGCTCTTAGAAGTTTCCAGATGTTGCTTGAACTCCTTTTGCAAAGTCTCCAGCTGTCTCGGCTCATGTTTTGCATCTTTGGTAATTTTGAATTTCCGTTCCCACTTGGTTCCAGAGGAATCCCAGAATTAGGACTTCTCTGAGAAGCTGAGTCTCCCTCTGGATGTTCTTTCCACAATTTGAAGATTTGCACGTTGCTCCAGAGAGGACAAAGCTGGCAAAGACACTCCAGAAATACTCCAGGTGTTAAACACGGACGTGCTCCAGAAATGCTCACCCCCTGCTCCCCACCCTGCATGTTAGTTATGGAAACCATGCAAAGCCCTGCTTTCCTGCTCTTAGGAGGAATTAGCTGGAGGGAACTCTTCTGTTCCAGAGTTCAAGCTCCCTTTGAGCCAGCACTCCCCCAGAAGGTCTCCATGTGCTTTATTTCAGGGCTAGGGCTTCTTCTCTTATTTGGGCTATGCCTCCACTTTTCTCGATACTTTCTCTAGGACCAGTCCAGTCAGGAGGAGAGGAATTTCATGCTGATGGTGCTTGTTTGTCTCTGCTGACTACCAAAAGAGTCTGCACCTCCATCTTAGATGTCCCACATGGATGCCTGGCTTTGGGCAACCAATGCTTGATGGCCAACTACTGGTGGCACATGCTGGCAGCGAGCAGAGTTTCCCTTGCAGTCTGTGCTTCCCCTTCTGGAGGGAGCAGCCCTGTGTAGTCCAACCTTACCCAAAGCAATGGCCTGAAGCAGGGTTGGGGAAGGGTTAGATTGGATATTAGGAAGAGGTTCTTCCCCCAGAGGGTGGTGGGCGCTGACCAGGCTCCCCAGGGCAGTGGGTACAGCCCCAAGGCTGCCAGAGCTCAGGAATTGCTTGGATAATGCCCTCAGGCACGGGGTGGGATTGTTGGGCTGTCCTGTGCAGGACTTCGATGATCCTTGTGCGCTCCTTTCAACTCAGGATATTCTGTGATTCTGTGAACCAGTGTAACAGTCCTCTTTCCTCACCAGCAGCAGATTCTCCCAATCGCCTCTGTCGCCGTCCGCAAGCCTCTCCCTCTGACCCCCACCCTATAACCCATAGGCACATGGCACACGTGCGTGTTGCCCGTGTTTAGCCCCCAGTTTATCTGCTCGCACAGTGTGGAAATGCCCTCGGGCTAACAGCGAGAGAGCTGGACAAGCCCGCAGTGCCGCTTGCTGCCTGCCAAGCAGGAGCCTCAAGCACCTCCTCAGAGCCTTCGCTGCTCCTAAAAAACCTCCTTCGCACTTTACAGACGGGCAGTGCGGTTCGGCAGCTCCCCCGCATTCAAAAATCACGCGTTACCCTGCTGGCCAGATTACCTGTAAAGCACGATCGTTAGCAAGGAACAATGTGAGGTTCCCGTCTCTGTTTTGGCAGGCGGGGGCGTGTTTTCCGTTTATTGGGGTAATTCTCCCTCCTCCCTCCCCTCCGCCCCCTCCAGCTGCTCTGCGAGCCCGGGGGTTTGGGGGGTCACGCACCTCAAGGAGCCGGAGCCTGCGGGAAAGGAGGGACCAAAACCCAAAACTGAGCCAAATGAAAGGCGAGCGGTCAGGGCTGGCGGCGTGGGATAAAAACAGCGCTATGCATCGCCTCAGCTGACACTTCCCGCCGGGAATAGCGGAGAGAAACCCGCCAGCCCGGCTCTGGAGGGGGTGGCAGTGGTGATGGTGGTGGCAGCGGTGATGGTGGTGGCAGCGGTGATGGTGGTGGCCGTGATGGTGGCGGTGGCGGTGGTGGTGGCAGTGGTGGTGGTGGCAGCGGTGGTGCTGTGCTCTCCCCCCGCACCGCACGTGGGGCCGGGGCCGCCGCGCTCCCCGCACACGCCGCACACCCCGCACGTTGCAGGGCCACACATGCCGGGTACGGCACGGCACGGCACGGCACACACGCGGGGACACGCGGGGACACACACGTGGCGGACACGCACACGCGGGGACACACGCGCGCACGCACAGCGCCTCTGCACGGGGCACGGGGAAGAGCATCCCAATTCCCTCGGGCAGCGGCATCCCGCTGGAAAGGGTCGGTGGGGGGGATCCTGGCAGGCTGCCCGGCAAGGGGAATGGGGGGGTTTTGGAGGCTGCCCGCGGGTGGAGGGTCCCGGGGGGTGCCCGGTGCCAGCTCCTGCTGCGGGGAGGGGAGGGGAGGAGGGACAGCGGGGCAGGGCCGCCCGGTGCAGCCGGCGGCAGTGATGTGGCAGCAGGTCGGGTCACGTTGCCGGCCCTGTGCTCGTACCAGTGTGAGACGGGATTAGGGAGGCGGCTGTCGGTGCCGCCGCCGCCGGCGGGGAGCGGGGGCTGTGCGGGCGCGCAGGGACCGGGGCGGGGACATTGGGGACACCGGGGGGACAGGGGGGGGTTCCCGTCCAGCCCGGCCCCATCCCGAGGCTGCCGGTCACGCTGCACCGCTGCAAATCCTCTGGCAATGTCACCCCCCGCGCCCTCCCTGCACGGGCGCGGGCGGCCCGAGGGCAGAGTCAACAGCAGATATGTTTAGGTGGCAGCTGTAGATGGTTTTTTTTCCTTGATGTATATGCGGCTGTGTACATGCGGGTCCGCATGTATACAAGGAGCGCTTTGGCCGCGGTCTGGCGCTGCAGGCGGCTCCGGCGCCCGTCCAAAGGTCGGGAATAGCGGGGGCCGGGCGGGGATCACGGCGGGGCGAGAGCTGCGGCGCGGGGAGCCACAGAACACGCGTGTGCCCGCGCATCCTGAAATCTGCGCGAAACCTATGGCGGCAGTGACCCCCTGAGCGCCCCCCTCCCCAAGAGAAAGGATTGTCCCCCCTTTCCCTCCCTCCGGGCGTGTTTTCCACGGGCGGCTCCCGCTGCTCGCCAGACGCAACAATAATTTGGAAAAAAAAAATATTATCAAAGTGAAATTAATCATTAAAAAAAATTAAAATGTTAGAAAAATGATAACAGAAACGCGGCAATAACCATCGGCGCCCCGCCGATGACAGCGGCAGAAAGGTGCGGGGGGGGGGGAAGCCGCTGTCTCGCAGGGTGGCCCCGGGACCCCCCTCCCTGCCCTCCCTCCCCTTCCTCCTCCTCCTCCTCCTCGGTGTCCCCTCCCCGGTCCCGCCCCCGCCCGCGCCGCACGTGAGCCGGGTGCGGGGCTGGCTGGCGGCGGGCGCTGCGGGCGTGTGCGGCGAGCGGCAGCGCGGGCGGGCACGGGGGCAGCGGCGGCGGGGACACTTGGAAGGGGAGGGTTGGGGTGGGGGGGGGGAAGGACGAGCCGCCGCACACTTTTGGCCACTCGCGCGGGGAGAAGGGGGGAACGGAGGCTGCATGTGCGCAGCGTCGCTCGCGGATCTCCCGAGACTGATCTCAGCATCCCGCAGGCTCAGTCAAAAGCAGCGACGAAACATCAGCCGCTGCCAGACATGGATGAAGGAATCTCCCGCTTGCCGGAGAGGCAGCTACTGGAGCATAGGGATTTTCTAGGGTAAGGCGCCGGGGCAGGATCTCCGTCTCGTATGTCTACGGCGTTTGGTTCTTGTTGAGAAAGTGGTGGGAAGCGGCGCCGGCTCCCCGGCGGGGCTCGGGGCTCGCCGCCTCCCTCCGCGGGCGAACCCGGGTGATCCCTCCTCGCCCGGCCCTTCCAGGAGGTGCCAGGCAAGCTCCTCGCCGCACTTGCCGATGCTGGATCTCTGTGTTTTTCTCCAGGCTGGACTACCCTGCCCTGTATATGTGCAAACCCAAAAGAGGCGTGAAGAGGGACGACAGCAAGGTAAGTTTTCTGGGGGCTGTTCTCGCTTTATTGGGGTCCGCCGAATTTTTCGGCTCGGCTTCACTCTCAAGAGCATCCCCTGGGGGGGCTGCGTAATTTAACGTGCCCCCCGAATTGCAAGCGGGTTTACGAGCGAGCTGGCACGGCGGGGAAAGCGGTGCCTTGGCGATAATTTGCGCGGCATGTGGTCCGCATGACATTTGTTTTGGTTGTGCTCGGCGTTCCGAGGGACTCTGCCTAACGCTTGGCTTTTCCGGGTTTTGCTAATTAGGAAACGTACAAACTGCCACACAGACTCATAGAAAAGAAGAGGCGAGACAGGATTAACGAGTGCATTGCCCAGCTGAAGGATTTGCTGCCCGAGCATCTGAAACTGACGGTAAGGTGCAGAGGAGGGGATATATCCATGCGGATGCGGACGCCGGGCTGCTTGCCCGCTGCCTGCCCGCCGTCCTGGCCCTAATACCCCTCGGGGACCGCTTTCCCCGAACTTACCGGAGGCGGCGTTTGGCGGTAGCCAAAGCGTGGCGGGAGGTAGCCAAACCGCCCCCTCCTCCTGCCATTGCAGACGCTGGGACACCTGGAGAAAGCGGTGGTGCTGGAACTGACTTTGAAACACTTGAAAGCGCTCACAGCCTTAACGGAGCAGCAGCACCAGAAGATCATCGCTTTGCAGAATGGTAAGGGGGGGGCGCACCGGGGGCGGGCGGGGGTCGCGGAGCGGGACACCCCATTCTGGAGCCGCGGGCAAACGCTGTCCCCGCTCGGTCTCTCCCCGCTGCAGGGGAGCGCTCCATGAAGTCTCCGGTGCAGGCCGACCTGGACGCC
Source organism: Dendrocincla tyrannina (assembly GCA_035047865.1). Taxonomy (NCBI): domain Eukaryota; kingdom Metazoa; phylum Chordata; class Aves; order Passeriformes; family Dendrocolaptidae; genus Dendrocincla; species Dendrocincla tyrannina. Next base: position 57,448,500 of record JAWWMP010000041.1, read on the forward strand.
TTCCACTCGGGCTTTCAGACGTGCGCCAAGGAAGTGCTGCAGTACCTCTCCCGCTTCGAGAGCTGGACCCCCCGCGAGCAGCGATGCGCCCAGCTCCTCGGCCACCTGCACTCCATCTCGTCGCAGTTCCTCCCCGGCCCCCAGCTCCTCTCCCCGCCGCCGGGCCCCCTCAGCAAGGGATCCTCCTCCTCCTCCTCTTCCTCGCCGCCCGCCCCGCCCTGCGCGCCGGGCCACAAGCCGGAGGGCCAGGCTAACTGCGTGCCCGTCATCCAGCGGACTCACGCCGCCGAGCTCAGCGCCGAGACCGACACGGACACGGACAGCGGATACGGCGGCGAGGTCGAGGCGCGCCCCGAGCGCGGCCCCGCGGCGGCGGCGGCGGCCGGAGGGGCCGTGCCCGCCCTGGCCATCAAGCAGGAGCCGTCGGGGGACGAGGTGCCCCCCGCGCCCAAGCGGCTGAAGCTGGACCGCGGGGGCAGCCCGCTGCCCGGCCCGGGGCTGGCGGCCCGGGGAGCGGAGGCGGCGGCGGCAGCGGCGCTGGTGAGACCCGACGCCGCCCTGCTGGGCTCGCTGATGGCCCTGGGCGGCGGCGGGGCCCCCTTCGGACAGCCGGCCGCGGCCCCTTTCTGCCTGCCCTTCTACTTCATCTCGCCCTCCGCCGCCGCCGCCTACATGCAGCCCTTCCTGGATAAAGGCAGCCTGGAGAAGTATCTCTACCCCGCCGCCCCCATCCCGCTCCTCTACCCGGGCATCCCCGCACAGGCGGCCGCCGCCGCCGCCGCCGCCTCCTTCCCTTGCCTGTCCTCCGTGCTCGGCCCCGCCGAGAAGCCCCCCCCGCCCCACCACCCGCACCCC
>JAWWMP010000041.1:57455948-57474013 GCA_035047865.1 Dendrocincla tyrannina
GCTCTCTGTCAGTGTGAAGCCATTCCCCCTGTCCTGTCACTCCAGCCCTTGGCAATAGTCTCTCTCCACCTTCCCTGTAGGTCTGTGGATATAGCAAAACAAAGTGCAGCAGAAGGCAAAAAATTTAAAAAAAAACCAAAACAACGCAGAAGTGGAAAAACTGGACTGGAAAACCACACTAGCTTTCAAGCACCTTTCCACGGCTGCACGGATGGGCCAGGAGTCCCCCTGGCTGAAAGTGCTACGTGTTTTATATGCCTGAACTTACGTATTTGGAAGCTGCCAGGCATCCCTCCCCCTACCTGTCACATTCCCACTGCTCCCAGGTGCTGTGTTTCAGACAGACCCCTGCAAGCCCAAGGCTGGGAGACCGTGAACGGCATTCCCTGGAGCCTCCTGCTTGTGCCAGGGAAAGGCATGGATAAACTCCCAGCAGCTCCTGCTAGTCTGCTCCTACCACAGCCTAAGGGCCTGGAGCAGCCACCGATCCCAGCCCCAGCAGAACCCTGCTGCTGCTCCTCACATGACACAGGATGGACACCAGAGTCACCAGGTCCCACGTGAGAGCAGCCGCAGGGATGGACAGCTGCCCGGGACACACGCTCAGCACAGCCCGTGGGAGCAGGAGGGAGCCCTACAAATTAGTTACCAGGACACATCTCCACCCTCTGCTTGCTCTGGGCTCGGGGGATTACCACTGCCTTCCACTCAGAGCTCTGCCCTGCAGCCTCTCACAGGGGGAGATGCATAAATCAGTCTGTTTTCAGCTGGATTTGCTGCCTTTATTTCAGAACTGACGGTGGTGGCAGCGCTGACGTGGTGGCACCTGTTGGGCAGCACGAATGATCAGATGAGGTAACACAGTCACCTAAGAGGAGAAACCTTGGCTCCAGCCCTGCTTTGCAGCACTTTTATGTTGCAAACCCACTGGAATAAAAACAGGTCTTCACAGGAGCTGGGATAGGAACTGGCACCCTGGTTTCCTCTTCCCCCAGGTGAAAACTCTAATCAAACAGGCTAAAGCTGTTTCTCAGTGGCTGCTTAATCATCCTGTGCAAACTAGGGCAAGATCTACCAGAGACACAGCACACACATCTCTGAGACCAGCTTCTGGCACAGGGAGCAGGAGATGCTGAGGTGAACCTCGCTGGAGGAAGGATATTCAGTCCCAATCACCTACTGTGAGATAAATGTTCTAGGTACTGAACTATGCCTCAAAGGCAGGACTGCTCCTTTTCCGGCTTCAGCTCTTTCGCGTGAGGAGTGGTGCCCTCTGTTGTTCCAGGGAGAAGCTGCTGGGAGTCAGGGAATTGAAACCACGGTGGGTTTGTTTTTTCCACCACTGCTGACTCCTACAGATGCCTGGTTTGGACACGCAGGCAGTTTTGCTGAATGCGCTCAATCGGGACTTCATTTTCCAGGGTGAAATCAGGAAGGAGACGTGCAGAGGCAGATGGACCAACAGGAGTAGGAAACTCTTTAATAACACTGCTTAAAAACCCAGAAAGCATGTAGAGTAGGCAAGAACTCCTTATTACAGGTGCTACCAAGGTAACTGAAGAAAACAGGAGTGTGTGTGGACAAGAGCTGCAGTTAAGGCTGCTGTGTATCCTTTAACACCTCCTGATACCTGAGAGAGAAGGTGCTACCTTTGCTTAACAAGCTGCCATCACGAGACAATCCTCATGGGCACTCCTAGTCTGTCTGTAAAGAAAAATAGAGCTGTGTGAACCTGGGCTGCACATGTCCCTGCTCCTTGGCACAGCAGAGAAAAGGCTGTGTGTTTGGACTGCAGGTTGTTCTACAGAGCAGAGAAATAACAACCTAAGGCTATATCCACGTCTGCAAAGTGCCTAATGCAGCTGGTCACGGGGCTAATGCCGGTGTTGTAAATGGCAGGGTAAGTACAGTTATTTAAAATGACCTTTGAGAGCAATCTGTGTGCCATGCCCCAGGAGCCAGCCATGGGAAGCACACTCCCGTCGGTGTCCTGCCAGGCCCAGAAGGTATTTCCAGGAATCCAGCTGTTTGCTGTGATTGCTGAACATGCCGAGTCTGCAGTAGCTGCTTTTAAAAGTACACAGCAGTGTCACAGGATTGCCCGAGTTCAGTAACCCCAGGGCAATGCATTCAAAGGGCTAGAGGGCAATTCAGCTGCCTGTCAAAGTCAGGGAGAAGGCACTGCGTGTCCCTTCCTTTTGTTTTCCTTGGAGATCACCTGTACCTTCAGGAGCCAAGCTGACTGGGCTGGGGTTTTAGTTCAGGGCTAACTCAGCATTTGCCCTAGTGGGTGCAGTCAAAGTACAAGCCTGTGAAGAAGGGATCTCCTCCTGTCCCCCGAGATTCCCGGTGCATCTGTACAGCAGTGCCTTCAAAAGGCAAGCCCAACCCCAGGAGTGAAGGCAGCTCCAGGATGCAGGAGAGTCTCAAGCTTCTGGCTGACAAGAGAAGCAACAAGCTAAGTACAGTCACCTGAACAGACTCAAACTTTTAACCCCAAAACAGCCACCCCAGAATTCCATCTTTCAGATGGAGTTCCTTTTCATAAAAAGCCTCAGTTACCATTCCACCTTCTGGTTTTAATCAGACATGGAGACAGGGAAATGCAGTGATCCCACCTCCAATGCACCACAGAGTGTGTGCACCTCTATAGCCAAATGCAACAGAACAATGCCAGAAAGATTTCCTTTATTCTTAGTTCAGGTTCTAATAATATTTTATGTCCTGAAGGTGAAAAACCGGTGGAGGTAACCAGAGTCTTGATGATCTGCACTACAAGAAAACACAAACCTGACCCTTTAACATAGAATAGCTTGTTATAACTGTTGTTAATTTTGACTCACACTTCTCAGGCTACTGAGCCTGGTTCTGTGGTTGCCCACAGCAACTCGTCTGGTGTGACTACATGCTGGGAGCAGGCCGAGTCCATTGTTCCTAGCAAAGGAGATGTATATTCCTAGAAGTAGGTGCCTCCTGCTGTACAGTTCATCAGATGGCACACAAAGGTAGCAGCAAGAACTTTATTGAGCGGGACATGAGATAAGATGGGGCAGGACTGATTATTCATTGCCTTGTCAAATGCCAGCAGTTGCACTAATTACTGCTGAAATAGGTTCAGATGGCAACACCTTGACGTGATCTTTCATGCAGCACAGTTGAGTCTGTGCTGAGCCATGCTGAAGGGTGTTCACTCTGTGCAGGACTCCAGAAGTGTTTGTTAGTTAATTAAATTTATTTGTAGCATGTAGAAAACACTTTGGAATCGGGAAAACAACTTTAAAAAGGGCACCCTCCTACAATTCTAACTCTGGTGCCCTTCATCTCTTCAGCCCCTAATACCAAAGGGCACTTGGGTATCTACAGAAAACTGTGACGTGGGAACCTGTCACGGTGCATTACTGGTTACATGCACCTTGCTAGAACATCATCAGACTTGTGGGAACACAGGGACAGGTAGGGCCACCAAGCAGATCTCAGCCTGTTCAGGCAATCGTTTCTATTGATTAGGTGCAACATGCTCCCAAGCAGCACTTGCGAAAGGATTTAGGCTGCCTCTAATAATAGCATCACTTCGCAAAAAGAGAGCTGAGCAGAGGTTGTAATGAGGTTTTATTCCTTTACTTGCCTTTCCTTTTTGCCCGGTTAGAAAAAGAAATCTGCTTAAAGCTAAACAAGAATTCACCTTCAGAAACCCCCCGGCTTCCCTCTGCCCGTCTGCATCTTGCAATCACTGCGAGGTAAAACTAACTCCGAGTGACTTCTTGTCATCCTCCTGGTAGCAGATAAAAATACACTCCGTGCAGCAGGATCTGCATGGCACAGCCAAGTTCAGGACCACATTGTGCTAAGTACTATTTGCCAAACAAATAGGAAACGAGATGCTGTTCCCCCCAGGGCCTTCTGTATGTACAGACAAAGTCAGAGGGGATGAGGCAGTATTATCTCAAGCTTACAGCTGGGGGACTCCAATCCAGAGGGATTACAGTAGCTTGCCCAAGGTCACACACAGGAAATCTGAGAAATAAAACAAGAGCTTCCCAGGCACGGGTAAATATGCCAGGCACGGGATAACCTCTAAAATGGAATGCTTTTTCACAAAGCTTCCAGGCCGGCACAGAAACCGCGGGAAAAAACATCAAACCCATCATTTGAGTGTCAGCTACACACACACACTGCCTCTGGGAAGTGGTTCTCTGTAAGCATCCCTGTGTCCTTCCTGAAAGAACCCGTTCAGAGGCGGAGCCTCACGCGGTTCTCCATCCCGTGCTGTGTGTTCCTAGGGGTCCTGTGTTCTCCCGGCGCTGTGAGTGCTGCTGCTGCTCTCTCGTGTGGGCCTGCTGGGAACTGCAGCGTTGTCACAGACCAGGGGACAACATCCCCAGCTGCCCTGCCTCCAGCAAGCCTTCACCAGCAGCTAATGGATGCTGCTGCCTTTCTCATCTACCGCGTCACTGTCTCGTCCCTGCTCGTTTGGGACACGCCACGAGCCACACCACAATGGACAATCCAGGTCACAGCCTTGGCTGCGCATTCGCCAGGTCAAGGGAACACTTAAGACAACTTTGTAGTGCCAAAAGGTAGTTAAAGGTCACCTGCTGCTCTCAGGTTTCCCTTCGGCTTGCCAGAAGGGCCAGTTCTACCTCATCGACCAAAGTTCACCTCAGGCTGATTGTGACTGCTAAAGCCAAATTACCCTTTCCAGGCACGTAACATTTCACGAGCAGCAGTTTGGTACACCTGATCAGAGGGATATGCTATTCCAAGTTGTGACAGGCAGTAATTCAGGAGAAGCTCCGTGGGTACCCACAAAGAAATTCCAGTTATTCCCCACTTAAAGGTGGCCTGAAATTCATTTTAGCAACAGCTCCTGATGGTACCCTGTGATGTCACCATGTCACCAGCCCTGAAGCTGGATGATTCACTGTCCATCACACCGATAGGCAAAGGGACTTCAGGGTAAATATGAAAGAGTTTAAAGGTGTTTCATTTGGTCTACATCTCACTTCCCTCCTTCCACCACCCTGCCCTTTTTGTTCTAACCAGAAGCCCTCCTTTGCCAAATATCTAGGCAGGTAATTATTTGCGCTCATTTGTGTTACACTGGGTAAGGTTTGTTTTAAGTGGACTTTCCAGAATCACAGCTGGAAGGGACCCACAAGGACCATCGAGTCCAACTCCTGGCCCTGCACAGACACCCCAGCAATCCCACCATGTACCTGAGAGCACTGTCCAAACACTTGAACTCTTTGGCAGGTTTGAGGCTGTGCCCACTGTCCTGGGGAACCTCTTCTAGTGCCAGGCCACCCTCTGGGTGAAGAACCTTTTCCCGATATCCAGCCTAACCCTCCCCTGACAAGGCTCCAGCTGTTCCCTTGAGTCCTGTCACTGGGCACCAGGGAGATCAGTCCCCTTGTGAGGAAATGGAGGGGCAAAAGCCCAGCTGGAGCTCTTCTGAATACTTTTTCTCCAAATTTCTGCTCATTAAAAATAAACCATAGAAAACTTTTCTTCCCTACAACTTGACCCAGCACTGAATATTAGATCTTTTAAACTATATTTTCTCACTAAGTCTTCCAATTTCTTACTGCCTTCCTCCTTTTGCAGAGGGGTAGAGCAAGACAAAGTGTGTAGCTGAAACAAGAAGCAAAAATAGCTTATGCAACAATGATGGGGAGGAAGGGAAAACTGTAACCTGAATAAGAGCATCATTCTGTGTCTGTGTTTTTCAGGGACAAAACTTACTTAACTTGTGTGGACCCACCACAAATAACTGGAGATAAACACACAACCTCCAGCTCTCACAGCCAAAAGCCCAGTCTGGGGCAGCAGTGTTTTACCTCTGTCAGCTTCTAGATGACTGAACAGAAATGTGATGATACTCTTTCACTCTGTCAGAGACAGCAGAGATCCCTGCAGCTTTTCCACAGCCAGGATTTCTGATCTGAAAACCCTCCAGAAATCAACCTTCAGTTTGCACAAGGGCTGAACGTCTGTCCCAGGCAGGACAGGAGCCAGTGCAGAGCAAATCCACATTCACAGGAAAGAAACTGCAGGGCTGTCTGTCTTGTGTGACAGCAAGGAGGTTTCCTGCCTGAGGGAGGCACAGACAGACCCAGCAGAAGTGACATGAGGACACTGGCAGTGCCTGAGTTATCAGAAAAGTGGTGAGGTTGCTCAGTTAAGTTTCTCATCTCCATTTGCATCAGTTCCTTGTTGCACTAGCACATGCCAAAGAGGCATTTTTCAAGTCACCCCCTGGACAGCAGCCCATTTTTAACAAATCAGTCCTGCAGTTTGCTGACCTGACAGCACACGGAACAGGGAGCTCACTGCAAAGGATGGAAGAAAAGCACACTGCATACCCACCTGGAAAAGTGGAACAGAACAGACCAGTTGAGATTGCCTCCACCCAGTATTTCTGGACAAAGTTAATGATGAAGCAGTGGCTGACCTAGAAAATACTCATTAACACTAGCTACAATACCAAAGGTAGCAAATATATCATTTTCAAGAAAGGCAGTAATGGGGACTGTTGCTCCTTGTGCCCTACTTCAGACACTGGACATCCTTGTTGAAACAATCATTAAAAATTTGGATTATAAAGAAACACTACCCAGCTGACACAGCTGTGACAGGCAGAAGAATTCAGTACAGCTTCTGAACGTTACAGGCCATTAATCTGGTCTGCTTTTGCCACTCATTAGTGGCCCAGTTACACCGGGCTAGTTAGTGCTGCAGCAGCCACATACAAATACACCACTTTGTTCTTTAAAGGCAAAGCAAAAGATCAAAACCATCAACTGGTACCCCTGGCTCTGCTGAGCACGCAGGGACACCCTGCTTACCAAAAACCCAGCCAGCTGACTTGCACAGGGGCAGAAAAGGGCACCTTTCAGGAGCAGAGAGGGCCTGCACAACTTACACGGTCCTGACAACGTGAGTGCCACGTGCTAGGGTTCCAGTGGAGTTCATGACATTGTCTCATCACCAGTCCACAGTGCTGCTACTGCTAGCTCATTGCTCCTCACCTTTCATGAAATCAGGCTCCAGTGCCCTTAGGAAAATCCACTTGTTGGGATATTAGACTAAGGATTGCATTTGGATGGCTTGAAGCACAAGTGTCCAGCTGTAGCGAGTTCTCTGCCTTGAGCAACTCACATGATCTCAGGCAATCTTCACACCTGCTCTGGTCCTCAGCACAACAACTACACCTGGATCAGGCCTTCAGTTTGTTCTTCAAAGCTTAATTTCTTCCCGCTCTCTGAAGCATCAGGGCACCCTGCATTTGTTGGGTGAAGGTTCTGTGTGTTCAGTTCCTCTCCCTGATCACTTCCAAGTGAACCTCCACCTCTTTAAGTTACATTCTGAGTCGCTGACCAATTCTGTCTTTTCAGGGTTAACATTAATCTCAGTAACAGTTCCTCAGCTGAAAATAAGATATTCTACTCACCTGTAGTGCCTGGGTTTTATCTCACCGGGATTACAGCACGTGCACGCTTATGGCACAGGACCTCTCCTGTCTGCCACAGACGCCCCACACCAACCAGCTGTGTATCCCACACTGCCAAGGAAATCGGCCTTTAGGATTGTTCAGCATCCTAATGCTCGACCCAGGGCTCTTTCTGCAGGTGTCTGAGCTGCAGACATACCGAGCTTTCAGGCCCAGTGTCCTCTGACAGAGTCCCAGCAGCCGTGCCGTGAATGTGCGCGAGGTGAACGGTGCAACTCCAGCAAACCACGAACTGGAAAGACCCAGAGTTTCAGAGGGGAATTTATTGTATGGGAGCATATCCAATATCTTTTCGTCAACCATTCATGAGAATAATAAAAAATAGAAGCTTTTTAAATGACAAAAAAATATAGTTACATATAATACAGATTTTCATCTTGCATTGAAGCAGAGCAGTAATAAAATGCTCACTCGTGTTTTCACAGTTAGTTTGCTTCCCTAGGTTAAAGCGCCAGCAACTCCAATCTCTCAGTCAGAACCCCTAGTTAGTAGTTTCACAGGACGGTCGAGGGGGTGAATGCTCTCTGCATTCTGATACCCCTTTACAAGTAGAGCAGTCACACTTGATCCACGGCAGAGCTACTAAAATTTTCAGAGGTACCAGCTATGCTTGAGGCATCCTTGCTGCAACCGAAAGACTTTTGTACCAGAACACGTTTCTAGGCCCAAGTCAGAAACCCAGCTATGGAACACTCAAGAATGTGCTTCAATCCCCTCTGGTTCAAAGGGCTCCGAGCTGATCCTTCGTGACCACCTTGTTCTGCCCTCACAAGCACCATGAAGCACGAAGGGGTACTCGATCACAGGTGTAAAGTGCTTGCAAGACCACAAAGGATTGCACATTCTTGAGCACTCCATTTCCTTGAGACCCAAAGGCCTTCACTGCATGCATACATTTATGTATATACTACACACACTTCCCCCCAACCACCCCCCAGTATGGTTGCAATAATTCTTTGCTGGTATAACAGCTTATATACCAAGTTTCACTTATTTAGTTTTCTATAAACATAGAAAAAAACACCTGAAGAGAGCTAGAACAGCTTTCAATCAGTCACTAGATTGGCATTGAAAGCTTTATTTTGAAAACTTTAAGCAGCAATACTGAATAAATAGACAGAATGATTGTTTTGTCATCTCCATACAACCGATGGCCTTCATCCAAAACATTAAAATACTGTAGCAAATAGAATAAACATGCATGTTTCAATGTTCTAAAAAAAAAAAAAAACCAAACCAAAAAAGGTGTAATATAAAAGTAACACTTTGACACTTATTTTAATACAGTACAGACCATTAGAGACTATTTTCTGAAAAAAATATCCGAATACAGTTTTGTTATTTACACGGATCATTAAGGCCCAATTCACTCAAGTTAATGCACATCAGGAATTTATATGCTTCAAGGTAACTCACTCAAAATTACAAGATCGACTTTTTTTTGATCATACTCATATGATCCCAGTTCACTAAAATAATGCAATACTCTTCACGCTAAAAACAAGGCAATTACTGCCCCAAGAGGAGATTTTTATTTCACTAAAGGATCTTTTCCCTCTTCCCTCCCACGTTTGCATATTGCTAATGCTAGTAGGGGTAGTTCTCTTCTTCAAGAACTTCCTCCCAACTTGCTAGGGTCCAGAAAAGCAAGTCATCTCAAAGCTACCACTGCATTTCCAGAAGCAATTCAGGCACTTGGGAACCTAAGTCCCACTACAAGGTGTGTTCCTAGGTGACTCTTCAGAGTGGGACTCGGGTTTCTCCCTCGCTCGGGCACTCGGATTGTTCACCTTCGCCTTAACCTACTGGCTTTTCCAATGGTCACCCCCTCCTTTCCCCCTAACAACACAGCATCTCCAGCAAAAATGAACTGTATCCTCATGGATGAGAGAGATAACACAGTTAATTTCCATTAGTAACAAATTACAGGAGTTCTCCATATAAATTCCCCGTGCACTGGAAAATAGTGCTTGTGTGTTCAACTACTTAATGCAAGCAAAAAACCCCATTTTTATCATGCTGCCCAGAAAATAATATGGCACTTGTTAAAACTAGCACGTGTAGCTTCCTTTCTGCTAATGCCCCAGGAGCAGGTTTGGAACACTTCTGAAAATGAATTTTTCCTACAATTGTAAAGAAAGAGTGAGGTTCTGCAGTTGATCAGAAGCAAAATGCTAAACGCCGTCGTGTGAGGAATTGTTCTGTTACACGTCGTTCAATTCACATTTAATGCAAGGGCATGCCATTTCTTTTTGGTTTATTTACAGAGAGGGGGAAAATGCTACAGAACTGCAGCCTGGGTGAAACTCGATAAGCAAGGGGAGTATGGTGGGAGCAGGGGAATTTGTCAGTGTCTCCCAAATGGCAGGCCTGGACACCAAAGCCTCTCCTTGAAGCTGTGAACGTTTTTCAGCTCACCCTGACATGTGCCAAAGCCCTGACGAGGAGGGTCCACTCGGGGACGGTGCAGTGGCCACTCCTGAGCCAGCTCCAGGCTGGCCCCTCTGTCAAACAGCTGCTGCAATCAGCAGGCACTACGTTTTTAACTTCAGTGGCAAATTCCTCCTTTGATTCTATTACAAAGCCGTAATTAAAGCCCTCCAGAGCTGCTCTTACCCTTCCTTTTAATCCTTTTCCTCCTCCCTCCATCCTAAAGAATAGCCCGGCAGAGAAAGAGAGCAGTTTTTATGGTGCAAGAGCCCAATTCAGCTCGAACTGACATCTGTGGGAGATGGACCAGTCACAAAGGATGACAAAAACATTAGCTGGGCTAAGTATGCTGATCTGCCTTAAAAATACTTCATGTCAGGACAAGACTGTTTCCCCCCCACCCCCATGCAGCATAATTTGGGCCAGACTTTGCAAGGTGCTGAGTGCCTCAGTTCTCTAACATCAAGAGGTGCTGAAGATGCAAGATATCCACTGGAGAGGGCCATTTCATTTCTGTAAATTGAACCCAGAATGTAAGGCATATATGCTCAAGTACCTTGGACAGATATTGTCCCCAAACTATGTATATTTTACACTTTTTTTTAAAGATATATATATATGTACACACATTCTTTCTTTGCTTGTTTAATACAAAGTTATGGGTGCAGTAAACATGAGCAGAGAATTGTGATAAACTAACAATAAAATCTGTGAGCACTGCAAAGATTCCTCAGGTAGGAACATAGAATTTTCCAGTTTGCTCACAAGGGAAGATGAAAAAATAAAAAAAGAAACCTGATAAATTAAACAGAGTCCAACCGGAAAAGTCCTTTATATATTCACAGCCTTATCTGTTGCTGTTAGTCTAAATACAGCAGCATTTTTAGAATATATGATGCCATTAATAAATTGAAAGGGAAAAAAAATGCATTAAACACTCAAGAGTCCTTCATCTTCTACTATATCTTTTAAAACTTCCATTTGTCAGGAAGCTCCTTTTTAAAAAAAAAAAAAAGGAGACTTAAATTAACATTTATCTGCACATCAGTAAATCAACACAAGAGGATGCTAGGCATTAAGTGTTTCTCTATGGCAAAAAGCTTGGAGTTTCCTACCAGTGGTAAAATCCTGACCCCACTAAAGGCATCAGGAGCTGTGTCGCTTTGCCACTGACTAAGCCCAGGTTTTCAGTGCTGCAGTGAGAGCGTGATGTCCCCCTCTTGTGCCAAGGGGGTCTCCAAGGTGGGGACGGTGCTGGGAGTTGCTGTTAGAACAGAAAATCCACACACAGCCAGGGAAGGGCCATCCCTTCTCTACCTCATCCACGAGGCCAGCCTCCAGTGTTCACGAAGCGTCCCACTGGTGCCACTCCCTTCCTCCACAAACCTGGTGCCCACTTCAGCAATCGAACAGCAACGAGCTACTTGGGATTGTCTTAACTTTCACTTTGTCTAACCCTCGCTTAGCTTCGGTTGCATTAGAGCCACATCGAGATACAATAATGTTCTCCTTACACGGTTCATAAGAAGGGACCACCAGAGGTGTGAATTTCCTGCTTGTAAGCTTTTACATTCTGCAGAGTGACTGAGCAGCAATACGTCCTTCAAAGCTGAATGAAATCCTGGCCCCGCTCGCATCAGTAAGAGCTCTGCTATTGACTTCAGGGGACTCTGCCAGGTCTCTTCCCTCCACAAACCTTGAGTGAATTCTGGAAGGCTGGAAGAGGATGCTTGTTTGTTTTGTGTCTTTCTTCTCCTCCAACAGCGCGATTTTACGGCAAAACAAGAACACTGTAATAGCTAGTGGAAAAAATAAAGTACAAAATCACACACAGTGAAAGCCTCCTACTCTCTTTTGGTAAGATATATGAAGACAACTTCTTACATTGTTCTTTTCTCCAAAGGCATATACAATGTGGCAAAATATTTCAAATATACATTCTATATAATAAAATATCATCTAACTAGTGCATCCTCAATCATATGCTGGAAATATCTTTACCAAGCCAAGGTTTAAAATCCATAAATCTTTCGAACACTAGGTGCTTCATTCAAGGCAGATTCAACAGCAAGTAAATCCCACAAGCTCACTTTTCAAGCCTTAAAAGGTAGCAGTGGATGGAACATGACACGTTATGAACAGAAATGAACAAAGCTAGTGGTGAGAAACCACTGTAATGGTTCAGCCCCCCCCAGAACTCTGCATTGCAGGTTGCTGTACTTGATCAAACAGGGGGTGTTTGTACACACAAATCAAAGTCACCTTGTCAGACTGACACACAGCCACACGTCATTATTCACAAGTTAAAAATAAAAATATAAAAGGTCAACATTCACAGGTCCATTGATTAATGGGAATAAATTAAACCTCAGGTAAGTTGCATACATGGTTTCCTTCACCCTCAGTCTTCCATTTAGGCCTATACAAGGAACAATACTTTCCCAAACACTTCTGAAGTGGCAAAAACAATGGAGGTTTTTGCCCTCTAGCTGTGTTGACAGCAAGGTCATCCTTGCTAATTAGCAATCGAGACAGTTCCTGTCTCTTTAGCATCAGTGCACAGGGTATGGCTCCCAGTGGTGTGTTGGAGGAAGAAGAAAAACTAACACGGTGGTGGAACGAAAAAACCAAACTAAACCAAGAAAAACTTCTTCCGTTCATCATTGGCAGAATAAAATAAAGTGTTTCTTGTCCCGGGTACCTTGCTAGGTCCTCTCCAGAAGAGGTATGTACTGTCATACATAAATGCCCTCCGGGTTAAAACCAGATGACAGGGGGTTCTGGAGGATCCGAAGGTTGCTGGGGAGTTGCCTCGACGAGCCGGGGCGCTTCAGTGACCCAGACTGAAAGGTGGGCTCTGCACGAGGCAAAAAGGCAGGTAGAGAAGTCATCATGGGGGTGACATCCATGGAACACCTCCCCTTTTCTGCTTAGTGGGATAGAGGAAAACTAAGGCCACACGTAACAAACAGCTGAAATGCCTGGCTAGGAAGGGCTAAGACATAAGCAGCACACTTCCTACTCATTTCAAAACAGGAATATCTACCTATCCAAAACAATTACTCTCCCCTGAGAAACAAGGACACGTGCAGTACATTTATATGGCAATGTAAGAAAGGGACTGTACCTGCAGGTAACTCAAAGCTTCAGCTGCCTGCCCACTTTAAAGGGACAGTTCGTACAAAGGCTTACATTTTAAGGCCTGGTTGTCTTTTCTTCCTTCCCCACTCCCCTTCTCCTCCCAGTGCCCTTTGGTTGGAAAGTCTTTTCAAATGAGAACGATGAGACAAACGGCCCCCTTGCAAGCAGAGTGCTGTCAAAGCACACAGCTGTGCTCGTGCCACAGCTCTGACAAGCATCCCATGCTTGTGTCCAGGAAATTCTGAGCCCAGCTGTGGGCACGTGCAGGTTGCACTGATCTCACCAGGGGCAAAGGCAATGTGCACAAGCCATCACAGCCATCTGGGCAGGACTTGTGGATGGCTGGCAGCCCAGCTGGATCAGCTCCTATTCCCGAGCGGCTGCTGTCTGGGATTTCAGAGATCCAGACACATTCCTTTTTCTGCTCTAACACACCCCACCAGAAGGGGAAGAACCCAGATGAGCAGCAATGTTAGCAGCTCAATCACGCTGTGTGCCTGCAGCCATGGCAGCCACTCTCCAAAGCCACTGGCTTAATGGGCTGCTGATGGGACAAACGCATGCCCAGGCACAGCTGGAGAGAAGCTACCCACACTCTGCTCTTTATTTATAGCCTGCTAAATCCTCGGAATGGAAAGAAAATACTTGACTATGTGCTTTCCTGGTGTTTTGTTAAGGTCTATGCCTAACAGAGCGCTCCCTTCCCAGACCAGTGCTGGCGTTAAGCAGCAGGTAAAGACAGTGCCAGCCCCTTCTCCTGCCCACCCCAAACACTCCCAGGGCTGCACCTCTCTCGAGCTCCACGTGTGGGGCCTCCACCTCGACGGGGTCTGCCGGCAGCACCGTCACCTTCGTCCCCGTCTGCTGGATGAACTGCTGCAGGTTCACCTGCCGCAGCTCCTTCGTCAGCTGCTCCAGCTCTTGCTCCTTATCCTGCCAGGAAGGAGAAAACACCTGCTGAGCACCCAAAGCACGTGGGAAAGCCTCCGCTTTTTAAATTCAAACACGAACTGAAGAACCCAAGGGTATTTTAATCTCGTAATTTAAAAAGCAAGTCAACGCGCACTGTGACTTACCAGAATCCCAGAACTGATTAGGTTGGAAAAGACCCCTGAGATCATCAAGTCCAACCTATGACCCTAAGTAGAGGTGACCACTGGGGTTTTTTATACATTATATTTTAATATGGCTACTGGGACGACTGGCAGATGTTTCTCATGTCACCTGAGAAAAAAATCTGGCACATCAGATGTAAGCAAATAAAGGTAACAGTGCACCCTCTGAAAAAATAATCAACTGAGCAGCAGTCTGGCACCAAACCTTCGTTCTGCCTGAAGTGGCCAGCATGGCTTGGACAGCTCATTCAGCTCCTCCCATCCTAAAAAGAGTGTCATTTCTTTCTCTTCTTGTTCCTCATGTTTTCTACTTAAATTTTTATGGACAGCACTTTCTCACTCTGCGAGTGTTTTGTGCAACAAGGCCAAATCCTGGTTGGTTCAGCAGCCCTTCAGAGCACAGCAGATAATAGAGGCTCTTCCTCAAGGCTCTGTACTTCTGGCAAGATATGCCAAACTTACAGCTCGGAGAGATGATGACACTTTTAGACTTGCAATTATTTCCCTGCACACCGATTCAGCTTCATTACCAGAGAACTGCATCTGGTACTCTTCTCCACAGCCAGATGGAATTCCTACTGTCTGGGCACAGAGGGAACAGGCTGCAAATCCACAGGCATTCCCATGCAGCAGGTACTGCTACACCTTCATTTTGGCAAGAGGCAGAGGGGGGGTTGGCCACCTTTTCCCTAATTATCTTGCGTAAGCAGAATTTTAGGTGAACCCACATGCACTGGGAAGAAGAGTTTTGTGGCTCTCTTCCAGGAGCAGATCATTCATTTGCTAGGAGCTTCTGGAGAAACTGGATGGGGAAATGGAAACCAGGCCACCTCCAGATTTTAAGAGTATTCTACAGAAAATTCTTCAATTTATTTTAGGCCCTTTAAGCCCCACAACTGGGACACAGGAAATTCTCAGCTGTCTTTACTTACTACAATGTTAATTCTGCAGCTCCGTGTTTTATGAGATTACAACAAAGTTGTCACTGGAAGAAATTCGGGGGGGTGTATTTTTTTTTTAAATTTCTGAAATACGGAGGTTTAGCAGAACTAACATGATAAATACCTTGTTCTTGGCATTTCTCAACTTTCAACGAAAGTAAGGTTAAAATTCTGTGTATGTTTCAAGGTCTTATATTTACTATCTAATTGGGAAACTTTATTGAGATCTTTTACCTGAAAAGCAGTGATTTTTCTTGTATGTTTTAGTGGGGTGTTTTTTAGCACTTAAAATCTTTTTCTACAACCTGGAAGACCAGAGGGCTGATCTGACCCTTAACTGAACATAACCTCAGATGGCTGGAAAATTACGGAGGTGGCAACAGAAGAGGGATGAAACAGGTAGTCCCAATCACTAGGAACTTCTCCCTGAAAAATGCCACCTTCCTGCTCTTCTCACAGGAAATCCAGTGAATCAAAAGTTTCTTGCCTTCCTTACTGAAAGCTCTATAAAAAACACCCATGCTCAACTTTCCTGTTTCAAAACAGCAGTTCCATGAATACTAATCTTTAACTTCCAGCAGGCAAGAAAGTATTTCTGTATTTAATTCCCCCAAAACTCCATAATACAGACAACAGTTTATTTTCTCCTGGATTTCCAGACGCGTGCACCTTTAGGTTTAGAGGAGCTTGGAAGATCTCAACTTACCAGGGACTTGCCCAAGAAAGTGAAACCTAGCCTATTAAAGGAACCAAACCAGAAATATTTTGAAGTCCCTCACAGCCTCAAGTAAACATTACTAGGAAAGGTAAAACATATGAAGAGGACTTGCTGCTTTCCATCAGTGCAAATCCTTAAGTACAGTGTGTCTGGAAACTTCAGATGGATTAACACAGCCAACACTGCTTACAGTTTTCATCCATTTTGCTTTAGATGAAAAGGTTACTTTTCCCCCCCCCCCCTAATCATTTGGTAAAACCAGCTTGCACTGACATGGCTGTAGGTGCTCAGGAGCAAGGATGCAAAATCCCTCATTCACAGCAGAATCACCTTAATGCAATGGCAAGTACTGTGGAGCACACTGTGAATCCTGGGAACCAGCAAGAACCACAACTCCAGCTGATCTGTGCTGCCTCAGTCCCACCTCATGTGCCACAGAAAAATCCCAGGAGCCTCAAGCTTTTACCTTATCCAGCTGCCAGCTGGATTTCCATTTATTCCTTCATGCTCTATCAAGCTCCAGGTGATATCATTACCTTTAGCAAGGAAGCAGGGACTAGATTCTCTTTTGACACCAGTGCCACACACAGCTGAGGTGCAGAGAAAATAAAATAAAATAAAATCCTGAGCACCAGCAAATCAGCCAGGAAAAGGGGGCTGCTGTTCTTTAAAGCAAAGAGGGGGGATGTTCTTTAAAACAAAAGCCCTGCAAGGCAACAGCTACTTTAGCCCTACATCTATCTATCTATCCATCCAGGTGCTGCTTTTGGATTGTTCTTGTAATTCATCTCTTTTGGTGGCACACAAACCTGGCAAGGATCAGAAGCTCAGCCTCAGAAATGGCTATAGTGTAAATTACTGGTTTTCTTCACACATGGTTTGAATGAGCAAACTACACACAGGTGAAAGGAAAACTGTCTGCCCTTCAAAAGTCCAAAATATCTGAAATGCAATTCAAAAATGAAATACTTTCCTCCTTTGACTCCAATTCTCTGCGGAAACTTTGTCATGTTTTCTCTAATAGGCTCCAAATCTGCCTGAGACAAATTTCTCATGGTCACGTCTTTGACTTCTCTTGAGCTATAGATAAGAAGAGCCTTACCTGTAACCGCTTGGTAGCTTGGCCCAGAGACCTTTCTACAGCTTTAATGCCATTTTCCAGTCTCAGGCTCTGCTGGCCCTGAATATCAATTTCACCCTTGACCTTCTCAATCTTTTCCTTGACCTCTTCTTCGTTCACTTGGGACTCCTGAACTTCCCGCTGCAGCTTCTCCGCCTCGAGGCCGCTCTCCATGCTGTGGATCTGAGACACGTAGTCCTTCAGCTTGTTCTCGCACTCCAGGATCCTCTGCCTCATCTCCTGCAGCTGCTCCTTCAGCTGCTTCTCGTTCTCCTGCTCGATCTGCAGCTCGTTTTCCCAGAACTCCTCCTCCTCGATCTCCACTTCGTTCCGCTTGATCTTCTGCTCCAGCTTGAGGATCTCCTCCTCCAGGCTGGCGCTGTACTTCTGCTCCCAGTAGCGGATCTCGGCCTCGTTGGACTCCAGCTGCTTCTCGATGCCCTGCAGCTTCTCCGTCTGCAGCTGGATCAGCTTCTTCAGCTCGTCCGCCGTCGTCTTACAGTTGTTGAGCACCTTTTGCTTGAACTCGGACTCCTTGCTCTTCCCGAAGATGTCCATCAACCCCTTGGCGCCGCCAGTGAAGGTGAGGGATTTCCTCTTGGGCTCCCTCCTCTTCATGGACTTGTCCCCGGGCGGCCTCAGCTTGGCCAGGGGCGGCAGGCTCTGCCTGTACAGCGTCCTCTCGGGGATGCGCGCCACGCTGTCCGACGTGGGCCGCTCGCTCAGGGAGGGCCCCGTGCGCCGCAGGATCAGCTGCACGTCGCTGGCGTACTGGCCCCACTTGTTGAGGGACACGATGGGGTTCTCGTGCGGCGCCAGGTGCCGCTCCGTGTCCCGCCACTTCTCGATCAGCGTGTACCGCCCCGTGCGCCCTGCGTGGGGAGGGAGCACAGCGTCAGCGAGGCTGTGGGGGGACGTGGGGGGGACACGGCATGGGGACACAGGATGGGGACATCGGAGGGGGGACACAGAGGAGGGATATGGGATGGGGACATGGAGGGGGGACACGGGATGGGAACAGGGGATGGGGGACACAGAGGAGGGATATGGGATGGGGGACACGGGCGGGGGGCCACAGAGGAGGGAGATG
>JAWWMP010000041.1:57481355-57493403 GCA_035047865.1 Dendrocincla tyrannina
GCCTTGGACACTCCCAGGGATCCAGGGGCAGCCACAGCTTCTCTGCCCAACCTGTGCCAGGGCCTGCCCACCCTCACGGGGAGGAATTCCTTCCCAATATCCCACCTGACCCTGCTCTCTGTCAGTGTGAAGCCATTCCCCCTGTCCTGTCACTATTGACTTGTAAAAGAAGTGGTGTGATCTTCCCAGACACAGCTCTGCCTGAGCCTTACGATGCTGAACACATTTGAGACAGCATGGACAAATCTGTGCTTTATTTTCATAAACACACCCCCCATTTATCTTTGAGGAAAAATACTCATCTGCAATAAAAAAAAAACCCCTGGCAGCTGCATTTGTTTAATTTTAAAGAGAGACAGCTGTACTTCTTGTTCAGTGAAGTGTTGCTCATATTCTCCAGCCAGAAAGCCCCAAACCCCCAGCTCTATTTAAAGCAGGTCTGCCTTTTGAATTATTTGCCACAGAAAAAATACGGGGAGGGCAGAAAACAAAAGTGCACTTGGGTAAGAAGTTCAAATTTTGTGTCTCTAACCTGAAATATTCCCTTTCTAGGAAAGGGATGTGTCATTCTGACTAGAGAAGATGCATTCTAGTCGCCAGGGGTAAAAGAAATCACAATGAACGCAGTAAAAATCCTCACAGGGGCTGCAGCTGGGAGAAGAACACTTCTGAAGGAACAACACAAGTGTATTTGTGGCTCCACTATTTGTCCACACATTCCTTTGGAAGATAGTTCTGTTTTTCTTGTTTGTATGGAAAACAACCATTTAAAATGAATTATTTTTTAAAAAATATATCTATAGCTTAATGCCACTTGCCTAAGGCATCAGCTAAAGAGATAAGCTCACTCTTTTAGGATCCCATCTGCTTTTGCCCTCACTGTTCCAGTGATTTGTGGAGAGGAGTCACTGCACTTACACACACCCAACTAAGTCCATATCCTCCTTTCCATTACCAAAATGGTGAGGGCTTATTTTCTCATGATGATACCATCACTTCTCATATTAAAAGCCAAATCTTCGTGACTTGCAAGCAGCTTGAGTTAAAAAATAAAGCAGGCCTGGGTAAAACTCATAAAAGGTGGTATCAAGTGTTCTTCAAGATCCCAGTGGGAGGTGACTTCACACTCTGGAAACTTCCAGCTGAATGGTTTTATGTCTGTCTTGAACAGAATTCCAGTGACCAACCCTCCAGCCAAGGCATTTCTGACTCCTCCTGAGACACAATCCATTTTAGCATCCAAAATTAGATCTAGTTTTATTATTCTATCTCACACCCATTGAATTATAGACATGTATTCCTTAAATAAACTTTGCTGGGATCAACAAAGGAGACAACTCTCCCTTTTTTTTTATTTTAAAGAATAAGGAGCTTTTGAGGTTGAATTCCAACCCTTTAACTTCAGTCTAAATGGAAATGAGAAAAAACCAACCCCAAACCCCCTGGAGCTCTCACTTGGGGTAGAATCATTTCCTATCCTGCACTGACCAAGAGAGGCAGCAGGGGAAGGAGAGCATAATGCAAGAAGAGAGAACACAAACATCAGGAGAACAGCACCAGGGAGAGACATTGTCACTGAAAGAGCACCGATTTGTAAGGAACAGATCAAAGTTAAGTGACAGAACACCCTGGCCAAAGGATTAGAATAAGAATTAGCGTAGGTTTTTTCTAAAACAGCCTTAGAACATTAAAAAAAAAAAGTTCTTCCTGAGTTTCCATGACAGGAGGGGAGAGTTGGAAAGTACATAGATGGAAACCTTTTAGTTGCTCTTATCACAGCAGGGGATCAGGAGACACAGGGCCCTGCAGTTGATCAAGTGACAGCAAAAGGCATTTCTTGAAGTACAAGAAATTCCATTTAAGGCAAACACACCCTGCCAGAAGGGTGACTGGACACTGGGAAGAGGTGGTGGAGGCTCCACACATGGAAAACCCAACTGGAACCTGCTCAGAGCAGCAGATGTTCCAAGCTGCCTTCCAAACACAGTCCACTCTATAATAATTTTGATTTTCCCACTGGTTAAATATAGGATAAAGCTTTGCTTTTCATATCTCTACGACAGAGGCAGCTTCATTTGTCCACGAGAAGCTTCCCGACAGTGGATGTCTTAATCCAAATACCTTTGGCTTGTGCTTTCCACAGTGGATACAGCTGTAAAAGAAGTGAATTTGCAGATATTCCAGACCCTGCGCTTCAAGCCAATAGCACACTTATTGCAGTTCATATTTCAGGCTCGGGTAAGAAGACTGCGTCGTGCGTGGTGTATTTTTTGAAGTCAAGGACCTGGGAATAAACTGTAAGAGGCGATAAAATAAAAAGAGCATCTCAAAAAACTTTGCAGGCAGACCAAGAGGCAGACAAAATAATCCTGAGTCCAGCCAAGCTCTGCGACTGCTGAAGGAGCCAGACTGCAAAGTGGAAAATATGATGAGAGCCAAGCGAGGGGGAAGCCAACTGAGCCTGGCTCCTCTCCACCGCCAAGTGTCAGGGGAGAGCTGGAGGGAGAGGTTTTAATAGACTCCCATTCCAATCCAGGTGACAATCCCTCCTGGCAAGCTGGTACCTGCGGCCAAAGCAAAGGGGCAGGCAGATGGTTTGTCTCCTGCTCAATGGCCCTCCGTGCCAAAGGGCAGTTTGTGTGGGGTTGGAAACTGTCCCAGCCGCCCCAGCGGGAGCGACACCCTAATGGGTGTCTTTTAGGGAGGGTATTTTGCCTCAGGAAGGGATTTCCAAAAGGATTATCTTAATTTGGCTCTGGTTGTGACTGCAATTTATCTCCACATGGAAGCAGAGTCGCATCCTGCCCCAGACAGGCTGGGGATGTGGCACAGAAAGGGGAGCCTGCAGAGCTGACAAAGCCCACACCTTTCCACGGCTGATGGAGCATTTTCAGGCTGATAACTGGGGAAAGAGGGGAAAAAACCCCCAAAGAGAAATTACACAGGAGGACATTAAATTACTGCCCAGAACGGGGAGTCTGGCATTTTTTGTGCTGTGGGAGGAGGCAAAGGAAGATGTGGAAAGTGAGGTAAAGAACAGAGGTACCCCAACTGCTCTATTCTTTCTACATATGCATCACTTAATCATTAGTAGGAAATGATCATGGCAGCATAATTGTGCCCCAAAAAAACCTACAGGCAGAAAATAGGACATGAAAGCTATTCAGAAACCAATTAGCATTGAAAAAAGAGCTGCAACCAGCACCACCAGTAAAAGCACATTTAACAATTAAATATCAAATGCAAGATTTGAGAGGCAAACTGACTTTCCACAATTTTTAAATGAGGCTTGAGAAGTTATTTGATGCACATGGATAAACACATGTTAGCATTGTGTTCAATCCCCTTAAACTACAAAATAAAGAAGTGCCAGTCTCCTACTCCATCAGATGAAAGTGGTTGGAAATGATGTTTAGAAGTACACATTTAAATAATAAACATCACAATTTCCAAGAAACTGACTTCATGCTTACAGGTAGAATGTTTTGTTGACATTCATAGGCCTAAATTGGTTTTTAGTAGAAAATTATTATTTTCCAGCTGGTTCAGACTGCTAATACAATCTTGCAGAACTGCTGGCATACTGAAAAAGGCAAAAAGTTACCCTTTAAATTATTAATTTTAATTAAAACACCGGCTTTAATGCCTAAATTTAAATACCAGCTAAAGCCACTTACAACATTTGAGCAAAGAATAAGAATCAACCTAGGAAATACTGAAGGGATGGAGTTGAGGCTTGTCTGGGATGCCCTTAATCACTGAGAAAGATCTGACAAGACTGTCTTGTAGTGCAGCCTGAAAAGTTATACTTTTTTTCTTCTAAACTGCTTGTTAACACTGTACAGTAAGCTCCAAGCTAGTCCTGCCCACCACATAACTCAGCACTCGTGAAAGGGGAAGAGGAGAACCCAAAGGATGCATTTCACTGATCTACACCAGTCCCAATACAGCTTAGAATACTCTCAATGTGCAGAATTTCAATCAACAGCATCAGGAAGCAAAAGCCAACCCATCATATTGCACTGCTACTCAAAACATCGGCAGTTTAGCACCTTCTTTATCCAGGCTGTATTTACGATGACCAACAACAGCATAATATTATTATTATTATTATTTAAATAATTTGTACTGAAAGTTTAGAGATTTCCAAGCGTTTCCCCCCATTTCCCAGCTGGCAGAGCTACTCACCAATAGCCTGAGCAAGGGCTATGACAACCTCCTGGCATGTTGTGACTTCGGTGACCCCACACACGATTCTCTGGACTCCATCCACCCATACTTTGAGCTCCATGGTTCCCCAGATCATCCACGAGCCATGAATGCACACCAGTCAAGTCATACTTGCAGCTGCACCGGGGGGAACTCAGCAGACGTCCTGCAGCAGCTACGGGAGAGAAAAACCCTGGTGTTCACAGCAAGGCATTGCCAACTCCAAAAATCAACATCTTCACCTCGTCCTCTCTTTGGCAGGACAAGCAACACCGCATTTTTAAATACAACAGGAGCCACACATCCTAATATTTTGGGGCAGTGGGGCTGGGAAGTGCCCAGTGGCACTGGGGGTGCTGAGACAGGGCTGGACACGAGCCCGGGGGTGCCCAGGTGGGCAGGGAGCCCAAGGGCACCTGGGGGTGCTGAGACAGGGCTGGACACGAGCCCGGGGGTGCCCAGGTGGGCAGGGAGCCCAAGGGCACCTGGGGGTGCTGAGACAGGGCTGGACACGAGCCCGGGGGTGCCCAGGTGGGCAGGGAGCCCAAGGGCACCCGGCCTGGAGCAGCAACAGTGTGGGCAGCAGGGCCAGGGCAGGGCCTGTCCCCTGTGCTGGGCACTGGGGGGGCCACCCCTCAAATCCTCAATGCAGGAAGGACATTGAGGGGCTGGAGCGTGTCCAGGGAAGGGAACGGGGCTGGGAAGGGTCTGGAGGGGAACTCGTGTGAGGAGCAGTGGAGGGAGCTGGGGGGGCCCAGCCTGGAGAGAGGGAGGCTCAGGGGGCACCTCAGTGCTCCCTCAATTCCCTGACAGCAGGAATTCCTTCATGGAGAGGGTTCTCACACACTGGCAGGGGCTGCCCAGGGAGGGTTGGAGTGCCCAGCCCTGGAGGTGCCCAAGGCAGGGCTGGCCGTGGCACTCAGAGCTCTGGGCTGGGGGACAAGGTGGGCATCGGGCACAGGGTGGGCTCAGAGGTCTTTTCCAGCCTCAGTGATTCTGTAATCCCACACTTTGGCAATGTCTACCTGTTCTGTAGACACACCAGAAGCTTCATTACAGTGTGTTTCCTAAAACATTAAAAGTTTTTATACAAAGAGCACCCAGAAAAACAGCACTGAGTAAACAACAGGTTCCAGCAACAAGCACCTCTCTCCTTTTTTATGCTGCCTGGAGGTCTCCAGGGACTGCTTAGGGATGCTGCTTTTAGGGTTTGTTCCATAATACCTGGCAGGTGGCAGTGTAGCAAAACTAGGGGCAAACATTTTTAACTACACCCACTGATGAGAGTCCAACTTTTGCCTCCCTACAGAAGCAGCTGCAGGTTCCTGTTCCCAACAAACCTGTGCATTTAGTGTCACAACCCAGAAAGGAAAGAGAGGAAAACAAGGAGATGCATCAGGGAAAGTGCTGTCGAGGTGGTTTAACCCCTGCGAGCAAAGAGACATTGGCTAATGTGTCATCCCAGGGTTTTCCACAGGCACTGCAATGACACTGAACCAAAAGGCGAGTCACAGCACACCTCATCTTCTCAGTTTTCATTTTTAAGCGTGCCTGCTATACTAGCTCCCTGTTAGATTTAAAAAAAAAAGAAAACTCCCCACGTTTGGAAATTAAATAAAATGGTCACAGCATTGTTGTTTTTTTTCCTGAACCAAAGAAATCCCAGGAATCAAAATAAATAAATAAATAAATAAATCTGTTTTCTGCACTTAAAATGCCAGGAAAAAGTTAAAAGCACAGAAATAAAGTCTGAAACCCAGGGAGCTGCATTGGCACTTAGCACTCAGCCATTTGCCTTCTGCTGTCTGGCTACCAGCAGCCAAGCTGCTCAAGGTTTATCTAATGTTAATGTCTACATTAATTACTGATCTCAACTCTGCTTTAAGCTCAGCTTTTCCACGAGCTGCTTTTCCTCTGCATAAATAGATCCACAAGCAGCATGGCTTGCAAGAGGTAGTTTCTAAGTGGAGCTGCTGAGATGTTTCAGATTCTCAAAACTTTCAAGGTAGAAATTCCAAGATTTATTGCCTTAAAAACATAAAACCTCCCCCCAAAGCTGAAAAAACCCCCAAACCACCAATAATGATGATTATTCTCTTTCAAACAAACCCAAAACTAAACCAAACCCCCAAAATAACCACCCACTGACAAACCAACCAAGACAAAAAAAACAAACAGAAAACAATTAAAGAAAACCTAATCAGACAGCTGAGCTATTTAAGCAAATGGAGGGAAAATAAACCATGATAATAAGATAAAAGAAGCTCATGTATTCAGGTAATCCCATGTGGATAAAGTGGTAATTCTTCCAAAATATGGCCTGTACTTTTAAGCACCAGGAAAACGGATAACACAGGGATAAAGTAAAAGATATGTGAAAATCACCCAGAGAATGAGTGAAGACAGGCAGGGCAGGGTTACATGTGAAACGTGGAATGTGATGATGCTGCTGGGTTTAACAGAACTGCCCGTGGGGGCAGAAATGGGGCAGGAAAACCAAACAAACCCTTAGCGAGTCTCATGTTTGCAGAGCTGCTTTCTCCTGCTGAAGGCAACATCTCACTCTCCACCAAGAGATGTGCCAGTGCTGCCCTCAGGCTGGAGGGGAAAAGGATTTTCCCTCTTCAGCTGGTGGCAAACACCAACACATGACCCAGAAGACACCTGGGAGATCTTCACCAAAAAAGCTGGGGAGCAACTCACCTCACAGAGATGCCCAGCACATGTATTTGTATGTGCATCCTGCCCAAATCTACCTATTCAGAAGGATATGTAAAGAAATCCCTGTGTACAGAAATCCCTGTGTACAGAAATCCCTGTGACCAGAGTTCAAATATGCTCGTACATTCAATAAAAGTGATCGTTTTTAAGAATACCGAGTGTACAGAGAAATAGCCTTTTTAGACATGAGTAAGCCCCTGAAAACCCAAAGAGACATATTTTCCCCCCATAACACTGCATCATTCCAAGGATCTGCCCAGTGTGCAAATACAGAGACACTTCAACAAGGTAACACAGTTTTAATGGATCAATAAACTAAGCAGCAAAAAGTCTTTGACCAGCCGGGAAGAGTGACTGCGAAAACACCTCAGAGGCCCCACCAGTGACCTCCCCTGTTGATTCCTGGGCCAGTTGTCCTCACAAACAAACAGAGCTCACATCCCGAGCCCGGCTGTAAGGAACTCAATTAACTTACTATCTCGCTGCGGGTTGAACAGCTCAGAGCTCGTGGCACAAGCCGAGCCATCTCTCCATGTGACAGCACACCCGTCAGCAAAGCACCCCACAGCTCTGATTGTTTCTCTGTCTGTCAACATCCAAAGTATTATCTCCATTCAGCGAGCCAGCAAGTGCATTCCTGCCCCCCTCCCAGTCAGCACACAAAGTACAGGCTTGTGTTCAGTGCTGATCAGGTCTGGTCATCTGTTTCCTGCCATCAGTCTTTAAAAAGGATCAGACTAAAGAGGGGCATCGTGTAATCACAGAATACCTGCTGACACTTCCAAGTTGGAAAACAGCATTCCCCAAAGCTGCAAATGATCCAAAGTGTCTTTGGAAGACTTCAGGCTCAGGGGGAACATTCCCAAGTCGTTTCCTTACAGGACAGATAGTTTCAATAGACTAAATAGGGATAAACAAAACCCAATAAAAGCCCGTGGTGGAACAACAAACAGGGCTGAATTAAAGGAGTGTGTGAATGAAAGGACTGCCCAGGGAAGTGGTGCAGTCACCATCCCTGCAGGTGTTTAAGGAAAGACTGGACACGACAAGGCGGCGTTTGCTCCAAGGTTGGACTCTGTGACCTTGGAGGTCTTTTCCAACCTCAATGATCCCGTGATCCCATGTGCCCCACAAGCACCCATGGGGTTCTTTTGGGGACCTGGCACTAAGAACATACACACACACATCCGAAATGGAAGAGCTGTGTGCTGAAATCAGCATCTCATTGCAGCTTCCAAGCAAAGCTCACCTTTAATAAGGAGAAAAAAAAAAATTCAGGATTGGCTTGGCTTCTAGGATTGTGCAGCAGAAGTTTACAGGGAGGTCTGAAACCCAAGAAACCTTCTGGCTGTGTGCCTATCTCTGCTTTCCAATTATAACTCTGCAACATCTTTTTATTAGCATTTGGTTTTCCTTCATATGCATTCAGTTCTTTATT
Source organism: Dendrocincla tyrannina (assembly GCA_035047865.1). Classification (NCBI taxonomy): domain Eukaryota; kingdom Metazoa; phylum Chordata; class Aves; order Passeriformes; family Dendrocolaptidae; genus Dendrocincla; species Dendrocincla tyrannina. Next base: position 57,489,724 of record JAWWMP010000041.1, read on the forward strand.
TGCTGACAGTTAACTCGTATATCAAGGTCATTTGTCTTTCCACTGAGGGCCATCCTGACAGCCCCAAATGTATTTTTGGACCTGAAGTCTCTGTCCAGAATGCACATTGTGATTTTACATTACAAGAGGCAAAATAATCCTTACCTCCAAAACAGTACAAATTTCCTTCTGAAGCCAAAGGAAGGGGTTGGAGGGGAAAAACTCACCTGAGGTTTCTCAATCCCGTAAATTCAATCCCAGTTTGTGTTATGCATAACTTCTTATTTTAGCAATGACTGGGAACAGGAATGCAAAACTGATTTTCTGAGAGGCACACAAGCCTCTGTTCACAGCTCTTCCCCAGTCTGTCAGTCATCAGCTCCAGAGTGACACGTAGCTCTGACTAGAACCAACACTGGAAATCTGGCATCCCCCAGATACTTCTTCCCTCCACGTGCTTTTTGTTCTCCCCTGCCTTGCCTGAAGCCTCCTCAACTGGCATGCATTAAACATTTTTCCCTAAACTCCCCTTTTACCCTAATTGGCTGATGGTCTCTTGCTCTTTCAGAAATTCAGTTCAGTTTTCAAGTGTAAATCAAATCCAACACACACACACACACACACACACACATATATATATATATGTTACTATTTGCCTACCTCTCCACAGCTAGTTTACAAAATACAGAAAAGGCTGAAGCTCCACAGGAGACAGGCAGAACTAAGTACAGGGGGCACTGCTTGTATTTAAGAGACAAATATTCCAAGCAGATGTTTGTAAACACCTTTGCATAACCACCAAGGCACGAGAAACCCCTAGAGCCAAAATCAAGATGCTGATTTCACCTTGTTTCTAATCCCTGGAAGGTTCACAACACCTGAAAGCATCATCAAAACCAGGGTTAAAATCCTCCTGCAGAATTTTGACCAGCGAGTTCATCAGCTTTCTGCAGCCCCAACAAACAGCCAGCGTGTTGTGTAGTACACTTCAAAGTCTGCATGCTCTCATTCATAATTAGCTTTAACCAAACACCGTTTGGAGCTTGGCATTTACCCTTTCGTTTTCATTCTCTGCACTAGGGCCAAGTTGTGCTCCTTGTTTGCCCCTGTTATGGCACCAGGTAGGGCACTGCACAAACAGGCAGCTTGGTCCACTAATTAATAAGAATAGTTAGCCAGTGCTAGGAAGGCTTGATTAGAAAATACCAAACAAATGAGTACAAATAAGGCAGCCCAGCTACCCAGAAAGAGCTTCTAAAGCATCCAGAAGGGCATGACAGTGCCCTCTCTGGGAACAGGGACACATCTGGCATGTTTGCCCCACCATAAGAACCCTGGTATGGAGCAAAGCAACATTTTTCCACTTGAAGATGACTGCAAACACAGAACTGGCTGCTGGAAAGAAGCTCACTAGTATTTTCCAAAAAGCCTCCTCCCTTAGACTGAGGAAGAAAAAATACCCTGCAAGACACGCAGCCTCCCATCAGTAAGTGGGCAAAAGTCTTGCACAGCAGGTTCGAGCCAAAAAATATCAAGGGAAAGTCTCCTGCACACAGAATTTTATGGGAAAGGAACAGGGGGTGGTTCTGAAATCAGCAGGTGACCTCCTTTGAAAAGGGAGTGTTTACACAGGGGCAGCATCCCATATATTTGAGAGGGACTGACACTGGTGGAGTGTTATTTGCTGCTCCAGAAGAAGGCTCTGAGATAATGAGCACTGCCTAAACCAAACAAACCAGAGGTCCCACAACCACGAAGATGATAGTCTTGAGAACCAGCTCCAGAGAGACTTGGAAGACCAAGGAATTTGTCCCTCCACGAGAGCGGCCAAAAGATGGTCTGACACATCCTCGGAGTGAAACAGGTCAAAATCCAGACACCCAAAAACACACCCATCACCTGGGAGAGGACAGGACAGCAGCAGGACGTGGGTCTGCACAAACCTTAAGAGTACAGGGGTTGTTTCTATCCGCTATGGCTGCAAGAAATGGTGCCTCTGGACAACCCAACATTCCCCCCAAGTCCCAAAGTCGCAGTTCCCCAGACAAATGAGGAGCTGACTTCCATCCAAGAACGCTCAGCTAGCTCGAACAGGAGCTACTGCTTGCTTGGCATTTTCTCCTGGTGCAATTCAGCTAACAATCTGGTGGGAAAAAATGAGGGGAAGAAACATTGTTTTGAAGCAGGAGATGCTACAACTGGTATTTCGCCTAATTACAGAACATCCCCGGCCTCTGCTGGAGCTGCAATCCCTCCTTGAGCTGCAATCCTTACCAAACTGTCAGTCTCTCTTCTCTTTGTATTGGTGAGAATCAGCCAGAAAGAATTACCTTGTTTTCTTTTGGAGGCTGGGGAGTGAGGAGATAAAGATTTCATCCACCCTTCTCATCATCTCTTTCAAAGACACCTTTTGTTAATGGCAACTATCTAGTCACTAGTTGAAATCATTTTTCCACCTTGAAAACTGCATTTTTATCTTCAGTATTTTAATTCTCAGAACGCTCTCTGACTTCAGCAAGTGTGTTTGTCTTTAGGACATCTTTTTCCTGCACATGATCAAAGATTGGGTCAAAACTTCTTGTGGCCTTCATAGAAAACTAAGTTCCAACCCTCTGTCTCAAACACCTCTCGATGGCTGGAGTGCTGCTGCCTCCAAACCTCTCACCTTGGATCCTGACTCAAGTTTGGAGCCACAAGGCTTGACCCAGCTCTGCTCTAAAACACTTTCAAATGCCCACAAAACGTTTGAAAGCAAACAAGGCAGCAGGTGAGCCAAGGAAACAGATGGCTTATTAAAGTTCCTTTGGTTTTGGTCACTGCTGAGAGCACAACCTCGCATTTTTTAACAGGAAATTTCACACCCTCACACTTGAATCAATTCATCAGAAACAACTCCAGAATTAAAACTCTCCTTTCCCTAAGACTAGATATAAAAAGCATCTGAACTCCACACAGACTTGTGGCAGAGACACCCAAGGGCATTTTGGAAATGCTGAGAGCATTCAGGGCAGAGTTTCAAGGATCCTTGCTTCTACTAACTAGATTTCACTCAGAGAGTTTCCAAAGCAGACCTTGTAAAAGCTAAGAGCGTTATATTTAGGATATGCACCAGCAGATCAAACCAGTATCTGATGCAGCACTTCTCTCAGCTCTTGAGAGAGGATTTACTATGAGACAAGTCTGAATTCGACTCAAGCTGGCTCAATCACTAAATCCCAACCCTCAACCTGGTTCAGGACTGGGATTGAAGTATCACCTGCAGGTGGTTTCACACAAAGTGCTCCTTTTCCTCACTTTGTATTCCAGCTACTAACAAACAAAACTGCCCCTGTGAAACATCACAGTTCTACCAGCGAGGCTGGAGTGAAGGGACCCATCCTAGAACATCACTAGAAAGGGTTGGATCCCAGTATCATAAAATCACGGAATGGCTTGGGTTGGAAGGGACCTCAAAGATCATCCCATCCCACCCCCTGCCATGGGCAGGGACACCTCCCACCAGCCCAGGTCACTCAGAGCCCCACCCAACCTGCCCTTGGACACTCCCAGGGATCCAGGGGCAGCCACAGCTCCTCTGCCCAACCTGTGCCAGGGCCTGCCCACCCTCACACGGAGGGATTTCTCCCCAATATCCCACCTAACCCTGCTCTCTGTCAGTGTGAAGCCATTCCCCTTGTCCTGTCACTCCAGCCCTTGGCAAT
>JAWWMP010000041.1:57493474-57503997 GCA_035047865.1 Dendrocincla tyrannina
TCCCAGCCCTGCCAGCCTTTCCTCCCAGCAGAGAGAGCTGCTCCATCCCTCTGATGCCCTTGGTGTCCCTGCCCTGGAGTCACATCCAACAGGATAACTGGAGGCAGCACTGCAGAGGTTAAGGCAGCAGCTGGAAAGCACTTTATTCTGTGGCAGAGGAATATCCTTTCCCACATGCAAAGGAGACTGCACTGCATATAAATGCTGAGACAAATAGCTTGAAAAAAGTCATGTGCATTAAATAAACATCGCATGATTCATCATCTCAGTCACCAGGCATACATTTACTGCACTGTAATGTCTTCCAAAGCCCTGTAAGTATTTGTTCCTCATTAGTATGAAACATATAGAGCATTTGAGAAAGCAGCTTTATTACACACCACTTTATTAATAAACAGCAACATTAAGTGCAGGTTACATCTACACATCTCTAATACGGTCTAAATAGCGTGTGGGAGTGAAAGAAAACAGAAAGCAGAGGAGTAAGCAAGCTATTGCATTGTAGGGGAAATATTTACACAAAAGCTACAATACACCCAACTTCAAAGTCCCTGTGCACTTTGAGATGCCCTCACTTCAAAGGGGACAGGGGTCACCCTCCCAGCTGGCTCCAAGCAAGAAGACACAGTTCCACCCATTCAACTTTTCCCCTCTCCCCTCCCCTCTGTCCACAAACACACCCAGCTGAGGGACTGGAGGCATTAGTGTGCAATTCCCAATGTCTACCCTAATGGCAGTAGGATCATCTGCTCTGTTTGGGCAAGAACTGCCCCAACCCTTGGTTTTGTAGGGCTCAATCTGCTCTTGGACACTTCAGTCAAGCCCACGAGCAGCACTTGCCATGCTTTGCCATTTTCCTACAGCCCCACCGAGCCTCAGCTGTGAGGGAGAGCTGATCCCTGGATTCAAATGTGAACCAAGGGCAAATTTCAGAAAAACATAAGGAAAACGTATCACACTTCCTTCTTTTCAAGATGTGGACCCAAACACCTTCTCACATGGGATTTTGGGGAATGTTGCATGCAAATAAGCCCACTCCTTCATTTCCATGCTCACACTGAGGGATGCAGGAGATAAAATACATCTTCCAACTGATATATCTACTGAAATTTGAATGAAGTTTTAGAAGGCAATTAACATATGGTTTAGAGCCATGGTACTACGAGACTGCCGAAATCTCACTGTAATTAAATGCAATTCCTGAAACAGAAAGGAGGTGAGGCACTTTGAACTGAACCAACAGAACTGCGTCAAAACATTATGATCTCGAAGCTTTACTCACTGAGCAGCCACATGATTCACTAAACGTTACTCAAGAACTTTCAAGCCACTCTCCTGGCAACCTAGAAAAGTCTGCAAGGCAGAACAGAGCATATTTCTACAAGGAGTCTTTAAATTGTTAATTAAGGTAAATGAGTGGGGGGAACCCATCACTTGCTAAGATTTCCACTTGGCTGTGCTTACTTCCATGTTTCCTCAGGCACAGAAGAACTTCTTCCCTTCTGATCTCTATAGGACTCAGTTGGATCACGTAAGTATTTCCTCTCTCTAGACAACTGGGAGCTTGGCTAATTTTATAGAAGTAAAATTCAGAGTTTAATCTTCATGGAATCACAGAATGGGTTGGGTTGGAAGGGACCTTGAAGATCATCCCACTCCAACCCCCTGCCATGGGCAGGGCCACTTTCCACCAGCCCAGGGTGCTCAGAGCCCCATCCAACCCCGGGACACTTCCAGGGATCCAGGGGCAGCCTGTGCCAGGGCATCACCATCCTCCCAGGGAAGAATTTATTCCATATATCTACTGCAAATTTCCCCTCTTTCAGTTTGAAACTCCCACAGTTTTCAGCCTGAATTCCCACAGTGCTGTGGCACTGCCAGAACCAGCTCCAAGCTAAGTCCACCAGGAGCTGACTATGCTCAGGTACTCTGTTCAGCTGATAATTTTGGGGAAACTTATGAATTTCATATTTTCCAAACAACTAGTTCTCTTCTAAGTTTGGCTAAAACTCACCTAAGAGGTCCAAAACTCACTGGGAGAAGCGACAAGTGTAGACAGGAGCAACATCCCTATAAACACCCCTCCCTCTGGAAGTCTTACAACCATCGTGTCAGGCACTCACAGAATGACCCAGCAAAGAGCTCTTCAGGAAAAGCAGCATTATGTGCCAAAAATCTGACAGCAATTAAACAGAAGTCACAGCCTGCAATGCCAATGGAAAATGGATGTCAGGTCAAATCCAACACAGCAAGGGGGGAAAAGGGGTTTTCCTTTACCTATTCCTGCCTTCTGTTTCTGCTGCAACAATTTTTAAACCAGCATGATTTTCAGACTTACTGATTCCCCCCTGTGCTTTCAGACAGCATCTATTTTGTACCTTTTGGAGACAGAGCCTTTCATCTCTACGTCCTCCTCCTCACTGCACCCTCAGCAACCTCATCCAGAGCTGTGATCTCAGGACAGATTTCTGGGGTCAGTAGGCTTGCCCAAAGCAGGGATCACAGAGCAGCCCTCCCCTTTCTTTAGTACATCCACTTATTTCCATTCAGGAGGTCCTTCCACACTCATTTCACGTGCATTTTCCCAAGTGGACTCTAACAATTCATGGTTAATTTGCAAAATTCGCCTCAGGCACGGACAGAGGAGAAACTCTGGTTAAATCTGTGTCCTCCTTCCAATTCTCCCTTAACCCATTTCTGTGGAGTGCCCTACACACCTTGGGCAGGGCATCCCTTCCTTTTGGGGGGCCTGGTGCCAACAGAGATCTTTAAAGAGCTGCAAAGCATCCAGAAGATGGGCAACCTAATCAAGCCTTTAGCAAGTAAGTTTGTCCCTCCAGCAGGAATTTTACCATTATTCCTCTTATTATGGTGGATCTTCACCTTATGTTTCTGAACTTCAAGAGATACTTGGGATGCCAGACCCTGGTACTGAAGGAAACACAGTCTGGAGGGCCTGTGGCAGCAGGGAACGAGTTAAAAGGCAGGGTTAAGGATTTAGACCTGGATTTAGCTGGATCAGGGTCTTTTGAAATGAGAAGTGGTTGCTGGGATTTCTAGTCTTTATTGATATGCAGCTATGGAAGTATAAAATACCAGGTAACATTAGGAGGCCAGAAGGGCTTATTGAGCACAATTACCCAGCAAGCCATGTAAATCCTGGAAAGAATTCAAGGGGAAGTGCCCACAGAAAGTCTGTGAGCAAATAAAGACCAAAATTATCCAAAATATAAAGCATTCATGAGTCCAGACATCCGAAACGTGACACTTCAGCTAAAAAAAACCACCACAACAACAAAAACCAATTACATAAGTATCAGAAAAGAGAATTAAAGTTTGGTTGGCTGGTTTTTTTTGAATGAGCAGACTGAAACATCCATGCCCAAATGGCCCACGTGCTTTGCTTCAAGGTGTCTTTATCAAAAAGAAGGAATCCATTCTCCTCCAGAAGGGATGAGGCAGGAGCCATCCTGGGGAACAGTTCAACAATCCGTGGCTTGGACACTTCAGCACAGAGTACGATAGAGTTTTACAGGATCTGAAAATAATGCAGGTCTGTATTTAAAAAATACAGAGAGAACATCATTCAGGTCCTGGGGATATCTGCAATAAAGGCCTGCAGTTCCCATAGCAGCTCTTTTAAGATTATTCATGTGTTTCTGTGTGATTCATGAGTTCAAGGGGCTTTAATTTCCACAAAGTGCCCTGCAACTTCAGTCAAGTCCAACACCTCAGATGGAGTGGCCCAAAGCAGATGTGCCCCAGTGACTCAAAATTTGGATCTCATCTGCTACAGATTCCCATCTTCTGGGGTTTTGTTTGGGGTTTTTTTGCTTCAGGCTTTCATTTTAAGGGCAAACAACCCTTCTTGAGTGAACTTCGGGTTTTCCAAGGCAATTTAGTCACCTAAAGAACCCTCCTCCTTATCTCAGTCATAGAAAGAGCTTCTAGTGTCACCATCCTCCTCACAGAACGCACTGTACCAAAGTCCAGCAGGCAAAGGGAAAGCTTTGGAATCAACACTTATTTCAGCCTTCGTGATCTTCTCCCTCCTCCTTTCCTTCTGCTGTGCAAACAGTGAAGTCACTGGCATGGCCAGGGATGAGCAGCCTCCACACCAGCAGAATAAGGCAGGGCAAGAATTGCAACCATATCCTGCAAACACACACTTGTCGTGACTGACTTTACACCAGAGCCCATGAATGTACCACAGAGGGAATGTTCACAATAATTTAATGGTTATCTGCTAGAAAGCAACCACGGAGAACAGGGCATTGTCACGGGATTTGCATCTCATGGTCCTGCAGAAATACCCCAGCACTCCTCTGGAGGGAAGGCACTGCAGGAGATGTGACTGTTTATCAGGTTTATTTGTATTCTTTCCTAATGAGCTCATAAAATAAAGCTTAATTTACAGAGGAGGTTGCCCTATAAATTTGAGGGATCCCAATGACCCATGACAGCCACACACTGATATAGATAAGCCCATCACAATGTTTCAATCACAGAGTTTTGACTGGGCTCCTCTTTTTGCTTTTAGAAGCAATACAGTTCAGCAACATCTTGAAAAGATAAAAAAAGGGACTAAACCTGCCCTCAGTGGAAGCAATCTGGTCCTCTCCTGAAAGATCACAGGGAGGTCACTTTTAATGCATTTTTACCACAACCTGAATTTGAGTGCAATTCCCTCCTGGGCATTCTGACCACCCCAAACTTTGCCCTGGAACAGCTACTATCACTGCCTGAGAATTCCTCTGTGTGTTTGCAACCAGCACAGGCAAGACCAGGTAGCCTGGATTTCTCTGTAAAACGAACCCGGGTTTGTTGCACGTGGATTGCAGGAAGGAAAGCACAACCAAAAACTTCCAATTCTTATTTTCATTCCCAGCCCCGTCTGCCTGGAGAGGAAGCACTTTGCTTTCGCTGCAATATCTGCACTACTCTTTGTAGGTGGTCAAGTCCATTGTCCTCCCAGGGGAATAAAGAAAAATTCCATGCATGGAGACTTAGGAGTTTCCAACCCTCCATGTGGGAGCAGCCCGCAGAAGAGAGAGCCTTTAATTAAAAACAACTTTGGAGCTCAAGTCCTGCTTGTTCAACTATTTGCAGTTCCTCCCCTTCCAAAAGCTCCTAAAAATAGGAAGCTGAGATGTTCAGGCTGAACTAACCAAACCTGAGAGCTTTCAATGCCAGCAATGCACTTTCTTGCTTTAGTAGTGCTTCAACACCTGGTGTATCCTGAGAGAGAATTTAACACCTCCAAGCTATTTCTGAGATATTTGCTTTCACAAAGTCAAGGCAGATTCAACTGCAACATAAAGCTGTACTTGTGCCTTTCACCAGAGAAATAATAATAATGAAAAGCTGGCAAACAGTATCACTTTATCTGAATTCCACTGCCAGAGCTGGGGTCATACTGTTTCCATGTGCAAACACCATGTGGTGTATCCTGCACTTTGCTGACAGGCAGCAACCTAATCCAGGGGTTCTGAAGCCTAAATAAACAGTTCTGTAACCCACCACCGGCTTCCCAGAAACTGCTGCGCTCTCTCCAAACATACTTTTAAGGACAAACATGCCAAGAAAACCTGCAGACCCAACTCGAGCCCTGCCCGAGTCCTGGCACTTTCCTCCACATGCCACTGGCCCCTCAAACAGCACTGGGGGTACAAGTTCCTGCCATCAGAACACTTGTTGTCCAAAGTGCTCATGCAGCAGTGTGTTCCCCAGAATAACAGCACCAGAACAGATCTCCAAGCAGCATGGATTCAGGCTCCAAACCAATTCCAGCTGATGGCACCTGAGCATCCAGAAAGGAAAGGAGAGCTTTAGAAAGAAGTATTTAGGACAACAGTGAAAGATGATTTCTGGAAGCAGCTCTGCAGGGTCACATCCTCTGGTACAACCAGACCAGGAGGAAGATTCCCTCACAGTCCTGCTGGGCATGGCTGCAACCTTCCTGGGATTCAGGAGGGGATTCCACCAAACCCTGCAGGGCCAGAGGTGCCTACTCGGTGCAGCAAAAGGAGAGAGGCAAATACTTGGAGATGGTCCCTGAGCATCAGTGTGCCCAGGGACAGAGGCACCTGCAAATGCACCTCTGGTTTGCTCAGGCTCTTCAGTCAGGCTGGGTGGAGGTGGAGAATGTTCTTCTCAGGAATTTGAGCACCTAATTCCTCCCTTTGGATTGGAATCCCCAGACCCAGGGACAAGGAGGAGACTGTGTGTGGCAGCCCAGAGCATTTATCCCTGCAGTGGGAGAGCAGAGTTCTAGGCTTTTCTTTGTTTGAAGAGCCTCAAATCCCACCTTTTACTTTCAGATTATCTTAGCTGATGGCACGTATGATTCCTCTTGTCATGAAGCCAGGAATACCCACAATGTACACTGAAAAAAATGGAAAGCAAGAGGGATTTCAGCTCTACAAATCCAGTAATTAAAGGCATTCTTATGGTATGGAAGAATTTTCAGTTCTTAATACTGCTTACAGCCTTCGGATTAAAAAAACAAAACCCTTTCACAGAAATGCTTGCACAACCCTGGCAGCAAAGACTGGCACATGGGAAGCTCCCACCGTGGCTTTCCCATGGCACAGGGAGAAAAGCAGGCACCAGGACCTGCAGGGCAGCACTGGGTGCGTGTCACATCAACTTCCAGAGGGCAAAGCACAAAAGCTCCCTCTCAAACACCCGACAAGTCCAGCAGGGACCAAGCCCAGGAGCAGATGCACGTCCCTGCATCAGTTAGTCAGGAAAACAAAGTTAAACCTCTTCATGAAGCAACCCTCAATCATTTCAGTATTCTCAAAGGATTAAGCCAAAGGAGGGGGAAAACCTGAAGAGAGACCATCCCACTAAATAATAAACTGAACATGTAACTCATTGAGAAACCTTTCAGATTGTCAGTTTTTTAATCTACCCCGAGGACAGCATGCCTTGAAGAAAGCCCTCCAAAACAAAACAGGGGATCAGCTTCGTTTTAGGACACACTTTGGACAAGTGCTGGCTCATCTCAGCCCAGTCTCTAAGTTCCTATTGCCTGTCAACATACAGGAACAGGTTACTACAAACATGGGAAGTTAAACAGCCAGCGCTCAGCTTACCTGAACCAACCTCTGAGCTGATCCAGCCAGACTGTTCAAATGAAGCAGCACCACAAAGGGTTATTAAGCTCCAATTTCAGCATCCAAGGGGATGAGCAGTGGGGATCACTTCAACTTTCAGTCCTGTTATGCTAAAAGAGAACTCTCAGGATTTCTTGCTCCTGCTAATGCTCCTTGTGATGTTGCAATGAGGACAAATGCAGAGAGCAGTACAATGTAATTGGTGGATAATGTTCAGGCTCCAGTTTTTTTGTCTCTCCTTCTTTTAAACTCCCTTGCAGAGGTCAAGTTGCCCTTCAAGTGCCTTATGAAACAAGATTTCACCCTGAAGCCCAGCTCTAGTTATCTAATCTATGCTTAGTTTTAACCTTGAAGTTGTCTCTGTCAGACAGAAGTGCCAAGGATGTTGCCTTGGCCCAAACACAATGGTAAAAAAAAAAAAATCATTTTCCCAAATGGAGGAGTCCACCACGGAGCAACATTATTTCTCCTCTCACTGAAAAGACAAGAGATTCCCCCTAAAACTTTTTAAAGAGTCCAGCATGAGGAAACTTCTCTGAGCACAGACCTTATGAGAGCTGCACAAAACCTTAACCTGTTTATGTCCTGTGGCTCACTGCAAGAACGGGGGAAAGAGGCTAAAATTGCACCAGCAAAGGTGTAGACTGAGCTCCAGGCTCCCAGATCCTTAAAGTGGCCTTGGGCAATACCTGTGTAGAGACTACAGCAAACCCCTGGCACAGGTCAATCTGCAGCCTCGATATTTAGCCAGCACTGGCACTCAAAAAATCCCCAAAGCCCACACTCCAAATCCCCTGCCTGATCCCAGGAGAACCTAAAAATCAGCTCACAGGCCATAATGGCCAATTACACACAGGTATTCCCTCACTGCAGCAAGGGAAAGCTGAAGAAAACGTGAAGCACTAAAACACAGTGGAAAGCCGAATTAAAAATAGGAAGCCTTAATTCAATTCAAATCCAGCCCAGCACAAATCGCTGCCAGTGGAGCTTGTCACCTAAAGCTGCCAGACAGGCACAGCCTCCCACTCCAGGGAGGAATCCATCCAAGCAGGACAGGTGCCAGGTGGGAGAGGATGGAGGCAGGAGTTTGTTAAATAGGGAACGTGAAAGGAAAGCAAACACAACTGCTGGGGGAACACCACGCCACTCAAATCCTCCTGCCTTACAACCAGGGAATGCAGCACCACAACCTCCTTTCCAAGCTTCTCAAAGCATACATGCACCAGGTATGGCAGCTTTAGTTTAGCTTTCAGTCTCCAGGAGGAACTTTTGCTACTTCATTTTTGTTTAAAAAACACCTCACCCCCCCAAAACCCTCACCATCTTATACATTCCAGCAAGCTTTGAAATGAGTGGATACCATTCCCATGTGACTAAGTAAGCACTTGATCTCATTATTCCTGAATTTTTGTGCCAACTTAGTTCATAAAGCCTTGCTGGCATAGCTGTGAAAAGATGGTGCTATTGCACTGTGTGCTTTTACACCCATTTTATACCCCTGCTAAAGGCTCTGCTGAGGCTCAAGAGTGTATTTTGCCACTGCCACGCATTTCTCAATTTTCTTTTTTAAATACCAGAAGTGATGGATTCAATTCAGAATCTCTAACACAGCAGACCCCACATGTCACAGTAAAAAGAATCTGACAGACTATGACATACGGGTCCCTTTGCATGTTATTTTAACATCTCTATTTTGCTTTACCTGAAAAGCACTTCCATAACATGGAAGTTGTGAGCCCTGAGCCAGTAAAGAGAAGTTGGTGATTTAAGTAATTGTGTAGGTACTTTTGACACATCTCCCACGAAAGTAAAGGGCTTTGAGATTCCACTGTAAAACTGCATCACTACCTATATATTTTCTGAATAAAGTTCTCCTTTCAGTTCAGCCATAGCTTTTGCATCAGCTGCATATGTAGGGCAAGATTTATATCCCCACTTGGCACTGAAAATGGAAAGTTTATTATGTTACTCGCAGAAAATCTATATCTTCTCCTATCTCAGGCCACACAAGCTGCAAGGTGGAAACTGCTGCTACCTACAACTTACTCTTCTAGGGATTCCTCCCTGAGTTCACATTTCATTGTTGTGCTTTGTACAGTGAAGAAAATAGGAGGTTCTATAGCTATGAAGATGGCAAAGATTCACTGCCCATCCCATCCAAAAACTCAACCCCCTAAAGAACCTCTTTAAGGGAGTATTGAGGAGCTTGGACTGCCAACTACACCACACACTGCTGATGGATGTCCTTTTCCTTTGTTTTCTTCTAATGACACCACTGTACTTGTCCTACAAGGTTAGGCTTTCAGGCACAAAATAAACAAGAAGGAAGGATGTTTCTTTTCCTCGCCAAATTCTGAAGTAGATTTCAATACCAAGATGCGAAATAGCCTTAAATACTACCAAAAAACTTTCATTATATATGTTCATCAGGACGTAAGTTATCAGTACTATTTCTACTATTTTTGTAGGATTATATAATATTACACATAATATTATACATATATTTTTGAGGCATTCCAGCCAATACTTTACGACTCTGTGAAAAAGGTGATAAAAGTACATACAGGAGAGAGGGAATTGCACGTTCTGAATAGTGGGCAAGGATTTAGGGCTTTATCTGACACAGACTCCCATCCTGCATTGTGTTTCACAATCCATAAGTTACACAAACCCTCCTGGAAATCTCTGATAACACTGTGTTTGGCAAAGATGCCTCTTGTGTGCTGAAATAACCATGGGAAAAGGCACATAAAGCATGGAAATACACACAAGAAATTTGCAAAAAAAAAAAGCGTTTTTGTCACGTTTTAGTTTGAGAATCTGCACTGCCACATACACTTATTTGTGCCTCCAGCTTGCACTGCCCATCCACAGGCAGAATCAGGAGCTGAGCTAGAACTTCTTCCATCTACTTAAGATTATACTTGGAAGGATTTTAAAATGGTAAATAAGCTTTCAATCCTTACAAGACAACAGCAAACTGCTGGTGATGTATTTTATGACACTAAATCAGTGCAGCAGTGATGGAGTCTGTACTTTGCAAGTGAGGCTCCTGGACACGGCAGAAGGCCCTGCCAATCTTTACCTGGCACAGTTTGCAAGATCCTATTTTCCCCTCAAACACAAGGAGGGAAGCCCAAGCCTAAGGAGGCTGGAACAAAGTGCTTCACTTCCATCCATGCTGATGGATTCACAGAAGATGGAGCATGCACATCACACCTCGAGAGCAAGGGTCTGGCTACAAACATCCTTAAAACCCCAGCCTTTTTGCAAATCAGAGCAGAGCCACAGGGTGGGTCAGGTTGGGAGGGACCACAGTGGGGCTCCTGGTCCCACCTCTGCTCCAGCAGGGCCAGCCCAGAGCACACGGCACAGGGCTGTGCCCAGGTGGGTCTGGAATGT